>CM060928.1:917315439-918565439 GCA_030765085.1 Allium cepa
CAAAAAAAAATTATTTTACATAAATTCTTAAATAAAATTTTACTTGTAGATTACAATAATTCTTCCAGTGTTTAATATATTAAATTTTCAGAAAAACTAAAATAATTCCTATATTTTCTATATATTAAAATTGAAACAAGATTAACTAAATAATTTAAGAAAACCACTTAACAAGTTAACTTATTATTTTATTTTTGTTTGGTATATACATATATACAATTTCCAGTTTAAATATTCAAATTAAATTAAACCCTAAAATGATATATACTTCACTGTAAAAATCTAAAATTTGAATTTCAAAAATAAACAGAGATATACCTCACTAGTCGAACGGATCCCAAACCCTACCTCGCCTCCAGCCCACGCTGCACCTGCGCGACCACCCTCAATCGGCCGAGGCTTCATCGATGGCTTCGATGAACTCTAAACCACTAGCCTCGACTACCATGCGCGCGCTCCACGTGAAACACCCCTCTCCTCTTCTTCGCGACCACGACATCGCTTGAAACCCTAACAACCCCTTCTCGACCTCGACTGGCCTCACGCACGCCACTGCCTCCAACGATCTTGTCCCGAGCTCGAGCACGAGCGCGCTCCTCCTTCCCTCGTCGATCGAATCGCCGATTTCTCCTCTCTCTCTTTTTTATTTTTTTATTTTTTTATATGTGCCGATTAATTCGGCTTGAAGGAAAAAGGGGAAACGAAGATGGTTTCGGAAATTGAAAATATGAGGGGTTGGGCTTCGCGATTAAAAGCAAAGGGATGGCAGCCATGAATTAAAAATTTTAGTTTTTCTGATCGAAGCCAGAACACAAAAAGTAACGTGATTATAACGAAGATGGGAGGCGTATGGGAGAAGATGAATTATAGTGTTAGTGTGTTGAGGAAGCTAGGTTAATTATTTTATATTTAAACTTTATATTTAAAAACCTTCTCGAATTTCAATTAAATTATAGCGCGTTTGCTTATCGTACAATCACACGGAAGCTCCGAAAATTACAAAATTTGAAATCCAATAATACCTTAATATTACGGATCCAATGAAACTAGTTTCGACGAATTCCGAAATCGTGCCTCGAATGGCTATTTTTAATCGTCAATTTAAACGATGCAATTTGTAAAATTAAACAAACGAATGTTAAATTCTATTTTAATGCATCTATTACTTTCAGTATTATTAATATAAATTCTATAAGCCTTTAAAATATTTTAAACAAGCTGACTACCCCCGATTTAACATTTTACCCGATATTCAATTACTATTTTAATAATTAATTAATTCAACTGGTCGTTATATTTAAATTCTGAATCCTTTCTATCATATAAAACCAAACTGTTCATATTATAATCAAATTAGAGTTCAAATTAAATATTTAAATCCAATTTAAATATCGCAAATTAGTCGTCAAAAATCCGGGTCTTTACAATAAGTAATGCTCTCTGATGTTGATCCTCGACAACGGCCACATCAACCGCCTAACATACAATAAAGAAAAAAGAAATAGCTGATTATATTATATACTGGAGCAACTATTTATGATATTTAATGACTGAAGTCATAAAAGTTTACTACCGTAAAGATAACCATAAACCGTGTACAAATGTAAAGCATATATGTAACATATGTTGACTTAAATTTGCTATCTATACGTGGTTAAAGGTATCAACATGAGCCAATTCTTAACTAAAAATAGACATCTACAATTAATGAGATTTTGGCAACATAAAATGAATCAAAATTTAAATCGTTACCTATAAAAGGGGTTATATAATTAGTTCAGACAAACAGTTTATTGAATGATAGTTTCAAAACTTTTGTAACAGTCACAATACTACACTTGAGTTAATATACATAAATTGAACTTTAGAGAAGTTTAAGAAAAAATTGTCTGAACAAAGAAAACTGACATACCACACATGGATTGATAGTGTAAACTATATTGGTCCTAACTGATTATCATATTAATGGAGTTGAAGCAATCGTACGTACTCATTGAAGGAACTCGATGTTAAGGAGAAATCAATGACTCGAAGCAAGTCGTCGTAAGTTAAGCAAGGAGCATGGAAGCAAGGATATGATGAATTCTAGGGCTAAGTAGCAACAACAATTTGAGTTGAGAAATTTGTTAAATTATAAGTCGGTAGATGGGAGTAAAAAGGGAAATAAGAATAGCATTTATATCAAGCAAAAACAAATTGCTGAAAATACTAAACATGTATATCTCCATATTGCTGAAAATTCAGAAAAAGAAAAAAACAAAAAAAGAATCATATAAAGAGCATGTTCATTAAGCCAAACAATTTATGACTCTGGAAAGGTAAACAATAACAGTCCCTGACCTTAAAATGGACCTTCAACTCTATACTTTTATATTACTATCAACATTGCTCACTATTAGCACATCCTGGATAATTGATTCTTCGTACTTAATCTTTCTTTTTTACTGCTAAAAATTATACTATAGTCAATTTTAGAACAAAATTTTATATTATCATCTAATTCTAGTTCCAAACCCACTACACTGCAAAATAAGTCATCATCGATACCGTCCAAGAGCATGTCAACTTGATTAGGAAGAAGATCTCAAAACACTTGCACCTCAGTTACTTCTAAAATTGTAATAGGCTCATTGTAATTGAAGTTAGACTAAATTTCATTAGGTGAGTGGTTAATCAAGCCATCATTTGATGTTAAACCTCATGCTCTATTAAATTAGGGTTCTTGTAGCACCAACAACTATAGTACCGAAATTAAAATACCTAGGCAAAATTAGGGTTTTGTGGTTACCTCAATATGTTGATTTAGGGCTTGTGAACGAGTTTCAAAGAAGTAAACATGAGCGGATTGAAGGATGAGTGAATCCATTAAGTGGAGGGGAGCAGAATGACTAGGGAGAAGGGGCACATAGCAGAAGCCAGAGGAATTTTATGGTGAGGATAGAAACATAAGAATTAGGGATGAAGATGGAAAAATTTGACGAAGGTTTTAGTCCTGGGCAGGAAGGTGGAAATATTTGGCAGCATTGAATCAGACAAAAATGAGAAAAAGGAATTTGTAAAATTAATATTAGGTGCATTCTCATTATAAATGCTGCCAATAGGTGCAACTATATGTAGGTTTTCTTGTAGTGACATCGACAGTCAAACCGACCGTGGCCACTACTGAGAATAAACAATGGTTCCAACAAACACCGTCGCTTTTTCACATGGTGACAGGCCAGAAAAATTTGCTAGAGTAGATTTCAAACGTTGGCAACAGAATATGCTATTTCTCTTGACTACCCTTAACGTTGTGCAATTTATCACCGAGAATGCTTTGAAAGTGGACGAACTAGAGACTGATGCAACCAATGTTGAAGCACTCAACATATGGAGCAATTCAGACTTCATATGCAAAAACTACATATTAAATGGACTGGATAATGGTCTGTATAATGTGTATTTTACAGTGAAGATTCAAAACGACTTTAGGCTTTCCTGGATTAAAAGTATAAGATGGAGGATGTTGGAATGAAAAAGTTCATTGTTGAAAAGTTCTTCGATTTCAAAATGATAGATGCCAAAACCATTACCAGTCAAATTCAGGAGTTGCAGGTAATAATACACAAAATCCATGATGAAGGAATATCCTTGAGCGAATCATTTCAAGTACCTACTGCCATCGAAAAGCTACCATCTTTATGGAAAGATTTGAAGAATTATAAAAAAAACGTAAGCACAAGGAAATGACTATGGAAGACTAAAAGCTCTAATTCACTTGAGGATGCTGAACAAACTATTGATAATTTTTAGCAAAACGGTACTAATCAACAAGTGGAGGAACCAAATAGAAGACCATTGACATAAAAACAAGATATATCCTCCACCGATGCCCCTTATTGGAAGTAGGCCGTTAACTCTGTGATCGAATCCATTATGGTTAACCATACATGGGAGTTAGTTGATTTACCTCGAGACTGCAAGACCTTAGGTAATAAATGGATATTTAAGAAGAAATTGAAACTTGATGGTTTAATAGACAAGTATAAAGATCGTCTTGTAGTCCAAGGATTCAAACAAAAGGAAGACCTGGATTATTTTGACACATACTCAACAGTGACTAGAATAATAACGATTAGGATTCTTATTGAAATCGCATCTATACTTGATTTGGAAATACATCAAATGGATGTAAAAACTGCTTCAAATGGATGTAAAAACTGCTTTTTTGAATGGTGAACTAGAAGAAGAAATATGCATGAAGCAACCTGAAGGGTTTTTGAACCCAGGAAATGAGAATAGGGTATGCAAGTTAGTAAAATCAATTTATGGCCTTAAACAAGCTCAAAAATAATGACATGAGAAATTTGACGAAACTACGTTATCAAATGGATTCAAAATAAATGAATTAGATAAATGTCTTTATATAAAACATATAGATATTTGATATGTCATTGTTTATCTTTATGTTGATGTCCTAGGTAATAATAAGGCCATAATAAAGTCAATAATTGATATGTTATCCTTTGATTCGAGATGAATGGCATAGGAATAGCTGATGTAATTTTTGATATATATATATATATATCAAAATTTTGAAGACATCACAGGGATATGCATTATCTCAATCACATTACATTGTGAAAACACTTGAAAGGTTCAAACAACATAATATTAGTATTGTAAAATCACTAGTAAATATGAACCAAAATTGGATAAAGAACATTGGTGATGGTATCTATCAGCTTGAATACTCTTATATACTAGGAAGTATCATGTATGTCATGAACTTCACTAGGCTAGATATCGCATATGCTGCATGTAAGCTAAGTAAGTATACCGGCAATCCTGGAAAAATCATTGGAAAGCGATAATTAGAGTTCTAGGATATTTGAAATATACAAAAAACTATGGATTATTCTATACTAGATATTCTTCAATAGTGGAAGGATAAAGTGATGCGAATTGGATAACTAGTTCAAATGACACAAAATCCACAAGTGTATATGTGTTCACACTAGGAAATGGAGCAATTTCATGGAAATCATCCAAACAGACTGGCATAGCAAGGTCAACAATGGAATCAAAATTTATTGCACTAGATAAAGCCGCGGAAGAAGCAGACCAGCTTCAAAGTTTTTTTGGAAGACATTCCGAATTGGAACAAACCCGTGCTTCTAATATGCATACATTGTGATAGTCAATCAGTTATTGGTAGGGCTGTCAATTTCCTACACGGCCCGAAACACGACCCGAAACCCGCACGGAAATTAGCAGGTTAACCCGACCCGATATGTTGGCGGGTCATTTTCGGGTCAACCCGAATTTGACCCGTTTATAAAAGGGTCGGTTTCGGGTTGACCCGCTAACCCGAAATTGACCCGTTAGCAACCCGTTTATACTTATACGGGTTATACGGGTTGACCCGACCCGTTTACGACCCGTTCCGACCCGTTTACGACCCGTTTACACCTTATACGGGTTGACCCGACCCGTTTACGACCCGTTTACACCTTATACGGGTTGACCCGACCCATTTACGACCCGACCCGACCCGACCCGTTTATAAACGGGTTACACGGGTCGGGTCGGGTCAACCCGTTTATAAACGGGTCGGGTTCGGGTTGAGTTTTTATGACCCGTTTAATAAACGGGTTGACCCGACCCATTTAAAATCAACCCGAACCCGACTTGACCCGACCCAAACCCGACCCGACCCGACCCATTGACACCCCTAGTTATTGGAAGAGCTAACAGTACATTATACAATGGTAAATCTAGGCATATTCGTCGTAGACATAAACCATAAGATAGCTTCTTTCTAATGGAGTTATCATGATAGAGTATGTAAGGTCAAAAGATAACAATACGGATCCACTAACAAAAGGCTTGCCTGGAGAGAAAGTTCAAACCTTGTCGACGGGAATGGAGTTAAGGCCCATATACTGAAAGATTCTCTAAAATGGAAATCCTACTTAGTTGACTGGAGATCCCAAGACCTAGGTTCAAAGGGATAACTAAGTTTAAGATAAACTTAACGGCACTATTATACACTCAAACCATTCCTACGATAAGTCAATGCATTACTTGCCAGAGAATAGGATAAGTTTTGATACTTTTAATGATGTACGTACTTGGTAACACTAAAGAACAAGTAGGGAATTACAAATACCCTTTATAGAATCACCTATGTGAGCGCGAAGGCGCCGCTTCAAGAAGAATTATGAGGCCAAATTCTCCAAGCACTCATGAGACTAAGCTGGTGCTCATGGAAAAACGAACACAAACAAAGAACTAAGGAAGATAAGAAACACTTATTATATGTTGTCTATTTTGGATTTACACAAAATGGCTTACAATTCAAAGACAACCTAGTGTACTGATTCACCAGTAATTCAAAACGATAAAAACTTCGGAAGTTCAAGGCCTGCATGCTACTTTAACCGATACAATAAATGTTTTGCATAATCTTAAGAATAAATTGAACAAATACTCATTCATATGGGGGATTGTTAGAAATGAATGAGTTGTATTGGGGGATGTGAAGGCATTGGTTGCTTTGGAAGTTGAATAGTCCTAAATGTTAAAATAAAATAAACTATTTGTGTTTATATACTAAGATGTTGACAATATGACAATTCATATAGACAAAAAGAGACACAAGCCATGACAGGTGGTACAGTGCACCAACTCGCACGTGCGCGCACCTAAGCCCACGCTCGTGCCCGAGCTCAAACCCGAACTAGCATCCGCATCCACAGCATAAGTGAATGGGCGCTTGAGGCATATTAGAGGCACTTAGCACTTTTTCGTTGGTAGTTGGCTTGGTGCGGCTATTCAGACCGAACCTTTTTTATTTCTATCTTTTCAAATTCAAACGGTCGCACCACCTGGTAAAGGATTGCAACCTTTTCAACAGTTGCAACCGTTCAAACAGGTGCCTGTTACCAAATTGGCACCTCCCTGTGTCTATATATAGGTAGAAAAAATCGAAAACATGTACACTAAATCTTTTTGCATTCCTTTATACTTCATACTATGTTCTTGAAATAATCACTTGAGTTCTTCGTCATTCTGCAATTGTCAATGCAGCATTGCAGAGATCGATTCGTTTCATCTGGGGAAACAGTTGCTCATCATCCCTTCAGCACCATTGAGCGAGCAATTCTATTTCAAGGAAACAATTTATAGTGGACTCGGACAAATTTAATCGTTACGCCTTTAACTGCTTATTTGTTAACTGCACAAGTATTACTCGTAACAATTTTTACAACGTACCAGTGGCGATTTGTTGTTGTTGCAATTTGCAACATAATTGTAATAGTTTCGTAACACTTTTATAGCATTACTGTTAGCAATTTGTGTAAACAGTTTAGTAACGCTTGTTTGACGGTACTAACTAATAATTTCGTTAACACTCTTCTGACATCACGACTAACAGGAAGGGGATGGAGAAATGAGCATTTACTACTTTACGACTATTATAGGAGAGAATGTTATCTCAGGGATTAGCAGTGGACCACTACTAAGGGCATTTGGACCAAGCTAGAAAATCTCTATTTAAAGAGATCTCTTAATAGCCGTTTGATATTACTGAAGACATTTTTCACCATGCAGATTAGAGATGGTACTTCAGTGAAGGAACATCTTAATTTCTTTGATGATCTCATGATGAAGATGAAGACTGTTAACTTGAAGATGGATGAGGATCAAATGGAAATGATTCTTTTGTTTTCTCTTTGCGGAGCGATACATGGTTTCGCTAACAGCCTTATCTTCGCTAGAGACACATTGACAGTGGAAGATGTGAAGATAGGCCTTCTATCCGAGGGATTGAGAGATCAGATGAAGGAGATAAGTGAAGGAAGTAGAGGTGGACGTAGTAGTCAAGGCTAGTTTGTTGAAAGGGGCAGATAAGAAGAATTGGCACCCTAGAGGGCGTTCCAAGTCCAAGAAGCCCAATAATGGCAAGAGAGGAAAGTCTAAGGATGAGAAGTCCTTTATCTGCAAGAAAACTGGTCATTGGAAAAAGGATTGTCCATATTTAAAGAAGAAGGAAGAAGATGGATCTTCATCATTTACGATGGAGAAGTCTATATTTGATGATGTGTTGTCTACAGTAGTATCGAATGTCTCAGATCATTTGGTGCTGGACTCGAGGGCATCTTTCCATATGATGCGTGATAAGGATTACTTTATTTCTTTCGTTCGACAAGAGGGAAGCTCTATTCTTATGGATAATGATGCTAGCTGTTGAGCAATGGATAAAGGTACAGTGAGGATCAAGATGTTTGACGGAGTGATACGCACTTTGACGGGTGTCCGTTATGTTTTAGGTCTTCGAAAGTCCTTAATTTTTTTAGGACAACTGGCATCTTTGGGATGCAAGGTAACTATCGAGAATGATAGTCTGAAGGTTTCGAGAGGTGTAGTTCTTATGATAGGAGGTGTGTTCTGAAATCTTTATTCGCTGAACGGAACCACAGTTCTTAGGGAGTAGTGTGTTGGAGGAGAAAGTTCTTATGCTCTGGATGCCACAATGCTTTAGCACCTCAGGTTGGGTCATATTTCAAAGAAGGCTTAGAGTTGCTTCAGAGGCGGAAGATGATCAAAGGAGAAAGCTTTGACAAGATGGACTTTTGCTAGGAGTGTGTGTTAGGCAAGCAAACTAAAGTATCTTTTGGAGTTAGTCTTCATAGATCGAGGTGAGTACTTGAGTACGTGCATATAGATGTTTGGGGACCTACTGCTACTCCTTCTCTTAGAGGAGCAAGGTATTTTATATCTTTCATTGATGATTTTTCTCGGAAAGTACGGGTGTATGTGATGAAGGCCAAATCAGAAAGTTTTGAGAAGTTCAAAAACTGAAAAGCGCTTGTTGAGAACCAATCTGGTTCTAGGTTGAAGGTGCTGAGATGAAATAATAACGGTGAATTTGTCTCTAGAGAGTTCCTCGAGTTTTGTAGACAGCATGGAATTCAAGGACATTTCACGACACCCGGCGATCCACAATCAAATGAGGTTGCAGAAAGGATGAACATGACTCAACTAGATGAGGCTCGTTGCTTGAGATTGATGGCGGCTTATCTAGAGGCATTTGGACTGAGAAATTATCAACTGTGATGCATATTATAAACCGAATTTCGTTTTCAGCCAAAGATGAGAAGATTTCAGAGGAGAAGTGAAGCAATAAACTAGTGTATCTTGGTTACTTTCGAATTCTTGGTTGTTCTGTGTACGTTCACCATACTAGTGATGACAAGTTAGAGGCTAGGGAAAACAAGGGCATACTAATAGGATACGCCGATGGTATCAAAGGGTATCAAATTTGGAACCCTATTGATTGGAAGATTGTTCATTCCTAACATGTTACTTTTGATGGGTCTGCCATGTTCAATCTGAATGAGAAGCTACCTACCAAATCAGAAGATTTTGATAGGTCAAAGGAGATGGAAGAAGTTCCACTATTCTTGCCAAATAGTAGAGTTGTTGTTGATGCTGTCGAGGAAAACATGGTTGATGAAACATCACAGTATAGCCCACAGGTAAATTCTAGTAGTGCTGATGATGTGCATGAATCTAGAAGAAGTTTAGTTCAAGGTGGAACTGAAAGGATTTTAGGTGAAGCAATACCTATCCAGATCAGTCGTAGGACTATTAGGCGCCTGAAAGGTATGGTGATTGGCAGTTTGCGAACCTTAGCCTTGGTGATCAGTTTGGCTATGGCTTGCATGTGGTTCTTGAGGAGCCACTTGACCTTGATGAAGCTTTGAAGTCATGTGAGAGTTCGATTTGGATGTGCGCTACAGAGAGGAGTTAGAGTCGTTAAAGAGCAATTGGACTTGAGAACCACTTCATTTTCATTTTGAGTATGATAAGATATTCTCTCCAGTAGTAAAGCATATGTCCGTCTCCATTTTTCTCGCTATCGTCATAGCACATGACTTGGAGCTAGAGAAACTGGACGTGAGAACCGCTTTTTAGCATGGAGACTTGGATGAGACCATCCGCATGAAATAACCAGAAGGATTTTTTGTAGATGGGAAAGAAAATTGGGTTTGCAAATTGAAGAAGTCTTTATATGGACTTAAGCAGCAACCTGGACAATAGTACAAGAGGTTTGACTCTTTTATGCTTTCACTTGGTTTTGATCATAGCATCATATACACTTGTGTGTACTTCAAGCGTTTAAAGAATGATAGATGGGTGTACCTACTCTTGTACGTGGATTATATGTTCATTGCTTCTAAGCATAAGGCTGAAATCGATAATTTAAAGCAAAATCTAAGAGTGGAATTATAAATGAAAGACCTCGAAGAAGAAAAGAAAATTTTTGGTATGTAAATCCAAAGGGATAGAAAGCTAGGACTTTTGAGCCTCACTCAAAAGGAGTACATTCGAAAGGTGCTTGCTCGGTTTAGCATGGGAGGGGGAAAGGCAAGCACTACACCCATGCCTTTGAACATGCAGCTTTTTAGTAAAGGCTCTCCGATCTCGAAAAAGTACAAGGCTTATATAATGAAGGTCCCATATGCAAGTGCTTCTAGCTGCTTGATGTATACCACGGTCTGCACTGGGTCTGACATTGCACAGGCGGTTGGATTGGTGAGTAGGTTCGTGGCAAGTCAAGAAAAGACGCATTGGGAAGCAGTGAAATGTATATTCATATGCCTTAGAGAAACTCCAAACCATGGACTTGTCTTTAGCGGCAGAGGTAAAGATTTCAGCTTGGTTGGATTTTGTGATTCCGACTATACCAGTGATAGAGATCGAAAAAATTCAACCTTCGGATATATGTTCACCATTGACGGGACAATGATCAGCTTGAGAGAAAGGTTGCAGACGGTTGTGGCTTTGTCCACTATAGAGGCAGAGCTCATAGCTGCGAATGAAGCAACATAGAAGGTGCTTTATTCGAGATTACTATTGTGTGATTTGGGCTACGAATATGATGTTGTGTATGTGTACTATGACAATCAGAGTGCCATTCACTTAGCTGAAAATCCGACATTCAGCTCGAGGACAAAGCATAATGAGGTGAGAAAGTCATTCTGTCTTGATGAGTAAAAAGAAGCTAGTTCGTCTACAGAAAGTACACATAAGGAGAATACAGCAGGCATGTTTACCAAGTCATTGCATGTTGCTAAGTTCGAGCAATTCTTGGACTTGATTCACTTAATGAAGTGCTAGGTGGCACGGGGTGGCACAGGGAGAGAGTTGAGATGGTTCTTGGAGACCTTTGTTTTCATGGTGGAGACTGATAGGTTCTACATGGACGGGGTACTTCTAACATTTTTTTTTGACGAGCGGTGGCCTTGCCGGAGTTCGTTGACAGAGTGTAATGGGTGATGGCTTTGCGAAAACTCATTGGGTAAGTATCCATTGCTTGGAGCATGAGGTGTAGATGAAGTTGGAAGGCTTGTTCGGAATTTAGTATCAAGGTGGAGATAGTTAGAAATCGATACCTGAATTTGAGAAGAAGCCATTGGAGAAGCTCACGGAGAACTGATGCCGAAACCCTAGAATCGACGAAGGTGAAGCCCTAGGCTATGGAGTTGAAATTGACGAGCTAGTTCGGTGGAAGAGCAGTTTATTTCGGTGATGGGTGATGTCGGACCAAATATTTGTTCGGTGATGCTTGGGCTTCGTGATGACTTCGTTCTATAAAGAAGTGGAAGTGTTGGAAGAGAAATCTCGTCCGGTGTTGCTAGGGTTTACCACTCCGTATTTATAGGGGGTGGTGTTTCATTCGACATTGAGGAGGACCCCAATGGATGCCGAACCAAACCCTAGGGCTGCTATATAGTAGCTACTCTCTTTATTTCTTCAATCTACAAATAGTTGAACTTTTGGACAACAATGGAAGCCATCCTGGAGAGCTGAAACTCTGTAGAATTTTTGTTTGTATTGTTAATTCTTCTTATGTATAGCCTTCAAAAGTGAATTAATCTTGTAACTCTAATCTTTCAGTGATTAATAAAATATCCTCTCTCCAAGTGGTCATACACTACCTCGTGGTAGTGGAACCACTATTAATACTAGTGTTATTTATTTTTTCTACATTGCATGGATCTATGACTGTTTGTACTAGTGTTTGTCTCCGTTTGTTTCTTCTCACTACAATCATGATCCAATTGTTTTCCGCTGCCATATGAAGGGATTTTTCCCAACACATTCTCCTCTTTGAGTCTTTTATACATCATTTACTTCTCCTTCATCCACATTCATCATAGCCCAAACACATCAAGATTTAAATTGATATTTCTTGAAAATACTAACTCCTTCAATATTGGTTGTGCTTTTTAGAGTCTTTGTTATGCCTCTTCCCTCTCCATCCTTTCTTTATCTTCTATTATTTTCTACAGCATGGCGGATCAAGCTCTCTAACTGGAAACCATCGGGTTTAGCGCATGGCTTTGGCTGAGGTTTTGGTGGTATCTAGTATTACATATTCGTTATTCAAATACTAGAATGAGTACGATATATAGATGTGTGAATGTATTAACATCTATAGCTACTAATAACAGTGGTAAAACATTTTTATAGGCAAAAAAAGTTCACTGAAAAGGAAAAGAAAAACATCTTCTTCTTAAAATACCTTATCAAACATGTCAATTAGTACTAATGGAGGACCAGCTTTTCATCAACAGCAAAATGAAACTCTTGAGGAGTTGTCAATTTATGTTTTATTTTGCAATGGCGAAAAATCCAAGATCACCTTTGCCCTTAAGAATGAGAGTACTTTTTGAAAAAAACTAGTAAACACTGATCTTAATCGACTTAAATGATGATCAAGTTTACCATACACATAAAATGTGCCCACCTTCTCGTTCAATGATTTATCCTTACCTCTAGCTCTAACTCTTTTGAACATTTAATCCTACATGAAAAAAGAAAATAATAATAATAATAATAATAATAATAATAATAATAATAATAATAATAAGACAATAAATTTATAGAATGTACTTGAGACTGGAAGAATTTATGTCATACATTTCTGTTGCACCTGCAATGATGTTTCAGGATGACAAGGTCCACACTTCGACTCTGTTGATTTGTTTGTTAAGATTCTACCATATCGTAAGTTAAATAAGTGAACATAATTTATCTAGATCATGTAACGATCCAATTTTTCGACACCCGAAAGTCGACACTAATACATCCATTATATCAAATGCTGCACAGTTGAAAGCCACAAAACCGAACCATTAGGGTTAAAGAAGATAGAAGAAGAACAGAAACAACAACAGAATCTCACATTTCACAGCGGAACAAATATAATAGATAAATGAATATCTTTAAATAAAATCACTATATCAGTTTACACATTACAACATCAGAGTATTACAACAACAACACACAAACAATGGCAGTTATAATAACCTGCCTCTATGGTTGAATACACATCGGAATGATAATAATATATGGAAGTACGTCTCGCCATCCAGCTCAAACTCCAAATCTCTACAGCATCTCTTTTTTCGACTTTGGTCCAGAATAATGACAACCTAACTCTAGGCTGCCCGTTTGGAAAATTATGGCCACCCAGAGTTTAGAAAGGGAACAATAAACTGCAGGTCAGTCATGGGACTGGTGTGAGATCTTAAAAAAAGTTATTTTCACAAAGAAAATAAAAAGAAATCCTCTATGCTTTTGGAAAATGAAACTGCCATAAGGCCTCCCGCCACACACACAATGCAAACGCACAATTGGAGGAGATTTCTCCTTATGACAGTCAAAAATGCTTGATATGCGAAAACCATTTGATATTATTATCAGTGCATAGTGCAGAAAATATTTCGAAAGTATAATATTAATCTTAGCCAGCATACCACATTTCGTCGTATACCTACTGTAGCTACCAGGTTCAATAGCAGGTTACCGCCACATTCCATGGCAGGTTATACAACTAAAAACCGTACAAAGCGCGTATTGTTTCTTTGGATTTCCAACAAATGGTCAGGCTAAGGAACTTCCTTACCGAGATGGATACGCCTCTGGAAGGACGCCCCCGAGAACCTAACCTGATCTCTGCTAACAAGGCCGACGTTACCTCACGCTTTAACTAAGCTATAACATAGGTAACTAACACACAAGTATGCCATCCCTGGTCATTACCGACCTTTATCCGAGGATCCTCAACCGTAAAGCAACAACCACAAAGCTTAATAAATTTGCAGCATCAACATAGGTAAAATATATGGGCTCCATACCATGATATCACCTCTTATCCAGAAGGAAATGGACATACCCTAGGGGCGCGACCCCTAAAAACCTTGCCGCAACATTCCTGTTTCGATCATTTCTGGATTGTGAGGCTCGATGAAGTCTCGTCCACAAAGCTACGCTTTTCACAAAAGCCATGCTTCGATCAACAAATGATCAGCAGCACTTCATATGCCACATTACCAAATTGGGAATGTATCACTAGTAACCATCAACTACATAACCTCTGAGCTCGTACGTCTCAGAGAAGGGTGTTAAACTAAGAGAATAAATGTTTGCCACCAAACAGAAATGTATTTGATAGAAACCAGCGTTACATCTCAAAGTGTAATTTCAGACATACATCCATACAAGTTTGTTCCGGGTTCGAACAAAACCGAAGGCACTTCACAAAGAAGCCCTTGCAAATTTGGATAATCCCTAATCACGTCCGGACTTCCCATCACAAAGGGTGATCAAATCTCTAAAGCGGGGATCAACCGGTGCAGAGACATTCGACAGGTAATCCTTTCGTTTTCGAAAATACTCGGTCTTCAACACCATCTTCAAATGCAATCCCAATTCGTCGTATCATTGCTCGAAATGGGTTTTATGACACAAAGTCCTCTCCCGGCTAATCCGGATAACGAGCGCTTATTTTAAAAAGTAAGTGTTACACATTCAGATTTCAAACAAATCACAACAATTTTCACTTTGATATTTCAAAAAAAAGATCCATCACTATCACAAAGGTTCGATGTGGTTTTTGACTATCCAGTTGGAATCCGACCCCCGGTCGCATCGAAATTCAAATGCCATTTTAAGGCCAATATTGATAGTGGGTTATTTAACTATCAATCAACAATCACAACAATTACTGGATTTCAAATAATTTTCCCCCAGTTATTTATTTTCAAAATATCTTCGCAAGATATATTTTTAACACTTCATCACTTTGAAAACAAATTTCAAATCGCTTTTCACCTTTCAATCTTTTGAAAACAAATTTCAAATTGCTTTTCACACTTCAATCCTTTGAAAACAAATTTCAAATCACTTTCCTCACGTGGAATAAATTTTCAAATATTTATTTAATTCCACTGAAAATTTGCGGAGTTCAAATACTTTAAAAATAATTTAAATCACTTATCCAAAATATTTTGGGAGATATTTAAAATAAAACTACTTTTACTTAAATATTAGTTATGAAAACATTATACTAATTATTACAAATATAAGACGTCAAGTCTAAACTAATTTCAAAATTAAATTACTAGATAGAGTATAAACATTTAAACAACTATTTTCTAAATCAAATATCAATTTAATCTTTAAAATAATCTCTTCTATACTTAATTAAATAAATATTTACTTTAAAGATTTAAAACAATTCCCGAAAAAATAATTTCTTCAACGATATTATTTTAAAACCAAATCTATAACTTTAAATTTTATTTCGAAAGCTATTTTAAAAATATTCTTGGCTTTCCGGGGAAAGTACCCCTTCCATTTCAAAATGGTCCATTTAAACCAATTAATAAACCCTTCTCGATTTATTCTAAATTTACGTTCCAAATTCGTAAATTCCTTTCCACACTTTTAAAAATAACCCAATGTTTATTTTTAAAACAAAATTCCCTTTCCTTTACAAATTCCCATTGTGAATTTAGATTTCCAAATATCAACTGATATTTGATTTTCAAATCGATTCCCAAATATTCACTTTCAAACACCAAATCAAATTTCTAATTGATTTCCAAAACCATTTCAAACACCAAATCAAATCCCAAATTGATTTTCAAATTTATTTCCAAACACCAAATCAATTTCCAAATTGATTTTCTAAATTCATTTCCAACACCAAATCAAATTTTCAAACTCATTTTCCAAACATTTATTTCAAACACCAAATCGATTTTAGAATTAATTTCCCAAAATTTATTTTTAAACACCGAATCAATTTCAAATCGGTTACCCAAAGATTTAATTTCTTTTAAATTAAATTCCTTTATTTCATTCAAACTATTTAAAATCCATATTTTAAATAAATTCTTCAACCTTTGAATAATATTACCCGAAATCCATTTATTAAGCCTTTTTTCCATGTTTTTGAATTTTTATTCAATAGGATTCAAAAATAAAACTTTATCCTTTTAAAATTCTTTCTTTTAAATTTATCCCATGCTCAAAAATAAATCTTACTATAAATTCTCCACTTAAGTTTCAAAAATCCAATTTTTATCTATTTCTGGTTTCCTACGATACCAAAAATATATTCGGCTAAATTTTAGCCTTCAATGATTTCAATCACAATATAATCACACAAAGATTATCAACACACAATATATGAAACAAATTCAATATTTGAGGAATCCAGTTGGATCCCTCCAACCTGTTTCCCTGCATCCACAGACGTTAGCACAACAATTAAATACGAATTCCACTTCGAGGTGGAATATCGCGGTATATGGGATTTATACAATATCATCCGCTATTATGCGACATATAGGGTCTCATCTGCTATCTAATGCGGGAAATCAATCACTCCAAATACATATATAATACCAATTCCACTTCGAGGTGAAATATCGCGGTATATGGGTTTATATATATAATATCATCCGCTTTTATGCGGCGCATAGGGTCTGTTTCAATACAACTGATAATTATTTATCATCTAAGCACACAATCAACAGTTTTAAATCTTACTATTTAAAATTAAATAAGAAAAAAAATCTGATTAAGTGAGAAGATCTCACCTTTGCTTATGCATGCAACCCATTTTCCTTTCCAGCTTGATTTCACAATTTTTAAACCTTGTAACATACATTATACGGTTTATTAATATTTGAATCAATCGACAATAAATTACCATTTGTTAATTTATTTAAACTAATAATTTAATTTTATCGAATGATTTGTTTTAAACAAATACTTTTAATTCTAAACCAATTCCTTTTTTATAAACAGATTTTTCTTAGTAGCTAAAATAATTAAACAGGTTAACTGAAAATTTTATCACCTTAATAAATTATTTATGCATGTAATATTTTCTTTTGAAACTATATATTTTTTCTATTCCACTTCTATATTTTAAATCCAAATTTGCATGTACTATATATAGATATTTATATAAATATCATTATCTATTTACTGTTTTGTAAAAATATATTTTATTATAACTCAAGATTAACTTTTAAAAATTTAAAAACTGCCCAACTTCTAAAATTTCTTTACTGTAAGGTATACATACATATATAATTTGGGAAAAAATAAATTGCAAAAATAAATAAATAAATAAAGTAAAAATCAAAAAGAAAAATCGAATGCCTCATCGATTTGTCATCACGTCATCGACACTTCATCTTGACCAAAACCCACGTGTGCGAACCATACTCCGGCCGTCGCAACCCTGCGCGAAACCCTAAATACGCACGCGCTTGAAATTCACCAGCACTCAAACGCAGACCGACGCAGCCACGACTTTGACTGTCATCTACACTCACATCGCTGCAACAGTAGCATAGTTATCTTCAACCCATGCCATCGGCCTAGCTCGCGCTCGCCTCCAAATCGCGATGATGTTGCGATGAACGGGTTCGGCCATTACTCCCTCGATTTGGAATTGTTATATATCTGAAACTAAAATGAATTTCGACTTTTCGTTCTAATTTTCTTTGAGCATTCTGTACGACTATTTTTGATCGGAAAATTTAAAAGAAGGGGACGCAAATCTTTTTCTGAGTTCATCTACTATTTCCTTTTATTCTCGAATTTGGGTGCTTTCCCCCCTTCGGCACTGTTTTGATTTGAACGAAAAGGATTATCATTAGCTCGATTTCTTCTTCTTTTATTCAACGAGTGAGATAACATTTTTTTCCAGAACGCGTGTTCTCTTTGACAGAGAAAGGAAGGCCAGATGTCCAAAATGATGAAACGTGTTGAATCAACAGTATTTTATTCATGACTGATTAAAATATCAATTTAAATTTGAATTTTTGAATTCAAACGACTTGAAATCGAGTTGAAAATCTCGATCTCCATTCAATGTGTGCCTCCAGGCGTTTATAATGTTAAACCCCTATTCTGAATGCAATTGAAAAGATTCCGAGTCCAAATTCGATCGTATGGAAAAGATAGCATTTTGGACCAGTTATTAAATTAAATTTCGATAAAAAATTTCAGCGCGTTTGCTTATCGTAAGGCCAAACGATCACTCCAAACACTACGAAAATTGATAACCGATAATAATACAATATTGCGGATTCAATGGAACTGGTTTCGTCGAATTCCGAGACTGTGCCTCCGAAGACTATTTTTAAATACCGATTTAAACAATATAATTTCAAAACCGATCAAATCACTTCCAAATTCAATTTTGAAGCTTTTATTATCTTCAGTATTATCAATATAAATTTTCTAAGCCTTTAAAATATTTCTAACAAGCTTAAAACTAAAGATTCAAAATTCTACCCAACTTCAATAATTAAATTGCCAAATCCATATTATACTTGAATTCAAGTTTAAAATAACATCCAAATATTTTAAAATCAATTAACTTATTCAATTTCAATTCTCCAAAATTCAGGGTCGTCATAGACTTCCCCCTTAAAGAATTTCGTCCCGAAACTACAAGTTAAGAAGAACGATCCTTAACCCATTTGCTATCTTTCCAAAACTAAATAGTTTTATTAGCTTGCCAAACCAAATCATTTTATTAAAGACCCATTTACTCCAACTAATTTTCCAAAATCATCCATAGTTTCCAATAATATTGTTTACTTCACAATTCAAATTTAAATTTAAATTCAAACTTTCAAAATTTTCTCAAAACTTTTCTAACACTCTAAATTTTCGAATTTTTTTGCCAACGTCTTCTTTGCGCGGCTATCTCGGTACGACTACAAAATGCCACAACCTGCCCCCAGATTTCAAAAATAAAATGAAAAGCCAAGTGGATGGAAAAGAAAATCATCAAATTTCATATAGAAATTTAAATACATACCTTTTCGAGAAATTCAACCTTTTATCTTCAAAGTCAAAATCCAGTTCCCTTTTCTTTTTAAATCACCTGTATATCCTACTAGCAATAATATCCAATTACCATTTCACAAATTTACAGTTTATTCTTTACTCAATCATCAACTTAGAATATTTCCTCAATTCAAAATTTACTTAAGAATTTTTCCATTTACTTCTTAAGTTCAATAAATATTCTATATACACCATATGTTTAATTTCGTTTACTTGTACTTCAATTACATTTAAATTCAATTCACCACTTTGGTTTATAACTTATTTATTTAAACTGGATTTTTTAATTCCATACGAATTTAATTTACCTTTCATTTATAATTATAGAATTCAATTCATTTCAAACCATACCCAAATTTGTCATTCCTTCTATTAGTTTCAGTTACTAATTTTATTTTAATACTTCGCATTGTTTATCACAAATCAAATTCAATTCCATAACTATTTTTATCAAATTCCAGAGCCTTTCCAACATTTCATAATCATCTTTGAAAATCAGTTCAAATTATCTTTTGAATTCCAAAACCACTACCAGTTTTTCAAACAACTTCCTTTTTTAATATAATTTGGTAGCAATTCCTCTCCTGAAAACTCAAAAATGAACATCGATGATGCTGCAGTCATCACCAAAGTTATTTTCCAACGACCGAAAAGAAGATCTTTTATCCCTTCAAAACATTTTTCTAAAACCTTTGAAAACCATTTTCAAATCAAAAAGGACTTAATTTTCTCCAAATCTCCAAAATTTTCAAATTCTTTTCAAAATATTTCTCTGGAATTCTATTTCAAATTACAAATCACATTTACAATTTATATTTATAAATTCCATTTGTATATAAATTTATTTCTTAGCTGTTTGTCATCATTTCAATTTCTTATTCAATAATAATCATAATACTTCAATATTATCGCTTTCTAACAAACAAGCAACCATATACTGCTATAATAATTTACGGAAAATTATTTCCTTCATATACGAAAATAGTTTGGGTAAAATTATTTTATTTACCCTAAGTTTAAAACAATATCGTGTCCATTTATCTTGTTTACGAGTTTAGAAACCCCTATCGATACAGTTGGCCAAATTGCGCCGACCAGAATCTATAAACAATCAACTGATAAGTCAACACAATATAAAACAATTTTATATTCACTAACAAATATACGCTCATATCTATTATTACACTCAGACTCATTCTATAGTACTACAGACTCTATCTCTAATGAGTAACACCCAACAGAGCCAAGGTTGTCGCTTAACGAAATGCTCTGATACCACGTTGTAACGATCCAACTTTTCGGCGTTCGAAAGTTGACATTAATACGTCCACTATATCAAATGCCGCACAGTCGAAAGCCTGAAAACCGAACCGTTAGGGTTAAAGAAGAAGAAGATAGAAGAAGAACAGAAACAACAATAGAATCTCATATTTCGCAGCGGAACAAATATAATAGATAAATGAATATCTTTAAATAAAATCACTATACCAGTTTACACATTACAACATCAGAGTATTACAACAATTACCACACACAAACAATGGCAGTTATAATAACCTGCCCCTATGGTTGAATACACAGCGGAATGATAATAATATACGAAAGTACGTCTCGCCATCCAACTCAAACTCCAAATCTCCACAACATCTCTTTTTTCGACTTCGCTCCAGAATAATGACAACCTGACTCTAAGCTGCCCGTGTGGAAAATTATGGACGCCCAGAGTTTAGAAAGGAAACAATAATCTCCAGGTCAGTCATGCGACTGGCGTGAGATCTTAAAAACAGTTATTTTCACAAAGAAAATAAAAAGAAATCCGCTATGCTTTTGGAAAATAAAACTGCCATAAGGCCTCCTGCCATACAGATAATGCAAATGCACACTTGGAGGAGATATCTCCTTATGATAGTCAAAAATGCTTGATACGCGAAAATCATTTGATATTATTATTAGTGCATAGTGCAGAAAACATTTCGAAAGTATAATATTCATCTTAGCTAGCATACCACATTTTGTCGTATGCCTACTATAGCTACCATGTTCAAGAGCAGGTTACCGCCACACTCCATGGTAGGTTATACAACTAAAAACCGTACATGCGCGTATTGTTTCTTTGGATTTCCAACAAATGGTCAGCCTAAGGAACTTCCTTACCGAAATGGGTTTTCCTCTTGAAGGACGCTCCCGAGAACCTAACCGGATCTCTGCTAACAAGGCCGACGTTACCTTACATTTTAACCAAGCTATCACATAGGAAACTAACACACAAGTATGCAATCCCCGGTCGTTACCGACCTTTATCCGAGGATCCTCAACCACAAAGCAACAACCATAAAGTATAATAAATTTGCACCATCAACATAGGTAAAATATCTGGGCTTCATACCATGATATCACCTCTTATCCAGAAGAAAATGGACATACTCTAAGGGCGCGATCCCTAAAAACCTTGCCGCAACATTCCTGTTTCGACCATTTTCGGGTTGTGAGGCTCGACGAAGTCTCGTCCGCAAAGCTACGCTTTTCACAAAAGCCATGCTTCGATCAACAAATGATCAGCAGCACTTTGTATGCCACATTACCCAATTGGGAATGTATCACTAGTAACCATCAACTACATAACCTCTGAGCTCGTACGTCTCAGAGAAGGGTGTTAAGCTAAGAGAATAAATCTCTGCCACCAAACAGAAATGTATTTGATAGAAACTAGCTTTACATCTCAAAATGTAATGTCAGACATACATCCATACAAGTCTGTTCCGGGTTCGAACAGAACCGAAGGCACGTCACAAAGAAGCCCTTGCAAATCCGGTTAATGCCTAATCACGTCTGGACTCCCCATCGCAAAGGGTGATCAAATCTCTATACCGGGGATCATCAGGTGCAGAGACATTCGACGGGTAATCCTTTCGTTTTCGAAAATACTCGGTCTTCAACACCATCTTCAAATGCAGTCCCATTTCGTCATATCATTGTACGGAATGAGTTTTATGACACAAAGTCATCTCCCGGCTAATCCGAATAACGAGCGATTATTTTAAAAAAAAGTGTTGCATTCAGATTTCAAAAAACTCACAACAATTTTCACTTTGATTTTTAAACAAAAGATCCATCACAATCGCAAAGGTTCGATGTTGTTTTCGACTATCAAGTTGGAATCCGACCCCCGGTCGCATCGAAATTCAAATTCCATTTAAAGGCCAATATTGATAGTCGGTTATTTAACTATCAATCAACATTCACAACAATTACTGGATTTCAAATAATTTTCCTCCAGTTATTTATTTTCAAAATATCTTCGCAAGATATATTTTTAACACTTCATCACTTTGAAAACAAATTTAAAATCACTTTTCACCTTTCAATCTTTTGAAAACAAATTACAAATTGCTTTTCACACTTCAATCCTTTGAAAACAAATTTCAAATCACTTTCCTCACGTGGAATAAATTTTCAAAAATTTATTTAATTCCACTGAAAATTTGCCGAGTTCAAATACTTTAAAAATAATTTAAATCACTTATCCAAAATATTCTGGGAGATATTTAAAATAAAACTTCTTTTACTTAAATATTAGTAATGAAAATATTATACTAATTATTACAAATATAAGACTTCAAGTCCAAACTAATTTCAAAATAAAATTAGTAGATAGAGTATAAATATTTAAACAACTATTTTTTAAGTCAAATATCAATTTAATCTCTAAAATAATCCCTTCTATACTTAATTAAATAAATATTTACTCCAAAGATTTAAAACAATTCCCAAAATAATAATTTCTTCAACAATATTATTTTAAAACCCATTCTATAACTTTAGATTTTATTTCAAAAGCAATTTTAAAAATATACTCGGCTCTCCTGGGAAAGTAAACCTTCCATTTCAAAATGGTCCATTTAAACCAATTAATAAATCCTTCTCGATTTATTCTAAATTTACGTTCCAAATCCTTGAATTCCTTTCCACACTTTTAAAAATAACCCAATGTTTATTTTTAAAACAAAATTTCCTTTCCTTTACAAATTCCCATTGTGAATATAGATTTCCAAACATCAACTAATATATGGTTTTGAAATCGATTCCCAAATATTCACTTTCAAACACCAAATCAAATTTCTAATTGATTTCCAAAATCATTTCAAATACCAAATCAAATCCCAAATTGATTTTCAAATTTATTTCCAAACACCAAATCAATTTTCAAATTGATTTTCTAAATTCATTCCAACACCAAATCAAATTTTCAAATAGAGTTTCCAAACATTTATTTCAAACACCAAATCGATTTCACAATTTTTAAACCTTGTAACAAACAATATACGGTTTATTAATATTTGAATCAATCGAAAATAAATTACCATTTGTTAATTTATTTAAACTAATAATTTAATTTTATTGAATGATTTGATTTAAACAAATACTTTTAATTCTAAACCAATTCCTTTCTTATAAATAGATTTTTCTCAGTAACTAAAATAATTAAACAGGTTAACTAAAAAAATTATCACCTTAATAAGTTATTTATGCATGTAATATTTTCTTTTGAAACTATATATTTTTTTCGATTCCACTTCTATATTTTAAATCCAAATTTGCATGTACTATATGTAGATATTTATATAAATATCATTATCTATTTACAGTTTTGCAAAAATATATTTTATTTTAATTCAAGATTAACTTTTAAAAATATAAAAACCGCCTAACTTCTAAAATTTCCTTACTGTAGTGTATACATACATATATAATTTGGGAAAAAAATAAATTGAAAAAATAAATAAATAAAGTAAAAATCAAAAAGAAAAATCGAATACCTCATCAATTTGCCATCACGTCATCGACACTTCAGATCGACCAAAACCCACGCCTGTGAACTATACTCCAGCCGCCGTGACCTTGCACGAAACCCTAAACCACGCACGCGCTTGACATTCACAAGAACTCGAGCACGAGCCATCGCGCAAACGCGGACCGATGCTGCCCCGGCTTCGACTGTCGCCTACACTCACATCGCCGCAACAGTAGCATAGTTATCTCCGACCCACGCCATCGGCCTAGCGCACGCTCGCCTCTAAATCGCGATGATGTTGAGATGAACGAGTTCAGCCACTACTTCTTCGATTTCGAATTGTTAGAGATCTGAAACTAAAATGAATTTCGATTTTTCGTTAGAATTTTCTTTGGGCATTATGTTTGATTTTTTTTTTATTGGAAAATTTAAAAGAGGGAGACGCAAATCTTTTTTTGAGTTCATCTACTATTTCCTTTTATTCACGAATTTGGGTGCTTCCCCCCCTTCGGCATTGTTTTGATTTGAACGAAGAGGATTATCATTAGCTCATTTTCTTTTTCTTTTATTCATCGAGTGAGATAACAGTTTTTTCTTCAACGCGTGTTCACTTTGTCAGAGAAAGGAAGGCCAGATGTTCGAAATGATGAAACGTGTTGAATCAACAGTTTTTTATTCTTGACTGATTAAAATATCAATTTAAATTTGAATTTTTGAATTTAA
The DNA here is from genome assembly GCA_030765085.1 of Allium cepa. Taxonomy (NCBI): domain Eukaryota; kingdom Viridiplantae; phylum Streptophyta; class Magnoliopsida; order Asparagales; family Amaryllidaceae; genus Allium; species Allium cepa. Next base: position 917,340,176 of record CM060928.1, read on the forward strand.
ACGACTTGAAATCGAGTTGAAAATCTCGATCTGCAATCAATGCATGCCGCCTGGCGTTTATAATGTTAAACCTCTATTCTGAACGCAGTGGAAAAGGTTCTGAGTCCAAATTCGATCGTATAGAGAAGAACTTTTTGGACCAGTTATTAAATTAAATTTCGATAAAAAAATTCAGCGCGTTTGCTTATCTTACGGCCAAACGATCACTCCAAACACTACGAAAATTGAAATCCGATATACAATATTGCGGATCTAATGGAACGGGTTTCGTCGAATTCTGAGACAGTGCCTCGGAAGACTATTTTTAAATACTGATTTAAATAATATAATTTCAAAACCGATCAAATCACTTCCAAATTCAATTCTGAAGCTTCCATTATCTTCAGTATTATCAATATAAATTTTCTAAGCCTTTAAAATATTTTTAACAAGCTTAAAACTGAAGATTGAAAATTCCACCCAACTTCAATAATTAAATTTAATAATTAAATTGTCAAATCCATATTATACTTGAAATTCAAGTTTAAAATAACATCCAAATATTTTAAAATCAATTAAAATTTTCAATTTCAATAGTCCAAAATTCAGGGTCGTCACAGATCGTCTGACATCCTACGAAGAAGAACTAGATGAAGTTTCAAAGTGTTCATTGGCCCTCTCTGATGTTTTTAAATTAAAATCCTATTTCAATAACCAAGTTAACAGCCTAATTCTATTCATCCAACATAATTTTATTTAAAACGGAGTATCAACCTGTATAAAGTCACTTGAATCTTAGAAGGTTGAGGAGTAGTTCTAGGATGTAAAGGTATGGATGGTGACTCTAGAATCTGCAAACCATTTAAACTCGATTCTTCATAATTATGCTTCTCAAATTTGTTTCAATTCCAAAACAAAAAAACAAAGAAACTAGTAATTTAAGAAAGAACCTTCTTATTTACGGGATGAGCCTTAAATTCAGATATCTTTTCTAGCATATCTTCTTCGAGGTCTGCAGTACTCTTAATTCTTAATGCTTGAACTCAATCTGTGAGATATCTCAAATTCAAGTTCTTTTGGTCTTGTAAGTTTGGATTGTGGCCTATTATATGCATTACTAAAGCTATGTTTCCTATGATTTACGTAAATTTATTATAATTAAAAAAAGGGTTTAAAAACCTCATAAAATGTCATATCATGAAATTGTATCATATAATTTGAAATCATAACAATTTTAACCTCAAATCCTTCCTTTTACCATATAGATGTTCAGAAAATTTGTTTTTTAATGATTGTCAACTGAACCACGTCAAAATATCACTAGAATTATGTAACTTACATGTGAAGTTATTATTTTCTCTAGTATTTTAATGGAACTCATTAACCATCTCTTCTGCTGATACAAATTGCACTTTATTTTGCTAATCAGTTTTTTTTAAAAGAATAACCGTAACAATGCTCCTGCTCAAAGAATATATGACATCAAAAGTATGCATATCAGATTCTTTACAACAACTTGCATGAGAAGCAACAACGATTTTCGAATAAGGCTTTGATTTGTGAAGCAACACACGAAGTTTTGCATAATGTCTATATTATATTAACATATAAAGCTGAAGTTGCTAACTTACCATACACTAGTTATGCGTACAACATGGCAGTCTACATTGTCACAAAAACGTCTCCAACTAACACAACATTTTATATTCCACTATTTCATTCCTAATACCCCGTTACCTCTTTTAAGTCAACAATCAAGGACATATCATTTCATTACCTATAATTAACTTGAACTAACCTCGTCTTCTTATATATACATCCCATAACACTAACAGCCTTATACCTAACTAACCCACAACCACCACAATGGACACAATAAAGTCGTTTAAAGGGCTATGGCAAGGTCGATGAGGAAGAAAATTACAACTTCCAACGTAAAACCAAAAAGTGCACCATTCTCATCTCCATCTCCACCCTCCTCCTCTCCTCCGTCATCATCCACATTACAAGCATGCTTATCTCTAACAAATGCTTTAATAATAATAAAAAATCTCCACCATTCAACTAGTGTATGGTAGGGAAGAGGAGTCCATATATGTATGATATATATGTGACGAAAGGGGTGTATGAGGACAATGCGGTGACTGATAAGAATAAATGGAATATTATTGTGTTTGGATATTGGATGTATCATACCGTTGATGATGGAAGCTTTAATTTTTGTTGATTGCAGGCGCGCGCATTTATTTTTTCTACAGCTACTTTCGGCATGGTTTTACCTTGTTTAGTTAATGCGCTTTTTTTATTACCTTCTTCAATTTATGAAAGTATAACTAACCTAAGATAACTATCGTATTGTTCAACCTATAATGACATAGATGCACAAGTGCTTTGGTGTGCTAAGTAATAAATTTTGAAACAGTCCCACATAGAATGAATGTTCTTACTAAATCTATAAAAGTAGTTAAAAATACAGATTAATGGTGTTAATGTGAATTAAGGGTAAACTTAGAATATACTCAACTCATTTTAATGTACTCTTATTTTAATTTAATGATTTTCAACTTTTTGTTATATTAATGCATACAATCTTTTTGTCATTCCAATGTATAATACATTATTACGACAAATAAACCATTCGTCCTAATGAAGAAACCATCAATACATGTTAATTTACAGTCACGGTCGTCGCTTTGGCTTTGGTTCTTGCTTCAACAAGTTAATGCTGGAATTACTCTTTGGATGCATTCATGGATAATTTTGGTTAAAGGTAAGAGATTAGAGGTTGAGACATTTGTGGAAAAAGAAGTAAGATGAAAGAAATTAATTGGTTTTCGTTTTGTACTACAGAATTAATAATTTTTGTTTAGAAATTAATTTAAATAATTTAATAACTAATATTAATAATTATATAATTAAGAACTTAGGATTGGCTTAACAACAATTATTTGAGGTACTCTTTAAGTGGTGAGATACCACTGCATTTTAGAGTTGAAAAACATATTCAATATAAGTATTGATGTAAGAATTATGTCCTGCTTATCAAAAATAAGACGGACGCACCTGGCTGAATCAAATGTGTTTCTTGGGTCTGAACGACCCTTAGTAGAGCATACATTTTAAATAGAAAGCAATAATTTTCACGTTATCTATGTTTTTCCAAATGAGCGTTTCTCATTTGGTAGAAAGAAGTCAACAAACTTATTCGACTTCGTAGCGTAGTATATTAACCACTAACATAACGGGTTTTCATTGGTACCTTGTCCCATATTTATCATAAAAGGACCACAACTAGTAATCGTTTTGATCAATCAACCATACTGAGCTATACTAATATAAATGTACAAACAGGTTGATGTGCAAAAGTAATAAAATATCTTTGAACTAGTCCCACACCGAAGTAATGTTATAAAAAATTCTATATAAATATTTAACTATGTTCGGTCATTATAAAGTGAACATTCAATTAATATAACAAAGTCAATGAAATTGTATTTGAGCTTTATTGCAATAATGTGTTTGCTTCCTTATTTTTATTAAAAAATATGTTTACAAACATGCCAGAATGATTCAGACTACGTATAACTGTAATCATATGTAATTTGTTTATTTTCGAATTTCGACCCTTTAATATTCATAAAGCTGTAATTGATGTCTATGGAATTGGGGTGTAGCTAAACACACATGAGTGAAAGTTTCTAGTTCGAAACAAAACATACTTGCCATATGGTGCTAAATTCATATACCATGAAGTCGTTGTGATGATTCTGACAGTTCGTATTCATTTTTCCACTCCATATTTTACCTTCCCTAATTTTTTTTAATTATTTTCAACTTTTGAGTTTATGTAATTTAAAATTTTAAGGTAATCTTACCGTTAAAAGAAACTTCACATATCTTTTTAGCATATTTCAGATTTTGTATAGGACATAGGTTGTGCTTGAAAAGTGACATTATTTGGCTATGCTATACTGCTTTATAACCATTAAATACAACATGACTTTCTTCAACTAGCTCTGTGGAGCTACTAATATAAACGTAAGAATGTTGTAACGAAACTTGTACAAATATAGAATTATTTTTTATCATAGTAAGGTGCAAGATGTTTGAGCAATAAATAATATCAAGTTTTACTAAAGTTTGTATGGTTGAGCACTAAAACAAGTAGTGCAAATTAAACAATATTATTCAATTCCTCGTTGACATTATTATTAATAGGAATATTTAGTAGTAAAAATTGTAAATTCATTCTTTATAAACCAGTACAGAAATAGTATTCATACTAAGACACCCTCCACACTCACTCCATGTGCCAGTTTTACCCAAGTGCGACATTATCGGTACGATCGACTTCATCTTTGACAACACAGTGGTCATCTTCCAAAGATGCAAGATCTGGCATCAATTGCAATATTTCTAACTCACGGTTATATTCCTTACGATAATAAATGTGATTACTTTTCAAAAATTTGTTTTTTAAAAAGTTGATCATTTTAAAAAAAAACTATAGTCAATATTATTAGTTAAATTCTTACTTAAAATAACCAATCTTTGTTTAGTATTTGGTAAATCATACTTAATAAAGTTTTCCACTCCATATTTTTTTTACCATATCCATCTTAAAAATCATTAGATCACAAATTTAATAGCTCCAAGAAAATCCATTGTATTTTGGCAGGGTTAAATTTATCATAATACACCAATACTGGTAAAATGTATCAAATCTCTAGAAGCGAGTAGATATATACGATCTAATGGATTTAAAGCAATTTTGAACCACAATAGGTGATTTTGATCTTATTTTCAAAACTCATGAGAATGAAAGAAATATTACAACACTAAAAGCCATGGACTTGCTCCGATCATCATTACAACCATCTTCTTCATGCACCGAACATCCTCATCACATGAAAATTTCTTCCATTCTTAATTTCGCAATCATCTGCTCCAACTTCAAAAACCACAGCAACAATATCCTCCTCTTACATAGCCATGTAAATTTCTAAGTGAATAGGCTAAGAGATGGTAAGACCAATCAATCCATAGTTTTGCTCTATAACTCAGTACTTGGGCTCCTGCTTCACTAGCCACTCCACCGTCATAAATGTCAGCTCCTTCCGTGATCCATAAATCTCTACCGTATCTGACTCCATTATCGTCACCTCCAATGACACCATGGTCGAAACCGACATCCACATCTGCAAAAAACCTGTCCATAAATACAATGGTTTCCATCAAGACTTGATTGATTCGATGAACCGGTCGCTAACAAAATCCAACAACACTGACATATGAACATAACTAAGAGCTGCATTCATGAATGAGGGAAATCCACTAGGATGGCTTCGAAGGCGCGACCGAGAGATACAAGAATTTTTAGTCCTTGAGATGACAGTTTTGATGACAACAACCTTAGAATAAGATTATAAAATGTAAATACTAACATTATAGTTTAGATATATATGTATATGCATGATTTAACCATGCAGGTACCGAGAATGAAGACCGTATAGTATAGAGATTCAAGATATCAAGATTGAAGACTCATGAGTATCATGATTATCAAGAGTTCAAGATTTCAATAATAGGTAATTTAATTAGGAATTTTTTTAAAAACTTCTAGAAAAGCACCGACATCTTAAAATCCAATTTATTTGTGGAATGGAATCCACTTCGAGTCTGTTAAAGGGATGGGACCCTAATTTGGATGGAACCTACGAAAAATCTAGTGGAACATTGTTTTGTATCCACTAACTTTTATTCAAAATGTTTTACAAAATTATATCTTGTTTTCAAAAATGTTTCCAATATCTTCCTTTTCAAAGAATCAAAAACATCTATCATGGTTTTAATATTTTTAGCCTCAAAATAATCTTTATTTTCAAAATCAAATTATCCTTGGTTTTTAAGCTATCTTTTAATTGTAATTAACTTTTATTATTACTTAGATTTAAATATAAAATTATAGTTAAATTATATATATATACCACAATATTATTCTCTATATTTACTTATGTATTTTAGCTATAGTTAAGTATATTTATAAAGTTTAAAATAGTTTTAATATAAGATAGAAGTTATTTTAAAAGAAAAACAAATCACCAAAATTTCCTTTGGCATGTCGACATACTGAAGTACCCCATTTCGACATGGTAGCAGTTAATTTCAAAAAATTGAATTTTAAAGAAAGTGTCTATTCGTCATATCCTTTCACGAATGGACATGCTTGTTGTTCTACTATAAATAGGGGTGGTTTTGAACAAATTTCAAATCATATTTTTCTGGTTTTCACTCCTCTTCTTCTTCCACATTTGTTTATACACATTCTTACCATTACTCTGCCGAAATCAACATTGAATCTAACTAGTTCATTTCTGGTTTGATTTTCTATCACTATCTCAATAAGATCTTAGTGTTATTCAGAGTTATAGACTTTTTATAATCAATTTAGCTAGAAAAGATGTGATTGTAGCCTTGGAAATCAATCAAGTGAGAAAAGGTGTGATTGTAGCCTTGGAAATCAATCAAGTGAGAAAAGATGTGATTGTAGCCTAGGAAATCAATTGGGTGAACTTGTTGCCCCTGAAATCAAGTATCTCTACCCAAAGGATTGTGAATCTGGAGTGGTGTACCTCGTGGCCTTGAAATCAAGGGTGTAATTGTAAAATTTCTTTTGAAAGGAAATCTGTACTTGTGTGCGGGACTGAATATAGGGTAACACCAATCCAGTATAAAATCCGGTGTGTTCTTTCCTTTATTACTTTTACTTTATTTTTGCATCTGTGTTTGATTCTATGATCATATCTGTGTCTGAATATTGCATACATTTGTTTTCAAATTAACAAAAACTCAAAAAGATTTAGTGATTTCTTTAAACACGATTCACCCCTTCTAGTGTTAATCCTAGCCTTAAGATCCGTATTCTGCATTTTTCATATTTGCTATCGAAGCAAGGTTTTCAAAGTTTCATAATCTGATTTTTCAAAAAGTTTTTAAAATGGCTTTGTTTAAAAATTTTGTTAATCCTAGTTTATAGATATTCAAATCATCATTGTCTCATGAGTCTGCATATAATCAATATTCAAATTCAAGTTGTCTACTAACATTGTTTGATGTGTAGGAAACATGCTTTATGGGGGTTGAGGAATCAATCCACAACGGATAGATTGTGTAGATCAAAAATAATAAATGGATGCTCGATAGTCGATGCTCTAGACGCATGAATGGTAATCCATATATGCTGAATGATATAATATGCAAAGACAGTGGACTGGTTAATTTCGAAGACAACTCAAAAGGATATGTGATTGACATCGGCAAAGTCAGTAACTCTAAAACTCCTATTATTACTAATGTTTTGCTAGTTAAGAATCTGAAATATAATCTACTAAGTATAAGTCAACTTTGTGATAAATGATATAAAATTAAATTTGAAAAAGATAAATGTCACATTGAAGATAATAATTCAACCATAATATTTGAGGGAATTAGGAAAAAGAATATTTATATTCTTAGTATGAAAGTCTCAAATGATCACTTATGTCTTTTGGCAAATACGAGTGACCCTTGGATTTGGCATAAGAGATTTGGACATTTGAATTTCAGTCTCTTATGTAGACTGTCAAAACATGATCTAGTAAGAGGTCTCCTAAAATGAATTTCAAAGTAGATAGTCTATGTGATGCATGTCAATTAGTAAAACTTAGAAAAAGTTTCTTTAAAATAAAAGATATGATTTCAACTTCAAAATATCTTGAATTACTTCACCTTGATTTATTTGTTCCATCTCAAATTTTGCCAATAAATCATAGTAAATATATTTTTGTAACCATAGACGATTATTCTAGATTTACATGGAAAATATTTTTGAAAAATAAAAGTGATACTTTTGAATGTTTTAAGAACTTTACAAAAAGGATTCAAAATAAATTTTCTCTAAAAATTATAACCATCCGTAGTGATCACGGTGGTGAATTTGAAAATGAAAAGTTTGAGGAATTCTCCAATAAAAATAGAATAACTCACAATATTTCATTTCCAAGAACTCCACAACAAAACGGGGTAGTAGAACGTAAAAATAGAACGACTCAAGAGTGTGCGAGAACTATGATTTCAGATAGTAAATTACCAAAGTATTTTTGGACAGAAGCAGTTGCTACCGCCTGTTATATTTTAAATAGAATTTTAATTAGACCTTTAACTGATAAGACATCTTATGAACTTCTTCACGGAAAGAAACCTAAGGTATCTTATTTTAGAATTTTTGGAAGTAAATGTTTTATTTTAAATACAAAATATAACTTAGATAAATTTGATCCTAAATCCAACAAATGTATCTTTATCGGATATTCCAATAGAAGTAAAGTGTACAGAGTGTTTAATTTAAGAACTAACACCATCGAAGAAATAATGCATGTTTCATTCGATGAAAATCACAAAAATTTTGAAGATGCAAATGATGAAGAGGATTTAATCACTCAAAATCAAGAGCCAACTGAAACTAATAATGAAATTAATCATCCTAATAAAAAGACTAAACTTTTAAAAGATTATCCTATAGAAAATATACTAGGAGATATGCAATCTATTGTTAAAACTAGAAATCAACTAAGTAAAATGAGCAATGTAGCCCTTATATCAACTATTGCACCCAAAAGTCCAAAAGAAGAATCAACTGATGATTCATGGATTTCGGCTATGCAAGAAGAACTAAATTAATTTACTAGAAATGATGTTTGGGAACTTATTCCTAGACCTAAAAATAAAACTATAATTTGAACTAAATGGGTCTATAAAAATAAAATAAATTAACTAGGAGAGGTTGTTAGAAATAAATCTCGGTTAGTCGCTCAAGGTTTTTGTCAAGAAGAAGGAATAGATTCCGATGAATCCTTTGCTCCCGTAGCATGATTAGAAGAGATTCTACTTGCTTTTGCAAATTATAATAATTTCAAATTGTATCAAATGGATGTTAAAAGTGTCTTTTTAAATGGATTTGTAAAAGAGGAAGTATATGTTGAACAACCACCACTTTTTGAAAATGAAAAATTACCAAATCATGTTTATAAACTTAAGAAAGCTCTATATGGTCTAAAACAAGCTCCTAGAGCCTGGTATGATAGACTAAGATCTTACTTATTACAATCAAATTTTGAAATTGGTAAAGTAGATAATACTCCTTTTATTAAAAAGAAATAAAAATAATATTCAACTAGTACAAGTCTACGTAGATGATATCATTTTTTGATCAACTAATTTTGAAATGAATAAAGAATTTTTTGAAATAATGACAAAGGAGTTTGAGATGAGTCATATGGGTTAATTAAACTTCTTTCTAGGACTACAAATAAAACAATTAGATAGTGGTATTTTTATTAGTCAAGAAAAATATGCTAAAGACCTAGTTAGTAAATTTGTTTTGTCTACTGCAAGTGGAAAATCCACTCCATGGCAACCAATGGGTGCCTAAGTAAAGAAGATCTCTCGAAAGATGTAGATCAAAAATTATATAGAGGAATGAATGAATCACTACTCTATATCACTGTTAATAGACCTGATATCATGCATAGTGTTTGTCTCTGTGCAAGATATCAATCCCAACCTAAAGAGACCTACTTAAAAGTCGTAAAACGTATCATAAGATATGTTAAACACAACTTTGATTATGGCTTATTTTACCCTAAAAATAATTCTTTTGACTTAATATCTTACTGTGATGCTGATTATGCTGGTTGTAAATCAGACTGAAAATGTACAAGTGGAACTTCTCACTTTTTGGGGCATTCTCTGACTTCCTGGTTTAGTAAAAAGAAAAACACAGTTTCTTTATCAACAACCAAAGCAGAGTATATTTCTGCTGCTTTAGCCTGTTCTCAAGTAATATATATGTAACAAACTTTAAAGGATTTTGGTTTAAATATCTCAAAATCACCAATTTATTGTGACAATACGAGTGCAATAAATTTATCCAAAAATACTATTCACCACGCTCGAACTAAACATATTGATATCAGACACCATTTTCTCAGAGATAATATAAGTAAGGAAGTAATTACTCTCGATTATATCAATTCTAAGAATCAAATTGCTTATATCTTTACAAAACCATTAAATGAATCTATATTTACTAAATTAAGAAGAGAATTAGGTACTTGTTCAATAACTGAAATATAAAATATAAATAACAAAGTATAATTAAAAATTAAAACTAAATAAATCAAATAGTAAAAATTTCAAGCACCATGTCGACATCACCCCTATACCCATGTCGACATATAACGGTTTTTTATTTTTGAAATTTTCCCACCAAAATTTAAATAAATAGTTATATATTCTTCTTATTTTCGAAATTTTTATCATTCTTTCTATTTCCTTTCTGTTCTAACTTCTGAAATCAATAAAACTGCGGCCTCCTCATCCAAATCAAAAAAAAAATCAACCTTTTCGTTCCCTTCTCCTACTTCTGGACTGTTTCAACGAAATACGCTTGCACGAGTAATGAAAATGGAGGATCCTTTGAAGGACGCACTACAACTAATGATTGAAATTCAAGTGATGCAACTTAGATTGGCCAAAGAACAAGAATGGCAAGGCAAAATCCTTAGAAATTTGCAAAAATTTCTAATGGACAATCATGCTAATCCGATCTTGACTGATGAATAGTCTTCGGGAGATCAAGTGCAAGAGGATAGCAAGGAAGAAGAAGAAGAAGCATTCATGGAAGAAGAGCACACTGAAGATGACGACAAAGTCGTGTGCGTAGGCGAAGTGTGCTCTGACAAAGATGAAAATGTTGTCGAACAGCGTGGAAATTTCTGTTTCCACTATCCAAATTGTTCGTTCATAGATCTCCCATTTTCAAGGACATGCATTAGTTTCTTTTCGCTCTTTCTTATTGTTGTATGTTTTTGTCTAAGTTCTCTATGCAAATGTACATATAACAATATAATTAATAAACGATTATGTTCTTATATTAAATATTATCTTGTTATGTTTTTAGTTAGGAAAGTTAGTAGTTTAGGAATAAATTTTAGTTTTAGAATTAAGTGTTGATTATTTATGATAACACTATCATCATAATCACATAGTATTAGATTAAGGGGAGTTGTATAGTTTCGAGTTAGTTTTTGTTGATGACAAAGGGGGAGAAGTATAAATAGGATAGTTAGGCATAGATTAAGTGGAAGCTATTAGTTTTAGGGGGATTTATTAGGGTAGAAGTAATATTTTATAAACAAAGGTTATCATCATTAAAAAGGGGGAGATTGTTAGTCCTTGAGATGATAGTTTTGATGAAAAAATCCTTAGAATAAGATTACAAAATATAAATACTAATATTATAGTTTAGATATGTATATGCATATGAAGAATTTAACCATGCAGGTACCAAGAATGAAGACTGTTGTCACGACCCGACTTTCTACTCCCGGAAAATCGCATCATGAATTAAGAAAGAAAGGGACAGAAGAAGAAAAGAAAGAAGAGAAAGAAGAAACAACACAAGAATCTCAACAGCGGAACGAATAAATTATATTAATAACGTAAGTATTTACATAATATACAATACCAATCAGAGATACACAGCATACACATCACATATACTAGACAGTTATAAACACCTGTCTAGTATTTACAACTCAATACAACAACACAGAGAACACACAGCGGAAATTTCTATAGCTATACGCAGAATCCTCCTGCTCCATTGCTCCTCCAGAATTCGTCAAGCCAATCTAAAATCCTAACCTGAATCACCCTTGACTACTCATAAAAATTTGAGTACCCAAGAGTTTATGAAAAATAAAAATAAACTCCGGGTCAGACATGGGTCTGGTGTGAGTAACAGGTTAAAGTTGCTTAACTTTCAAAAACCTTTTGAAAAGAAAGGTATCACGTAAGACTTCCCACACATAAACATGGAAAAGTTTTTACCTTACGCTAACCAAAACATTTGATAGGAAATCCGATGATATTATAATAGTGTCTAGGGTTTTCAAATAAATAAGAAATAGCCAAAATTGTTACATTTATTAAATTCCAGCTACTAGCCACAAAAGTGGGTAATACAATCAAAACCGATGGCACTTATTGGATTTTGGATTAAATACAATGGCAGGGCTACTGGGGTACCGCCCGTCACAGTACGTGGCCTAGATCACCGTACCAAGGAGCCACCCTAACTCCCCTGCAACACAAAGCCGGACCCATTCCTTACTGAATAGTTCCGAACAAGACAACCCCGACGGTTAGAGCTCAAAAGACCGTCCACACAGCCGAAATAAAAAGGGATCTCTAGACAGGGATCAATCTTGCTCTCCAGTGGGTGCGACCCACGAAGCCTTGCTGCACCTCCCCTGTTTTAGCCATTCCCGGTTGCTGAGGCTTGAGGCTACGATTACCTTTATAGGACATATCATCTTAGAATGCTCATCCCGCCTGACGATGTTCTGAAAGCATTCAATCCATACATCCATACAAGTTCGTTCCGGGTTCGAACGAAACCGAAGGCATTATCTCGTTACACTCATTTTGGAATCACCCTCAGAGTTAACGACGATAACCCTTGCACTCTGATTCACCGTCTCGAATTTATAAGTACTATTCCGTCAAACTCATTACGGAATCACCCACAGAGTTATACTGACGTATAGCCCTTACACCTCGAGTCTTCACTCGCTCCACTTGGATTCACGACCTAACGTTATTTGGAATCGATGTGGTTTTCGGATATCCAAATATGGAAACCCGATCCCGGTCTCATCGAAATCCAAAGCGTGTCTTTTAGGGCCAAGTTGTTTTAAAGGTTTAAAACAATTTAATACAGTATCTATATACACATAGATAGATAACTTATAAATCATAACTGATAATCAACATTATCACATAACAGGTAATCTACAATCATCAATATCAAATAGATATTCCATATACTATCATCACCATAGATAACCTATGTTATCATCACAACACAATCAAACATCCATACCACATAATATCTTTTATCTCATTACTGAGATCACAAAGCATCCAAGTCAAACAATGACATCCATTCATACATAAGCAAAGATTTACTCGTCACAATATAATTAATTTAAAATGAATTAAATTAACTATCTGTATCTCTAATTAATTTAAAATGAATTAAATTAATTACCCAACTTTAATTAATTTAAAATAAATTAAATTAATTACTTCATCTTTAATTAATTTAAAATGAATTAAATTAATTACTTCACCAAATTATAACTTGCTTACCCATCTATTTAATTAATTACAATCAATTAATCATTCAAAATAAATCATCCTAATTAATCACTCTTGATTAATTACTCTTAATTACATTCATGTAATTATTCTTAATTAATTTGATAAATTAATTATCCTCAACTAAATAATAATTAACCTTTAATTACTTCAATTAATTAATTAATCATAATTAATTTATTTAATCCTTAATTAATTATATTAATTAATTACCTTTAATTACTTATTATTGATTAATTAATCATAATTAATCAACTTTAATTACATCATTAATTAAATAATTAATGATCCTTAATTATTCCTTAAATTAATTACTCTAAGTAATTAACTAACTTAATTACTATATTAAACCAAATTAATTATCCTTAAAATAATTTCTTAATTAACTTTTTGATTAATTACTAAATAGTTAATCCAAATTATCTCATACTTAAGCATCTCCTTAATTACAATCTGTAATTATTAAACAATTACTTAACTGAGTAATTCCCAAATCAATAATTACATAAAGTAATTATTTATAAACCTAACATGTTTAAAATTAATTAAACTTAATTAATTAAATTAAACAATCCCATTAAACTAAATTAATTACATTAAGTAATTAATTTCCTAATTACTTCATCAAGTAATTATATCCAAACCATTTATAATTGATTATTATTAAATTAATTATTCTAATTAATTATAAAAATTAACTACATTAATTAATTGTTAAATAATCATGGTTAATGACCTCCATTAACCATTCCTTAATTATTTTATAAAGTAATTAACTTAAATTAATTACCAATTAAATTATCTTTAATCATTCATTAATTAAAGTTAATTATAAAATTAATTAACCCTAATTTAAAACTTAATTACATAATTAATATTCATTTATCATTAATTAAAAATTTAATTAATGATCTTAATTCCAATTTGATTAATCATTAATCAATTATTAATTCCAAATTTAATTAATTTAATTAATTAATCATTCATAATTATCTTATTAATTAAATTCTAAAACATAAATCTAAATTTAAATTTTCAAAATAAAACATAACTTAATTATGTTCAAAACAATTTGATTCAAAACAAAGTACTTTTTTAACTTACCCTTAAATTTCAATTTAAATTCAAGCTTAAAATAGAGTAATCTTTAAACCTATCAAAGTTTTAAATAATTTAAAACTTATTTAAATTTACAAGTCAAAACAAAAGTTTGACTTAAAAATGAAATCATAAGAATCTTGAAGTTAATTTCATTTCAAAGATTTTTATAACTTAAATTTACTTTTAATTTAAAACTTCAATATTTTTTTTAAACCTTCTTTAAAATCTAAAACTGAAACTCAAATTAAAATTTGAATTTCTAGATTTAAATTAACCTTAAATATATTCATAAATTTTAAAATCTCATTACTAAGAAGTTTAAACTATTTATCAACTTGATATAGTTAATTAAGATGAATTTAAACTTAAATTTCTGGTTTAAAAACTGGAGTTTGAATTTGAATCAAAAAGTTCAACTTGAATTTGAATTAAACCTATCCTTACCTTTAAACAAAACTACAGATTTAAAATTTAAAAACCCATATTTTTAAAAGAACACAGTTTTCCCCTGAAACCTGAACACTGCAGTAACCCGAGGAAATCCATATCCTACTTCGAGTCAACAGCCTCTCCACTCCGAGTTTCCTATCAACTTGCTTCGAGTAAAACCCCACATTCCCCTGCAACATCCAGAACCCCACGGCAAATCATCAGAAAAATTTGTCGCCGTGCGTATGCACGGCGACCCCCACCTCTGCCAATCACCGTAGATGATCCAACACCCCAGAAAAAACCCACGAATGACTTACCACAATTACCAGATCGAACAAGTAATCAAAGAATTCGAAATTAACCCCTAACTCAAAACCTGTAAAACAGAAAACAGGTTTTGTCTCAAAACCTGTCAACAGAAATTTTGCGCCACCCCGATCACCTGAGTATCCACCTCTCCGGCCATGAAACAATCCACACATCAGCTACCCAATCACCAAGTACCAGAACACTCGATCACCCCTACACCTCACACTGACCCAATCCTTAACCCCTATTCAAAACTAGGGTTTAAACAAGAATTTATAAACTGCAACCAATCAAACTGATTAAATTCACAATCATGATTTTTCTAAGGATCTACAATTCATCCTCAATTGCTCAGAAGAATTCCAAAACATCTCAAGTTACAGATTTCATGAACTTGCCAAATTGTATTTTTAGTTCAACTTTAAACTGTAACTTGAATTACATCCTAAAATACAAATTGTTAGTTTAAAAATTCATGTTTTTGTAATTAATTTTGTTACCTGATACTACATTACAAGTTAAACATGTTTAAGTTTTGTTAAAAATTCATATGAAGCTTTCTGTGTTACAGAGATATTATCCTTTACATACATTTTTATTTACTAAATTTAAATTTAAAACCTCAAGCAGCCAAACCCTTTAACATCATAGCTTTTGATTCTATCTATGATAAGCAATCTCCTTAAATTATTCTAAAACCCAAATACTATCTCAAATTAGAACAATTGTAGGAATTCTTTTCATAGGAAGATGATCTGGGTATATTCTCCAGAACCAAAATCAAACATGCATGCACAATCAAAATCAACACACAAACTTAATTTAACTCAAGCAACCTAAATTACAGTTTTAAGATTAAATGTTACTCACTTTTATTTGAATGCAGACCACTGTTTTTCCTTTATGCAGAAGACATAAAAATGCAAGCTTGCTTCCTCTGTTGTACATTTGAAAATTTGCAGAAAGCAAACATGTGCAGGCTTGACCCCTGTTGTTCTTTATGAATTTTGCAGAAACACCAAAAATGCAGCAGCTATTTCCCCTCCCCCCCAAAGACATGCAGATGCTATCACTACTCCCAGGTTTAAACAGTATGTAGGAAAAAGAAATAGTGCAGGCTCAATTTGATTTTTGAATATGCAGAATTGCTTCAGGCTAAATGCTTTTGAATTTGAGATGAAGGTGGATTTTGATTGTTGAAGAGAAATGGAGTATGCAGGTTTATGGAGGATTTAGTTTTGATGAGGAGTTACAGAAATTTGCAGATTTGTGAATTTGAATATGCAGACTTCCAAACTGCTTCCGCTGCTCAACTCTGATCCAAAGTAGAAGAAAAAGCTTGAAGAAGAACACGAGCACAAACTGGACAACACACCCCAGAGATATGATTCAGCACATTCATAAGGAAAATTCAGAAGTTCCTCCAAAACTCCGAGCTGCTACTCCAACTCAATCTCCTTAAAACCATTCTTCTATTGAATCACCCGTACCATTCCTGGAATTCCAGTCGATAAGAAAAGATCAATCTCCAGATACGGACAAAACTCTGACTTCCTAAAGACATCCAGAAAAATTCAGATAACCTAAGAGAACACTCAAACAATCGAGAGTCACTTTTACGATCCACCAAACCAAATCCAAGGAAAACTGTTCATCCTTAACCAAACATAACAGCTTACTCTTCACTAGCCATCCCTTTGAAGAAACGGGTCCACTTAACTGCTTCTGAACTCCACTTCAGAAATACTGCTAAGCCAGAAGGTCACTTGCCAACACCGAGAACACTCCAAACTGCACTGCTGTCACAGATACCAAAGAATTCCAAAACAAAGCTCTTCGGGAAACTCGGACTTCAAAGCAAACAGAACTCCAGCTGAACACAGCCACAACACCGAAGCAGACTCACTTCCTTAACTTGTTCCAAAGAAAACATCTTCGGGAACATCCATAGTCACTGCATCTCATCACGCAGCTACTACTCCTTAAGGTATTCAAAATACCATTACTCATTTCTGCCAACCAACAGATCCAAACACTACTCGTCCAACTTCAGAAATAAACTCCGAACCTTTACAGATTTCCTTCAGAGATCAACGAAGTCCTTCATCATTACAGAACTCACTCGAGACGGTATTAGGTCTACAGTCTCGACAGAACACCTCCAACCTCAAACATTCAAACTCCAACCAATGGTAGTCATGTTACACACACTACTACCCCATCTACCTTATAACTTATATTGGAAAACCTGAACAGGTAACCCAACAGATAGATAGAAATATATATATATTAAAAATTACAAATACGCTCTCTCGGGAAAGACACCACTACAGAGCCTAGGTATTCACTCAACCTAATGCTTTGATACCAACTGTCACGACCCGACTTTCTACTCCCGGAAAATCGCATCATGAATTAAGAAAGAAAGGGATAGAAGAAGAAAAGAAAGAAGAGAAAGAAGAAACAACACAAGAATCTCAACAGCGGAACGAATAAATTATATTAATAACATAAGTATTTACATAATATACAATACCAATCAGAGATACACAGCATACACATCACATATACTAGACAGTTATAAACACCTGTCTAGTATTTACAACTCAATACAACAACACAGAGAACACACAGCGGAAATATCTATAGCTATACGCAGAAGCCTCTCCATTGCTCCTCCAGAATTCGTCAAGCCAATCTAAAATCCTAACCTGAATCACCCTTGACTACTCATAAAAATTTGAGTACCCAAGAGTTTATGAAAGACAAAAATAAACTCCGGGTCAGACATGGGTCTGGTGTGAGTAACAGGTTAAAATTGCTTAACTTTCAAAAACCTTTTGAAAAGAAAGGTATCACGTAAGACTTCCCACACATAAACATGGAAAAGTTTTTACCTTACGCTAACCAAAACATTTGATAGGAAATCCGATGATATTATAATAGTGTCTAGGGTTTTCAAATAAATAAGAAATAGCCGAAATTGTTACATTTATTAAATTCCAGCTACTAGCCACAAAAGTGGGTAATACAATCAAAACCGTTGGCACTTATTGGATTTTGGATTCCATACAATGGCAGGGCTACTGGGGTACCGCCCGTCACAGTACGTGGCCTAGATAACCGTACCGAGGAGCCACCCTAACTCCCCTGCAACACAAAGCCGGACCCATTCCTTACTGAATAGTTCCGAACAAGACAACCCCGACGGTTAGAGCTCAAAAGACCGTCCACACAACCGAAATAAAAAGGGATCTCTAGACAGGGATCGATCTTGCTCTCCAGTGGGTGCGACCCACGAAGCCTTGATGCACCTCCCTTGTTTTAGCCATTCCCGGTTGCTGAGGCTTGAGGCTACGATTACCTTTATAGGACATATCATCTTAGAATGCTCATCCCGCCTGACGATGTTCTGAAAGCATTCAATCCATACAAGTTCGTTCCGGGTTCGAACGAAACCGAAGGCATTATCTCGTTACACTCGTTTTGGAATCACCCTCAGAGTTAACGACGATAACCCTTGCACTCTGATTCACCGTCTTGAATCTATAAGTACTATTCCGTCAAACTCATTACGGAATCACCCACAGAGTTATACTGACGTATAGCCCTTACACCTCGAGTCTTCACTCGCTCCACTTCGATTCACGACCTAACGTTATTTGGAATCAATGTGGTTTTCGGATATCCAAATATGGAAACCCGATCCCGGTCTCATCGAAATCCAAAGCGTGTCTTTTAGGGCCAAGTTGTTTTAAAGGTTTAAAACAATTTAATACAGTATCTATATACACATAGATAGATAACTTATAAATTGTTAACCCCGCCTCGGCCGTGGGTCACCGATCCAAAATGATAGAGGACCTAACATTCTGCCGACTTAGCGAGGGGGTGCCGACCTAATATCTTAGCACGGAAGACCGACCTAATTGCATAAGGTTTAAGATAGATACCGACCTAAAAGGCTTGAGAAGGAGACCGACTTAAGGCTCAAAGGAAGTTCCGACTCAATAGCCTTAGCTTGTTGCCGACCTAGCCATTCACATCGTCTGCCGACCCAACTGCTAAGAGTGTGCCGACCTAACGCTTTGAAGTAATGCCGACTCAATGACTCGACCAAGTTGCCGACCTAAGGGGCCTTAGAAGATGCCGACTTAAAGTTCAAGGAGATTCTGACCTAGGACTTACAAAGGTCTACCGACCTAACACAATCACCGATCTAAACGACTCAAGTTGTTTGCCGACATAACTGTTAAGAACAAGTTGTCCACACCCAAGTCATGGCCGACCTATGGTTTACGGTAAGTCGTAACCGACCTATGGCTTGTGATAAGTCGTAACCGACCTAGAGATATGAAGGAAGAAGTAGTGCAACAGTTGAACGTGCGGCACGTTACCTCGGCGACGACTTAAGACAGATGATATGAATTCAGACAAGCTTGCTTCTATCAAGCCGGGGACTTGGCTCGGTAAATCGGCCACGACTTATACTAAGTCGGCCACGACTTAGAACTTGGCAGTAATTCCAGCCCAGAATCCCTATAAATACGCGACTACCTCCAACACTTAAGGGACTTTTGGCACATTCTCTTCATACACCATTACCTTGCTGCATTGAGAACTTCATCAACACTTAGAGCTTTCAAGATTAGAGGAATACATCAAAGAAATTCACGAAGAAACCACACATCTTCGACATGAATTTAAGGACTTTAATCGACATTGAAGCTTAAGACTTGTTCCAAATCACTTGTAACTTGAAGCATATTGTACTTGAGAAGAATTGTATCAGCTTGTAACGGGATTATTAATAAAAGTACTTAGAGTGGACGTAGGCTATACCCTTAAGCCGAACCACTATAAAATCGTTGTTGTTTACCGCTTTTCTGCTATTACTTGCTTGTAATTCTTTCCCGATCTATCGGGTGGTGCTTTCACAACTACACTTCACACACCGGGATGTTAGCGTTCACACTTTAGCGTTAACATTTTTGGTGCTTTCACTGAGAATTGAACTCAGGGGCAAACTTCAACCATTGTTCATCAAAATTCTAACAGAAATCATGGCTTCAGAAAGGAAACGAAAGTTGTTAAGGTTTGAAGGTACTTGCAGCAATGCCATTGCTCTTCCCACACTAAGTGAAACAGCTTCAAGTATTGGAGTCACAAGGGCTGAATTAAATGCCGTGATATATGGAATATATCAACACATGGAAGTTCAAAGCAATAGGATACTGGATAAGATGAACGCATTGCAGGAAGAGGTCCATCGACTAGAAAGTGATATAAAAACCATTGCCAAAGAGGCCCAGGTTTCAGAAGAACGGAATGCTCCTCAACGAGCAACTGGCATTACTATTGGAACATTCCCCCAAACAGAGAATTCATGGCCACGACCAACTATCCGCGAACGTTTGTCAAGGCGAACTTTTGAAAGAATAGTTGATGATTACCCATTGAGTCCTGGTAACGATGAAGAATACATACCGGAAATGATTGAACAGAAAGAGAAGAATGGGGGAAGGAGAAAACAGAAACTCTTGAAAAAAGCTCGACGCTTCATACCCTCCAACTTCACTCCCTTGACCGACACTCCGGAAAGTATCTTCTTGGCAACAAAGGATGTTGTTGTTTACCCCAAACCATCTCTGATGAGGAGAAGCGCGACAGACAATGGGAAATTCTGTCAATTTCACAATCAACCTGGCCATGAAACTAACCAATGTCGCCATCTAAGGAAGGAGATTGAAGAATTGATCAAGCAGAATGAACTGCAACAGTATGTGAAAAAAGATGAAATTAACTACTCCTCATCCTCTAAGGTGCAGCTGGTTCCCGCTCAACAATGTAGCTCAAGTAAGAGAACCGTGGCACAGGGAGATGAAGGTCCTATCATCAGTGTCATCACAGCAAGCCCTCACCAGGCAGGGAAAAATTGGATGAGGCGGGAAGATGTGCTCACGCTCCAAGGAGACCTTCAAAGTGAAAGGAAGTTTCGATTCTGAAAGATGTTGCTATCCAGTCCTCTTATGCCAAAAAATTCAATTCCTAAAGCCTGGGGCAGCAATTGCTTCCATACCTTACTTGAACACTTTGTTTCAAATTTGTAAAAGAGTGCTGATCCAATGATTCTTGTTTCAAAATCTGTAGTAAAAACAATGCCAATAAATAATAAAAACTATAAGTCTTGCTTTCCCTATTATTACGAGTCGCTTATTTTATTTCGATATGTGAAATATTCTGAGAATATCACTAAGATTATCGATCTAAATTTGCAGGCAATCAATACCAAGCTGATTCACTGCAATATCAAGCAACCCTTGGTAGCATTCAAAAGCAAGCCTTAAACAACAGAATTCCAGGGCCAAATCCTGAATAAGAAGTACTCTGAGCAAACAAATAAGATTTGGCTAGAGTATGTTTCTTCAGTCAAAACCACCCGCCAACAGAAGAAGATGATGCACACTTAAAGACGGCACTAAGGAATTGCTAATATAATCAATCAAATTCGCAACTGTCAAAAGAAAACCAATTCCAAGAACTTGGAACTGCAACCATCTACATCTATATTTTACATGAAAACTTTGCTAAGATATTGCAAAGAATTTACAAATATATGATTCTCTTGTTAAGGGCAATTGCAAGGCAGGCGAATAACAAAAGCTATAAAGTGGATATAGGCCCAGTTTCGGTTAAACCACTACAATTCTTATGTTCCCTACTATTATAAACTGCTTTGTTTTATTTCGGCAGATGAAATACGTTAATCGTGTTACTAAAAAAAACGATTTAATAATGCAGGCCATAAAAACAAAGCTTACCAGTCACGAGACCAAGCGATCCGCAACATCATCCGGCAATCAAGCACTGGGCCATTCAAAATTCCCATATTCAAATCCTACAAAAGGAGAACTTCATACGAAAGTAAGCAAGGTGGATAGAAGCAGATCATATATAGTTAACTACAAATGTTTGAACAAACAAACAGCAAGTTAAAGAACCTAAATCTGCCACCACCAATTCGCTTAACTATAAAATATACTCCTTTGGGTAAGGGAGAGGCCTGGTAGCTGAAAATGGTGACACTTGCGAAGCAATGGGATTGTCAACATGAATCAACGGCAAAGAGACATGCGAGAGCAAGCGTCAGCCAGCAAAAAGAATATTTCAGAAGCACAAGCCTTCTTTGAAGGCATAACTCCTCAGAGGATAAAGACCTCAAGCGGGCTTCACCGAAAAAAGGCGTCTTTCTCGTTACAAAGTCGTGGAGTTATCGGTCGACACACTCCCGAGAATCCATCCAACCGAGAAAAGGAAACTCCAAACTTCCTGACAATAACCCTACTTAGGGGCGCGCATTTCACCACAACCGGTCAACATACTCCTGTGAGATGAAATGTGAAAAGCCCTCTTCGGAGGCGAAAAGCTTCTCTACGGAGACCGAATGCTTCTCCTCAGAGACCAAAGCCCTCTTCGGAGGCGAAAAGCTTCTCTACGGGGACCGAATGCTTCTCCTCAGAGACCAAAGCCCTCTTCGGAGGCGAAAAGCTTCTCTACGGGGACCGAATGCTTCTCCTCAGAGACCAAAGCCCTCTTCGGAGGCGAAAAGCTTCTCTACGGAGACCAAATGCTTCTCCTCAGGGACCAAAGCCCTCTACGGAGGCAAAATGCTTCTCTACGGAGACCGAATGCTTCTCCTCAGAGATCAAAGCCCTCTACGGAGGCAAAATGCTTCTCTACGGAGGCCGAATGCTTCTCCTCAGAGACCAAAGCCCTCTTCGGAGGCGAAAAGCTTCTCTATGGAGACCGAATGCTTCTCCTCAGACACCAAAGCCCTCTTCGGAGGCAAAAAGCTTCTCTACGGAGACCGAATGCTTCTCCTCAGAGACCAAAGCCCTCTTCGGAGGCAAAATGCTTCTCTACGGGGACCGAATGCTTCTCCTCAGAGATCAAAGCCCTCTACGGAGGCAAAATGCTTCTCTACGGAGACCGAATGCTTCTCCTCAGAGATCAAAGCCCTCTACGGAGGCAAAATGCTTCTCTACGGAGGCCGAATGCTTCTCCTCAGAGACCAAAGCCCTCTTCGGAGGCGAAAAGCTTCTCTACGGAGACCGAATGCTTCTCCTCAGAGACCAAAGCCCTCTTCGGAGGCGAAATGCTTCTCTACGGAGACCGAATGCTTCTCCTCAGAGACCAAAGCCCTCTTCGGAGGCGAAAAGCTTCTCTACGGAGACCGAATGCTTCTCCTCAGAGACCAAAGCCCTCTTCGGAGGCGAAATGCTTCTCTACGGAGACCGAATGCTTCTCCTCAGAGACCAAAGCCCTCTTCGGAGGCAAAATGCTTCTCTACGGGGACCGAATGCTTCTCCTCAGAGATCAAAGCCCTCTACGGAGGCAAAATGCTTCTCTACGGAGACCGAATGCTTCTCCTCAGAGATCAAAGCCCTCTACGGAGGCAAAATGCTTCTCTACGGAGACCGAATGCTTCTCCTCAGGGACCAAAGCCCTCTTCGGAGGCAAAAAAGTTTCTCTACGGGGACCGAATGCTTCTCCTCAGAGACCAAAGCCCTCTTCGGAGGCAAAATGCTCCTCTTCGGAGGCACAACTCTTCGGAGGACAAAGACCTCAAATGGGACATATGCCGCAAAAAAGAAAGTTCTCTACTCAACAAAAAAGATTGGAGGAGTCATGACCCATCAACCATGAGAGAGTAACTTCCAGGCAATGTAAACCATCTCTGGGGCACATTTCACCAGGAGTTGAAGTGTAACAGCCGCTCTTCGGAATTACACTTCACCAGAGTTGAAATGCAAACCAAATAAAGACCTCTTCGGGGGCACATTTCACCAGGAGTTGAAGTGTAACAGCCGCTCTTCGGAATTACACTTCACCAGAGTTGAAATGCAAACAAAATAAAGACCTCTTCGGGGGCACATTTCACCAGGAGTTGAAGTGTAACAGCCGCTCTTCGGAATTACACTTCACCAGAGTTGAAATGCAAACAAAATAAAGACCTCTTCGGGGGCACATTTCACCAGGAGTTGAAGTGTAACAGCCGCTCTTCGGAATTACACTTCACCAGAGTTGAAATGCAAACAAAATAAAGACCTCTTCGGGGGCACATTTCACCAGGAGTTGAAGTGTAACAGCCGCTCTTCGGAATTACACTTCACCAGAGTTGAAATGCAAACAAAATAAAGACCTCTTCGGGGGCACATTTCGCCAGGAGTTGAAGTGTAACAACCGCTCTTCGGAATTTCACTTCACCAAAGTTGAAATACAAAACAAGATAAAGACCTTCCTGGAAGCTCATGTTTCACCGAGATTGAAATAAAACTTCCAAGTGCCGAAACGTGAAAAGGCTTTCCTCGAAGGCACAACTCTTTGGAGGTACACGTTTCACCAAGATTGAAATAAAACTTCCAAGTGTTGAAACGTGAGAAATCCCTCCTCAGAGGTACAACCCCCTCCCGGGGACACAATTAAGAAGAAAGACCTCTTCGGAAATCTACGTTTCACCGAGATTGAAATAAAACTTCCAAGTGTTGAAACGTGAAAAGGATTTCTAAGGCATAACTCTTTGGAGGTACACGTTTCACCGAGATTGAAATAAAACTTCCAAGTGTTGAAACGTGAAAAATCCCTCCTCAGAGGTACAACTTTCTATATATAAAAAAAAAAAAAAAAATCCTCGTCAAGAGCATACTTTAACTTCCAAAGGAAGAGTAATTTACCTATTATGGAGAATGATCTCCCTTAAAAAAAAAGGGGGGGGGGGGTTAAAGTACACTCAGAGGTCCGCTTTGCCACATAGAAGAATTCACTTGGCAAAATATATATACATACGCAAAAGAAGAAAGTGATTTCTTCGAAGGACAAAGCGTAGAAACTTATATGAAGGAAGTTGTACTCTGCAAAAATTTTATTTAAAGAATAAAATAAATATTCTTTAGCAAATACGAGTGCAAGTCCCCTCGAAGTATAGAATATTGCAGCAAACTTATGGAATGGGGGCAATATAGTATAATTACACACAATATAGTATAGCCAAACCAGCAAAAGGTAACGCTCAAGCAACATGCCATAAGCTCGCTGCAATATCATGTAAATAAACTTGTGCAAAAAATGAATAGTAAATGCATTCTCAAATTCAAACAAAAGTCTGTACAAATAAAGAATCATTTTATTCA
Source organism: Allium cepa (assembly GCA_030765085.1). Taxonomy (NCBI): domain Eukaryota; kingdom Viridiplantae; phylum Streptophyta; class Magnoliopsida; order Asparagales; family Amaryllidaceae; genus Allium; species Allium cepa. The sequence continues at coordinate 917,365,450 of CM060928.1, forward strand.
ATTGCAGATATTGCAGATACAGGTTTCAAAAAAAGAAGCAGGGGCCGGTGCCTGCACAACATCCGACCATTACACAAAAAAGGAATCAAAAGGCTCAACTCTTCATTTCTTATTGCCGTCTTTGGACCCTTTACCCGGCCGAGTGGTTAGCTTTTCGGGTCTTCCAGGTTGGTCTGAAGGCATAAGGGAAGAAGGGGAGGGAGGTACAACTGGCGCAATTTCCGGTTCCTCTACAGTGGTGATAATTTTCTTCCCCCTCCTCTTCGATGTCCCATGCTTCTTTCTTCTCTGCGAAGAAGACTCACTCCCCGGAGTAACAAGAGCGGACAAAACTACGTCGTCAGAAGGAGTCCGCTCCGGAGAGATCTCGCCTCCTTCGAGTCCCTCATCTTTTTGCTCCTGCGAGGCAACAGGGTCATCCAAACCATGAAGAGCCTCAATTTTCTCCTCTTGTGACCCAGGTTGTGAAGCAGAAGGAGGAGTCACCTGAAGAGATGGAGGAGGAATAACCAGAGAAGGCGAAGTCTGCACGGTGCTTGTTGTTTCAACTGCAGAAGAAGAAAAATTGAAAATGTTAGTATCTTCCCGAAAGAAGGGAGATATGGGTTCATCGAGATTCAAGAGGTAATCGAGAAGCTCATCAAATTTTTGAGGAATAAGCAGGCAATCCACCTGAATCAGACCAATGTCGAAATTACCTGAAGATATTGGCTTTGTCAGTTCAATCTCATAATTCTGAGCCCCAATGTCCTCCAAAGCCTCTTCATCAGTAGGGGTGATTACCCCAGTTCTTGTAGGAGGCGGCAAATGAGAACTAGGGCCTGTAATGTCCACCTCGGGAGAAACTAGAGGACGTTCGGAGATGGTAGGCGGTACTTCTTTTTCAGAATGCTCCTCTTCCGCCATCCCGGCCCGCGCTCTGGCAAGCTGCTCCTTACCCTTGGCAAAAGCGGCACGGGCTTCGTCATCAAGATAATGCTCTTCAAGGGCTGACTCAGCATATCCAGCACCTTTACCACCGAGCATATCAAGTGCTGTCTCCCAAACTTCAGCCAGTGTGATTTCATACTTGGGGCCTAGAAAGGCAAGGCTTCTACGCCCCAAGACGCTGTGCAAGTAGAAGTCGAATAATGTTGAGCTGATGCTGTTTTTGGTCGCCTCATGAGATTCTTCAGCTGCGATTCTGCCGGCGACAGCCTCATCACGCTCCCTTTCAGTTTTGGCAAGCTGAAGTTTAAGCATTTGTATCTCCGCCTCCTGGGAGTTGTTTTTCTTTCGGAGCTCAGCAATATCAGTAGCATAACCTTCACTGATTCTTTTTTGTACTTCGAGCCTGTCTTCGGCATCCCTTTGGCTAGCGTGAGCGTCTCTCACTTGTTTCAGGAGCACTTCTTCTTTTTGAGAATAGGAAGTAGAGGAAGCAGCAAGCTCATGTTTCAATTCCTCGACTTTTGCTTCAAGCTCCTCATTGTAAGAAGCAATGCTCCTCATTTCGGTGTCGTGTTGCTCAACGACCTTTTGCCATTCGGCCTTATCGTTTTCCATAGTAAGCATGGCCTCTATGTTGGCACGGTTAACTCTTTGAAGCTCATCGACAAGCTTCTGCCAGTTTGACATCCTCTCGATATCAAGTTTGATGGCGTCAAGATTGCGCAACATGGCAGACTTGTCGATGGGGACCAAGTCTAGGTCGAACCTCACTCCCTTAAGGCACCATTGAGGAAATCGGCTCTGCAGAGTGGCAGGACCCGGTCCAACTTGAAATTTAGGCCTGCTAATTATCGTTTGAATATCTGATTTCCCAAGAGCGGGAGAGTCAGAAGGAATGTCGAGCGAGGCAGGAATAGTAACTTTCTCAGGAGTAGTAGAGGCCTGCTTTTCACTGTGACGGGCTCGTTTGCTTAAGTCTTCACTCATGTGACCTTTTCCCCGATCGTCATGAGATTTTCTCTTGTGGGAGTCATCGCCTTTTTGCCAAGAATCATGGCGCTCTTCTCTCTCCCTTCTTTCACGATGTTCTTCTTCAATCCTCCTTTCATGAGCCTTTCGGGCAGCCCTCTCTTCATCCGACTCTCTGTAAGAAGGAAGGTAACGCCTGTAATCATACTGGCTACGCCTCCCGTAGCGCTGGAAATCGTCATAGTACGAGCCGCTGCGCCCCATAGGAGAATCTGGAATTAAAATAATAAGCTTTAGAAATCTTTAAAGTGCAAGAAGATAAGTGCATAGAAGTGATGAGAAATTCTAAGTGTGTGTGTTGTGCAAACTACGCGCATTCATCTACGAACCACTCTTTATTTGGGGAGTGGTTGTGGGTGTAATAGTTAACGTCAACTCTTGAGTCGACGACGACCGTTGCAAAATAGAAGTAGCTTCAACTACTGAAGAAGAAATCCCGGCGGTAGTAGGGTCATCTTTGAAGATCTCTTGTGAAGTAGCGAAGAGGTCGCTCAATCCTTCGAAGGTATCGTCCCTGCTTTGCTTGACAGGACTGGATTTCTTAGCCTGTTCACCAGATTCTTGTGAATGGTGAGAGGATCCCTGAGGCTCTTCTTCCTCGATAACCGGGGCAAGTTTACCAGATGGCCCCGCAACATCAACAGAAGTGGAGCACTTCACCAGCGAAGATTCAGGAGTCTTTATCGGAGAATCGGAGACTTCCGTTGGAACTTCATGAGCATGCATAGAGCGAGAAGTGTGTAGAAGCCCATGTTGATGTAAAAATTCATCCCTCAACAGAAATTTTATGCTCCTCTCTTCTGTGGCCACGGCACTCAACCTCTCAAAAACTTGCTTGTGAATTGGATCTCTAGAAGGGAGAGGAAGTGCTGAAAGGAACAAAGAATGAAATTAGCAACTGAAAGTTCGATCTCGAAAAAGTTTCAAAACGGAAAAAATAGAAACACTAATCTTACTTCCTACTCTCCAGATGGCATAAAACCCTGAGGGACAGCGGGCAAAGAAAAACTGGTTCAAAAATCCATGAACGCTTTCAGTAAGATCGGAAATGAGCTTGCGGTTTCTGGCACTTCTCACAATAATGAGGGAAGGATGATCTTTACTCTTTGCAAACAAGCACAGATAACGAATTTCTTCAAAACTCGGTAGGCGATCAAGGGTTCTTCTAAACAAAACACATAACCCCGTCAAGATGGCATAGCCATTGGGATGAAGTTGAAACGGAGAGATTGTCAACCGAAGGAGAAGAGTTCGAAGGAAGTCGTTAAAAGGAGGAATCGCCCCACTTAAGCACATTTGGCGATTGACTGCAACAAAGCCATAGGGAGGATTGTCAGCAGTATCACTTGGCCCAGGGAGAAGAACATCACTTTCAGCAAAGCCAAATTGAGTGCGCAGCTGGACAAACGCTCTCGAAGTTAGAATAGTTGAGGTTCTCTCCGGAGGATTCTCTATGGGAACAGCTATCGGAAAAGTTTCTTCCTCTTGAGTTACCACTTCTTCTTCTCGGTGGGAAGTCATTCTACATAAACAACTGGGTATTCAAACATGAAGGTGCACGTTTCCTAAAGTGTGTGAAGTGTTGTGTAAAATCAATCAAGCAGTGAACAAATATAACTGGAATAAAAACTAGCAAGCATTTGTTAGTTATGAAATCCAGGGACTATTGTTTTAAGCCTAAATATACAAGTATGATGTTGATGCAGACAAATCAGTCCAGATTGTTGATACTGTGCATTAATGTTTAACTTTAATTGATTGATTCACAAACATTTCATGCAATATATTTAAGTTTCTTGTCTTGTTTCGACTAATCTGTCATCTGACGTGGGCAATCAATGGCAGTGTTTTCGCCTTGGTTTTCTTTGTTTGTTATTTTCAGCAGGTTAGCAGCTTATAAGTTAATGCGGCCTGTGAAATAATACAATGAGATTCAAGCAAGTTTAAAGTTGGGGCAGTTCAAAATTCAAACAATGTAGTTCGGTAGCTCAAGACAAATGCTCAAAGTGGGTCTATGCTCCTAAATGATAACACGTCTAAAGCTCAAGTATTAAGTCGTCTAAAGCTCAAGTATTAAGTCGGCTACGGTTCAAAAGTTTTTCGCGAGATAAGGCTTGGTCGGTAGCGGGTCAGAGTCTAAGCATTTTAATTTGGCAACTCAGTCCTCTAGGTCGCAAGGGAGAGATAAGAATGTAAGCTCCGGTCCGAAAGACAGGAACTTTTCCAAGTATTAACTCGGTCACGATTCAGGCCTTAAAGTTTAAATCGGCAAGTGTTCTTCAAGCACTATCTCAGCCACGACTTAAGGTTGCTAAGAGCCAGGTCGGCTAAAGGATAAGCCACCCAAAATCACTGACTCGCTCCCGAACCAACATCACACTCCATCTACCCATTAACCCGATAACCATTCCATCAACAACAGCCTTCATTCATGCTATCGAATCACCCAATACAACAGTTCGAAGTTGTCACAAATCCAATTCCCTGCCATCAGAGATCATCGAGCCTAAGGTGATAAATCACCTTCGTTGTATCAGCGATCATCTGAAGCCGGATTGAGTAACCTAGGCTCCATCAGCTATAAACGTAATGAGATTCGTGATGGAGCGTCATATAGGGAGGCGATTCGAGTTTAGGCAACAGAATTGACGAATCAATGGTAATCTATGGTCGAAAAAAGAATGAAATCGCTTACGCAATGAATAGCAGATGTTTTCAGTAGTTGATTGGAATTAAATCGTCTTTTTTGAGCCCGGAAGATTTTTAATGGCGGAATCGAAGAAATAGGTAATGAGAAGGAAGAAGAAAATGGACGATTTATATCTCACTATGGTAGGGACTGAAGGGACATAGGCCGACCAACTGTTAGGTCGCGTGCGACCTACCGATCTAAAAAGGAACGGGTTAAAGGATATCGAAGCATACGACCTAACTATTAGGCGTATGTTTCGAGGGGCAAATGTTAACCCCGCCTCGGCCGTGGGTCACCGATCCAAAATGATAGACGACCTAACATTCTGCCGACTTGGCGAGGGGGTGCCGACCTAATATCTTAGCACGGAAGACCGACCTAATTGCATAAGGTTTAAGATAGATACCGACCTAAAAGGCTTGAGAAGGAGACCGACTTAAGGCTCAAAGGAAGTTCCGACTCAATAGCCTTAGCTTGTTGCCGACCTAGCCATTCACATCGTCTGCCGACCCAACTGCTAAGAGTGTGCCGACCTAACGCTTTGAAGTAATGCCGACTCAATGACTCGACCAAGTTACCGACCTAAGGGGCCTTAGAAGATGCCGACTTAAAGTTCAAGGAGATTCTGACCTAGGACTTACAAAGGTCTACCGACCTAACACAATCACCGATCTAAACGATTCAAGTTGTTTGCCGACATAACTGTTAAGAACAAGTTGTCCACACCCAAGTCATGGCCGACCTATGGTTTACGGTAAGTCGTAACCGACCTATGGCTTGTGATAAGTCGTAACCGACCTAGAGATATGAAGGAAGAAGTAGTGCAACAGTTGAACGTGCGGCACGTTACCTCGGCGACGACTTAAGACAGATGATATGAATTCAGACAAGCTTGCTTCTATCAAGCCGGGGACTTGGCTCGGTAAATCGGCCACGACTTATACTAAGTCGGCCACGACTTAGAACTTGGCAGTAATTCCAGCCCAGAATCCCTATAAATACGCGACTACCTCCAACACTTAAGGGACTTTTGGCACATTCTCTTCATACACTGTTACCTTGCTGCATTGAGAACTTCATCAACACTTAGAGCTTTCAAGATTAGAGGAATACATCAAAGAAATTCACGAAGAAACCACACATCTTCAACATGAATTTAAGGACTTTAATCGACATTGAAGCTTAAGACTTGTTCCAAATCACTTGTAACTTGAAGCATATTGTACTTGAGAAGAATTGTATCAGCTTGTAACGGGATTATTAATAAAAGTACTTAGAGTGGACGTAGGCTATACCCTTAAGCCGAACCACTATAAAATCGTTGTTGTTTACCGCTTTTCTGCTATTACTTGCTTGTAATTCTTTCCCGATCTATCGGGTGGTGCTTTCACAACTACACTTCACACACCGGGATGTTAGCGTTCACACTTTAGCGTTAACATAAATCATAACTGATAATCAACATTATCACATAACAGGTAATCTACAATCATCAATATCAAATAGATATTCCATATACTATCATCACCATAGATAACCTATGTTATCATCACAACACAATCAAACATCCATACCACATAATATCATATATCTCATTACTGAGATCACAAAGCATCCAAGTCAAACAATGACATCCATTCATACATAAGCAAAGATTTACTCGTCACAATGTAAAATTTAAAATGAATTAAATTAACTATCTCTATCTCTAATTAATTTAAAATGAATTAAATTAATTACCCAACTTTAATTAATTTAAAGTAAATTAAATTAATTACTTCATCTTTAATTAATTTAAAATAAATTAAATTAATTACTTCACCAAATTATAACTTGCTTACCCATCTATTTAATTGATTACAATCAATTAACCATTCAAAATAAATCATCCTAATTAATCACTCTTGATTAATTACTCTTAATTACATTCATGTAATTATTCTTAATTAATTTGATAAATTAATTATCCTCAACTAAATAGTAATTAACCTTTAATTACTTCAATTAATTAATTAATCATAATTAATTTCTTTAATCCTTAATTAATTATATTAATTAATTACCTTTAATTACTTATTATTGATTAATTAATCATAATTAATCAACTTTAATTACATCATTAATTAAATAATTAATGATCCTTAATTATTCCTTAAATTAATTATTCTAAGTAATTAACTAACTTAATTACTATATTAAACCAAATTAATTATCCTTAAAATAATTTCTTAATTAACTTTTTGATTAATTACTAAATAATTAATCCAAATTATCTCATACTTAAGCATCTCCTTAATTACAATCTGTAATTATTAAACAGTTACTTAACTGAGTAATTCCTAAATCAATAATTACATAAAGTAATTATTTATAAACCCAATATGTTTAAAATTAATTAAACTTAATTAATTAAATTAAACAATCCCATTAAACTAAATTAATTACATTAAGTAATTAATTTCCTAATTACTTTATCAAGTAATTATATCCAAACCATTTATAATTGATTATTATTAAATTAATTATTCTAATTAATTATAAAAATTAACTACATTAATTAATTGTTAAATAATCATGGTTAATGACCTCCATTAACCATTCCTTAATTATTTTATAAAGTAATTAACTTAAATTAATTACCAATTAAATTATCTTTAATCATTCATTAATTAAAGTTAATTATAAAATTAATTAACCCTAATTTAAAACTTAATTACATAATTAATATTCATTTAACATTAATTAAAAATTTAATTAATGATCTTAATTCCAATTTGATTAATCATTAATCAATTATTAATTCCAAATTTAATTAATTTAATTAATTAATCATTCATAATTATCTTATTAATTAAATTCTAAAACATAAATCTAAATTTAAATTTTCAAAATAAAACATAACTTAATTATGTTCAAAACAATTTGATTCAAAACAAAGTACTTTTTTAACTTACCCTTAAATTTCAATTTAAATTCAAGCTTAAAATAGAGTAATCTTTAAACCTATCAAAGTTTTAAATAATCTAAAACTTATTTAAATTTACAAGCCAAAACAAAAGTTTGACTTAAAAATGAAATCATAAGAATCTTGAAGTTAATTTCATTTCAAAGATTTTTATAACTTAAATTTACTTTTAATTTAAAACTTTAATTTTTTTTTAAACCTTCTTTAAAATCTAAAACTGAAACTCAAATTAAAATTTGAATTTCCAGATTTAAATTAACATTAAATCTATTCATAAATTTTATAATCTCATTACTAAGAAGTTTAAACTATTTATCAACTTGATATAGTTAATTAAGATGAATTTAAACTTAAATTTCTGTTTTAAAAACTGGAGTTTGAATTTGAATCAAAAAGTTCAACTTGAATTTGAATTAAACCTATCCTTACCTTTAAACAAAACTACAGATTTAAAATTTAAAAACCCAGATTTTTAAAAGAACACAGTTTTCCCCTGAAACCTGAACACTGCAGTAACCCGAGGAAATCCATATCCTACTTCGAGTCAACAGCCTCTCCACTCCGAGTTTCCTATCAACTTGCTTCGAGTAAAACCCCACATTCCCCTGCAACATCCAGAACCCCACAGCAAATCATCAGAAAAATTTGTCGCCGTGCATATGCACGGCGACCCCCACCTCTGCCAATCACCGTAGATGATCCAACACCCCAGAAAAAACCCACGAATGACTTACCATAATTACCAGATCAAACAAGTAATCAAAGAATTCGAAATTAACCCCTAACTCAAAACCTGTAAAACAGAAAACGGGTTTTGTCTCAAAACCTGTCAACAGAAATTTTGCGCCACCCCGATCACCTGAGTATCCACCCCTCCGGCCATGAAACAATCCACACATCAGCTACCCAATCACCAAGTACCAGAACACTCGATCACCCCTATACCTCACACTGACCCAATCCTTAACCCCTATTCAAAACTAGGGTTTAAACAAGAATTTATAAACTGCAACCAATCTAACTGATTAAATTCACAATCATGGTTTTTCTAAGGATCTACAATTCATCCTCAATTGCTCAGAAGAATTCCAAAACATCTCAAGTTACAGATTTCATGAACTTGCCAAAATTTATTTTTAGTTCAACTTTAAACTGTAACTTGAATTAACATCCTAAAATACAAATTGTTAGTTTAAAAATTCATGTTTTTGTAATTAATTTTGTTACCTGATACTACATTACAAGTTAAACATGTTTAAGTTTTGTTAAAAATTCATATGAAGCTTTCTGTGTTACAGAGATATTATCCTGTACATACATTTTTATTTACTAAGTTCAAATTTGAAACCTCAAGCAGCCAAACCCTTTAACATCATAGCTTTTGATTCTATCTATGATAAGAAATCTCCTTAAATTATTCTAAAACCCAAATACTATCTCAAATTAGAACACTTGTAGGAATTCTTTTCATAGGAAGATGATCTGGGTATATTCTGCAGAACCAAAATCAAACATGCATGCACAATCAAAATCAACACACAAACTTAATTTAACTCAAGCAACCTAAATTACAGTTTTAAGATTAAATGTTACTCACTTTTATTTGAATGCAGACCACTGTTTTTCCTTTATGCAGAAGACATAAAAATGCAAGCTTGCTTCCTCTGTTGTACATTTGAAAATTTGCAGAAAGCAAACATGTGCAGGCTTGACCCCTGTTGTTCTTTATGAATTTTGCAGAAACACCAAAAATGCAGCAGCTAATTCCCCTCCCCCCCAAAGACATGCAGATGCCATCACTACTCCCAGGTTTAAACAGTATGTAGGGAAAAGAAATAGTGCAGGCTCAATTTGATTTTTGAATATGCAGAATTGCTTCAGGCTAAATGCTTTTGAATTTGAGATGAAGGTGGATTTTGATTGTTGAAGAGAAATGGAGTATGCAGGTTTATGGAGGATTTAGTTTTGATGAGGAGTTACAGGAATTTGCAGATTTGTGAATTTGAATATGCAGATTTGCATGAAATTTGAGGTATGCAGATCTTAGGATTTTGATAAATTTGTATATGCAGGTTTTATCTTTGATTTAAGAAGTTGAAGATTTTCTTTGGTTAAGGGAAAATGAACATGCAATATAAAATAAAGTTGCAAACTTAAACAAATGAATTTTTTTCAGATTTTATACAAGAAAAGAAAATTAAAAACTTAAATTAACACTTGTCATATTGTTAGACACTTGTCAACTTGAAATGTTAATTTTTAAACATATGTTAAATGGATGAAACACTTGTTTATATGTTGTTAGTTTATTTTTAAAATATGTTTATAAATTTACAAAAGAAGTAAAAACAAACAATGTTTTACAATTTGAAACTTATACATATTAAAAATTAAAACAAATATGATTTTATACCTTTGAACTTAAATTCAAACTAAATTCAAAATAAAACAATATCAAATCAAGTTAAGAATATAAATTCAATTTTGATATAAAAATTTCAAATCTTATCCAAAGCTTATTTAAAAAGTCAATACAATATTAATATTGCTTTTATAAATCTCCTTTATTAAATTTAAAATCATTTTACAAGAAATTATACTTTTATTAAATAAATAATCCATTTTATTAAGTCATGAAATCATTTGTTAAATTTATTCTAAATTTTAAACTCAATCCAATTTAATTTAAAACATTTCAATATTTTCTTATCAATTTATAAATCATATCTTTACTTATGAAATAGTCTTTGAAAACTCAATACTAATTTGAAACAAAATTCCCAAATTAAAATGTTTACATTAGAAATTTGAAAACATGAGTCAATATTAAATTTAAACCAAAATCATTTATTTAACTTTGAAAAACTTAAATATTAAATAAAACAAATTTTCCAAAATTACTACAAATATCAAAACTAGAAAATATGCTTTATTTATTGAAATTAAAACAAAACCAATCTATTTAAAATATAAACCATATATTTATATTGTAAATAGAAATCAATTTATATCATTTAAAAGATAAAATAACCAATTAAATATTTATTGAAGAAGATTATCCAATCTATTTTAACAAATATCAATATCAATTTAATTTTAATTACAGATTATTAAATTGATATTGTTAAAAATTTAGGGATGTTTCAATCCTTCCCCCTTAAAAGAAATTCGTCCCCGAAATTTAAAACAAAGGTAATTTAATAATCTCATTGAATTTTAAATTTAGAACACAAGCATATATCAAACATATGCTAACAACCAAAACAACCAATCAAACAATTCTAATTATCCAGACAAATTCTGGATAAAATTTTCATCGAGTTTCCCTAGGTGTATATATATACCGGGTTACTCGCTCTAGAGAATCCAAACAACCAATACTATGAAGCTACAAAACTCCTATTCAATTATATCTGTAACACTAGACAAGATATCAGACTACAAACGAGTCTGACTCAACAACCAAAACTCCAAAATTGTTGGTTCCACAACCAGAGATCGATCATACACGAACTCCCTCAAAGATACGTGAAACTCATCGAATCCCAGTAATCCAAACTGGCAATTCAATCCTATAGATCAATCACTTATTTTCCAAGATCCAGAAAAGATCCAAAACACTTCAGAGCTAATTTCTCAGACTTACCCAAACTTATAGCTCACTTGATCGGAGAAAACTTATCCAAAATTAAATCTCTGACTTCAAAGTCCAAATTCCTCCGATTCTTATCCACAAAAACTCTTCAGACAATCCTGGGCTGTCCACAGCCTTACTGATCAGCTCAACCTTCGCTGATGCTTCTAGAAACAAACTAGACCAATCAACACAACAAGATGATCTCCTCAAGATCAACCAAAACCAACAACTCAAACTCAACTCCTTACTATCAGAAGACAACAACTTCTCTTATCCAGAAAAGAAAAGCAGATGCACTTCCAAACTGCTTCCGCTGCTCAACTCTGATCCAAAGTAGAAGAAAAAGCTTGAAGAAGAACACGAGCACAAACTGGACAACACACCCCAGAGATATGATTCAGCACATTCATAAGGAAAATTCAGAAGTTCCTCCAAAACTCCGAGCTGCTACTCCAACTCAATCTCCTTAAAACCATTCTTCTATTGAATCACCCGTACCATTCCTGGAATTCCAGTCGATAAGAAAAGATCAATCTCCAGATACGGACAAAACTCTGACTTCCTAAAGACATCCAGAAAAATTCAGATAACCTAAGAGAACACTCAAACAATCGAGAGTCACTTTTACGATCCACCAAACCAAATCCAAGGAAAACTGTTCATCCTTAACCAAACATAACAGCTTACTCTTCACTAGCCATCCCTTTGAAGAAACGGGTCCACTTAACTGCTTCTGAACTCCACTTCAGAAATACTGCTAAGCCAGAAGGTCACTTGCCAACACCGAGAACACTCCAAACTGCACTGCTGTCACAGATACCAAAGAATTCCAAAACAAAGCTCTTCGGGAAACTCGGACTTCAAAGCAAACAGAACTCCAGCTGAACACAGCCACAACACCGAAGCAGACTCACTTCCTTAACTTGTTCCAAAGAAAACATCTTCGGGAACATCCATAGTCACTGCATCTCATCACGCAACTACTACTCCTTAAGGTATTCAAAATACCATTACTCATTTCTGCCAACCAACAGATCCAAACACTACTCGTCCAACTTCAGAAATAAACTCCGAACCTTTACAGATTTCCTTCAGAGATCAACGAAGTCCTTCATCATTACAGAACTCACTCGAGACGGTATTAGGTCTACAGTCTCGACAGAACACCTCCAACCTCAAACATTCAAACTCCAACCAATGGTAGTCGTGTTACACACACTACTACCCCATCTACCTTATAACTTATATTGGAAAACCTGAACAGGTAACCCAACAGATAGATAGAAATATATATATATATATATATATATATATATATATATTAAAAATTACAAATACGCTCTCTCGGGAAAGACACCACTACAGAGCCTAGGTATTCACTCAACCTAATGCTCTGATACCAACTGTCACGACCCGACTTTCTACTCTCGGAAAATCGCATCATGAATTAAGAAAGAAAGGGATAGAAGAAGAAAAGAAAGAAGAGAAAGAAGTAACAGCACAAGAATCTCAACAGCGGAACGAATAAATTATATTAATAACATAAGTATTTACATAATATACAATACCAATCAGAGATACACAGCATACATATCACATATACTTGACAGTTATAAACACCTGTCTAGTATTTACAACTCAATACAACAACACAGAGAACACACAGCGAAAATTTCTATAGCTATACGCAGAAGCCTCCTGCTCCATTGCTCCTCCAGAATTCGTCAAGCCAATCTAAAATCCTAACCTGAATCACCCTTGACTACTCATAAAAATTTGAGTACCCAAGAGTTTATGAAAAACAAAAATAAACTCCGGGTCAGACATGGGTCTGGTGTGAGTAACAGGTTAAAGTTGCTTAACTTTCAAAAACCTTTTGTAAAGAAAGGTATCACGTAAGACTTCCCACACATAAACATGGAAAAGTTTTTACCTTACGCTAACCAAAACATTTGATAGGAAATCCGATGATATTATAATAGTGTCTAGGGTTTTCAAATAAATAAGAAATAGCCGAAATTGTTACATTTATTAAATTCCAGCTACTAGCCACAAAAGTGGGTAATACAATCAAAACCGTTGGCACTTATTGGATTTTGGATTCCATACAATGGCAGGGCTACTGGGGTACCGCCCGTCACAGTACGTGGCCTAGATCACCGTACCGAGGATCCACCCTAACTCCCCTGCAACACAAAGCCGGACCCATTCCTTACTGAATAGTTCCGAACATGACAACCCCGACGGTTAGAGCTTAAAAGACCGTCCACACAGCCGAAATAAAAAGGGATCTCTAGACAGGGATCAATCTTGCTCTCCAGTGGGTGCGACCCACGAAGCCTTGCTGCACCTCCCCTATTTTAGCCATTCCCGGTTGCTGAGGCTTGAGGCTACGATTACCTTTATAGGACATATCATCTTAGAATGCTCATCCCGCCTGACGATGTTCTGAAAGCATTCAATCCATACAAGTTCGTTCCGGGTTCGAACGAAACCGAAGGCATTATCTCGTTACACTCGTTTTGGAATCACCCTCAGAGTTAACGACGATAACCCTTGCACTCTGATTCACCGTCTCGAATCTATAAGTACTATTCCGTCAAACTCATTACGGAATCACCCACAGAGTTATACTGACGTATAGCCCTTACACCTCGAGCCTTCACTCGCTCCACTTGGATTCACGACCTAACGTTATTTGGAATCGATGTGGTTTTCGGATATCCAAATATGGAAACCCGATCCCGGTCTCATCGAAATCCAAAGCGTGTCTTTTAGGGCCAAATTGTTTTAAAGGTTTAAAACAATTTAATACTGTATCTATATACACACAGATAGATAACTTATAAATCACAACTGATAATCAACATTATCACATAACAGGTAATCTACAATCATCAATATCAAATAGATATTCCATATACTATCATCACCATAGATAACCTATGTTATCATCACAACACAATCAAACATCCATACCACATAATATCATTTATCTCATTACTGAGATCACAAAGCATCCAAGTCAAACAATGACATCCATTCATACATAAGCAAAGATTTACTCATCACAATATAATTAATTTAAAATGAATTAAATTAACTATCTCTATCTCTAATTAATTTAAAATGAATTAAATTAATTACCCAACTTTAATTAATTTAAAATAAATTAAATTAATTACTTCATCTTTAATTAATTTAAAATAAATTAAATTAATTACTTCACCAAATTATAACTTGCTTACCCATCTATTTAATTGATTACAATCAATTAATCATTCAAAATAAATCATCCTAATTAATCACTCTTGATTAATTACTCTTAATTACATTCATGTAATTATTCTTAATTAATTTGATAAATTAATTATCCTGAACTAAATAGTAATTAACCTTTAATTACTTCAATTAATTAATTAATCATAATTAATTTCTTTAATCCTTAATTAATTATATTAATTAATTACCTTTAATTACTTATTATTGATTAATTAATCATAATTAATCAACTTTAATTACATCATTAATTAAATAATTAATGATCCTTAGTTATTCCTTAAATTAATTACTCTAAGTAATTAACTAACTTAATTACTATATTAAACCAAATTAATTATCCTTAAAATAATTTCTTAATTAACTTTTTCATTAATTACTAAATAATTAATCCAAATTTTCTCATACTTAAGCATCTCCTTAATTACAATCTGTAATTATTAAACAGTTACTTAACTGAGTAATTCCCAAATCTATAATTACATAAAGTAATTATTTATAAACCCAATATGTTTAAAATTAATTAAACTTAATTAATTAAATTAAACAATCCCATTAAACTAAATTAATTACATTAAGTAATTAATTTCCTAATTACTTTATCAAGTAATTATATCCAAACCATTTATAATTGATTACTATTAAATTAATTATTCTAATTAATTATAAAAATTAACTACATTAATTAATTGTTAAATAATCATGGTTAATGACCTCCATTAACCATTCCTTAATTATTTTATAAAGTAATTAACTTAAATTAATTACCAATTAAATTATCTTTAATCATTCATTAATTAAAGTTAATTATAAAATTAATTAACCCTAATTTAAAACTTAATTACATAATTAATATTCATTTATCATTAATTAAAAATTTAATTAATGATCTTAATTCCAATTTGATTAATCATTAATCAATTATTAATTCCAAATTTAATTAATTTAATTAATTAATCATTCATAATTATCTTATTAATTAAATTCTAAAACATAAATCTAAATTTAAATTTTCAAAATAAAACATAACTTAATTATGTTTAAAACAATTTGATTCAAAACAAAGTACTTTTTGAACTTACCCTTAAATTTCAATTTAAATTCAAGGTTAAAATAGAGTAATCTTTAAACCTATCAAAGTTTTAAATAATTTAAAACTTATTTAAATTTACAAGTCAAAACAAAAGTTTGACTTAAAAATGAAATCATAAGAATCTTGAAGTTAATTTCATTTCAAAGATTTTATAACTTAAATTTATTTTTAGTTTAAAACTTCAATTTTTTTTAAAGCTTCTTTAAAATCTAAAACTGAAACTCAAATTAAAATTTGAATTTCCAGATTTAAATTAACCTTAAATCTATTGATAAATTTTAAAATCTCATTACTAAGAAGTTTAAACTATTTATCAACTTGATATAGTTAATTAAGATGAATTTAAACTTAAATTTCTGTTTTAAAAACTGGAGTTTGAATTTGAATCAAAAAGTTCAAATTGAATTTGAATTAAACCTATCCTTACCTTTAAACAAAACTACAGATTTAAAATTTAAAAACCCAGATTTTTAAAAGAACACAGTTTTCCCCTGAAACCTGAACACTGCAGTAACCCGAGGAAATCCATATCCTACTTCGAGTCAACAGCCTCTCCACTCCGAGTTTCCTATCAACTTGCTTCGAGTAAAACCCTACATTCCCCTGCAACATCCAGAACCCCACAGCAAATCATCAGAAAAATTTGTCGCCGTGCATATGCACGGCGACCCCCACCTCTGCCAATCACCGTAGATGATCCAACACCCCAGAAAAAACCCACGAATGACTTACCACAATTACCAGATCGAACAAGTAATCAAAGAATTCGAAATTAACCCCTAACTCAAAACCTGTAAAACAGAAAACATGTTTTGTCTCAAAACCTGTCAACAGAAATTTTGCGCCACCCCGATCACCTGAGTATCCACCCCTCCGGCCATGAAACAATCCACACATCAGCTACCCAATCACCAAGTACCAGAACACTCGATCACCCCTACACCTCACACTGACCCAATCCTTAACCCCTATTCAAAACTAGGGTTTAAACAAGAATTTATAAACTGCAACCAATCTAACTGATTAAATTCACAATCATGATTTTTCTAAGGATCTACAATTCATCCTCAATAGCTTAGAAGAATTCCAAAACATCTCAAGTTACAGATTTCATGAACTTGCCAAATTTTATTTTTAGTTCAACTTTAAACTGTAACTTGAATTAACGTCCTAAATACAAATTGTTAGTTTAAAAATTCATGTTTTTGTAATTAATTTTGTTACCTGATACTACATTACAAGTTAAACATGTTTAAGTTTTGTTAAAAATTCATATGAAGCTTTCTGTGTTACAGAGATATTATCCTGTACATACATTTTTATTTACTAATTTAAATTTGAAACCTCAAGCAGCCAAACCCTTTAACATCATAGCTTTTGATTCTATCTATGATAAGCAATCTTCTTAAATTATTCTAAAACCCAAATACTATCTCAAATTAGAACAATTGTAGGAATTCTTTTCATAGGAAGATGATCTGGGTATATTCTGCAGAACCAAAATCAAACATGCATGCACAATCAAAATCAACACACAAACTTAATTTAACTCAAGCAACCTAAATTACAGTTTTAAGATTAAATGTTACTCACTTTTATTTGAATGCAGACCACTGTTTTTCCTTTATGCAGAAGACATAAAAATGCAAGCTTGCTTCCTCTGTTGTACATTTGAAAATTTGCAGAAAGAAAACATGTGCAGGCTTGACCCCTGTTGTTCTTTATGAATTTTGCAGAAACACCAAAAATGCAGCAACTAATTCCCCTCCCCCCAAAGACATGCAAATGCTATCACTACTCCCAGGTTTAAACAGTATGCAGGGAAAAGAAATAGTGTTGGCTCAATTTGAGTTTTAAATATGCAGAATTGCTTCAGGCTAAATGCTTTTGAATTTGAGATGAAGGTGGATTTTGATTGTTGAAGAGAAATGGAGTATGCAGGTTTATGGAGGATTTAGTTTTGATGAGGAGTTACAGGAATTTGCAGATTTGTGAATTTGAATATGCAGATTTGCATGAAATTTGAGGTATGCAGATCTTAGGATTTTGATAAATTTGTATATGCAGGTTTTATCTTTGATTTAAGAAGTTGAAGATTTTCTTTGGTTAAGGGAAAATGAACATGCAATATAAAATAAAGTTGCAAACTTAAACAAATGAATTTTTTTCAGATTTTATACAAGAAAAGAAAAATAAAAACTTAAATTAACACTTGTCATATTGTTAGACACTTGTCAACTTGAAATGTTAATTTTTAAACATATGTTAAATGGATGAAACACTTGTTTATATGTTGTTAGTTTATTTTTAAAATATGTTTATAAATTTACAAAAGAAGTAAAAACAAACAATGTTTTATAATTTGAAACTTATACATATTAAAAATTAAAACAAATATGATTTTATACCTTTGAACTTAAATTCAAACTAAATTCAAAATAAAACAATATCAAATCAAGTTAAGAATATAAATTCAATTTTGATATAAAAATTTCAAATCTTATCCAAAGCTTATTTAAAAAGTCAATACAATATTAATATTGCTTTTATAAATCTCCTTTATTAAATTTAAAATCATTTTACAAGAAATTATACTTTTATTAAATAAATAATCCATTTTATTAAGTCATGAAATCATTTGTTAAATTTATTCTAAATTTTAAACTCAATCCAATTTAATTTAAAACATTTCAATATTTTCTTATCAATTTATAAATCATATCTTTACTTATGAAATAGTCTTTGATAACTCAATACTAATTTGAAACAAAATTCCCAAATTAAAATGTTTACATTAGAAATTTTAAAACATGAGTCAATATTAAATTTAAACCAAAATCATTTATTTAACTTTGAAAAACTTAAATATTAAATAAAACAAATTTTCCAAAATTACTACAAATATCAAAACTAGAAAATATGCTTTATTTATTGAAATTAAAACAAAACCAATCTATTTAAAATATAAACCATATATTTATATTGTAAATAGAAATCAATTTATATCATTTAAAAGATAAAATAACCAATTAAATATTTATTGAAGAAGATTATCCAATCTATTTTATTAACAAATATCAATATCAATTTAATTTTAATTACAGATTATTAAATTGATATTGTCAAAAATTTCGGGATGTTACAACTGTACAGTATAGAGATTCAAGATATCAAGATTGAAGACTCATGAGTATCAAGATTATCAAGAATTCAAGATCTCAATAATAGGTAATTTAATTATGAATTTTGTTAAAACTCCTAGAAAAGCGCTGGCATCATAAACTCCAATTTCTTCGTGGAATGAAATCCACTTCGAGCCTGCTAAAGGGATGGAACCATAAGTAGGATGGAACCTACGAAAAATCTAGTGGAACATTGTTTTGTATCCACTAATTTTTATTCAAAATGTTTTACAAAATTATGTCTTAATTTTAAAAATGTTTTCAAAATCTTCCTTTTCAAAGAATCAAAAATATCTATCCTGGTTTTAATATTTTTAGTCTCAAAATAATCTTTATTTTCAAAATCAAATTATCCTTGGTTTTTAAACTATCTTTTAATTATAATTAACTTTTATTATTACTTAGATTTAAATATAAAATTATAGTAAAATTTTATATATATACCAAAATATTACTCTCTATATTTACTTATGTATTTTAACTATAGTCAATTATATTTATAAAGTTTAAAATAGTTTTAATATAAGACAGAAGTTATTTTCAAAGAAAAACAAATCACCAAAATTTCCTATGGCATGTCGACATACTCAAGTACCCCATGTCGACATGGTAGCAGTTAATTTCAAAAATTTGAATTTCAAAGGAAACGTCTATTCGTCGTATCCGTTCATGAATGGACATGGCTGTTGTTCTACTATAAATAGGGGTGGTTTTGAACGAATTTCAAATCATATTTTTTCGATTTTTACTCCTCCTCTTCTTCCACATTTCTTTATACACATTCTTACCATTACTCTACCGAAATCAACATTGAATTTAAATAGATCATTTCTGATTTGTTTCTCTATCACTATCTCAACAAGATCTCAGTGCTATTCAGAGTTATAGACTTCTTTATAATCAATTTAGCGAGAAAGGTGTGATTGTAGCCTTGGAAATCAATCAAGTGAGAAAAGGTGTGATTGTAGCCTAGGAAATCAATTAGGTGAACTTGTTGACCCTGAAATCAAGTATCCCTACCTAGAGAATTGTGAATCTGGAGTGGTGTACCTCGTGGCCTTGAAATCGAGGGTGTAATTGTACAATTGCTTTTGAAAGGAAATCCGTACTTGTGTGCGAGACTGGATGTAGGGTAACTCCGAACCAGTATAAAATCTGATATGTTCTTTCCTTTATTGCTTTTACATTATTTCTACATCTGTGTTTGATTCTATGATCATATCTGTGTCTGAATATTGCATATATTTGTGTTCAAATTAACAAGAACTCAAAAAGATTTAGTAATTTCTTTAGACACTATTCACCCTTCCCCTTCTAGTGTTAATCCTAGCCTTACGATCTGTATTCCGCATTTCCACAAGAGTGACATACGCAGGAATTTCAAGTAGTAAAAAAAGTATGAAATGATAATATTCATGAAAACAATTTATAATTTCACATATGTAATCAGTCTAGAAAGTCATAGAAGTTAAGCTCTATAAATAAGAGTACCAACCTTCACGTTGTATTCACTAATTAATTCATTCTACCACGCAAAGCATAAAACCACATAAATTTATGAATTATGTCTTAACTTGTCCGCAATACATATGGCTTGTTCTTAAATTTGTTGATGGGCATAATATAATAGAATTAATTAGTTATCTTTTTAATTAAAGAAATGTATGTGTTTAGGGAAAAAATAACTATGATAATGAGGTAAGTATATAGATTATGGTGGATTTGCTTTCTCAGATCTATGCAAAAGAGCATGCATACCTTGTTGTACGTCATGCATTTGTGTTTCAAAAAGAAATCATGGCTATCACAAATCTTGCTCTTTTTATGATGCTTTCACTATTCTCACTATTCATAGAAGCATAGTTAAATTTCCTTCATTGCTTACGGATTAATACATTATCATATGTATTTCTATAGAGTAACTGCATTTGAAATATAATCTAAATTGTGTAATTTATGATTTAATTAAGACGGTACCACAACTTCGTGCTTTCATTAGTTTTACAAGTGAATTAGATATTTTACTGTACTGTGAAATTCATATCTTGTAGTTGATCATGAACATGAACATGAACATGTAAAAGTGATGAGCTAAACACTTTAAAACAGTACAGAAGTTACTTATCATAAACAAAAAAACTTGACAAATACATATTCCATCCATAAATTTAAAAGCTAGTTAATACTAATACTAATGACTACTGGTAAAAATAAAATATTCATCCATCAAACAATAGTATTTGCTGCAAAATCTTCATGAAAGCTCATCGTTGGAAACTTATAGATCACAGCCCCTAACTGTAAGACCACAGGTTAGATTTTCACATGGTACTTTTTGCATCATTGAGTTTCTCATACAGGTTAAAAGGCATATAACCTCTTTAGCCTCTTTACTGCATTTCAGAATAAATATATTCCTTGGAACCTTATTTTGAGAGTTACTGTAATAGTCAGCCTTGTGTTTAGGAAAATTTATCAAGCTCACATGGTTGAACAATTTTATAACCTGTGCTTGGCTTTCAGAACAAAGGAAACAATGAATTTCTAAAAAATAAGCAGATGTGAGATGACCATGCATACATGCTTGCATTGGATAGTTCATGTATAACAAAAGCTCTTTTGCATATATATGATTCTGAAATCAAATCAATTAATATGATAAGTATACAAATAATCATATTAACAAAAAATAATTGACAAATATAAAAAAGTACCATTCCTAGAACGAACCGTGCTTGAAAGTTTCCACTACTTGCACAAAAGAATAAGTAAATCCTCCATTCTTGTTTATCATGCCAAAACCTACTTTATTTGTTGTATGTGCACATTGACTTCCCTACTTTCTTTGTTTCTCTGGCATCGCGTAAAGTTTTGCAACTACATTGATAAGAGAATGTTTTATATAATAAAGCACCACTCCTAGAAGGTAACTATTTCGTTATTCCTATGTTTCTATTTCTATGGATTCTTCCTTTCTTTTATTCTAATCCGACCATAAAAAATCATCATTGTTACCTTAAAATCATAAATATAAACCCTCGGTCTTATAGGTTAACTATTTCTTAGACTTTTAACTGACGTCGACTAGTTATTAAATTTGATAATATGGAGTACTAACTTTAATTAGAGTGACATGAAGTCATACATATAATATTAACATATAATAAAAAATATGTATGATTAGATTTCGATAATTCCAAACGTGAACAAGACCGCCATTTTGAATTGGTCATTTTGGACATAACTCTAATAATTAGAAATAGAAATGACTAGGTTGAATGATAGGGCTATTTTCTTTTTAGTTTTTATATTTCCAACCATACAAAATAATTTTGTTTCATGTAGGAACTTAAATATAAAATTTTGTGCCATGAGGACTGAATTTGATATTCAATCTTATACATTATATATTTTATTATATATTTAATCAACGACGATTATTAATTAAATCAAATCAAATACAGTACTATAGTTAAATTACAATAATTTTTAATACTACATTTAAAATTAATTTATAACAATTATTAAAATAAAAATTAGATTACTAAACTTTTATAGATGAATTTGAATTTAAGTTAAATTATGGTTACTTTAATATTAAATCAAAATTATATTAATTTTGAAATTGAACTAAATTAAAATTTTACGTTATAGTTGATAAATTTGAAAATTAAATTTAAAATTAGGTTGTACAAATTAAATTCGAATTTTAATCAAATCGTCATAACTTTTAAATTTTAAATGAAAATTAAATCATATACTACTTTTAAAATAGAATTATATTAAATTAAATTATAATAAATTTTAATATTAAAATGAATATATTATATTAATTTTAAAGTTATATTTGAATTTGAATTAATTTATATTAACTTTTAACATCAAAATCAAATTATAATAACCTTTAAAATTAAAATATATTAGGCATTGGAAAAAAAGCATAGGGAAAGACATAGGAAATAAATGAAGTATGGATGGCATTTGGTGGGCTTAAGGAAAATTACTAATCCTTAGTCGTGGCTCATTCGCTTAGTCCAAAAGTAGGAGAGAGTGAAGTGAACAGTTCGGATGGTTGGTAATGGTCATAATTTATAAGATGTTCGTAGTTCATTTTTGGGATCTTTTAATACGCCCAATAACAAATTTTATAACACAGACAGTGATATGAACATTAACTTGTTAGGAATATAGATGTTTCTACAATAACGCCATATTAAAATGGAAATTGAAGCAAACAACTTACTACCTAGGCTTGTAAGTATTTCTATGGTAACTTATATCCATACTACTCATATATATGAATTCATTTTCAAACTATAATTAATGTAGTAATTGAGAAAAGTTGAATGAAAAAGTTACAAAATAGGAATGAAATGACTAGAAATGGAAATAACTAATTTTTTCGCGGTGTATATTACTAATTCCTCAACAAGGTTTAAAGCAGGCGATGATTTTTGAATATCAAAATGGAATTGGGATATTCGGAAGAGGAAAGATCGATGTCTGATGGGGAAGAGAGAGCGAGGTAACTGTTGCCTCTAATTAGAAAGGAAATGTAAAAGAACAGAATATAAAATAAAAGGACATGTGTAATTCTATCATATTTGGATTCAATTTTCTTATTTAAGTAATAGATAGATGGATTGGTCGTATCTGATATCTCTTAATGAATTGTTTATAGGAAAGTGGACAGATCTATGAACTTTCATTGATGGGTTTCTTCTTTGGTTCCTCACAATTTGAAATCATCTTTATTTATGTATGGAGGCATTCCCTTTTGATTTGAAAGAGATAGTAGATTTCAAGTTGGTGGAGAAACATAAGGAGGGGTTTAGGATCCCCTAAAATTCCGATAAGATGTTGTTTTTTTATTTTCATTTACTTGAGATGCCATTTTTGAAATTAATCAAATACTTTCGGTATGTTTTTAAACTTCTTCGACAATGGCTAATGTGATACAAGAAAAATGTAATATAAATAAGGTTGAAATAGTCCCACATCAAAATAATGTCTTATTCCTATAAGTATATATAAAAACTACATTATATTATCATGAATGATAAGAATTCAGTGATAAAGTAAATCAAATTAAATTTGTACTATATCATTAAATTCATTCATACTTTATTGGGGATTGGTAGATAACTTTTATATATAGTTGTACTTGTGTGAAAGCCTCTGATTTGAAACATATCAGTTACAATGGAAAATTGCTATATCAACGAGGTTTATCAAATTTTCATTTTTCAAACACTTATGATATTATAGTTTGTGCCATTTAATTACCAGCTTGTTATGCAAGCAAAAATATACTACTATGAAAATCATGCATACTTTATCTTAGCATCTGTTACGAAGGGTTTGGAAAAAATTTAAGAAAGTTTGAAGCTAGAGTTTGAATAGAAAGCACGAACCCAAGGTCAGAACATGAAAATGAGTGAATGCCCATATATACACTCATTATTTTAGTATCGTACACTGGAACAAAGATGTAGTATAGGAGTTGAAAGCTCCACTCTTTTATTTAGTCTGAATTTTTGTATTGCTTATCAGTAAAAG
This sequence comes from Allium cepa, assembly GCA_030765085.1. Taxonomy (NCBI): domain Eukaryota; kingdom Viridiplantae; phylum Streptophyta; class Magnoliopsida; order Asparagales; family Amaryllidaceae; genus Allium; species Allium cepa. Next base: position 917,389,816 of record CM060928.1, read on the forward strand.
TATACCATCCTGTTACATTTAATAGCGCTTATTTATCTGCATTGTAATGTACTAACAATTTCAGCCTTCAAACAAATTCATAATGTAACCAAAATTCTACGTACTACTGTTACAGAAATTAAACACCGTGTATGATAAATAATGATTTATCAAGCACTACTAGAATTACTGTTTTTTCGCGATGGAAGGTTGCGACGGCCACCAATGGCTCTTTTGGACAACTTCCGACGGCGTGGTTTTGCTATGGAAATTCTATAATAAACGAATTTTACCGTCGAAAATGGTTGGAAAGTTGCTGTCAACAGCCATCGAAAACCGATGTACATCCTGATTTAGCTGAATCGACCGAGAACAATTTCATTCCATCTTATTCCCCTAAAATCATAAACCAAACCATCTCACTTCCCTTAAATTTACCCACTTCTGGCCGCAACTGTTGTACATCGTCCGCCACCAACAGAAACATCTCCAACTTCTCCTCCCCGGCCTCCAACACTTCAATTTCAGCGAAAAATGTATTTTTTTTCTAACTCCAATTTACCCTGTTATGGTAAATTAATATTAATTTATAGTCGTGTTCTATGATATTACCCCATTGAGTGTTTTCAATCGTATGTTGATTGATTGTGATATGCTAACTATAGTTATAAATGAGTAATTCCGATAATTAAAATACAATTATGACTAAACTTAGGTTATTAGCTTGTATATCAAATTAGTGAAATGATTTAGTGTTAATTAGTATGCTAAAATGTCAATATCAATTCAAATACTATTACTGAAGATTAATTATCGGTCGATGGTATATATAACAAATCTAGTTTACTTGGATGCTAAATCCAATAAAATTAATAAATAAATGAGGGTATAATGAAGTTTATTTTTTTGAATATAATATTATATCCTTAATTTGTTATAACTGAAAATATATAAGATTTAAAATGTAAAAAAGATAATATATTATATAATTGCTAAAACATTACAATGCACAAATGAATTATATATGCTAATATATGTTATGTATATAATTGTTATCCCTTAAAGAGTTTTTGGTCCGTCGGGCAAGTATTATATATGATCATTATATGGATATTCTTTTTTATCATAGAATGGACATCTATATTTATTTGATACAATATTTGTCAGATTTTTTCCTGTATTGGACATGCTATAAACATAATAAAGGAATTACATTTTGTATGTCAGTTCATTTAAACAGTTTACAAAATATCGACAGTGCTTCCTTTTTGTTCCCTGTGTACATGCGTTTGTGCACAATTCAGGGAACAAAGGGTAAGTGCTACCAAAATTTAGTTGAATCATTTAAAATAAAATTATTGACGAAATGTAAGTATTAATGTGTTTGTAATGGGGAGTAGGATGACTGGCCATCAAAGTAGAAAACAATAAACTAAAACTTTAATAATATATTCTCAATTTGTGTCAATCTCTAAAATGCATAAATGAATATTAATTAATAAATTATTTCAAAAATCGAAGTCAATCCATAAAATGATTGATGCTTTTTTTAATCTATATCATACTTTTTAAGTAGGAAAAATGATCAATTATTTTGTTGATCGGACTGGATGTATCATCCTTGAAGGGAAATGAGAGGCTCAACAATGGGACATTTTTATAACAGTGTGAACATATTTATTGAATTCGCTTTAACTAATAATGGAAACGATAGAGAAATTTATTGTCCATAAAGCAGGTGCAAATTGTTGAAGCATTTGATACTGATATGATTAAAGTCCATTTATGCCAGTACTTTTTTCATGTCGAATTCTCTTGTGTAAGACTGTCATATAGGACTTGTTGTATCTAATCCTGTACATTCAAAGTAGGGGGTAGGTAATGAAAATGTTACGATGAATCCCATATAAGATATGGTTGAAGATGCAGCATGATCGTTGTTCCCTACTTTTGAAGTTGATAATGACGATGTTAATGTCGAAAAAGAACCAAATATTAGAGCAATAAAATCTTTGATTTATTGGATGCTGCTAAAAAACCTCTTGGGATGGCTGCACAAGTAGTACCCAATTATCAGTAACTACAGAATACATTACGATGAAATCAAAATACAACTTCACAGAAGTCGGATTTATAGCTTACAAGCTGGAAAAAGGACATATACTATCCGATAATTTGATGTGCGAAAATCATTATGAAGTGAAAGACCTTATGACTTCTTTTGGTTTGCCGTATCAAAATATAGATCCACGTTTAAATGATTACATGTTGTTTCGGAAAGAAGACATCAATCTGAGGGATTGTATAATATGTAACGAGAAAAGATATAAGCAATGAAAAAAGAAGGAAAAGGAACTTGCGTACAAACATATGAATTACTTACCTAGTCCTAGGCTTCAACGATTATACGCATCCTCTATAACTGCTCATCATATGAAATGACACGGTGTGGGAATACAAAAAGAAGATACATTAACACACCCAGCTGATGGAGAAGCATGGATGTATTTTGATATGAGATGTCCTGCTTTGCAATGGAGAGCTATAATGTTAGACTTGGTCTATGTGTTGATGGATTTTCACCACTCTCTCAATTGGTTTCTAAATACTCATCTTGACCTATAATCGTTACACCTTATAATTTACCTCCATGGATGTGTATGAAAATTCCATACATGTTTCTCAATATTGTCATCCCTGGCCATGATGATCTGCATAAGGATCGATTTTTATCTACAACTATTAATTGAAGAGTCGAAAACATTGGGGTACGAAGGAGTTGAAACATACGACATTTCAAATTAAGAATTTTTGTATGCTCACTTCTTTATTATGGACTTTTACCTATTATCCTGAATATGCAATGCTTTCTAGTTGGAGTACGACTGGTTGTCCGGCTTATCCTTATTGCATGGAAGAAACACTGTTATTTTCTTTAACGCATAGGAAGAAAATTTTATGGTTTAATTTTTGTCGGTGTTTTCTTCATATCAATCATCCTTTTGGAAAAGATAGGAAAAACTTTAAAGCTAATGGACAAGAGGCTTCGCGACCACCAATGATTTGGTTAAGCAAAGATATATATGAACTTGTAAAGGATTATCCAAAGATACATGAAACTGGAGAGCAAATTGAAATTCAAGGTAAATCGACGGTTCAAAATTGATGCAAGCAAAATATATTTTGGGAATTGCCTATTGGAAAAATCTCCTAATCCATCATAATACTAACGTGATGCATTATGAGAAAAATGTGTTTGATAATGTTTTTAATACAGTTTTGAATGTTAAGGGGAGGACTAAGGACGATTTGAAATTTAAATTGATATCCAAGTAGTATGTAATCATCCCAAGCTTCATATCAGGCCAAATTACACTAAAAAATCCAAAGCGTGCTATGAGCTAGACAGTAACCAAGTTAAGGTTCTGCTAAGATTGGTGGAAGGATTAAGACTTCATGATGGGATTTCTTCTAATCTTCGTAGATATGTTGACTATAAGAATGATAAACTAAGTGGGATGAAAAGCCATGATTGTCGCATAACGATGGAAAATTTATTACCAGTCATTTTCAAAGAACTATTATTATATAAGTTTGAACGGTTATCACGGAACTTAGTTTGTTTTATAAGGAGCTTCGTTCGACTATGTTAAAAGTTGATCCTTTGTATAAACTTAAGGAAGAAATTCTAGTACTACTTTGCAAGCCGAGGAAAGTATTTCCTCTAGGTTTCTTTAATGTGATAGAGCATTTACCTGTTTATCTTCCATTTGAAGCACGTCTTCGAAGTCCTATGCAATATGGATGGATGTATCCATTTGAGAGGTAATATGTATACTGGATATGTTAAATATTAGTTTAATTACATATAAGTAAATTTTAATTTGAGATTATTTTTAGTAGGCACATAAATCATACAAGAAAAAGGTTAGACAAAAAGTACGAGTTGAAGGCTCGATTTGCAAATCATATACCAATAAAGCAATTTCGTTCTTTTTCTCTTATTATTTTAGTGGCCACGTGGACTTATCATTTGAAAGTGCTACGTGTAATGATGAAGGGTTAAGCAAGAATCTTCTCAAGCAATGTTATTTATTTTTAGACAATATGGCCAAATTGTTGGAAAATGTGTGAACGTATGGTTAGACCATAGAGATTACGATGCAACACACATATATATTCTTCTTAATTGTACTGAAGTTGCACCATTGCTAGGCATTATTTAATTATAATTTCGGGTATTCTTTTTAAATGATACGTGTTACATTTACTATAATGCAATATATTATCAATATCTACAATGTTTATAAATCACAACATCCAAGCGGCGATATCAGTAAAGAATTTGTTAATTTATTTTCAAACTACGTTTTTGATCCTAGAAACTGTGTGGCCGATGAAGAACTGGAACATCTTGTGATGGGACAAAAAAATAAAAGCTAAGACATATCTAATATTCTTTGCCAATAGATATAAATTCAATATTAATGAATCTAATGCTGAAAAGTTAACTACCAATGCCAGTGTATTTGTTAAAGGTAGTGATCATCCAAATGATCATACAAACGATTTTTATGGTGTGTTAATACAGGTTTTACAATTGACATATTTCACAAGGTTCATGGAGGAAGTTTTTCTATTTAACTGCAACTAGTTCAACAATGTTCCAAGTACTGGAATTATCGTGCACCCAAAATATAATCTTATTGAAATAAAGCATACATCGTGTTATCATAAGTATGACCTTTTATACAAACCAAACAAGCCCTACAAGTTTATTACTCTCCATAGCCATCTCTAAAAAGAGATAAACCAGATTGGTCGGAAGTTTTTGAAATGAATGTAAGATTTATGTTTAATGGAAAGAATATCCTAGACGAACAAGCTTATCAAGTAGATATCGAGGAAAATAGCAGAGTAATAATAACCAATAACCAAATCGATTCTGGTCCTTGAAATGATTAAACTAAATGTATTAGTAGAAGCATTTGAGACTACATGGGAAAACAATATAGAGTACGAGACTGGGTCTAAATCATAAAATGACTAGGACTGATTTATAATGTACATTTTGATAGAAGGTAATTCATATGATTATTGATGTTACATTTCTTATTGTAAAAAGTGATATGTTTTCTCATAATTAAATGATGTGTTCTTCCACAATAAAATGTTTATCTATGATAGGTATTTTGTCATTTTTTTCAATGTCGCGGTTCTTCCCACTATGTTGCCCATATTCTACTAAGATTGGGAGAGATGCAGGAGGTGATGGCAGCAGCCCATCAGAGTAAGGACCACTTACCATAGTAAAGCTGCAACCAAAAGCGAATGGGTCGTAAGAATTAAATTTACTTCAGTATTATAAATATTTTATATATGATATATTAGTCATTATTTGTTAAAAGTTTGTATCATATTTAACAAAGGGGATTTGAGCTAACGCCATCAAAGATTGTTGTTTGTATTTCCAAGCAGGCATACATGAGCAGGATGACTAATTGTTGGCCTACGTGGGTTAAGATCCTTTGCCCCGTCAGGGCAAGTATCTTGTAGGACTTCCTTGTAAATGTAAATTTATATATCATTATATATTACCACTTTACAATTTGCTGACTATGTATTAATGTATAGCTTATATTATTTCAACGTACAGGAGGAGGTAGACTTGTAGGAAGAAGACCTTGAACTTTACAATTGCTGACTAGGAATTACCGGGGCGTAATGTATGGCATAAGAAAATCAAGGAAGAAGCCTAACTGGATGTGCGCTAGTGTTGGGATGCTTTGGTTACCTAGTGGAATAGTGATGAATTCAAGGTAAGTTTATCATATAACATTTTAATTTGTTTCCGTATATAATACATAATTTAAAGCTGAAATATATAATGCTCAATTTAAATTTATAGACGGATTCAAGAGGAACTCTCAATAGGAATAAGAACCCAGATATACATTGCGGTGGCTCCAAATCATTCCAACATCTTCGCGAGGATGTGGTAAATTTATCAATTATAAACAGTTATTAACTTATGTAATTTTGTATAAACAACAACAAGATGTACTAATTATTTCAGGAAAGAGAGTGCGACAATCATGTCTTCTATATGGACGTATTTGCTCATGCTCATACCACCAAGCAATCAATCGAAGATGGCTCAATACCGTATGCATGGAGTGATGGTGAAGCAAGTGAATCCTATGCAAGCATATTTTAAATTAGAAGTTATTATCGATCAATTTAATTTATTATAAAGAATAATTAAATTATTTTGTTTGAATTTCAATTATTTTTATTTTCCATTGTAGGAAAAATTTGCAGAAGCACGAGCACAAATGATCGAGGGATCGAGACCGGATTCGTTGACCATTGATGAGGAGGACGCGACTTTTGACTCCATCATGGAACCCACATCGTGAAATAGGTGTTATGTCTTTGGGAATCAAGCGGTAATTTCTAAAAATTTACTAACTTATAAGTTTAAAGTAAGTTTAAACCAATAATAACAAAAAGTTGTCATAGAAAAAAATATCATTAATGTTTTAACAAATGATTATGCTTTACTTATTTGCTCCTTTTTAATTTGCACCAGCCACTAAAATACATTTCTGATTTTTGACATATATCTTGATTATTTACAGGCTAGGTCCACGTTGAAAGCATATCAAAAAGCTCAGGACGAAGAAGAGATCACGAAGCTTAGAGCTATATTCGTGGAGCTGCAGGAGAAAGACCACCATCGTGCTATGGAGATAACACAATTGAACCAGCATTTGGCTGAGGTGCAGCAGCATGCGTCATTTCCTTCATTAGGTGGTTCCAGAGCTAATGATGAGTCTTGATGGGTATGTTACTTTGAGTTTATGTTTGGATATTCTAAAATCGATGTATTTAGATATGTTGATATATTTTGACGTTGTGTTGGATGATATGTTGGTTTGTTTTGACATGGTGGATGTTGATTGGATATATTAGATGTTGGATGTTGATTATTTAGTGTACTGTTTGTTTTTTCTTAAGTATTGAATTGGTGGGGATTGAGTTGGATAGTGGATATAAGTTATGAGTTGCTTGAGTTTATATATTGGATATTGGATATATATTAAATTTAATTTTGATATGTATGCGTAGTACATGAAATGAATGGTTGCAAGAATACAAATATTGCCTAGATTTTTGACGGTTTCCAATGGCCCTTTATCCTTCAATTTCGGATTGCTAGTGACAATAATTGACGGCGTGATAGTTAAGATTTTCGACTTTTTACGACAGTTTTACACATCTCGAAGAAATGTTTGAACGCCACGTGGGCATCGAAAACTATCACAAAACCATCAAAAAGTGCCATGAATAGTTATCGCCAAATAGTCCTCACTTGAAGGAAAGCGCGTACATCATAGCGACGGCTTTTTCGATGGCTAGCGACGGCCGTCGACGGCTAGCTACCATCGGAAATGAACGTTGTTCTAGTAGTGAAAACACATTTGTGCCTAGTAAGTAATTAAGGTACCTTATTTACGTTTTAACTCTTTATACACATATTGCTACAAAATTTCACGATAAGTACAAACAAAATAACATATTTCCTCCTTCCTCCATAATGGAAACTTATTACAAATTGTGATTATCCATTTTCTCTTGAAGTTCTTTTTTTAATGAATAATAACTATACTATTTGCTAATGCTTAAATGTTTGCAATATCATCATTTGACGCAAACATTCAAACAATATTAACTTCAAAAAGTTCAAGCACTATTTGAATGGATTTTAAGTTGTTAATATTTGGTTGAGGTTGCTTATTTACAAATGTGTGGGTCATCTATGATAAATCGGTTAAAACCGTCGGGATGACCATGAGCATGGCGGCCAAGGCCAAACTAGTACAATGGACTTCAGTTGTACTTAGTATATGGGTTTAACTTAGTACTGCCATTTAGGTAGTGCTGTCAAAATTCAACCCGACCCTTCTAACCAAATTTAATAGGGTCGGGTCTAACCTAATTCAATTATTTTTGATAGTGGGCCAATACCCATTCAGGTCAGTAAAAAACCAATTCAACCCTCTTTACCCTCTTACCATCAAAACCCTAGATTCCTAAATTTCGTATCTCCTTTCTTACAAAACTTCTGCATCTCGCTCTCTCTCAAAATTATAATCTCTCCATCTAGGGACTCGCTCTCGCTCAAGTTTGTGTGGGTTATATCTCCCCCCTTAAGAATCTCGCTCGATTTAAGCCTACCATCACTTCACGTGAGATTCAACTCGCGAGCTTGCAAAACACGCTGTGTCTGAGGGTACAAAGGCTGTTACCAAGTTCAGTGGTTAGATCTGAAACAAGGGTTCTTTTCAGGTTTTTTAGTTATCGTATGTTTTCTCAGTTCATGTTCCAAATGAAAATTAAATAGGCATGACATGTTATTCAATCTCAGTCTCCACCGAACATAGATAAGTTTTAGATGCCTTATTGTTAATTGACCTTATGATTCACTGTTTTTTTATAATCACATTACATTTACATTTCAAAAATAAAATAAAAAAAAGGATAAAAGGATAAAGAAGAAGGAAAGAAAGAAGAAGAATCCGCTTCAAGAAATTAATTCTCTAGCTTAATTTGCATGTACCGCTGACAGAGACTGAATATAAGTTTTCAAAAAATTGCTGATAAAGGCATTGTTTTTGGTATTTGATGTCCCAAAATTGCAAGTCGCCCAAAATAAAAAGAATATTTTCTCAACACTGGCAAGTTAGAGCATGTTAGTCTTCAATACAAGTTCAACATATTAGTACAGCCTCCACATTTTAATATTTTCCTATATAAATCATAAAAAAATAAGATGAATTAGATAAAATAAGGACTGTCTGTAATCTTGAGCCATTCTTCTAAACCTACTAGAAATTTAAACACATTTAAAATATATTACAAAAATAGATCGCTTTCTATCGATGCACCAAAAAGTGATAAAGCTGCTATACTGATGCAATGAAATCATGAATGCAATTATTGTTATAAGTGTTCTAGCACTTACTATAAAAAGATAGACATAAAAATATTAATACTAATGAAAATAAAAATAGATTTTTATTTGTTTTTCGTGATTTATGAGGAAACTTATATTTAACTGATACATTCATATATCGACATTTTCCATTTAACGTGTGTAACGTCTCGCCTTTTTATACGGTTTAAATCGACGATAAACCACACACATCAGACTTAAACCATACAGAATGGCGGACTGTTATGGGTAAATAAAAAAAGTAGAGGAAGAAAAAAAACAAAATAGAATCTTGCAGCGGAACGATAAAATATAATGTTCAAATATACAGTTCATGAAGCTGCTTTACAACGTACTCGATTATACTTATATAATACATATCAGAGTTGTACATACCAGAGAAAAATCAATAACAATGCAGCGGAATAGTGAGAATGTAGTGGAATACCATAATAACTGATAATAATAAGTCTTCGTGTTCGCCCTCCAGAATACGGTCTTCTAAATCCTGAAATGCTCAGGCTGACCCGAGCGAATTGAAAAGACAAAACACTCGAGTCAGAACTAAAAGATCTTATGTAAGTTAAATCAATAATAAATAATATGAGTTGAACGGCGTCAGAGATGTTTACGGGATTTGACATCTCCTATCCAGTGTCTAACGTGAGTAAAGTAACTCAAGAGATGCTCGGGATTCACATCTCCTAAGGATCCGTTAAACTATTTACTATGTAGTATTATTTCGCAAATATAATAGTGTCTATAGTAAAATAAACTTACTTTTAAATAGCGTTGAGGAGTGACCCAATATTCCCCTTAGCATGTAAAAGTCCTAGTGGTCCATCCAATATCATAGTCCCTCCTGATCGGGAAGCCACCAGAAGATACCACATGGACTACGGGAGAAAACCAAACTCGTATAAGGCGCACTATGGTAAGTGACACGGCACAACCAGACAATGCCAGGTTAGATATACAAATTGCTATCCAGACTAGTGGTAACGCATAGCGCGCAGCTACCACCCACCTCGAGCCACGCCCCCAAATCAAAAACAAAAGTGACCATCGAAACAATCCAAAAGTCAAAGTATAATATCGAAGGGATGTGTTCGATAAGATGGGCTACCTCCTTGGCCCGAGAATCGCTCCTGTTTTAGCCATCTTATGCCAACTCACGGGAGTCGGGTCCACGTATATACCTTAATAGAACGTTGCCACCATCCTACTTCATTCTGGAATCTCCACCGCGTACACAGTTGTTAAAGTGGTTTTCGGAGTCGGCAGAGAGTATGACAACTTCCGATCTCGGTCTCTTCAACAACCAAACATTATTATAACACCGCGGTCATTTCAAAATAATTTATTTTTGAATTTATACTTCAAACCAAAATATAATATCCATTTCAAACCATATAATTACGAAACCAAATCAATATGATGTCATTTTCAAATATATCCTTTTCTAAAACCATAACATTTTCAAAGTTATAATATTTCGAAACCAAACGCTTGAAATATAGCCATCCATAACGTAAAACTTTGAATTTCATAACTTTGAAATATAACTACACCACTTAAATGGTTTAAATATTAAATTACTTTATAAAATAAAATAGTTTCCTTAATTTCACAAATACATTCCAAATACCGATTTGAACCTCCAAATAAACCATTTCAATTTCAATATATTTCAAAGCTTAAGTATTTAATATTTCAAAACTAAATTTTATAATTCATATATATATATATATACACACACACCAATTTCACTTTTTCTATTATTTAGTTTTGAAATATTTGCTTTCTAAATCCAATATCCTTTAAATAAAACTTCAATTTTCAATAACGAAATATTCCTCAGTTTATTCACTCAAATCACCTTAAACCCGATTAAGTTATAAAACCATATTCTTTTAAAATCTCAATTTCAATAAGTTCCAAAAGGATTCTTATTAAATATAATTCTTTAATTAAATAAAATCTCCAATCAATTTCAAAACTATCTTCTCAACCTTGATTTATAAAAATCAATATAAACTCTATACAAAAATATACTTTAAGTAAATACTTAACCATATTATATTTTAATAAAATTCAACTTATTATTTAACTTATTTATACTTTAAACAAATCTTATTCATGGCTTAAACCCAAGAATTTACGATATATAAAATACATTTATACAATATCCAAATCCATACCTCATAAAACTGTATATTTCTTTACAAACCATAGAAAATCATTTCAAAATATTTTTATATATAGACCGTGATGCCTGTATATAATTTTCTATCCTATGGTCAAGCGATATGAATATTTATCATTTCAATCCGTAATTTAAAATAAAATTACAGTTATAAATCATTTCAAACCGCAATACCAAATGAAATAAAATGCATAACAACTTGCAGTTTAAAATAATATATAATACAATATCATTCATCCATCAACAGATCACATATCCATCACAATCATCATCTAAAACAATCAATCAATACCAATAGATAACTGATAATATATATAACAGGTATTTAATTGGCAGTTATATTCAATAATAAATTAAATAACGATTTAATTCAGATGAATGCAATAACTGAGATGATGATTAAAAATATACGAAAAAGTCATAAATAAATGCATGATCACAACAAAAATTTAATTTAACAAACATAAGAAATTTTAGAAGTTGTGGGTGGGTTAAAATACTCACCTTCGGGATTTAAATTGAATTTAAATCCAATTTAAACCCAAAAATTGAACATTCTCAGAATTCATCCAAACCGGCGCCAAAAGTGTCTAGAATTCCAATACGAACCTAGCGGAGAAAACCATGCGTGGATTGGATCACGTATGTAAAAGTTATTTGATTTAAACAAGTTGAAAATCAATGATTGAAATAAAATAAATAAAACAGGCTAATACCAAATTGTTGCCACGTCATCAGAGAGTAACCCATGCGAACTACAGGCAAACCCAACCACACACGAAAAACGCAGCCGCCATCACCCTAGCCAATTTTTCATGAAAATCGAGACGTCAGATCGACATGCGAACAACGCTGATAAACTCCCCTCCGTCCCCTCTTTAAAACCCAAAAACGATTCGTCGATCAGTCGATGTGCATCGATGCACGATGAACGGCTGAAAATGGTTCTGCGATTTTCGGACAAAAGATGATTCAAAACCAAAAACGAAATGCAGATCTGAGATGTGTACATCGAGAGCTTCGATATATAATTTTCTGAATTTTTTTGAAGAGATTGAAATTTTGGCTTTGGATTTTATTTGGAATTTCAACTGCATATGTAATTTTTTATTGTCTGCCATTGAGGAGGAGGTAAAGAGAGATTGTATGCATAGACAAATGAGAAATAAAGGTAGGCCAGGGTTTATAACAGGGTATTTATAGGTAGGGTTGAAATAGAATAGATGGACACGATTTGATATATGCGTTCAACTATAAAATGGCCCGAAAAGCCCGTTCTGACTCCGGGACGAAACTGGGTCAACCCATATATCAAAACAGATATTTCTAAATATTTTAAACGCGATGGAACATATTTCAAGTCCAAATTCCCTCGTATGAAGAAGTTATGTTAAAATCAATATTTTTTCAAATTGATTTCAATTTCATTGATTTCAAGGCATTTCGAGTCCATACGAACAAACGACCAGTCCGATCGTTACGGAACTTGAAATCCTACAATAATTCACCGTTGCGGATCTGATGAAACTGGTTTCGTCGAAATCCGAGTCAGTGGCCAAAATGGCTATTTTACATAATTAAATAAATTAATAATTAACTAATTAAATCCATTTTTTTATTTCAATTCTATAATTGATCAATTTCAGCACTTTTAATTTCTTAATCATTTACAATGATTTAAACAAATTTAAATATCAATTTAACGTTGATTCATTCATCAATTTTAGCGTTAAATTTCAATTCCATCATATTCACAAATTATAATTTAAATTCTCAATAATCCCATTGAATTTACTTTTCACTCTATTATTCATTTCATTATTATCCAACGGATGCAATTAACATTGGTTCATGGTTTATTGCATTATTATTCGCAAATTTCATCTTAATTTCAATAACGTAACATCCAGATATTTAATTTCATTTATTTGAAATAAACCCAATCACTATAATTTATAATTTTTATCATCTAGTATTACTTTAGTAATTTATAATCCTTTAAAACCAATTTCCATATCAATTTAAAGTAAATTAATTCACCAATTATAGTATTTATTTCGTTTACTTAAAATAATCCCTTTATTATAAATTGAATCCAATTAATTTTAATATATTCCAATTAAACTGATTAGATTCAATTCCAACCCTTTAATTGAGTCTATTATTACTTTGTAATGCAGTTAACACCCCATCACATTTCATTTCATTAATATATTCAAATTTCCAACTTCCCTTTGTATTAACTATTATTCCCAAATATATTGAAGTTGTTAAATGTATACATTTATTATAATTAAAACCTCAATTAATTCATTCAAATAGGTTTCATTCCTTTATATTATCTTATGAATAAAATATGTGTTTCTGTACATTTGCACTTTACAATTACAGTTCTTACCATCATAAATGAGACATTTATTTTCATTCAAATGTAATTGTTTTACAATTAGTTTGGTAGACTAGATATATTCTGGTAATTTATAATGATTGTTACCATAGCCTTAAAATTTCACTTAGGCTTATTATTTCAACTATTTATTAAAATTACTTACATCATATGGATTCATTCTATTACCATAAATCATACATTAATTCATATATTCATACAATACTTACCTTTATTTACTTATAATAAAATCTCATTCCCAAATACAACGGTTACAGCAAATTAATAGGACAATTAAATAGTAACTTACGTCCATTGCTATTTCTTTAATTCATTAATTACAATTAATATTCTCAATAAATTTATTTACTTGGTCTCATGCTTTCGATTACACCAATTACTACCTTATAAATAAATTTTACGTTTCCTTTTTAATTTACATTCACACTTTCCGTTATTATATTAATTATCATTAAAGTACATTTGCTTATCTTTATTTTTAATTGGTGAATTAACTTGTAACAACCATTTGTCACCATTTTACTTTTTATAATACTTGTTTGTTCATTCTTCCCAACCAATTACCATCTATTATATTATAACTTTACAATTTAATAAATTAATTAATTGTCATTTCATTCAACCTATTTATTATTAACCTAAATTAGCATTGTTACGTTTTAATTCACTTATTAGCTTACAACAAGTGCTACCATTAGTTCATATACTGATTCATTCCATTTCCATTCATTATACATTATTTTATTAGTAATTCGACATTTTAAATTATTAATTTACCTTTTATATCCTATTATAAACTAATGCACATATTAATTAGGATTTTAAATCAAATTAATCACTTCATCTTGGTAACATTCTTTTATTACAATAAGAATATAATTAACATTTACATTGTTTCACTTATTGGAATTACATCCAAGTTATTAACAATTAACTTACATTTATACTGTTACATTCAAGTTATTAAAAATTAACTAACCAATCTTATCCAAGATATTATTTCCATTAATAATTCACCAAATTTTTATTTCCTTCAACATTAATTTACCAAAATACCAAATTTTACGGGTCGTTACAACGTGAAACAGATGGACATCGAAACCATCATCCTCTAATTAATGTGGAAGCTGGTGGTTGAATGATTTAAATATAAATCAGCTGAAAGTGTAATCTTGCTTATTAAATTACTTTTGTTCTAGCTAGAACTGTTGGCTAGTAGAACATTCGGATTTGGTTTGGGTGATGATAGAAAAAGACCTGATCCAACCTAAGTTGAACCGACTCATCCTAAATGATTAGATTAAAAAATATTGAGAACGGGTCAGTTCAATTTGTATGTTTTATCTTTTAGTTCCCTATATCTATAAGAAAAATAAAGACCCGATCAAGCATAAAAATATACGGCATCAGTACATGTAACATTTGCAAATGTAATGTATTTTGTTCATGATTTCAAATTTCTTATCAAAGTTTAGATCCCAAACTTGAATAATTATCAGTAGGTGAACTTAAAAGTCATTTTACTATAATAGCATCAGTGCATGTAACATTTGCAGCTGTATGCTCGAGGATGATAACTTCTAGTTCATCTCTAATTATTTTTATGTGGCATAAGTATACACAGATCAATTTGACATATTTTATATGTCATGATGATAAAGTCCTGATGACTTTTACATATATTTTGTAGAATATGAATATCGCTGAACATGACAGTCAAACAAGTGATATGGTAGAATTGGAAGTTGATCTTGATTCGGTGGGTAGTTCCGCGGGAAGTAAACGAAAAAGAAATACTTATTATGTTGTTTGGAAATATTTCGAAAAGAAGGACATTGTTAGTGGTGAAAAAACGCACATGTTTTTGCAAAAAACGTAAAAGAGAATATATGTGTGTGTGTGTGTGGTGATAACTATGGGACAAATAATTTAAAGAGACATGTTAAGAAATGCCATGGTATGAATGTGGAAGAAGTCAATAAAGAAAACATTAATCAAACGAACTATAGCGATTTAATTACTAAAGCAATAATTCGTCATAATTTACCATTTAATTTTGTGCAATATGAAAGTATTCGTGATTTGGTTTCTTAATTAAATGATGAAGTGGTACATTTATCCAGAAACACTTCGCGTTCAGATGTTATAAAACTTTATGAGAATGAGAAAGTAAAACTCAAAGCTGTATTAGATTCATGTAGCGAGAGAGTGAGTATAACATCTGCTTTGTGGGCTTCAATTAATACGGATGGATACATAACATTAACTGCACATTTTATTGATAATGAATGGAATTTGCAAAAAAAGATTGCTTAGTTTTTGTTTATTGCCGCCTCCTCATTCTGGGTCAGCCATATTTGGAAAGATATCAAGTTTGTTGCTTAGTTGGGGAATAGTTGATAAAATATTTTCATGTACATTGGATAACGCATCTTCCAATGTTAAGTTTACTGAATTGTTAGGATCACATCTCAATTATAGAAGATTATTGGTAGCGGACAACCAATATTTACACGTTAGGTGTGCTGCACATATATTGAATTTGATAGTGCAAGATGGCCTGAAATCTATTACTATTTGTTTTAGCAATATGCGGAAAGCATAAAATATATTAAGGGCTCTCAATCTAGAATTTTTTTTGTAGAATGCATATATAGTCTTTCTTTGAATAAGACTAAGAAAGGATTACGTCGAGATGTTCCCACGAGATGGAAATCCACATTTATAATGCTTAAAAGTGCAATATTTTATAAACAAGCTCTTTATCGTTTGAAACATGTGGATTCTAGTTATACTCATTGTCCATCATTTGAAGAATGGAAGAAAGCAAAGAAAATCACGTGTTTTTTGGAAGTTTTCTACAATGCCTCCTGCTTGTTTTCAGGAACAAATTATCTGACGCTAATTTGTTCTTTCCAAAAAATTTCTTGGTACATTTAACTTTAAAAAATACTATAGAGGGTGATGATTTTATGTCTTCCATGGCACGCAATATGCTTAAAAAGTTTGATAAATATTGGAAAGAGTTTAATATGTTTCTTTCTATTGCTTGTATTTTTTATCCACGTTACACAGTAAATTTTGTTCGCTTTTCTTATGAAAGATTATATGGAAGTAACATAGAATTTGAAAAGGTAAAAAGAAAATTGGAAGAGTTGTTCTTTGAATATTCAAAGAAATTGCAAGAGGATTCGCCTTGAAACAAATGCTACAAAAGTCTTGGAATCTCCATGTTCGTTTACGAGCCCTTATTCACAAGAATGTGAAGATATGTTGGAATAATTTGACTCTTATCAAAATTCAGAATTCGCTGGCTTTTTTACTAGATCAGAGTTTTATTCATATTTAAATGATGGGTTGGTTGATCGTAAAATAGAGTTTGATGTACTTTCATTTTGGAAATCACAACAGTATCAATATCCTATTTTATCCCTTATGGCAAAAGATATAGCGGCTGTACTAGTAACTACCGTGGCTTCAAAAAGTGCTTTTAACATTAGTGGTAGAGTACTTGACGATTACCATAGTTAACTAAAAGAAGATGTTGTTGAAGCATTGTTACGTATAAGAGATTGGTTGTATGGCGGTACGGTTGTGCAAACAATTGAGGATCTTACCGAAGATATTACAAAGTTCCGTTTTCAAGAAGAAGAGACATTAGTGCACAGTGTCAGGTATGATTTTTAGATTATTATGCTCTGATATGTATATTCTGAATTCTACTAATATGTCATGGAATGTGAACAATTTTGAATTGCAAAAAATCTAAAATCTTATATGGACAGTGCATTGGAATTATTTGTGCTGCTTCCTTTGTGTATATCTCTGTATAACTTAAGTGTAAATTTGAGCAGACTATATTATAGCTCTGTCACCTCTCCTTAAGTTTGTAGCATATGTATCAATTATTTGCTAGAAGTAGGAAAAAGGCGGATTCACATTATATTTGTATTGCAGGACATAGTAGAAGCTAAGGAATTCTTGAGGGAAAAAAGGGTTGATGTGGGTTCATATTGAAGTTTTATGTGACTGACTTTCTTGGTAAATATTACACTTCCAGTTATTAGCATATATATGAACAACATGCATGTTCACATATTTCATATACATTCAGATTTTGATGACAAACATTAATGCTTATTAATTGACAAGTTGCAAATAAAAAAGGTTTAAGCCCTGTCAGCTTGTGTTAGTGTGCTATGCAAACTCTCATGTATTAAAATTTAGAATTTAAAACATATACTACAGTTTAGTAGAAGCATAGATTATTCTTAAAGAAATCTAACTGTTATAAATTTCAACCTATATAATACTTCAACTCAAAAAAGTAACAACTTACCCATGCTAGTGCCACAAGAAAAGATGCATCTTAAAAAGAGAACAAACATTGTGCGAGGTAGTTATCCTAAACAAACATCTCATGCACATGTGGTTTAAGCATCAGAATTAGTATTTAGCTTTCAATTTTTCTTTTAACAAAGAGTTTGAAATTACTAATATATCATCAAATAATAATTAGTTAATTATCCTCATATCTCATTGTGCGAGGACTAAAGAAAGATTTGACAGTTACTCGTCAAAAACAAATAAAACCGGCGTTACATTCAATCTACAAATTTGAAGCATATGGAGTTTTTGATTGATTTCATTGTGGGATGTTACTTTATAGGCATTTATTAGTCCTATCCTTGACTATCCCTCGGCAGATAGATGGAGATGTAAGCCTATGTTACCTGATACAACGTTTTGTATTGAAATATAAGCGAACATTATATATATAGAATTTACAGCTTGTACAACGTTTAAGTATACTGGACACCAAAAATACAGTAAAGATATTTGCTATTTTCCAAACAAGTAGTAAATTATCACCTTTTATTTTAGTTAAGGATACGACTATGTTATGGTTATATGGTATCTATGTAAAATAGTTTTATTTATAGAAGATGTTCCTTGTTCAACCATCTGTGTGTACTGTATTGTCATAAAATGACAAAATATGTTCATGTGTTTTACATGATAAACCGTTTTTAGCTTCAACAAAATAATAGTGAGAACCCACAAAGGAAGACTGTATACAACTTTGTCTCCTATGATAGCATTGTTTTCAACTTTGTCTGCAGTTGAAACTCACTCACCTGAATAAGTATTCCTTTTTGTAGCTGAACCCAATTTAGGCTAATATATATATATATATATATATATACACATATACATATATATATATACATATACATATATATATATACATATACATATATATATATGCATATACATATATATATATATATGAATTGGGGCTAAACATTAGATATTGCAGTAGTATTTCCATGTAATTTCAAATATAAATATTGTCTCATTTGTTCTACTATTTTACAATGCAGGTCCGATTGGAATTAGGCTAAAGAAAGTGTCAAGATCAACGTGTTGTAAAAAGAGTCATGCTGTTCTTGAAAATGTCACCATTTTTAATTGAATTAATTTTTTTATTGTCTTAGTTTTATGTATGCAGATTTAAAACTTATTTGATGCATTTTCAATGTTATTTATTGTAGTCTGTGTTATTTGGTGTTGTTTTATGATATTTAGTGCAAATTTCATGTTATGCAACAATGTTTTGGGCTAAACAAACATCTATGTATCAGTTCATCTAGTTTATGTGCAATTTTATGTTTTATGTATGCGGTTTTTATTATGTATTGGATGTTTTTTACTTTTCTACCTTTGATGTTTTTTAAACGGGTTGACCCATATATGAAACGGGTTGGGTCATATTGACCATTTTAGTAAATGTATTAAAAGGGTTGGGTCTTAAAATGGGTCGGGTCAACCCATCTTGACCCAACCCGACCCGTTTGACCGGTCTACATTTAGGCGATTTAGGCGAAACAGGCATAGTAAAACTAAAAATGTAGTGATCGCCGCTACAGTCGTAAACAAACACTTTAATAATAATAACTAAAAATCTTCTCCATTCAATTTGATAAAAGTCATCTGTTTGGTGACTCCTGCTTCACCAGCATCCCCTCCATCAAAAACCCCAACGCCACCCACTATCCAGAAGAGCTATTCATTAGAATTCTCTACCAGCTAATTTTATAAAAACCATATGTTCGATGACCTGCTACACAGACTCCTACTTCACCACCATCCCCTCCGTCAAAAATGCCAGCTTTATCCACAATCCAGTAAAGCTTTTCAAAATCTCCTTATCTGTCACTTCTGCCACCCACTCCGAATCAGCTTCCATATATGTCCTCATCATTGTAACTTCTAATGACGCTAGGCTTGAATCTACGGCATCGACTCCGTAACCACCTCCTTAACAAAATCCACACTACAAAAATTACTGATTATGGCAAACGGGCGGGGGCAACGGCCTCCAACGGCCATTGACCAACGGCTTCCAACGGCTAGCAACGGCCATTGACCAACGGCCATTGACCAACGGCTTCCAACGGCTAGCAACGACCATTGACCAACGGCTAGCAACGGCAAGCCGTCTGTTGAAGTGTATACCAACGGCAATTCCAACAGCATCCAACGGCTTTCCAACGGCCTCCAACGGCCATTCGCCGTTGGAAATAGCCGTTTCTCTCGTAGTGCCAGGATCACCAACATAAGGATGTGGCTAAGCCAATGATCAGCAAACCTTCTTGGACGCTTCGATGGCACGGTGGAGTGGTGAAAAAAAAAATCTACACAAATATGTCATATACATGAAGAACCGGGTGTATGAGAAGAATGTGGTGATTTGATAAGAACAAGTCAAATGTGACTATGTACAGAGATGAGACGTACGATTGTTGATGTAAGCTTGAATTTTGTTAATGGGGAAGCCTAGTTTCCTACTGCTACTTTGGGTATGTTTTTCCAACTCCTTTGGCTTAATAATGTTGGAAGCCTGAATTCACCTTCTAAACATGATTCTAATATAGACATAAGAATGGATTGAACTTTGAAGTAGTCCCACATCAAGAAAATGTTTCAACAATTTAAGTATATAAAAAAGCTACTTTTAATTATTTATGAGATATTAGTGGAGTTACGAAAAAGCAAATGAAGGTTTGTTCAAAGTTTGTCATAAATTCATTGATAACTTTTGGCACATAAAAACTTTTGCTTTGCTCAATTGTAGTAAACATTTTTTCTTGACAGTTGGTTGGTGATGCTCACGCCGCATCAGCAGATCTTAGGTAGCCAAAATAATTCGATACAGATATGCTTACCTGGAAGCCAGGGAGGGGAAAATGTAAAATTATTGATAATTCATTGTTAAGCTTTAATTTTACTTTTTAACGCTGTACATTTAGCCACTAGGACCTAATAAAGTATTAGACTCAAAATAGCAGCTGTAGAAGTGAAGTAAATATACATGCAAATCCAAAACTCTTGAGCTACATTTGTCTAACATGCTAGGACAAAACAAATCCAACACCAAGGCAGCAACATGTAGAATTGAAGAAGCAAAGTTGAGTTTGATCATGGCTTCTTCGAAATGATGCTTGTAAGCATCGATTATAAGTATGAGATAGGTTTCGAGACTTTCAGTGGAAGGTAGGTCGACACAAGGGAGGTATTGGAAGGTGATGTCGAGTTTGAGGGGTTGGGTGTTGTCATTTTGATCTTGGATTGTGGAGGCCCAACAAGGGATGTCGACCTGGATGAAGGGGATGATTATGGCCAAAGGGGCATGTGGGTCTTTGAGGTGGAGCTTTGAGAACTCTACCATGGAGATGAGATGCCCTACTTCCAGTGATGACATGAGTATACTCTAGCTTTACCCATTGTTGTTTTTATTCTTTCTTTATAGTGTAATCAGTGGATGTATTATTTGTGATATATGGTTTCTCAATGGATAGATATAACTAATAGTGTACAAAAATATGTATTTTTTACATTCCAACAACGAGCGTAATATGTTTTTTTCTGTCTATGCCACAATCTGATATTTAACGCCAGTTTCATACACGATTTTAAAAATAATAATATAATACTAGTAATTTTTTAATGGATTAGCGTAAATAGTTCAGCAGGCAAAGGAGTCTGTCCTCATAATTCAGGTCGTAAGTGCACAAAAATGAGTGAGAATACAAATTTACCATACAAAATCCCCTGGGTTCAGGGAATATTGCTTGTCCTTAAAGTGAAAATTCAAAGAGAACAGAGTGCATGTTATGCGCAAACTCATAGTGAAAAACTCAATAGAATTTACGTTACTAATTGGGTTTAATACGACAATATTTTGTGATACATGATTTTATTATTGTTTATTTTTCCATGCTTAATAGTAACCAACAGAGAAAATCCATTTAGTGTTGTTTTTCTATTTTTCAATTTTATCTTAGCATCTGTTAAAGTTTCAGATAGAATTTAAGAAAGTTTGAAGCTAGAGTTTGAATAGAAAACATGAACCTAAGATTAGAACATGAAAATAAGTAATTGTTTATATATACTCTCATTATATTAGTATCATGAACTTTAACAAACATGTAGGATAGGAATTGAAATCTCCACTCTTTTACTTAGTATGAATTCTTTCCATTGTTTATCACTCTGTTCATACCATTTGTTTATTTCAACTATGATGTACTGACAATTTCGGTCTTTAAACAAATTTACAATGTAACCAAATTTCTACGTACTTTTTGTTACAAACAAATTAAACACCATGTTACAAACAAACTAATGAACTATCAAAGCACCTTCATTCCTAAAAAGTAATTAAACTGCCTGATTTATGACCCTTGTCTTCGTACCCATATTATACAAAATTTTAGTACCAGTACAAACAAAGTAACATGTTTCCTCCTTCCTCTATAACGGAAATTACTTGTTACAAAAATGTGATAAACCATTTTCTCTTGAAGTTCTTTTTTTAATGAATAATAACTATACTATTTGCTGAAGCTTAAATGTTTGAAATCTCATCATTTAATATAAACTTTCAAACAATATTAACATCAAACGGTTCAAGCACTATTTGAATGGATTTTAAGTAGCAAAAGTTTGTTTAAGGTGGTTTATTTTCAAATGTTGATCATCTATGATAAATCAGTTAAAAATCCATAGGGATGGCCATGAGCATATTGGCCAAGGCCAAATTAGCACAATTGACTTGACTTATATTTAATACATTGGTTCAACCTAGTATTTCCATTTAGGTCGAGATCGAAAGAGGCATAGTAAGACTAAAAATGCGGTGATCCCCATTACAGGCGTAAACAAACACTCTAACAATAATTAAAAATCTTCTCCATTTAATTTGATAAAAGACGTCTGCCCGGTGACCCGCTACACGCACTCCTGCTTCACCAGCACCCCTTCCATCAAAAACACCAACTCCACCCACTATCCAAAAGAGCTATTCATTCAAAATCTCCACCATTCAATTTAATAAAAGCCATATGTTTGGTGACCTGCTACACAGACTCCTACTTCACCACCATCCCCTCCATCAAAAGCGTCAACTTCACCAACAATCCAGTAGGCTTTTCAAAATCTCCTTATCTATCACTTCTGTCACCCTCTCCCAACTAGCTTCTATATCCGACCTCATCATTGTAGCTTCTAATGATGCTAGGCTTGAATCTGCGGCACCGACTCCGTAACCACGTCCTTAATAGAATCCAGGATCACCGACATAAGGATGTGGCTAGCTAAGCCAATGATCAGGAAACCTGCTTGGACGGCTTCGATTGCACGATGGAGAGGTGAAAAAAAACCCACACAAATATGTTATGTACATAAAGATCAACGGGGTGTATGAGAAGAATGTGGTGATTGATAAGAATAAGTCGATGTGGCTATGTACTGAGATGAGAAGTACGATTGTTGATGGGAGCTAGAATTTTGTTAATTTGGGATGCCTACATTTCCTACCGCTACATTTGGTATGTTTTTCCAACTCAGTTGACTTAATAATGTTGGAAGCCTGAATTCACCATCTTAAGCATGATACTGACGTAGACATAAGAATGGTTTGAACTTTGAAGTTGTCCCACATCAAGCTAATGTTTCAACAATTTAAGTACATATAAAAAGCCAATTTTAATAACTCACGAAGTATCATTGGTTTATGACAAAGCAAATAATAATTTATTCGAAGTTTGTCATGAATTCATTGATAATTTTATAGCACAAAAATAATCATATTACAACTATTTATTTACGTTCGCAAAACGAAAAAATAACTCTTTGGTCGGTGATGTTCAGGCCGCATCAGGTGATCTTAGGTAGCCAAAATTATCCGATACAGATGTGCTTCCCGTAAGGGTTTTTGAAGGGAAAATGTAAAATTATTGATATATCATTGCTAAGTTTTAATTTTACATTTTAACTGCCGTACATTTAACCCACTGTTAACGCTAAAATGTGAACGCTAACACCCCGGTGTGAGAAGTGTAGTTGTGAAAGCACCACCCGATAGATCGGGAAAGAATTACAAGCAAAGAATAGCGGAAAAGCAGTAAACAACAACGATTTTATAGTGGTTCGGCTTAAGGATATAGCCTACGTCCACTCTAAGTACTTTTATTTATAATCTCGTTACAAACTGATACAATTCTGCTCAAGTACAATACACTTCAAGTTACAAGTGATTTGGAACAAGTCTTAAGCTTCAATGTCGATTAAAGTTCTTAGATTCATGTTGAAGATGTGTGGTTTCTTCGTGAATTTCTTTGATGAATTCCTCTAATCTTGGAAGCTCTAAGTGTTGATGAAGTTCTCAATGCAGCAAGGTAACGGTGTGTGAAGAGAATGCGCCAAAAGTCCTTTGAATGTTGGAGATGGGTGCCTATTTATAGAGAGTTCTGATTCTGAAATTTGCCAAGTCCTAAACCGCGGCCGACTCAAGTGAAGACGCAGCCGACTTAAGTTGAGTCGTGACCGGTCTAAGGTCGCCTCCGAGTCAAAACCACCTCTCCTCAGTAATGTGGCATCGGACTTATATTCAGTGGCCTTGGGTCGTGAACGACTTAACATAGGTCATAGGTCGGTCGCGACTTAGGTGTAGTTCATGATCTTGTCCCTGTCCTAAGTGGTTAGATCGGTAAATTCTCTGGATGGTTAGGTCGTCTTCTGTCTTAGGTCGGTAGCTATCTTAGGTCGGTAGCCATCTTGTTAAGTTTTAGGTCGGCAACTGTTTAGCCCTAAGTCGGTATCCATTTGGGCCTTAAGTCGGCATCTCCTTAGCCTGTTAGGTCGGCACCTCTTCGAGTCTTAAGTCGGCATGCTACTCAAGCTCCTTAGGTCGGTATCCCTTCGTGCCTTAGGTCGGTCTCCCTGATAAGGCAGTTAGGTCGGCAACCAGTTGAGTCGGTAGCCTCATTGAAGTGTTAGGTCGGCAACCCTTCGAATCTTAGGTCGGCACCCCTGTTGAGCCTTAGGTCGGCACCCTTGTTGAGCCTTAGGTCGGCATCTCCTTGAGTCGCAGAGTCTAAACCGAGGCGGAGTTAACAATTGCCCCTCGAAGTATACGCCTACTGGTTAGGTCGTGTGCTTCGATAGTCCTTAACCCGTCCCCTCTTAGGTCGGTAGGTCGTGTACGACCTAACAGTTTGGTCACACGCGCCGCTTCAGGTCTCTCTACTATAAGTCGTATATTCTCTCCTCTCTTCTCATTACTTACTCTCTTGCTTCTGCCATTAAAAACTTTCTCACGCTCCAAAAGGCGATTCCATTCCAAACAATCACCGATAATCTTTGTTGTTCATCACGTAAGTAAAACCTGCTCTTCTCTTGATTCCTTATTGTCATCGATTCACGAATTCCATTCAAACCGAACCCACCCCTTGCGTGCTGCTTTACTGCGAACCTCATTGCACCAGCAGTTTGTGAGCTCGAGTTTGCTTGGTTGGCTTTAAATGATCGACGAGACGATGGAGATGGTTTACTGCTTCTGGCTAGTTGATTTTTGATTTGCGATAGGATGGTTAAGCATTGAATTTGGGTGATTTTGAACTGACTTAGTGGATGATCCGATATCGTGAATGAGACAGCGTGAATGGAGTGAGGGTTTTTTGTGGATGGAGCGGCTAGCGGGTTAACAGGTTGAGTGGAGTGGGATACTGACCTGGACGCGACCCAGTAATTTTGGGTGACCTAACCTTTGACCGCCTTTATCCTTAAATCGTAGCCGAATTGACCCTTGGGGGAAATCTGCCGATCTAATCTTCTACCGATTTAACCCTTGAACCGTGGCCGAGTTAAACCCTAAACCGTGGCCAAGTTAAACCCTAAACCGTGGCCGAGTTATCCCTTAAACCGTGGCCAAGTTAACCCTTGGAGAATTTCACACCACTTTTGAACCAGAGCCTTTACCCTTCCTACTTCTTACAACTTAAAGAGCTACCGATCTAAAGAATTAGAAACTTAATCTTCATTTGCGAGAGACTCCTTGGGTCGCCGCCGAGTTAATACTTAAGCTTTGGGCATGTTGACTTGTTGAGAGCATAGATCCACTTTGAGTTTCTAACTTGAACTGCCAAACTAAGTTGCCTGAATTTTGAACTGCCCCAACTTTAAATTTGCTTGAATCTCATTGTATTATTTCACAGATCGCATTAACTTATAAGCTGCTAACCTGCTGAAAATAACAAACAAAGAAAACCAAGGCGAAAATACTGCCATCGACTGCCCATGTCAGATGACAGATTAGTCAAGACAAGACAAGCAACTTAATTATATTGCATGAAATGTTTGTGAATCAATCAATTAAAGTTAAACATTAATGCAAAGTATCAATAATCTGAACTGATTTATCTGCATCAACATCTTACTTGCATATTTAGGCCTAAAACAATAGTCCCTGAATTTCATAACTAACAAATGCTTGCTAGTTTTCATTCCAGTTATATTTGTTCTCTGCTTGATTGATTTTACACAACACTTCACACACTTTAGGAAACGTGCACCTTCATGTTTGAATACCCAGTTGTTTATGTAGAATGACTTCCCACCGAGAAGAAGAAGTGGTAACTCAAGAGGAAGAAACTTTTCCGATAGCTGTTCCCATAGAGAATCCTCCGGAGAGAACCCCGACTATTCTAACTTCGAGAGCGTTTGTCCAGCTGCGCACTCAATTTGGCTTTGCTGAAAGTGATGTTCTTCTCCCTGGGCCAAGTGATACTGCTGACAATCCTCCCTATGGCTTTGTTGCAGTCAATCGCCAAATGTGCTTAAGTGGGGCGATTCCTCCTTTTAACGACTTCCTTCGAACTCTTCTCCTTCGGTTGACAATCTCTCTGTTTCAACTTCATCCCAACGGCTATGCCATCTTGACGGGGTTATGTGTTTTGTTTAGAAGAACCCTTGATCGCCTACCGAGTTTTGAAGAAATTCGTTATCTGTGCTCGTTTGCAAAGAGTAAAGATCATCCTTCCCTTATTATTGTGAGAAGTGCCAGGAACCGCAAGCTCATTTCCGATCTTACTGAAAGCGTTCATGGATTCTTGAACCAGTTTTTCTTTGCCCGCTGTCCCTCAGGCTTTTATGCCATCTGGAGAGTAGGAAGTAAGATTAGTATTTCTATTTTCTCCATTTTGAAACTTTTTCGAGATCCGAACTTTCAGTTGCTAATTTCATCCTTTATTCTTTCCAGCACTTCCTCTCCCCTCTAGAGACCCGATTCACAAGCAGGTTTTTGAGAGGTTGAGTGCCGTGGCCACAGAAGAGAGGAGCATAAAATTTCTGTTGAGGGATGAATTTTTACATCAACATGGGCTTCTACACACTTCTCGCTCTATGCATGCTCATGAAGTTCCAACGGAAATCCCCGATTCTCCGATAAAGACTCCTGAATCTTCGCTGGTGAAGTGCTCCACTTCTGTCGATGTTGCGGGGCCATCTGGTAAACTTGCCCCGGTTATCGAGGAAGAAGAGCCTCAGGGATCCTCTCACCATTCACAAGAATCTGGTGAAAAGGCTAAGAAATCCAGTCCTGTCAAGCAAAGCAGGGACGATACCTTCGAAGGATTGAGTGACCTCTTCGCTACTTCACAAGAGATCTTCAAAGATGACCCTACTACTGCCGGGATTTCTTCTTCAGTAGTTGAAGCTACTTCTATTTTGCAACAGCCGTCGTCGACTCAAGAGTTGACGTTAACTATTACACCCACAACCACTCCCCAAATAAAGAGTGGTTCGTAGATTAATGCGCGTAGTTTGCACAACACACACACTTAGAATTTCTCATCACTTCTATGCACTTATCTTCTTGCACTTTAAAGATTTCTAAAGCTTATTATTTTAATTCCAGATTCTCCTATGGGGCGCAGCGGCTCGTATTATGACGATTTCCTGCGCTACGGGAGGCGTAGCCAGTATGATTACAGGCGTTACCTTCCTTCCTACAGAGAGTCGGATGAAGAGAGGGCTGCCCGAAAGGCTCATGAAAGGAGGACCGAAGAAGAACATCGTGAAAGAAGGGAGAGAGAAGAGCGCCATGATTCTTGGCAAAAAGGCGATGACTCTCACAAGAGAAAATCTCATGACGATCGAGGAAAAGGTCACATGAGCGAAGACTTAAGCAAACGAGCTCGTCACAGTGAAAAGCAGGCCTCTACTACTCCTGAGAAAGTTACTATTCCTGCCTCACTCGACATCCCTTCTGACTCTCCCGCTCTTGGGAAATCAGATATTCAAACGATAATTAGCAGGCCCAAATTTCAAGTTGGACCGGGTCCTGCCACTCTGCAGAGCCGATTTCCTCAATGGTGCCTTAAGAGGGTGAGGTTCGACCTAGACTTGGTCCCCATCGACAAGTCTGCTATGTTGCGCAATCTTGATGCAGTCAAGCTCGATATCGAGAGGATGTCAAACTGGCAGAAGCTTGTCGATGAGCTTCAAAGAGTTAACCGTGCCAACATTGAGGCCATGCTTACCATGGAAAACGATAAGGCCGAATGGCAAAAGGTCGTTGAGCAACACGACACCGAGATGAGGAACATTGCTTCTTACAATGAGGAGCTTGAAGCAAAAGTCGAGGAACTGAAACATGAACTTGCTGCTTCCTCTACTTCCTATTCTCAAAAAGAAGAAGTGCTCCTGAAACAAGTGAGAGACGCTCACGCTAGCCAAAGGGATGCCGAAGACAGGCTAGAAGTACAAAAAAGAATCAGTGAAGGCTATGCTACTGATATTGCTGAGCTCCGAAAGAAAAACAACTCCCAGGAGGCGGAGATACAAATGCTTAAGCTTCAGCTTGCCAAAACTGAAAGGGAGCGCGATGAGGCTGTCGCCGGAAGAATCGCAGCTGAAGAATCTCATGAGGCGACTAAAAACAGCATCAGCTCAACATTATTCGACTTCTATTTGCACAGCGTCTTGGGGCATGGAAGCCTCGCCTTTCTAGGCCCCAAGTATGAAATCACACTGGCTGAAGTTTGGGAGACAGCACTTGATATGCTCGGAGGTAAAGGTGCTGGATATGCTGAGTCAGCCCTTGAAGAGCATTATCTTGATGACGAAGCCCATGCCGCTCTTGCCAAGGGTAAGGAGCAGCTTGCCAGAGCGCGGGCCGGGATGGCAGAAGAAGAGCGTTCTGAAAAAGAAGTACCGCCTACCATCCCCGAACGTCCTCTAGTTTCTCCCGAGGTGGACATTACAGGCCCTAGTGTTCATTTGCCGCCTCCTACAAGAACTGGGGTAATCACCCCTACTGATGAAGAGGCTTTGGAGGACATTGGGGCTCAGAATTATGAGATTGAACTGACAAAGCCAATATCTTCAGGTAATTTCGACATTGGTCCGATTCAGGTGGATTGCCTGCTTATTCCTCAAAAATTTGATGAGCTTCTCGATTACCTCCTGAATCTCGATGAACCCATATCTCCCTTCTTTCGGGAAGATACTAACATTTTCAATTTTTCTTCTTCTGCAGTTGAAACAACAAGTGCCGTGCAGACTTCGCCTTCTCTGGTTATTCCTCCTCCATCTCTTCAAGTGACTCCTCCTTCTGCTTCACAACCTGGGTCACAAGAGGAGAAAATTGAGGCTCTTCATGGTTTGGATGACCCTGTTGCCTCGCAGGAGCAAAAAGATGAGGGACTCGAAGGAGGCGAGATCTCTCCGGAGCGGACTCCTTCTGACGACGTAGTTTTGTCCGCTCTCGTTACTCCGGGGAGTGAGTCTTCTTCGCAGAGAAGAAAGAAGCTTGGGACATCGAAGAGGAGGGGGAAGAAAATTATCACCACTGAAGAGGAACCGGAAATTGCGCTAGTTGTACCTCCCTCCCCTTCTTCCCTTATACCCACTGGCCGACCTGAAAAGCTGGTCATTCGGTCGGGTAAAGGGTCCAAAGGCAGTAAAAAGAAGTGAAGACTTTAGCTTTTTGTCTTTTGTATGAACTGGCCGAGAGTTGTGCGGGTACCGGCCCCCGCTTTTATTTTGAAACCTGTATCTGCATTATAGTTGAATAAAATGATTCTTCGTTTATACAAACTTCTGTTTGAATTTGAGAATGCATTTACTATTTATTTTTTTTTGCACAAGTTTATTTACACGATATTGCAGCGAGCTTATGGCATGTTACTTGAGCGTTACCTTTTGCTGGTTTGGCTATACCATATTGTGTGTAATTATACTATATTGCCCCCATTCCATAAGTTTGCTGCAATATTCTATACTTCGAGGGGACTTGCACTCATATTTGCTAAAGAATAATTATTTTATTCTTTAAAGAAAATTTTTGTAGAGTACAACTCCCTTCGTATAAGTTTCTACGCTTTGTCGTTCGAAGAAATCACTTTTTTCTTTTGCTTATGTGCATATTTTACCAAGTGAATTCCTCTATGTGGTAAAGCGGACCTCTGAAGGGTACTTTAACTTCTTTTCTTTTTCTTCTTTTTTTTTTTTTTTAACGATCATTTTCCATATTAGGTAAATTACTCTTCCTTTGAAAGTTAAAGTACGCTTTTGATGAGGATTTTTTTTTATACAAAGTTGTACCTCTGAGGAGGGATTTTTCACGTTTCAACACTTGGAAGTTTTATTTCACTCTCGGTGAAACGTGTACCTCCAAAGAGTTGTGCCTTTGAAGAAAGCCTTTTCACGTTTCAACACTTGGAAGTTTTATTTCAATCTTGGTGAAACGTGGGCTTTCGAAGAGGTCTTTCTTCTTGATTGTGTCTTCGAGAGGGGGTTGTACCTCTAAGGAGGGATTTTTCACGTTTCAACACTTGGAAGTTTTATTTCAATCTTGGTGAAACGTGTACCTCCAAAGAGTTGTGCCTTCGAAGAAAGCCTTTTCGCGTTTCAACACTTGGAAGTTTTATTTCAATCTCGGTGAAACGTGGGCTTTCAGGAAGGTCTTTATTTTGTTTTTGCATTTCAACTTTGGTGAAGTGAAATTCCGAAGAGCGGTTGTTACACTTCAACTCCTGGCGAAATGTGCCTCCGAAGAGGGCTTTTATTTTGTTTACATTTCAACTCTGGTGAAGTGAAATCCCGAAGAGCGGTCATAACACCTCAACTCCTGGTGAAATGGGCCTCCGAAGAGGGCTTTTATTTTGTTTACATTTCAACTCTGGTGAAGTGAAATCCCGAAGAGCGGTCATAACACTTCAACTCCTGATGAAATGTGCCTCAGAGAGGGTTTTCATCGCCTGGAAGTTACTCTCTCATGGTTGGAGGGTCATGACTCCTCCAATCTTTTTTGTTGAGTAGTGAACTTTCTTTTTTGTGGCGTATGACCCATTAGAGGTCTTTTATTCTCCGAAGAGTTGCGCCTCCGAAGAGGACTTGTGCTGCTGATGGTAGCTTTGGTTGTTCCTCTGTTCACTTGCTTATGCCTTTTCAGCGATCCTCTCTTTTTTTTTTTTTTTTCTTTTCAAGTTTTCATTCCCCTTTTCTCGCAAGTGGCTTGTTTAATCCAAGGAAGCGTACTCCATTGTCAGGCAAGTTCGTGAGAACGGGCTCTAGCTTCCTAATTGGATGTTTGTTCGTTCAAACAATCTCAATTTATTAGCAAGGGATCGTTTCTATCGAAATCATAAGCCGTTCAATTGAAGTATTTCCTATCTAGGATTCGAATTCGGGGCCTTTATGACTTGAAATTTGTTTGTTGAATGATGGTGAGAATCACTTGGTCTTATTATGCGCAAGTTTTATTTCCACTGTCTGCAAAAATTTAAATCGACATTTCAGCAATACATTTTATGTATTTTTATATCGAAAACAAAGCAAACATATAATAACAATAAGGAACACAAGATTTATAGTGGTTCGGCCATGAAATTGGGCCTACATCCACTTTATATTCTTTCATTATTTACTTGCATCAGTTTCACCATTGCTTTCAATTACAAGAATCATACATTCATAATTCTTTTTACAATGTTTCAATAAAATTTTCAAGTAAAGTATGGACGCAAATGGTTGCTGTTCCATGCCCTTGGAATTTGATCTCCATCAACAGTGGTGAGCTTGAATGTGCCGTCAAGAAGCTTCTGACCTATTACATACGGTCCTTCCCAATTTGGCCCAAACACACCTGTCGCGGTCATAATTCTTTTCAGGACTAGATCTCCAATTTCAAAGCTGCGTTGACGAACTTTGGAATTGAAATGTCTGGCTATCCTTTGCTGATGAGCTGCAACTCTGAGGTTAGCTTCATCTCTTTTTTCATCAAGGAGATCCAGCGCTTCAAGTTGTAGCTTCTCATTTTCTGCTTGATTGAAATGGATTCTTCTGTGTGAAGGGACCTCTGTTTCAACCGGGATCATTGCTTCCGATCCGTATGCTAACGAAAAAGGAGTATGCCCAGTTGCAGTTTTGTGAGTAGTTCTGTATGCCCATAGTGCAAGTGGTAGTTTATCAACCCAACCACCTTTTGCTCTTTCGAGTTGCTTTTTGATGGTTGATTTGATGATCTTGTTCACTGCTTCCACTTGCCCGTTTGCCTGCGGATGAGCTACTGCCGAAAAGCTTTTCTGGATTTTGAATCGTTTGCAAAAATCCTGGAATTCCTCGCTTTCAAACTCAGTACCATTGTCTGTGATTATTTTCTGAGGCACACCGTATCTGCAAATGATATTCTTGGTCACAAAGCTTATCATTTTCTTAGAAGTGATAGTAGCCAATGGTTCAGCTTCAGCCCATTTAGTAAAATAATCAACTGCAACAATAGCATATTTAATCCCTGATTTAGCAGTTGGTAGCGGTCCGATGAGATCCATTCCCCAAATTGCAAATGGCCATGGACTGACCATCTGTGTGAGTTCGGTAGAAGGTGCTCTAGGAATTTTGGCAAATCTTTGGCATTTGTCACATTTTCGGGAGTAATCTGCGGCATCTCGATTAATTTCTGGCCAAAAATATCCGTATCGGAGAATTTTCTTTGCTAATGTTTGACCACCTGAATGATCACCACATTCTCCTCCATGCACCTCAGCTAGGATTGTTTTGGACTCTTCCCGGGATACACATCGAAGCAATGGCGTTGAGAATCCCCGTCTGTACAATCGGCCATCCTGAATTACATATCGAGAGGCTTTCCTTAGTAGCTTTCGTCTTTCTATCGAATTTTCTGGCAGAGAACCTCTGAGTAGGTAGTCCAGTATTGGAGTCATCCATGACACTTGTTCTTGAGATACATTCATAATCCAGTCTATATCCATCTCGTCTATACTCGGTGCTGAAAGGACTTCTACAGGGACCAATCCCAATAGTTGAGCTTCACCAGAACTTGAATACTTTGCGAGGGAATCTGCCTTCATATTCTCTTCCCGAGGAATGTGGCTTATTGAATAGTGATCAAGTTCGCATAGGAGTTCCCAAGCCTTTGACAAGTAGGAGGGCAGGTTTCCACCTTTTGCTTGAAATTCCTTCTTGACTTGGCATACAATAAGCTGAGAATCACTGAAGATCTGTAATGCTCGAATGTTTAGCTCTTTAGCGATTTTCAGACCTGCAATAAGAGCTTCATATTCTGCTTCATTGTTTGTTGAAGGAAATTCCAATCTTAGTGCATAACATAATGATCGACCTTCAGGAGTTTCAAGTACCACCCCGGCTCTAGAACAGTAGTCATTCCTTGCGCCATCAACATACATCTTCCACTGGATTGGGGAATCATTGATCGTTTCTTCCTCACCATTATCTTTCTCTGTGAATTCTGCAATGAAATCAGCTAAAGCTTGTCCGTTGATTGCTTTTCGGGGGTGATAGGTGATGTCATATTGACTGAGTTCAATGTTCCATTTTAGAAGGCGACCCGAAGTTTCAGGGCGAAATAGGACTTGCTTTAGAGGTTGATCAGTGAGTACTTTGATAGGATGAGCTTGGAAATATTGCCTCAGTTTCCTTGATGCAACTAGTAGGCAATAGGCGAGTTTTTCCAACTTGGAGTAATTCAGCTCTGCCCCAGTGAGTCTTTTGCTGATATAGTAAACCGGATGTTGAATCCTTTTGTCTTCCCGTATCAGCGCTGCACTTAGAGCATGAGATGATACTGCCAAGTATATAAGAAGATCCTCACCATTGCCTGGCCTAGAAAGTATTGGAGGCGTTTCCATATGACGGATCAACTCATCGAAGGCTTTTTGGCATTCGGAAGTCCATTCAAAATTCTTCTTTCCTTTCTTCAGGGCGTCAAAGAATGGGATGCATTTATCAGTGGCTTTGGAAATGAACCGACTCAGGGCGGCGACCTTTCCGTTGAGACTCTGCAATTCCTTCTTTGTTCTAGGAGCTTTAACTTCTTTCAAGGCAGTAATTTGAGCTGGACTAGCCTCAATGCCCCTAGCACTGACGATGAAACCTAAGAACTTTCCGGACTCGACCCCAAATGTACATTTCAGAGGGTTAAGTTTCATTCTGTATTTCCGGAGGACTGCGAACATTTCTGCTAAGTGTTCAATGTGATCCGCTACTTTTCTGGACTTCACTAACATGTCGTCGACATAGACTTCCATAGTTTTGCCCAATTGCGGTTTGAACATAGCATTAACAAGTCTTTGGTAGGTTGCCCCTGCATTTTTCAATCCGAAGGGCATAACTCTGTAGCAATAAAGTCCAACATCTGTGATAAAGCTTGTATCTTCCTGATCCGGCTCGTGCATCATGATTTGGTTATAACCGGAGTAGGCATCCATGAAAGATAACAATTCATGTCTCGCAGTTCCGTCTACCAGTTGATCGATCCTGGGTAATGGGAAGCAATCTTTGGGGCAAGCCTTGTTTAGATCAGAAAAATCAATGCACACTCTCCATTTTCCATTAGCTTTCTTGACCAACACAGGATTTGAAACCCAATTCGGATATGTAGATTCTTTGATGAAGTTATTTTCCATGAGTCGATCAACTTCTTCTTTTAATGCTGCTGACCTTTCTGGACCTTGGGTTCTTCTTTTCTGTTTAACTGGCGTAAACTTTGGGTCAATATTCAGAGCGTGTACTGCAACTTCTGAGGATATTCCACACATATCGGCATGAGTCCAAGCAAAGACATCCAGATTTGCTTTCAGGAAAGATATCAAGATATTCTGAATTGACACATTAAGCTGTGAACCCACATTTAACACCTTATTTGGGTCCTTCGGGTCAACAGGTACCGGAACTGTCGTTTCCACCGGTACCACTCTATTCTCCCCTGCACTGGCTTTTCTGGGATCCATTTCTTTCCGTGCCCCGCTGTGCTCGCCAGTGCAGGGTCCGCCCCGTAATTGCTACAAGGCTGGTTCTTTGATGCGGACTGGGGTTGCCGCATCCTTCCCCATTTCTCTTTTTCTTGACTCTCGCAGCTCTGTCAAATAGCACTCTCGCGCAGCATTTTGATCCCCTTTTATAACTCCTACCCCATTGTCAGTAGGGAATTTAATAGTGAGGCACCACGGGGCTAGGATAGCTTTGAATGCTGCGAGTGTTGGACGGCCAAGAAAAGCATTATAAGCAGAAAATTCATCGACAATCACAAATGTTTGCTTGCGGACCACTTTCCTTTCTGCTTCTCCAAGTTCTACAAGTAAATCAATGGTCCCAATTGGTTGTTTCGGCTCCCCAGTGAAGCCAGCGATCTTTTGTGATGAAGCTTGTACATCGATCATAGGGATTTTCATCTGGTCGAATGTCTTCTTGAAGAGGATATTACATGATGCTCCGCAGTCAATGAGGACTCTTCTGACAATGGCTGGTCCAATACCAGCCGAGATGACCAAGGGATCTAGGGTAGGAGCTTCTATACCTGTGGAATCTCTGGCTCTGAAAACAATATCATCGCTGAAAGTTTTCTGTTGTTTCAGGGGCGTAGTGTCTTCTAAAACAAAGACGTCTTCTTCGGCTGGAGCATATTTCAAAGCCCTGGAATATCTCTCCATCTCACCCCAGCTCTTGCCAGCTGGGTGAGGCCCTCCTGTAATGACATTGATAACGGGCCTTCCAGATTCATATCCCGTAGCTTTCTCACCTGTCCTAGGCTGATGAACAGGAACCTGTTGCCCCTGACTTGACGATGCAGGATTGTTGCTATTTTTCTTCACGAATTGCTGCAGTTTGTTTTCTCTTAGCAACTCTTCAATCAGGTTTTTCAACTGGCGGCATTCATCAGTCTCATGACCGGGTTGATTGTGGAAGCGGCAGAATTTCCCACTCTGTATGGCTTTTTTCCCGGTTCTCAAAGGGATAGGTTTAGGGAAATCGACGGAATCTTTAGTGGCCAGGTAGATGTGCTCCGGTGTATGTGATAATGGAGTATATTCTGATGGCTTGAAGGATCGGGGCTTCTTCAGATTACCCTGTTTCTTCCCATTATTATTCTCCCTTTTTTGCCCCACCGATTCATTCTTGCGTGGAGCGACAGTGTTGTCTTCTGCTTTCTCTAATACTGTCTTTACTGGTAAAGGACGGCTTTCCAGGCGAATGAATTCATCTGCTTTTTTGTAAAACTTTTCGAGAGAGGTTGGCTCCTTCATATTTAACCATTTCCCAAATTCGCTTGACTTATCAATAGCCCTCATCAGGTAAGTCAATATCATTCGTGGTTCAGCATTGTCCACCTCAGCCAGCGCTATATTAAAGCGGTTCAAGAAGGATCTGATAGACTCCCCAGGATTCTGCTCTAAACTCGATAGTGACATAATGTCCTTGGCCTTCGAAGCATATAGTCTAAACTGCTCCTTGAATTTTCTGGTCAAGTCTGAAAACTGATCGATAGATCGGACTGGCAACTTGGTGAACCATAGTAGAGCCACCCCTTCCAGGTATACGGGGAAATATCGACACTTTATTTCGTCAGAGGCCCTGGCACCTGTCATGTGCCAATCATATTTATACAAGAACTCATTCGGATCACTTGTCCCTTTGTAAGCTGGAATAGTCGGAGGGACAAACTTCCTTGGAAATTCCGCCTTCAAGATTTTTTCAGTAAACGGAGTTTTACTTAGGGCGAAACCCCATTCCTTCTCATCTTCAACCCTTTGCATACTTTCTTTCATGATCTGCCGGACCATTCCAGAAAGATATTCCTCATCATGCCGAGTTCTAGATCCACCAGCCTCAGGAACTGCCTGCTCAAAGGGACTAGTAGCCCTTTCAGGAGCATTCCTCTCACTAACATCATGAATGTTGCCAGCATAGTTCCTTTCATTACCAGCTGGTTGATTGTTTGCCCCAAGTAAATCGTTCAACTTATTCAGAATCAGAGCATTCTGGGCACTCTGAGCCTCTAGTTGTGCATTTTGGGCGTTTATCTGCTGGTTTAGCCCTAGAATCACAACATCCAATTCCGCTTTCGTAACTCCAACAGACGGAGTGGGTTGATTAGGTACAGGGGAAGCGGAGGTTCCCTCTTGAATGTTTCCAGATCTGATAGATCTACTTTTCCTTCCAGGAGCCATAATCTCAGATAGACTTCTGGTTTTTAAGGAAATTCTTTCTTCAAATCTCTGTGAAGCAATGATGACAGTTTTCCTGAGTTCAATTCTCAGTGAAAGCACCAAAAATGTTAACGCTAAAATGTGAATGCTAACACCCCGGTGTGAGAAGTGTAGTTGTGAAAGCACCACCCGATAGATCGGGAAAGAATTACAAGCAAAGAATAGCGGAAAAGCAGTAAACAACAACGATTTTATAGTGGTTCGGCTTAAGGATATAGCCTACGTCCACTCTAAGTACTTTTATTTATAATCTCATTACAAACTGATACAATTCTGCTCAAGTACAATACACTTCAAGTTACAAGTGATTTGGAACAAGTCTTAAGCTTCAATGTCGATTAAAGTTCTTAGATTCATGTTGAAGATGTGTGGTTTCTTCGTGAATTTCTTTGATGAATTCCTCTAATCTTGGAAGCTCTAAGTGTTGATGAAGTTCTCAATGCAACAAGGTAACGGTGTGTGAAGAGAATGCGCCAAAAGTCCTTTGATTGTTGGAGATGGGTGCCTATTTATAGAGAGTTCTGATTCTGAAATTTGCCAAGTCCTAAACCGCGGCCGACTCAAGTGAAGACGCAGCCGACTTAAGTTGAGTCGTGACCGGTCTAAGGTCGCCTCCGAGTCAAAACCACCTCTCCTCAGTAATGTGGCATCGGACTTATATTCAGTGGCCTTGGGTCGTAAACGACTTAACATAGGTCATAGGTCGGTCGCGACTTAGGTGTAGTTCATGATCTTGTCCCTGTCCTAAGTGGTTAGATCGGTAAATTCTCTGGATGGTTAGGTCGTCTTCTGTCTTAGGTCGGTAGCTATCTTAGGTCGGTAGCCATCTTGTTAAGTTTTAGGTCGGCAACTGTTTAGCCCTAAGTCGGTATCCATTTGGGCCTTAAGTCGGCATCTCCTTAGCCTGTTAGGTCGGCACCTCTTCGAGTCTTAAGTCGGCATGCTACTCAAGCTCCTTAGGTCGGTATCCCTTCGTGCCTTAGGTCGGTCTCCCTGATAAGGCAGTTAGGTCGGCAACCAGTTGAGTCGGTAGCCTCATTGAAGTGTTAGGTCGGCAACCCTTCGAATCTTAGGTCGGCACCCCTGTTGAGCCTTAGGTCGGCACCCTTGTTGAGCCTTAGGTCGGCATCTCCTTGAGTCGCAGAGTCTAAACCGAGGCGGAGTTAACACCCACTAGGACCTAATAGACTATTAGACTCAAAATAGCAGCTGTAGAAACGAAGTAAATATACATGCAAATCCCAAACTCTTTAGCTACATTTGTCTATCATGCTAGTACAAAACAAATTCAACACCAAGGCAGCAACAGGTACAGTTGAAGAAGCAGAGTTGTGGCCGGTCATGGCTTCTTTGACGTGATTGATGCTTGTGAGCATCGACTAGAAGTGCGAGATTGGTTTCGGGACTTTCAGTGGAAAGGTAGGTTGACACTAGGGAGGTATTGGAAGGTGATGTCCAATTCACGTCTTAAGTGTACGAAAATCAGCGAGAGTACAAATATACCGTACAAAACCCCCTGGATCCATTTACAACCAAATGAACAAGGGAATATGGCTTGTCCCTAATAGCGAAAATTTAGAGAGAACAGTCTGCATGTTATGCGCAAACTCATAGTAAAAAAACTCAATTGAATTTAAGTTACTAATTGGGTTTCATACGACCACATCTTGTGATACATGATTTCATTATTATTTATTTATTTCTTGCATGCTTAATTGTAACCAACTGGGAAAATCCATTTAGTATTATTTTTTTTTCAATTTTTTTAATCAACATACACTTAAAATGCCAATAGAGTCAGATCCAGAATTTTCATAATCAGACCATAAGTCGAACCATGATGACTTAAAATTTTAAGGTTTTAATGGTTTGACCATTCAATAATAAAAACAATGAATTTTTTTCCAAAAATTTAATCATTTAACTAATGTATGCAAAATATTGAAATAAATATGCTACGTAGCTGAGCTGTAAACGGTCTTCAATGTCTGCAACGGACATTGTTTATTGTTATACTACACAACTACACCAACATGATTGCAGTTGTGTATACAGTAATAATGTAGTTATACACAAGTTTAGTGACGGCAAACTTGATGAATCAACGATGGTTTTCGAGAAGCTTACAGCGGTGAAAAACGAAGTGGTGGACTTTATTGTTCAGATTTAAGGACGATGATTTATTTTATTTTTTTCAGAGCATTACAAATGATGAGAATGAGATAAAATTAAATGATGAGAAAGTAAGGAGAAATTAAATGAACCACTTGAATTTAACATGACTAATCCAAGTTTTTTGATATATGAAGAAAATTTTCTACATTGTAGTTTTTCCTTGTATATCAATGTGAATAGTTAAAGTAGAGTCATATACCATTCCTGAATTTTGTGTTATTCATCCATATGTTGCAACGTAAAAAAAAAATTCTCCATGATTTAAACAATATATAGAACATATATTTTGTATCGGTATAAATCATAGTTATCATAATCGGACCGGGAGTTAATCGTGACGATTGAAGGTTTAAGTTTTGATTTTTCAATTGATAAAACCGTTGAAACCATGAATTTTTTATTTACGAAAATTTATACATTTAAATATTAAATACACGCAAAAATATTAAAAAAAATATGCTAAGTAGATGAATCATGGAGTGTTCTACAGTTCAGAATTGCAGTAATTTTGCATGCTGCAGTGGCACAATTGCACAGCATAATTGATTTTGTGCACACTTGAGCAATGCATAATAGCAGAAGCATAGTGGCTGTGAACTTGACGAAACATTTAGTAATCTGGGAGGAATTTGCCAGAGAAGAATGAAGCTTATTGTTAAAATTTTGGGATGATAACGAATTTTATGATGTAATTTTTTTTCTTTAGAACGATATAGAGAATGACAAAGGGAGAAAATAATGGATAAATAAAAAGCCATAGTTCAATGGATAAATAAAAAACCATAGTTCCATTAGGTAAAATGGATGGATCGATCGTTGGTTCAAAGGTTCGATCTTTGGATCGTGCACAACTAAGGTCTAATTAAGTTTCGTGCCGAAATGGTCCACGGTTTTAGTTATTTGCGGTTGAACCACGATCAGGCTCGGCCATGATAACACTGGTATAAATAGCCTAAAGTTAGTAGAGACAGTTACCTGCTGATCAGTTAAACTGCAACAACGTCGACATTTAGAAGTTGTCAAGCATCCAGTAAATGATACTCAAAACAATGCAATTGAAAAGAATAGTTACATGTGAGCAATTGAAATAAACAATAAAAAACAAATTTGAACAAAAAATTTTTTGACATATGATGCTTTTGTTGCTTTCAGTAGCACCAAATAGCTGAAATGTCTACCAAGATACTTTAGTTGATGTTTAAATATGATTAGATTGAAGCTTTCTAATTTAGGAAAACGATATAATGATGATACTTATACACTTGTGTATTATATTATCACGCACATAAACGTAACAAACAATATCCATTCCAAACATCTTCACATACATATGCACACAAAATCATCTAAAGGTCTAATGGCGGCATATATCCACTCTCTACAATAAAATTGCATTTAATCTTCTGTTTTATTCGCATGGAATAGCTGATTATGCTCACTTTTTTGGAAGACAAAGATCAACAAAGTTTAATAAAGGCTTTGCATGGGGAATCATTTCTCTCCTCATTGCTTAAGCCGCTTCCCTCCTTCAATCTATTCATGTCAAATAAAATTGTTAAACATTACATTTTTATAATGGAAATGACATTTTACATTTGTATAATTTTAACAAATAAATGCCTTCATTGCAACCTCCTTCTGTTAGAAATTGATACTTGAATTCGGGAAGATGCCATTGGAGAAGCTTGCGGAGGAATGATGCCGAAACCCTAGAATCGATGAAGGTGAAGCCTTAGGCCGTGGAGTTGAAATTTTCGAGCTAGTTCAGTGGAGGAGCAGTTTCATTCGGTGATGGGTGATGCCGGACCAAAGATTTTGTTTTCACGCTTACTTTTATTTACTTTTTACATGTTAATTCCATTCCAGGAAAATTTCCAAACTTATAAGTTTCCAAACCTGTTTATAATTCATAAACATTTTTAGTCAAACTTCCAGAGTTCAAACCAATACTTAAACACTCAAAACATTTTAATCCAATTCCATAGTCTTCAACAATCATTTAAGTATTTCAAAATCATTTTGAAATCAATTATATCCAAAATCCTTTGGTATCAAATTATCTTTTGAATTTCAAAACCAAACTTAGTTTTGCAAACACTCCACTTTAAAACAATTTGGAAGCAATTCCTCTTTTGGAAAACCAAAAATGAACAAATGAATTTATATTTGTAGTTAAATGAAATTGAAACTGGATATTGGAATTAAATTTGAATGGTGTTAAATAAAGTAAAAATGGAAAATATAGTTGAGTTGGACTAAATAAAACAAAAAATAGAAAATAAAAATTAGTAAGTAAACTAATTGATTAAGTGGGTAAGTAAATTGGAATGATATTTAATTTAAATTAGGTGAAGTAAAGTAAAGTGAAGTTGAAAGATTAATTTGTAGTAGACTAAGAATAATAAGGGTTTGGAAATAAGGTCCATTAAGATTTAAAATAAACTAGTAAGTGGAGCTAATTAAAGAAATGATTAACTAAATATGGTTTGAAATAGGATGAATAGGATTCAATATTTAAAATGAAAGGAAAATTGAATTCACAATGAAATTGGAAATTTAAGATGAAATTAAATAAATATGAAAGCTTACGTGGTGGAGTTAAAATAAAAATAGGAAGTATATAAAATATTTATATTGAACTTAGGAATGGTTGGTGAAGTTCTTGAGTAAAAATTTTTATTAAGAATATAATGGGTATCTGGTTGGCGAGACAGATCACACATATTTGATGAATATTCCGCTGTGTTTGGTTGACTACATAGTCAATTTTGTGAGGACAGTTTATGATAACTGTCCAGTTGTGTGTTATGAATTTTGTTGTACTCTGATGATGTAATTTGTAAATAGATATAATTCTTTTTGTTTAAAGATTAATCATTTATCTATTTATATTGTTCCGCTGTGATTGTGAGATTCTGATATTGTTTCTATTTCTTCTTCTCCCTCCTTCTTCTTTAACCCTAATAGTTCGGTTTTTCGGCATTCGATTGTTCGACATTTGATATAGTGGACGTATTGATGTTGATTTTCGGACGTCGCAAAATCGGACCGTCATAGATTGGTATCAAGATGACTTCGTTCGGTAAAGAGGAGGAAGTGCCAGATGAGAAATCCCATCCGGTATTACTGGGTTTTGCCACTCCATAATTATGCGACGGTGATGTTTCATTCGGCATTAAGGAGGACCGCATGAAATATCTTGTCCCGTAGTGGTGTTTCGTTCGATATTGAGTTGATGCCGAACCAAGTAGTGCAGGCCAGATTTGAGACGCTGAAAGACGAACCAAATATTTGGTTCGGTGTTAGAGCATGTCGGTCCAAATCATACCGAAGCAAACATCTTGGGCTTTGCTGAAACAAACTGATGCCGAAGTTGATGGATGCCGAACCAAACTCCACGATTGTTATATAGCAGCTACTCCTCCTTATTTCTTCACTTTATAAATAGTGCGGCAAATGGCTGTGGCTGTTGGAAAGGTTGTGACCCTTTACCAGGTGGTGCACCCGTTTGAATTTGAACAGACAGAAATAAAAACTGTTCGGTCTGAACAGCCACGCCAAGCCAACTGGCAACTACAAAGTGCTAAGTGCCTCTAATATGCCTCAAACGCCTAATCACCCACGCAGCAGGCGCGGGCGCACACGTGTGGGCGGGGTGGTGCGTTGCACTACCTATCATGCCTTGTGTCTCTCTTTGTCTATATGAATTGTCATTATGTCTACATCTTAGTATATAAACAAAAATTGTTTATTATATTCTAAGATGTAGGACTATTCGACATCAAAGGCAATTAATGCCTTCACAATCTCTAATACAATTCATTCATTTCTAACAATACATTATCAATATTTTGTTCAGCATCCTCAAGAGAATTATAGTTTTCTATTTCCCTTGGTCTCTTTTGAGTATAATTTTTAGTACACTATTTTAAAGGATATACACGTTCGAAAAATTTAGCATTTCTCGACTCAATGATGGTATTTACATGAATATCAACTTTAGATTTGTACACCAAAATTCGATAAGCTACACTATTTTGTGCATATCAAATGAATACGTAATCGATTGTTTTTGGTCCACTTTTGACCTTCTTTGGTTTCGGTACCTCTACTTTTGCATGACACCCCCACACTTTTAAGTATTTGTAGGATGGTGCTCTATTTTTTCAAAGTTTGTGGGGAGATTTAGATGTTTTCTTTTGTGATATTTTATTTAATATATGATTTGCAGAAAGAATAGCTTCTCCCTAGAAGTTATCTGGTAAGCTAAAACTAATTAGTACGACATTCATCATTTCTTCAAGAGTTCTATTTTTTCATTCGGTTATACCATTGGATTAAGGTGAATATGGGGTTGTAGCTTGGTGTATAGTACCATGCTCAGTGCAGAATTCCTTAAAGGAAAATTCATATTCTCCTCCTCTATCACTTCTTAAAGCTATAATTTTCTTGTTGAGTTGATTTTCAACTTCTCTTTTATATTGTTTAAACATGTCGAATGCCTCGTCCTTACCTCTAAGGAGATACATATAATAGTACCTTGTACAATCATCAATGAATGTAATGAAGTACCTTTTTCCTCCTCTAGTCTGACGTATTTTTAAGTCACATACATCTGTGTGTATTAAATCTAGAGGTTTTGTTTCTCTTCCAACGTGATGATATAAGGTTCTAATCTATTTTGCTTCAGCACAAGTTTCACATTTATAACTTGGATATATTGAAAACTTAGGTATAAATTCTAAGTTAATCATTTTTCATAATGTATCAAAATTAACATGGCCCAATCTGGCATGCCATATATTAGAGTATTCTGCGATATAAATAGAAGAGTTAACTTTATTATCAAAATTCTTTGGTACAACAGTCATTACATTTATTTTAAACAAGCCATCACTTACATATCCTTTCCCTACATAAACTCCGTTCTTTGATAAAACATTGTTATTGGATACAAAGACTAATTTGAAGCCATTCTTGCTTAGTAGTGAACCAGAAACCAAATTCTTTTGAATATCTAGGACCTGTAAAACATCATTTAACGTAAGCTTTTTTCTAGAGGTCATCTTTAGAACAACTATTCCTTTTCCTTCAACTTTTGATGTGGAGGAATTTCCCACCTTCTTGTGTCACAGGTTTATGGTTCGAGAAAATCCACTTATTGGCGCAAATATGTCT
This sequence comes from Allium cepa, assembly GCA_030765085.1. NCBI lineage: Eukaryota > Viridiplantae > Streptophyta > Magnoliopsida > Asparagales > Amaryllidaceae > Allium > Allium cepa. Next base: position 917,434,632 of record CM060928.1, read on the forward strand.
TGTGGCACTAGTGTCCACAAACCACTCTTTGCAGTTGCCAATTAAGTTGCATTCAGAAATCACCATAGACAAGTTCATTTCTGAAATGTCATCAGAGAGTTTCTCACATTCGGTAATATTTGCTTGTTTTTTCTTTTTCTTTGGACCCCGGCATTCATTGGCCTTATGTCCTTTCTTCCTCCAGTTGTGATAATTTCCTTTGAACTTCTTTGGTTTCTTTATTTTTGGATTGTATTCCCGTTTTCGCTTGTTGTTTTTCTCAGCCTTGACTACATTTTCCTTTACCACTATTGCATTAGTCGTTTTCTTTTCCGATCTCCTATTATCCTCTTTGATTCTAAATCAGATAATAATTTTGAAAGAGAATTTTCATATTTTGTTTATCACTGATTGGAGTCACTGTATTTCATACAATGGCTTAAGACAACAGTACACATTGCACTAGAAAAGGCCTCATGTACCATTGAATAAACGCTACTAAAACTTTTAGTAGTGCTTTGGCTAACGTTGCAATACGACATGCAACTAAAAGTCTGAAACTCTTTATAGCATTATAGAAAACGCTTCCAATACTTGACCTATTGTAGGGTTTTAGAAATGCTACAAAAGTTTGAGACTTTTAGTAGCATGTCGCATCCCAGCGTTTAATAATGCTACTAAAAGTTTTGGTAGTGTTTTTTCAACGCTTGAAAAGCTTTATCGCATCTATTTACATTTATTTTAGTAGCGTTTTTAAACATTGCTAAAAGTTATTAATTGTTTTGTAGCATATTGTATACTCTACTATTGCATATCAATGGCTTGTACCATAGTCATCACTCACATAATTGTCTTATTACAACCAGCAATTAATCACATAATCATTGTATTCAAACAATCAATCAATCAATCATATAAACAACTATTCAAACAATTAAAAAAACACGTTAATCACATAATCAGATATAATATCCATAACCATTTCGATAATAGTTTTTCGAAAAACCGAGCAAATTAACATAAAATCCATCACCATTTATAAACAAGTTTACACAATAAGTACCAACAAAATGTTATAGAATATATAACAATTAAAGACATGTTCATTACTTGATTACCCATAATACTTTGCTGCAGCTAGTCTTTACTCCTAAAAATCTAATTACCTGTAAACAAATTTAACAATTAACAAATGATTATGAAACTGTTTCATATTTAAAGTATATCTAACATCCTTAGTTGGACTTTTCTTAAATTTAAACAATTTTTATAAAACTTAATTTTTTATAAAACTTGGTTAATATTTATTATAAACTTATTTAATTTTTAAAAACTTATTTGTGTAGTTAAATTCTAATAAAAATTAATTAATTTGTATAGATTCATTTAATTTTTATAAAAAATAATTAAATTATATAAAACTTAGTTATTGTTTAAAATTTTGGTTAATTTTTAAGAAAAATAGTTAAACTTATAAAGCTCGGTTAACTTGTTTATAAATTTATTTATATTAACTCAATCTTATAAATTATCGCAATCGTAAGACTTAAATGTCATGACTTGTATTTTAGTTAACTTAAACTTATAAATTATCTCAAATTTAATTTTTATTAACTTGTTAAATTTTATAAATTATCTCAAACCTATAAATTTTTCATAAACTTAGTTAATTTATTATTATTATTATTATTCTAAACTTAGTTAATTTATTACTACTATTATTATTATAAGCTTAATCAATTTTTATAAAACTTATTTATTTTGTATAAAACTTAGTTTACTTAGTTAATTTTTATAAGCTTAGTTTTAGTTATATTGTTGTTTTTATTATTATTAATAATAATTATAAAACTTTGTTGACTTTGTTAATTTATTATGATTATTATTAGTAGTAGTAGTATTATTATTATTATATAAACTTAGTTAATTTTTATCAAATTATATATTGTTATTATTATAAACATAGTTAATTTTTTATCAAGCTTAGTTTATTATTATAAAATGTCGTTAGATTATATAACACTTAGTTAATTTTAAAAATTTGGTTATTTTTAAAAAAATTAGTTTAATTTATATAAAAGTTGGTTAACTTATTATCAAACTTAGTTAATTTTAGCAAGTTTAGTTGTTTATTATTATTACAAACTTGTTAATTTTTATAATATTTAATTGACTATTATAAACGTATTTATTTTTTTATGAAACTTAGTTGTATTTAGTCTATTATTTGTTATTATTATTATTATAAAACATAGCTGACTTGGTTAATATTTTATTATTACTATGAACTTAGTTAACTTTTGTCAAATTATAGTTTATTATTACTACTATTATTATGGACTTAGTTTATTATTATTATTATTAACTTGTTAATTTTTATATTCTAATATGCATAAAACTATACTGAACTAACATGGGTAGATTGAATTGATGGTCCACGTGTATTTAAAATCAAAATAATAAACTACACTAATTATATAGTATCAGAATATTAAATTATATTTTGAACAAGGCATGAGTCTCTAATTGTGATTCACTCACCCTTTTATTTTGATTCGGCTCCGTAGTGCGCGAACTATCATTGTCCGCCTAGTAAATATATATGGCCTCGAATATGTTTGATGTTATAGTCTATTTACAGCAAACAACAATGTATTCGAATGTTATATCTGGACAATATTCTATCATTTTTTATTGTTTTTTTATATGGATGGTATATAATATGCAGCGTTGAGACGTTGAGTTATCTAATTGTGTATGGTGAATGCTATGAAATTTATTTCGTTTTGGACCAAGAATGTGCCATTTTATGGACCTGTTGTTATCGGTTCTATATCAACTCGTCTACAACTTTGTCTTTATTTCTAATTTTATATTATTGTTTTGATATTCCCTATTTGGAAACACCATTAATCAATCAAGCATTCGAAGCCATAAAATAAATAATCGAACATTACCTGATCTTGCAACTCAGTGCAATGCAAAAGAAGACAACCCACTAATGATGCATTTTGCTGCCAAATGATCAGAGTTACAATAGAAGCATGTTGAAATGATCAAAGCAAAACATGCAAGCATCAATTTTCGTTTTGCAATATTATGTACAATGAAATAGAATAAAAATAAAATATACACCCAGCGAATCAACAAACCATGGCTCAAAACATGTAATATCAACGAAGTTCCAAGTGATTTATAAAGAAGAATCAAGCTTTGCTGCAACTAGCCGTTTTGCTGAAATAAGACCTAGATTTATTAATAAATTATAACAGGTAAGCAAAGAAAAAGTTTAGATTGTTTAAGGTTACAAAAATATTTTCTAACTGAACACACAAATAAAATGAATATACGTAGATTTATCACTGCATGCAAGATACGCAGGTTGATAATTGTTGGTACCTTTGATTTTCTCATATGAAATTTGGGACAACACAACCACATATGATTCATTCTTGCAGTGGCCCTCCATCGTAGTAGAACTGGTCTATATCGATAGGTATCTTGACTTCCAACATCTTAAGGTTGGAGAACATTGTATTTTGCACCGAGCCAGAGCCACTCTTTAAATAATAATCATGAGTTAATCCTTAAGTTGCATATTTGCAAAAAATGAACAAAATATTACTTGCCACGTTTTGATTCTGACACCAGTCATTGTGTTGCTGAAGATTGCATTATTGGCAGTAACATTCGATGCACAAGCTTTTGTTTTGTCCTTCCCCAAACTCTCGATGCTGATTCCACGACTAGGACCACAGTTTATATCATATACTTGAACATTTGAGCTTCCGGTTTTGATAGAGATGTAGTCATCGTCTTATTTAGTTATAAACACTTTAGAAAACAAAGTTCTACCACCTAAAAAATGATAAAATAATCGTGAAGGTTAAGAAGAGATTACCACAGATTAAGCTAACGTGATGAATCAAGGCATCAATGGAGTTTTGTAAATGAATTCCATTAACGTTGGGACTATCTCCAGGTGAAGAGCAGACATGTTAAAGACTTGAACTACTTCACAACTGCCATATTTTAAGTAGCATCAAGGACTGTTTTGAATAGCTATTCCTGTGACTGTTACATTGTAGCTTCCATAAAACCTTAGAGCCTGTTTATATAGATGTTTATAAAAACTAATTTTTTTGAGCATAACATGATCATAAATAAAAGGAGAGAAATTACTGTAGGTTTAGTTTGAGGCATTTTTCCAACAAGTCCACCATAGTTTCCTGCAAAACATATTTGGAGATAATACAAATCATTAATCGCATAACAATAAATTCAATATCAGAATGAACTTCTAATAAAAACAACATTCAAAACGAAAGTAAGGCTAAACAAAAAAGACGATTTGTTTTAACTTTATACCTAAAGCCGTCCAATTTTCATCTAAGATGTAGAGCTGGTATTTAAAAAAATCATAGTTCAATAATTAATGTTATCAAGAATCTGGAAACTAACAGAAGAAATAAAGCAAAACCAATCATTTTTCTCCAAAAAATGTTTAATTATATACATTAATAATCTCTCACATATTCATTTTGCAAAGATGCACAAATGAATCTGATCAAAAAATAGAATACGGTCAAATATAAGCACGCGGCGGCAATTTGTGATTAAATACATTAAAGACCATCTCTCTAATGCACAAATCTTCTCATACAGACTTCAGGTCCAACATCAAAATACCCTTACAACATTCCCAAAATTCAAGGCTGGGTCCCTGAACTTTTCTTCTCTCAGGCAATGAGGCCACTGCTCCATTTCAATCCATATTATACTCATTCTCTGCCTTTGATATCTATATCACTGATCTAGCAGTAGAATTACACATGCACTCAGGAACGGGATAAGCTATGACGTCTTTACCAGCCTTTCTACTCTCGGGTTTCCCACTGAATTATCCTGCAACCCCTTCACAATCATATTGTACTCGTACTCTGGCAATGAAGCATCGAGAAAATAAAGCAGCATCTACCTTTTATTTGGAGTAATAAATTTCTTATGCCCTAAAAATGCTATATGTCCTCAAATCAAATGGCCCATGTTTCCTCCATGAGAAGGCATGAAAACATCACCCTTTTTGCAAACTATGTAGCAACAAGAGAAGAAGCTTTTTTCGCAAATGATTCGCTTTCTCTATTGGTCGCATATCCTACTTGTTACCCTATTTCTTTGAAAAGTTCAAATCACCAAAGCCATCAGATGCCTGGTTGTTATCATCTGCCTCATCATACGAGTTTTTCTCAACATTTATGAGCAAACATATACACCTTTTTTTTTTCAATTTCAGCATGTATATCTACAACTTACCTCAGTGCATATTTATTTGAGCATAGCAGTCCTCTCACCACTTTCTTATTTTATTCAATTTTATTTGCACTCGACATCTTGCCTAAAAGCAACTCATCGAAGTATTGTGGTTTCTCATGGCTTGCGGCTTCCCTGCATTGTATAGTACCAACTTGGTTTTATCCACCCAGTGTAGTTCACCTACATCGTAACTTCATTACATAATAACAATGCAATCATATTAAAATATGTTTTCATTAAGTATTATAAAATCATCTACTTGATGATCTCCTTTGTGTTCATTTTTACGTAACCTTGTAAACACTTGTGGAAGTGTATTTATGTGTTAAATATGCTTAAACCATTTTTTTATTTTCACTATCAAGTATACGGAAGTTTAAACTACATGAATTACAAACTTATAATACCTTACTAATTAATACACCTTCACAGAAATTGTTGGACTTCAGGGCTGAGTTTTGCTCCTCCAAGATAAACTATTATTATGCCAGATGAGTTATGTACACTCTGCAAATTACAAATAGCATTATGAGAAAAGCACTGTTCTATTAGAGTACAAGGAAGTAAAACAACAATGCTCTGTAAATAATAATAATAATAACAATAATAATAAAGCTAGTGTAAACGCTAAAATGTGAACGCTAACACCCCGGTGTGTGAAGTGTAGTTGTGAAAGCACCACCCGATAGATCGGGAAAGAATTACAAGCAAGTAATAGCAGAAAAGCAGTAAACAACAACAATTTTATAGTGGTTCGGCTTAAGGGTATAGCCTACGTCCACTCTAAGTACTTTTATTAATAATTTCGTTACAAGCTGATACAATTCTTCTCAAGTACAATATACTTCAAGCTACAAGTGATTTGGAACAAGTCTTAAGCTTCAATGTCGATTAAAGTCTTTAAATTCATGTTGAAGATGTGTGGTTTCTTCATGAAGTTCTTTGATGTATTCCTCTAATCTTGAAAGCTCTAAGTGTTGATGAAGTTCTCAATGCAGCAAGGTCACGGTGTATGAAGAGAATGTGCCAAAAGTCCTTTGAATGTTGGAGGTGGTTGTCTATTTATAGAAAGTTCCGGTCTGGAATTATTGCCAAGTCCTAAGTCGTGGCCGACTTACGTTAAGTCGTAGCCGACTTAATATGAGTCGTGGCCGGTCCATCTGGCCCCTTCATGGCTTCACAAGAGTTCACTTGCACAAGTCCTAGGTCGCCGCCGAGTCAACACCACTCCTTCTTAGTAATATGGCCTCGGGTTTGCATTTAATAGCTTTAAGTCGTTCACGACTCAAATTAGGTCGTGAGTCATGACCGAGATGACTGGGAGTTGAATCGTGCACGAGTTAAGAGGCTGCTGTGCTGAGTAGCTGCATTGAACTCATCTTCCTTTTCTTGAGTCGTGAACGAGCTAACATTGGTCCTAAATCGGTTGTGACTTGGGTCGGCAACTATTCTAGGTCGCCAGCTTGGTAAAACATTAGATCGGTAACTCGGTCAAGTCGCTGAGTCGGCATCTCTTTTAGGCCTTAGGTCGGCCTTCCTATTAAGTCGGCATCCTCTGAGTCTTAAGCCAGTACCCACGTTAGGTCGTCCACTGTTTTAGCCTTAACTCGGTATTTCTTAAGTCGGTATGCCTCTCAAACCTACTAAGTCGGTAACCCTTTGAGCCTTAAGTCGGTCTCCCTGATAAAGCAGTTAGGTCGGTATCTATGTTGAGTGTTAGGCCGGCATACCCCTTAGGCCTTAGGTCGGCACCCCTGTTAAGCCTTAAGTCGGCATGCTTCTAACTGTTAGGTCGGAACCTCTTGATGTACTAGATCGGTAAGTCATGGTCGAGGCGGAGTTAACATTTGCCCCTCGAAGTATACGCCTACTGGTTAGGTCGTGTGCTTCGATAGTCCTTAACCCGTCCCCTTTTAGGTCGGTAGGTCGTACGCGAGCTAATAGTTAAGTCGCATGCGCCGCTCCAGATCCCTTCATTGCAAGATATAAATCGCAACCTCTTCTTCTCTCTCATTACTTGCTCTCTCGATCCCGCCATTAAAAAATTTCTCCAAGCTTAAAAAAGGCGATTTTGCTCCATCAACCTCCGATAATTATTACGTAAGTGAATTTTCCTCAATCATAGGTTATTGTTGGTCCACGAACTCCATTATTCACACCTAAACCACCACCTCGCATAATGCTTCATCATGAATTCCATTGCACCCATGGCCGATGGAGTTTATGTTGTTTGGTTCGATTTTAACTGACCGATGATGAAGATGATTCAAGCTAGTTGAATTTGATTCGTGCTAGGGTTGTAAGGTGTTGATCTCGCGGCAGTTTCGAACTACTTGGTGGAACGATCCGATAGCTTGAATGAAACGAAGATTGTGGTTGATGGAATAGTTATTGGGTTATCGGGTCGATGGCCGTGGGATGTTGATTCGGGAACGAGTTAGTGAAATTGGATGAACTAGTCTTCGGCCGACCTAGCCCTTAAGTGAAGTGGTCTAAACTCTAAGTCGCGGCCGAGTTGAACCTTGGGGGAAATCTGCCGATTTAACCTTCTACCGATTTAACCTTGAACCGCAGCCGAATTAACCCCTAAGTCGTGGCCGAGTTAATCCCTTAAACCGTGACCGAGTTGGCTCTTAAACCGCTGCCGAGTTAACACTTAAGCTTTGGGCATGCTGACTTTTTGAGAGCATAGATCCACTTTGAGTTTCTGACTTGAACTGTCAAACTAAGTTGCCTAAATTTTGAACTGCCCCAACTTTTAAATTTGCTTGAATCTCATTGTATTATTTCACAGATCGCATTAACTTATAAGCTGCTAACCTGCTGGAAATAACAAACAAAGAAAACCAAGGCGAAAATACTGCCATTGACTGCCCACGTCAGATGACAGATTAGTTAAAACAAGACAGGCAACTTAATTATATTGCATGAAATGTTTGTGAATCAATCAATTAGAGTTAAACATTAATGCAAAGTATCAATAATCTGAACTGATTTATCTGCATCAACATCTTACTTGCATATTTAGGCTTAAAACAATAGTCCCCGAATTTCATAACTAACAAATGCTTGCTAGTTTTCATTCCAGTTATATTTGTTTGCTGCTTGATTGATTTTACACAACACTTCACACACTTTAGGAAACGTGCACCTTCATGTTTGAATACCCAGTTGTTTATGTAGAATGACTTCCCACCGAGAAGAAGAAGTGGTGACTCAAGAGGAAGAAACTTTCCCGATAGCTGTTCCCATAGAGAATCCTCCGGAGAGAACCTCGACTATTCTATCTTTGAGAGCGTTTATTCAGCTGCGCACTCAATTTGGCTTTGCCGAAAGTGATGTCCAACTCCCTGGGCCAAGTGATACTGCTGACAATCCTCCCTATGGTTTTGTTGCAGTCAACCGCCAAATGTGCTTAAGTGGGGCGATTCCTCCTTTTAACGACTTCCTTCGAATTCTTCTCCTTCGGTTGACGATTTCTCCGTTCCAACTTCATCCTAATGGCTATGCCATCTTGATGGGGTTGTGTGTTTTGTTCAGAAGAACTCTCGATCGCCTACCGAGTTTTGAAGAAATCCGTTATCTGTGCTCGTTTGCAAAGAGTAAAGATCATCCTTCCCTTATTATTGTGAGAAGTGCTAGAAACCGCAAGCTCATCTCCGATCTTACTGAAAGCGTTCATGGATTTTTGAACCAGTTTTTCTTTGCCCGTTGTCCCCCAGGGTTTTACGCCATCTGGAGAGTAGGAAGTAAGATTAGTGTTTTATTTCTTCCGTTTTGAAACCTTTTCGAGATCCGAACTTTCAGTTGCTAATTTCATTCTTTGTTCCTTTCAGCACTTCCTCTCCCTTCTAGAGATCCAATTCATAAGCAAGTTTTTGAGAGGTTGAGTGCCGTGGCCGCAGAAGAGAGGATCATAAAATTTCTATTGAGGGATGAATTTTTACATCAACATGGGCTTCTACACGCTTCTCGCTCTATGCATGCTCATGAAGTTCCAACGGAAGTCCCTGATTCTCCGATAAAGACTCCTGAGTCTTCGCTAGTGAAGTGCTCCACTTCTGTTGATGTTGCGGGGCCATCTGATAAACTTGCCCCGGTTATCGAATAAGAAGAGCCTCTGGGATCTTCCCATCATTCACAAGATTCTGGTGAAAAGGCTAAGAAATCCAGTCCTGTCAAGCAAAGCGGGGACGATACCTTCGAAGGATTGGGCGACCTCTTCGCTACTTCACAAGAGATCTTCAAAGATGACCCTACTACTGCCGGGATTTCTTCTTCAGTAGTTGAAGCTACTTCTATTTTGCAACAGTTGCCGTCGACTCAAGAGTTGACGTTAACTATTACACCCACAACCACTCCCCAAATAAAGAGTGGTTCGTAGATTGATGCGCGTAGTTTGCACATCACACACACTTAGAATTCCTGGCACTTTTATGCTCTCTATTTTTCTGAACTTTGTATACTGCTAAAGCTTGTTTTTTTTTTATTTCAGATCCTCCGATGGGACGTAGTGGATCTTACTACGATGATTTCCAGCGCTTCGGGGGGCGCGGCCAATATGATTATAGGCGTTACTTTTCCTCCTACAGAGAATCTGATGAAGAAAGGGCTGCCCGAAAGGCTCATGAAAGGAGAACTGAAGAAGAACGTCGTGAAAGAAGGGAGAGGGAAGAGCGCCATGATTCTTGGCAAAAAGGCGATGACTCCCACAAGAGAAAATCTCATGACGATCGAGGAAAAGGTCACATGGGTGAAGACTTAAGCAAACGAGCCTGTCACAGTGAAAAGCAGGCCTCTACTACTCCTGAGAAAGTTACTACTCCTGCCTCGCTCGACATTCCTTCTGACTCTCCCGTTCTTGGGAAATCAGATATTCAAACGATAATTAGCAGGCCCAAATTTCAAGTTGGACCGGGTCCTGCCACTCTACAGAGCCGGTTTCCTCAATGGTGCCTTAAGGGAGTGAGGTTCGACCTAGACTTGGTCCCCATCGACAAGTCTGCCATGTTGCGCAATCTTGATGCCGTCAAGCTCGATATTGAGAGGATGTCGAACTGGCAAAAACTTGTTGACGAGCTTCAAAGGGTTAACCGTGCCAACATAGAGGCCATGCTTACTATGGAAAACGATAAGGCCGAATGGCAAAAGGTCGTTGAGCAACACGACACCGAAATGAGGAGCATTGCTTCTTACAATGAGGAGCTTGAAGCAAAAGTCGAGGAATTGAAACATGAGCTTGCTGCTTCCTCTACTTCCTATTCTCAAAAAGAAGAAGTGCTCCTGAAACAAGTGAGAGACGCTCACGCTAGCCAAAGGAATGCCGAAGACAGGCTCGAAGTACAAAAAAGAATCAGTGAAGGCTATGCTACTGATATTGCCGAGCTCCGAAAGAAAAACAACTCCCAGGAGGCGGAGATACAAATGCTTAAGCTTCAGCTTGCCAAAACTGAAAGGGAGCGTGATGAGGCTGTCGCCGGCAGAATCGCAGCTGAAGAATCTCATGAGGCGACCAAAAACAGCATCAGCTCAACATTATTCGACTTCTACTTGCACAGCGTCTTGGGGCGTGGAAGCCTCGCTTTTCTAGGTCCCAAGTATGAAATCACTTTAGCTGAGGTGTGGGAGGCCGCCCTTAATATGCTTGGTGCTGAAGGTGCTGGTTATGACGAATCAGCCCTGGAAAGGCATTACTTTGATGATGACGCTCGCGCTGCCCTTGCCAAAGGAAAGGAACAACTTGCCAAATTAAGAACTGAAGTGACGGAAGGGGACCGGCTGGGAAAAACCACTTCAACTACTCTAGTCCAGCCACCTTCTTCGTCTGAAATCAACATTATTGGTTCCAGTTCCCATTTTGCACCTCCTACCAAAGTTACCACTGAGATTACAAGCATACGGGGTGGAGATGAGGGTGATGAGAGTGCTGACGTGCAAGCCTATGAAGTCGATATCAGGAAACCAGCTTCTCCAGGTAACTTCACTGTTAATCTCGCTACTGTAAATCTCACTCAAGTAGACTGCTCACTTGTTTCTCATGGATTCAATGAGCTTCTTGATTATTTTCTGAATCTTGATGAGCCTCCATCTCCTCTCTTTACTGACTTTAACCTCTTTTCTTCTGTAGAGAAAATACCTTCTCCGGTTATCCCTCCTCCGTCTCTTCAAGCGATTCCTCCTTCTGCTTCACAGCCCGGATCACAAGAGGAGCAAATAGAGGCTCTTCATGGCTTAGATGATCCCATTGCTTCACAAGAGCAGAAGGACGAGGGACTTGAGGGAGGTGAAATATCCCCGGAGCGGACTCCCTCTGATGAGATAACTTTGTCCAAACTCATTACTCCAGGGAGCGAGTCTTCCTCAAAGAGGAGAGGGAAGCAAGGAACATCAAGGAGGAGAGGGAAGAAAATCGTTGCTACCGAGGAGGAACCAGAAGTTGGGCCAGCTGCACCTCCCTCTCCTTCTTCCCTTATGCCCACAGACCGACCTAAAAAGCTAACTATTCGGCCGGGTAAAGGTTCTAAAGGTAGCAAAAGGAAGTGAAGATTTTAGCTTGTTGTCTTTTGTATGTACTGGTCGAGAACTGTGCGAGTACCGACCCCCGCTTTTCTTTATTTTGAAACCTGTACCTGCATTATAGTTGAATAAAATGATTCTTTGTTTGTACAGACTTTTGTTTGAATTTGAGAATGCATTTATTATTCATTTTGCACAAGTTTACTTATGATATTGCAACGGGCTTGTGGTATGTTGCTTGAGTATTATCTTACCGTCGTAGTTATACCGTTTCGTATGTAACTATACCATGTTGCCACCATACTATAAGCTTGTTGCAATATTTTATATTTCGTGGGGACTTGCACTCTTATTGCTGAAGAGTAATTATTTTATTCTTGAAGAAATTTTTTTGTAGAGTACAATTCCCTTGGTATAAATTTTTACGCTTTGTCCTTTGAAGAAATCACTTTTGCTTATGTACATATTTTACCAAGTGAATTCCTTTTTGTGGTAAAGCGAACCTCTTGAAGGGTACTTTAACTCTTTTTTTTTTTTTTTTTTTTTTTTTGAGGAAGATCATTCTCCAGAATAGGTAGATTTCTCTTCCTTTGGAGTTAAAGTATGTTTTTGATGAGGATTTTTTTTTATATAGAAAGTTGTACCTCTGGGGAGGGATTTTTTCACGTTTCAACACTTGGAAGTTTTATTTCGATCTCGGTGAAACGTGTACCTCCAAAGAGTTGTGCCTTTAAGGAAAGCCTTTTCACGTTTCAACACTTGGAAGTTTTATTTCAATCTCGGTGAAACGTGGGCTTCCGAAGAGGTCTTTCTTCTTGCTTGCATTTCAACTCTGGTGAAGTGAAATTCCGAAGAGCGGCTGTTACACTTCAACTCCTGGTGAAATGTGCCTCCGAAGAGGTCTTTATTTTGTTTGCATTTCAACTCTGGTGAAGTGAAATTCCGAAGAGCGGCTGTTACACTTCAACTCTTGGTGAAATGTGCCTCCGAAGAGGTCTTTATTTTGTTTGCATTTCAACTCTGGTGAAGTGAAATTCCGAAGAGCGGCTGTTACACTTCAACTCCTGGTGAAATGTGCCTCCGAAGAGGTCTTTATTTTGTTTGCATTTCAACTCTGGTGAAGTGAAATTCCGAAGAGCGGCTGTTACACTTCAACTCCTGGTGAAATGTGCCCCAGAGAGGGTTTGCATTGCCTGGAAGTTACTCTCTCATGGTTGGAGGGTCATGACTCCTCCAATCTTTTTTGTTGAGTAGAGAACTTTCTTTTTTGTGGCATATGTCCCATTAGAGGTCTTTGTCCTCCGAAGAGTTGTGCCTCCGAAGAGGAGCATTTTGCCTCTGAAGAGGGCTTTGGTCTCTGAGGAGAAGCATTTGGTCTCCGTAGAGAAGCTTTTTGCCTCCGGAGAGGGCTTCGGTCTCTGAGGAGAAGCATTCGGTCTCCGTAGAGAAGCATTTCGCCTCCGAAGAGGGCTTTGGTCTCTGAGGAGAAGCATTTGGTCTCCGTAGAGAAGCTTTTTGCCTCCGAAGAGGGCTTCGGTCTCTGAGGAGAAGCATTCGGTCTCCGTAGAGAAGCATTTCGCCTCCAAAGAGGGCTCTGGTCTCTGAGGAGAAGCATTTGGTCTCCGTAGAGAAGCTTTGGTCTCTGAGGAGAAGCATTCGGTCTCCGTAGAGAAGCATTTCACCTCCAAAGAGGGCTCTGGTCTCTGAGGAGAAGCATTTGGTCTCCGTAGAGAAGCTTTTTGCCTCCGAAGAGGGCTTCGGTCTCTGAGGAGAAGCATTCGGTCTCCGTAGAGAAGCATTTCGCCTCCGAAGAGGGCTTTGGTCTCTGAGGAGAAGCATTCGGTCTCCGTAGAGAAGCACTTTGCCTCCGAAGAGGGCTTTGGTCTCTGAGGAGAAGCATTCGGTCTCCGTAGAGAAGCATTTCGCCTCCAAGAGGGCTTTTTACATTTCATCTCACGGGAGTATGTTGACCGGTTGTGGTGAAATGCGTGCCCCTAAGTAGGGTTATTGTCAGGAAGTTTGGAGTTTCCTTTTCTCGGTTGGATGGATTCTCGGGAGTATGTCGACCGATAACTCCATGACTTTGTAACAAGAAAGACGCCTTTTTTTTTTAGTGAAGCCCGCTTGAGGTCTTTATCCTCTGAGGAGTTATGCCTTCAAAGAGGGCTTGTGCTTCTGAAATATTCTTTTTGCTGGCTGACGCTTACTCTCGCATGTCTCTTTGTCGTTGATTCATGTTGACAATCCCCATTGCTTCGCAAGTGTCACCACTTTCAGCTGCCAAGCCTTTCCCTTACCCAAAGGAGTATATTTTATAGTTAAGCAAATTGGTGGTGGCAGATATAGGTTCTTTAACTTGCTGTTTGTTTGTTCAAGCATTTGTAGTTAGCTATACATGACCTGCTTCTATCCACCTTGCTTACTTTCGTCTGAAGTTCTCCTTTTGTAGGATTTGAATATGGGAATTTTGAATGACTCAGTGCTTGACTACTGGATGATGTCGCGGATCACTTGGTCTTGTGACTGGTAAGCTTTGTTTTTATGGCCTGCATTATTAAATCATTTTTTTTAGTAACACGATTAACGTATTTCATATGCTGAAATAAAACAAAGCAGTTTATAGTAGTAGGGAACACAAGAATTATAGCGGTTTAGCCGAAACTGGGCCTATATCCACTTTATAGCTTTTGTTATTCGCCTGCCTTGCAATTGCCCTTAACAAGAGAATCATATATTTGTAAATTCTTTGCAATATTTCAGCAAAGTTTTCATGTAAAATATGGATGTAAATGGTTGCTGTTCCAAGTTCTTGGAATTGGTTCTCTTTTGACAGTTGTGAATTTGATTGATTATATTAGCAATTCCTTAGTGCCGTCTTTAAGTGTGCATCATCTTCTTCTGTTGGCGGGTGGTTTTAACTGAAGAAACATACTCTAGCCAAATCTTATTTGCTTGCTTAGAGTACTTCTTATTCAGGATTTGACCCTGGAATTCTGTTGTTTAAGGCTTGCTTTTGAATGCTACCAAGGGTTGCTTGATATTGCAATGAATCAGCTTGATATTGATTGCCTACAAATTTAGATCGATAATCTTAGTGATATTCTCAGAGTATTTCACATATCGAAATAAAATAAGCCAGTTGTAATAATAGGGAAAGCAAGACTTATAGTTTTTATTATTTATTGGCATTGCTTTTACAACAGATTTTGATACAAGAATCATTGGATCAGCACTCTTTTACAAATTTGAAACAGAGTGTTCAAGTAAGGTATGGAAGCAATTGCTGCCCCAGGCTTTAGGGATTGAATCTTTTGGCATAAGAGGACTGGATGGCAACATCTTTCAGAATCGAAACTTCCTTTCACTTTGAAGGTCTCCTTGGAGCGTGAGCACGTCTTCCCGCCTCATCCAATTTTTCCTTGCCTGGTGAGGGCTTGCTGTGATGATACTGATGATAGGACCTTCATCTCCCTGTGCCACGGTTCTTTTATTTGAGCTACATTGTTGAGCGGGAACCAGCTGCACCTTAGAGGATGAGGAGTAGTTAATTCCATCTTTTTTCACATACTGTTGCAGTTCATTCTGCTTGATCAATTCTTCAATCTCCTTCCTTAGATGGCGACATTGGTTAGTTTCATGGCCAGGTTGATTGTGGAATTGACAGAATTTCCCATTGTCTGTCGCGCTTCTCCTCATCGGAGATGGTTTGGGGTACACAACAACATCCTTTGTTGCCAAGAAGATGTTTTCCGGAGTGTCGGTCAAGGGAGCGAAGTCGGAGGGTATGAAGCGTCGAGCTTTTTTCAAGAGTTTCTGCTTTCTCCTTCCCCCATTCTTCTCTTTCTGTTCAATCATTTCCGGTATGTATTCTTCATCGTTACCAGGACTCAATGGGTAATCGTCAACTATTCTTTCAAAAGTTCGCCTTGACAAACGTTCGTGGATAGTTGGTCGTGGCCACGAATTCTCTGTTTGGGGGAATGTTCCAATAGTAATGCCAGTTGCTCGTTGAGGAGTATTCCATTCTTCTGAAACCTGGGCCTCTTTGGCAATGGTTTTTATATCACTTTCTAGTCGATGGACTTCTTCCTGCAATGCGTTCATCTTATCCAGTATCCTATTGCTTTGAACTTCCATGTGTTGATATATTCCATATATCACGGCGTTTAATTCAGCCCTTGTGACTCCAATACTTGAAGCTGTTTCACTTAGCGTGGGAAGAGCAATGGAGTTGCTGCAAGTACCTTCAAACCTCAAAAACTTTCGTTTCCTTTCTGAAGCCATGATTTCTGTTAGAATTTTGTTGAACAATGGTTGAAGTTTGTCCTGAGTTCAATTCTCAGTGAAAGCACCAAAAATGTTAACGCTAAAATGTGAACGCTAACACCCCGGTGTGTGAAGTGTAGTTGTGAAAGCACCACCCGATAGATCGGGAAAGAATTACAAGCAAGTAATAGCAGAAAAGCAGTAAACAACAACAATTTTATAGTGGTTCGGCTTAAGGGTATAGCCTACGTCCACTCTAAGTACTTTTATTAATAATCTCGTTACAAGCTGATACAATTCTTCTCAAGTACAATATACTTCAAGCTACAAGTGATTTGGAACAAGTCTTAAGCTTCAATGTCGATTAAAGTCTTTAAATTCATGTTGAAGATGTGTGGTTTCTTCGTGAAGTTCTTTGATGTATTCCTCTAATCTTGAAAGCTCTAAGTGTTGATGAAGTTCTCAATGCAGCAAGGTAATGGTGTATGAAGAGAATGTGCCAAAAGTCCTTTGAATGTTGGAGGTGGTTGTCTATTTATAGAAAGTTCCGGTCTGGAATTATTGCCAAGTCCTAAGTCGTGGCCGACTTACGTTAAGTCGTAGCCGACTTAATATGAGTCGTGGCCGGTCCATCTGGCCCCTTCATGGCTTCACAAGAGTTCACTTGCACAAGTCCTAGGTCGCCTCCGAGTCAACACCACTCCTTCTTAGTAATATGGCCTCGGGTTTGCATTTAATAGCTTTAAGTCGTTCACGACTCAAATTAGGTCGTGAGTCGTGACCGAGATGACTGGGAGTTGAATCGTGCACGAGTTAAGAGGCTGCTGTGCTGAGTAGCTGCATTGAACTCATCTTCCTTTTCTTGAGTCGTGAACGAGCTAACATTGGTCCTAAATCGGTTGTGACTTGGGTCGGCAACTATTCTAGGTCGCCAGCTTGGTAAAACATTAGATCGGTAACTCGGTCAAGTCGCTGAGTCGGCATCTCTTTTAGGCCTTAGGTCGGCCTTCCTATTAAGTCGGCATCCTCTGAGTCTTAAGCCAGTACCCACGTTAGGTCGTCCACTGTTTTAGCCTTAACTCGGTATTTCTTAAGTCGGTATGCCTCTCAAACCTACTAAGTCGGTAACCCTTTGAGCCTTAAGTCGGTCTCCCTGATAAGGCAGTTAGGTCGGTATCTATGTTGAGTGTTAGGCCGGCATACCCCTTAGGCCTTAGGTCGGCACCCCTGTTAAGCCTTAAGTCGGCATGCTTCTAACTGTTAGGTCGGAACCTCTTGATGCACTAGATCGGTAAGTCATGGTCGAGGCGGAGTTAACAGCTAGTTTTGCATAAAAAACAAGCTAAATAGAAACTTCCTTATATCTACTATATGTTTGTCATAGGAGCTATAATGAAGTTCTTGCATGAAACAAAAATAGTGTACTGCCATAAATTTAGTCATCATCCAAGTCAAAGTTTTTGCAAAACCACATGTTTGCTTTATATATGATAATACGGGAGAAAAAGAATCATGCACGAAAGTAACTAGTTATGTAAAGAGATTATACCAAGAAATCATCTACGACTGTTTAACTAATTCTAGATCATATAATCAACAATGAGAACAAACTCCAGATCATAAAATAGTGGTACTAATTCTTGATTAAACAATAACATGAAAATTAATTTATAAATCTAAAATCAATCTAGACAGTTGGTTATCATCAAACATTATCATAAATATATTATTTACTTGTTGTGTCCCCTACTTTTACAATTCTAATACTAGTTTGGTTGTCTTTTTTGCACACACAACTAGATATAGACACACACACATATTAGTAGGTTGAAATTGAAATAGCATGCAGTGGGTCCAATTTAGAACCAGGCAAGTGTATGGACAAGTGAGTGCACACTATGAATAGCAGGTGCTGAAATAGTAGTTGACGTTTACTGTGAGAGAAGCACGAAGCTGCATCTGCTGAGTGGACAGAGTTGAGTATAGGCAAGTGAACACCAGTTTGCTATCTAGACAGAGATTCAACTGATGCGAATTGACATTGCACCTACTATCAAGAAGCTCGGGATGGATGCTGTAAGTGTATTGCATGCATTAGTCATTAATGTTGAATTGTAAGATGCAGATGAAATTGAGTGTGCCGAAGTGTAAATAGGAAAATGATCACCCGACGAGATACTAAACTAGGCATGCTCTAGATAGAGAGTCGCAGGCTTATGTCACATGGCTGAAACATATATTGGTAGGCAGTGTCAGGACTCACTGCAATGCTAGGTCGCTACAAGTAGAGGAATAAAGCTAGCAGATAGAGATAAATCTACACTACAAAATTTATAACCAACTACGCACACATATATAAATAAGCACACATACACACATGTTCGAGAAGCACATATTCTTTTTCATAAACAAAGCGGTCTTTATTTTTATAAACAAATCAAGAAAGAGATAAATCAATGTTAATTTACTTGAATATCATTGAGTATCATGCATTTAGAAGTAATTAAGAGAAGGAATACACATACCACATAAGCAATTGAAATGGAAAATATGCTTTCCTTGACTATTGATATATGATATCATGCAAAGAACCAATACACGTATGCAAAAGTTCTTGACTGTCTCCAAGAAAGTGTGGTTGTTGTTCGAGAAGAAAGCGGAAGAAGAAAGCTAAAGAAGACGATCCGAAAGATTGTAACAATACTGATAACATAAATGAATTCCATTTCTAAAGATAAATGACATTTTCAGGGAGAAGAAGAACTCATTATATGAAAATTGGTAAATGTTCCTCAGGGTCAAAATTTGGTAAATAATTATATGGAGAGCTGCAACCAACTGAATAAGTTAATGAATGCATGTGCTACTGAGTTACAACAAAAAGCCAAAATAAAATGGTTAACGAGGGTGATCATCTCACGGATTTTTTTATATGTCTGAATGAATGCTAATAAGAGAAGAACATGTCTTTCTCAAATTATAAATAATGATGGCAAGCTGTTAATATTGTGGACATTAAACAAACTCAAATCAATGTGACAGATTTTTATACTAGTTAATTTTTGACAGTATTCTAAGATAAAAGAGAGATAATTTTCAGGCTATAGTTAGTTAATATGCTGCAAACAGAGTTATTTAAGAGTGATAACAATCTATGGTTAAAAAAAGATCATTTAACATCATGAACTGTTCAACAAATGAATAAAAAGTACCACTTAATATCAAATTGTTGCTCTAGTCGAACATAGATATTTCAACATATACTCATTTGAGGAATAAACATCAGACAGATCTTGATGCATTTTTGCAATTGATTTTACAAGGATTTTAGAGCTGGAAGAAGACTTTGAGAATTTTGACGAATAAACTGACAATGGGCCTTATAGAGCTCTTGAAACAATAAAAGTTTGAATAATTTAAGCATGTTTTACTTTATTAAAACAGAAATTTGATCCAAAAACAAACCATACACCACTGAAGGCAAAATTCAAGATGTGGACAATTCTGTAAGAGATCTTCAATAGCCTTGACTAACCATTGTATATAATTGATTGCTATCGAAGAAGCAACAACACTTATATCTAAGGGATTTACTGCAAAGATACATTTTTTATCGATGAACCTTCATTAAAGAAAAGGCTGATAAGTAATGCTATCTGATGTTGATCCTCGGCAAAGGCTACATCAACTGCCTAGCATATAATGAAGAAAAATGAAATAGCAAATTATATTATATACAACTATTTATGATATTTAATAATAGAAGTCACAAAAGTTTACTGCCGTAAAGATAACCATAAACCACGTACAGATGTAAAGCATATGTGTTCAACGCTCCAATATATCAAAATGAGCTATGCTATATAAATTTGATTGGTATCGAAGAAGCAACAACACTTACATCTAAGGGATTTACTGCAAATATACATTTTTTATTGATGAATCCTTATTAAGCCGAATGCTGATATGTAATGCTCTTTGATGTTGATCCTCGCAGGCAAAGGCCACATCAACCGCCTAGCATACGATAAATAAAATGAAATAGTTGATTATATTATATACCGGAGCGACTATTTATCAAGGTACTAAAGTCCGGCCGGCACGCCGGAGTTCCGGCCATCTCGGCCCGGTTCCGGCGTGCACCGGACCGGAACTTGGTCAAAAAACCGATCTCGGTTTTCTTCAGTTAAAAAAATATCAAAAAATAGTATCTATCAATTATACATTTTAGATTCCTGTTTGCTTCTGAAAATAATTGAAATTCTACAGCAAAACATTGCGAATGAACAAAAGAAAATAATCGAACTTTAATACTCCCGATTAAACCTTGTCTACCTATAATAAATAAAAAATCGAAACAGAAACTCATGGGATTATGAATTGATTTTCTCTATAAAAGCACATTAATTCATATAAAATACATAATAAAATTAGCATCTTTACTCAATTTTTGGTTGTGCTTCATCATTGCCGATCTCGAGCTCAGCACCATCAACCAAACTTGGCTTGACAGCATCGATCTCCAATTAATCAGCAAGCAACGCCGAAGGGTTTTTTTTCTCCTTCCAATTCGCTTTCTAATGAAGTCGACTAAGGCAGAAGTTTCTGCGTGCGGCTAATTGAGGACGATGCTTACAGCTAGGGTTAAATGTAATTGTAATAATTGGGCTGAGTTTACAGTGGACTATGAAGCATAGTTGGGGTTTAAAATAATTGATATTTAAAATACTTGGACCGGGTTTAAAATGATTGGGATTTTGTATATTGGGTTAGGAATTATGGAGCACATTGTATTATTTAAATAGCTCTCTAATGTTTAATAAATATATATATTATCATGCAAAATAATATTAAGAAAATTTAGATTGTTTAATTTGCATAAAAATATAGTATATTGAGTAATTAAATGTTGAAATTATTTTGTTTTTAATTTGGGTACTTGATTATGACAGATCGTGATATCGTTTGGAACTATTGTACGGTGGTTATCGATGAAAAAAGGAAGAACAAGTGTAACTATTGTCATAAAATAATTTTGGTGACGACATAACACGTATGAAAGAACATTTAGCATGACAGATTGACGACGCAACAGTATGTCAGACTATTCACAAAGAAGTCAAAAAACTTATAATACGACATAAGATAAAGACAATGATGGACATAATTTATATGATGCTTAGAGAAATAACTTTTTGTATTAAATTTTTATATTGTATGTTTTGTATCTTATATGTAATTTGAATAATATAGTATAATTAACTATTAGTATTGCATATTTATTTTCAAATTTACATAAAAAAGGTACCATATTTCGTAAACCGGAATTAGAGCGGAAATTCCGGAAATTCCGAAACGGAACCGAAATTTTATATTTTTCTAATGACCGGAACGGAAACGGAAAACGGGATATCGAACCTTGCTATTTATGATATTAAATGACTGAAGTCATAAAAGTTTGTTGCTGTAAAGATAACCATAAACCATGTACAAATGTAAAGCATATATGTAAACATATGTTGACTCAAATTTGCTAACTTTGTACATGGTTAAAGTATCAACATAAGCCAATTCTTGACTATAAATAGACATCTATAATTAATGAGATTTAGGCAACATAAAATAAATCAAAATTTAAATTGTTACCCATAAAAGGGGTTATATTATTAATTCAGACAAACATTTTATTGAATGATAGTTTCAAATACTTTTGTAACATGCACAATACTACGCTTGAGTTAAAATACGTAAATTGAACTTCAGAGAAGTTTAAGGAAAAATTATATGAACAAAGAAAACTAGCATATCAGACCTGGATTGATGGTGTAAACTATATTGGACCAAACTGATTATCAGATTAATGGAGTTGAAGCACCTATATTGAACTCGTTGAAGGAACTCGATGTTGAGGCGAAAACAGTGATTAGAAGCAAGTCATCACAACTTAAGCACGGAGCATGGAAGCAAGGATAGGATGAATTCTTGGGCTGAGTAGCAACAACAAGTAGAGTTGAGAAATTTGGGTGAATTATAAATCGGTAGATGTGAGTAAAAAGGGAAATAAGAAGAGCATTTACATTAAGCCAAAACAAATTGCTAAAAATACTATACATGTATGTCTCCATATTATTGAAAATTCAAAAAAAGAAAAAAAGAAAAAAAAAGAATCATATAAAGAGCATGTTCATTAAGCCAAATAAATTATGACTCTAGAAAGGCAAACAAAAACAGTCCCTGACCTTAAAAAGAACCTTTAACTCTATATATTTTATATTATTATCAACATTGCTAACTATTAGCGCATCCTGGACAATTGGTTCTTCTTATTCAATTTTTCTTTTTGACTGCTAAAAATTATACTATAGTCAATTTTATATTATCATCTAATTCTAGTTCCAAACCCACTGCACTACAAAATAAGTCATCATTGGTACTGCCCAAGAGCAAGTCAACTTGATTAGGAAGAGGATCTCCAATCGCTTGCACTTCAGTTTCTTCTGAAATTGTAGTAGGCTCATCGTAATTGAAGTTAGACTAAATTTCATTAGAAGAGTGGTTAATCAAGCCATCATTTGATTTTAAACCTCATGCTTTGTTAAATTAGGGTTCTTGTAGCACCAACAACTATAGTATGAAAATTAATATACCTAGGCAAAATTAGAGTTTTGTGATTACCTCAATATGTTGATTTAGGGCTTATGAACAAATTTCAAAGAAGTAAACATAAGCAAATTGAAGGATGAGTGAATCTATGAAGTGCAGGGGAATAGATTGACAGAGAGAAGGGGCACGTAGCAAAAGCCAGAGGAATTTTATGAATGAGGGCACAAACGTAAGAATTAGGGATGGAGTAGGAAAAATGTGATGAAGGTTTTAGTCCTAGACGGGAAGGTGGATGTATTTGGCAGCGTTGAATCAAACAAAAATGCAGAAAAAGAATTTGTAAAATTAATATTAGTTGCATTCTCATTATAAACACTGTCAACAGGTGCAACTATACATAGGTTTTTTAGTTGTGACATCGCCAGTCAAACCGACCGTGTCCACCACTGAGAACAGAACAATGGTTCCAACAACCACTATCGCTTTTTTACACGTTGAGAAGCTAGAAAAATTTGTTGGAGCAGATTTTGATTGCTGGCAATAGAAAATGCTGTTTTACTTGACTACTCTTGACTTTGTACAATTTCTCATCGAGGATGCTTCGAAAGTGGATGAACAAAGACTGATGCAACCAAAGTTGTAGCACTCAACATATGGAACGATTCAGATTTCATACAAAAACTACATATTAAATGGACGGGATAACAGTCTGTATAATGTGTATTGCATAGTGAAGACTTCAAAATAATTTTGGGCTTTCTTGGATAAAAAGTATAAGGCGGAGGACGCTGGAATGAAAAAGTTCATTGTCGAAAAGTTCCTCGATTATAAATGATAAATGCCAAAACCGTTATCGGTCAAATCCAGAAGTTATACGTAATAATACATGAAATCCATGATGAAGGGATGTCCTTGAGCGAATCATTTTAAGTGGATGTTGCCATCGAAAGCTACCACTGTCATGGAAAGATTTCAAGAATTATCTTAAACATAGGTGCAAGGAGATGACTATGGAAGACTAAAAGCTTTAATTCACTTGAGGATGCTGAACAAAATATTGATAATTTTCAGCAAAATTGTATTAATCAACAAGTGAAGGAACCTAGTAGAATCAAAAGTTCATGGACCTCAAGAACCTTTGGACTAAACTTCTACACATTTATGATAGAAGACGATCCATTAACATACAAACAAGCTATATCCTCCAACGATAACCCTTACTGGAAGGAGGCCATTAACTCTGAGATCGAATCCATTATGGTTAACCACACATGGGAGTTAGTTCATTTACCTCGAGGATGCAAGAGGGAATAAATGGATATTTACGAAGAAATCAAAACTTGATGGTTCAATAGACAAGTATAAAGCTTGTCTTGTAGTCCAAGGATTCATACAAAATGAAGACCCGGATTATTTTGACACATACTACCAGTAACTAGAATAACATCAATTAGGATGCTTATTGCAATCGCATCCATACTTGATTTGGAAATACATCAAATGGATTTAAAAACTGCATTTTTGAATGGTGAACTAGAAGAAGAAATATGCATGAAGCAACCTGAAGGGTTTTTTAGCCAGGAAATGAGAATAGGGCATGCAAGTTAGTAAAATCACTTTATGGCCTTAAACAAGCTCCAAAACAATGACGCGATAAATTTGATGAAACTATGTTATCAAATGGATTCAAAATAAATGAATCAGATAAATGTATTTATATAAAACATACAAATATTTGATGTGTCATTGTTTGTCTTTGTGTTGATGATTTATTGATCCTAGGTAATAGTAAAGCCATAATAAAGTCAACAAATGATATGTTATCCTCTAGATTCGACATGAAAGACCTAGGAATAGCTGATGTAATTTTTGATGTCAAAATTTTGAAGACATCATAGGGACATGCATTATCTCAATCACATTGCATTGCCAAAATACTTGAAATTTCAAACAACATGATAAAACTATTGTAAAATTACCGATAGATATGAACCAAAATTGGGTAAAGAACACAGGTGATGGTATCTATCAGCTTGAATACTCTCATATACTAGAAAGTATGATGCATGTCATGAACGGCACTAGGCCAGATATTGCATATGTTTTATGTAAGCTGAGTAGGTATACCTGCATTCGTGGTAAAAATCATTGGAAAGCGATAATCGGAGTTCTAGGATATGTGAAATATACACAAAACTTTGGATTATACTATACTACGTATTCTTCAGTAGTGGAAGGATACAGTGATGCAAATTGCTAAAATATTCGAATGACACAAAATCCACAAGTGGATATGTGTTCATATTAGGAAATGGAGCAATTTCATGGAAATCATCCAAACAGACTTGCATAGCAAGGTCAACAATGGAATCAGAATTTATTGCACTAGATAAAGCAGCGGAAGAAGAAGACTAGCTTCGAATTTTTTGGAAGACATTCTGAATTGGAACATACTCATGCCTCCAATATGCATACATAGTGATAGTCAATCAGCTATTGGAAGAGCTAATAGTACACTATATAATGGTAAATCTAGGCATATTCAACATAGACATAAAACCATAAGACAACTTCTTTCTAATGGAGTTATCATGATAGACTCTGTAAGGTCAAAAGATAACATTGCAGATCCACTAATAAAAGGCTTGCCTAAAGAGAAAGTTCAAACCTTGTCGATGGGAATGGGGTTATGGCCCATAAACTAAAAGTTTCTATAAAATGGAAACCCTACCTAGTTGACTAGAGATACCAAGACCTAGGTTCAAAGGGATAACTAAGTTTAAGATAAACATAATGGCATTGGTATACGCTCAAACAATTACTATGATAAGTTAGTGCATTGCTTTCCGGAGAATAGGATAAGTTTTGATACTTTTAATGATGTCTATACTTGGTAGTACTAAAGAACCAAGTAGGGAATTACAAATACCCTTTATAGAATCACCTATGTAAGTGTGAAGATGCCACATCAAGGAGAATTGTGAGGCCAAATTCTTCAAGCACTCATGAGACTAAGCTGGTGTTCATAGAAAAAAAAAAGAACCAAGAAAGATAAGAAACACTTGTTGTGTGTTGTCTATTTTGGATTTACACAAAAAGGCTTACAGTTCAAAGATAATCTAGTCTACTGATTCACCAATAAGTCAAAAGGATAAACACTAGGGATGTTCAAGGTCTGTGTGCTACATTAACCGATACCATAAATGCTTTGTATATTTTTAAGAATAAATTGAACAAATACTCATTCATGTGGAGAATTGTTAGAAATGAATGAGTTGTATTAGGGAATCTGAAGGCAATGATTGCTTTGGAAGTTGAATAGTGTCACGTCTTAGAATATAATAAACTATTTTGTTTATATACTAAGATGTAGACACTAAAACAATTCAAATAGGCATAGAGAGACACAAGTCATGACATGTGGTGCAACGCACCACCCAGCACAAGTGCACTCGTGCCTGAGCTCGAACCCGAGCTTGAACCCGCATCTGTTTCCGTAGCATGGGCGTTTGAGGCATATTAAAGGCACTTAGCACTTTGTAGTTGGTAGTTGGCTTGGCATGGCTGTTCAGACCGAACATTTTCTATTTCTGCCTTTTCAAATTCAAATGGTCATACCGCCTGGTAAAGAATCCAAACCTTTCCAACTGTCGCAACTATTCAAACATGTGCCTGTTACCTAATAGGCACCTCCCTCTGCCTATACATAGGTAGAACGAAATCATAAACAAATATACTAAATTTTTCTGCATTCCTTTCTCCTTCATACTCTATTCGTAAAATAATCTCCTGAGTTCGTCGTCACTCTACAATTGTCAGCGCAGCATTGCAGAGATCAGTCTGTTTCGTCTTGGGAAATAGTTGCTCGTCATCCCTTCAGCGCAATTAAGGGAGCAATTCTATTTCAAGGAAACATTTTATAGTGGACTCGGACAAATCTAATCGATTGTTAACCGCAAAAGTACTACTTGTAGAAATTTCGTAACGTACCTGTGACGGTTTGTTGTTTTTGCAATTTGCAACATAATTGTAACAGTTTCGTAACGCTTTTTGTAATGTTACCGTTAGCAATTTGTGTACACAGTGTAGTAACGCTTTTCTGACGTTACTAAATAACAATTTTGTTAACACTCTTCTGACGTTACGACCATAAAGAAGGGGATAGAGAAATGGGTGTTCACTACATTACAACTATCTATGGGAGAGAATGTTATCTCAGATATTAGCAGCGAGACCACCACTAAGGGCATCTGCACCAAGCTAGAAAATCTCTACTTGAAGAAATCTCTTAATAACCGTCTGATATTACTAAAGACAATTTTCACCATGTAGATGGGAGATGGTACTTCAGTCAAGGAACATCTTAATTTCTTTGATGATCTCATGATGAAAATGGAGACCATTGACTTGAAGATGAATGAGGAGCAAATGACAATGATTCTTTTGTGTTCTCTTTCGGAGCGAGATATAGGTTTTGCTAACAGCCTTATCTTCACTAGAGACACATTGATAGTGGAAGATGTGAAGTCAGGCCTTCTATCTGAGGGCTTGAGAGATCAAATGAAGGAGATAAGTGAAGGAAGTAGAGGTGGAAGTAGTAGTCAATGCCTGTTTGTTGAAAGAGGTAGAGAAGATATGAAGAATTGGCACTCTAGAGGGCGTTTCCAAGTCCAGGAAGCCCGATAATGGCAGGAGAGAAAAGTCTAAGGATGGAAAGTCCTTTATCTGCAAGAAACTAGGTCATTGGAAAAAGAATTGTCCAGATTTGAAGAAGAAGGAAGAAGACGAATCTTCATCATTTGCGGTGCAGAAGTCGATATCTGACGATGTGTTGTCTACAACAATATCAGATGTCTCAGACCATTAGGTGTTGGACTCGATGGCATCTTCCATATGACACCAAGTAAGGATTACTTCAGTTCTTTCGTTGGATAAGAGGGAAGCTCTATTCTTATGGGTAATGATGCTAGCTGTTGAGCAATAGGTAAAGGTACAGTAAGGATCAAAATGTTTTACGGAGTGATACGCACTTTGACAGATGTCTGATATGTTTCAGGTCTTCGAAAGTCCTTAATTTTTTTAGGACAACCAACAAATTTGGGATGCAAGTTAACTGTAGAGATTGATAATATAAAGGTTTCAAGAGGTGAACTAGTTCTTATGAAAGGAGATGTGTTTCGAAATCTGTATTTGCTAAAAGGAACCGCAGTTCTTGGAGAGTCATATGTTGGAGTAAACAGTTCTCATGCTTTGGGTGCCACGGTGCTCAGGTGGGGTCATATTTCAAAGAAGGACTTAGAGTTGCTTCAGAGGCGGAAGATGATCGAAGGAGAAAGCTTCGACAAGATGGACTTTTTCATGGAATGTTTTAGGCAAGCAAACTAAAGTATATTTCGGAATTGGACTCCATAGATCGTGGAGAATACTTAAGTACGTGCATATAGATGTCTAGGGACTAGTTGGTACTCCTTCTCTTAGAGGAGCAAAGTATTTTATATCTTTCATTGATGCTTTTTCTCGAAAAGTATGAGTGTATGTGATGAAGGCCAAATTAGAAAGTTTTGAGAAGTTCAAAGATTGGAAAGCGCTTGTTCAGAACCAATCTAGTTCTAGGTTGAAGGTGCTAAGATATGAAAATAACGACGAATTTATCTCTTGGGAGTTCCTTGACTTTTGTAGACAGCATGGCATTCAGAGACATTTCACGACACCTGGCGATCCACAATCAAATAGGGTTTCAGAAAGGATGAACATGACTCTACTGGAAAAGGCTTGTTGCTTGAAATTGATGGCGGGATTATCTAGAGGCATTTGGACTGAGGCATTATCAACTGTGGTGCATATTATAAATCGAATTCCATGCTCAACTATAGATGAAAAGATTCCAAAGGAGAAGTGAAGTAGTAAACCAGTGTATCTTGGTTACTTCCGAATTTTTTGTTGTCCTGTGTACATTCACCATACATGTGGTGGCAAGATGGAGGCTAGAGTATACGTGGGAACACTAATGGGATACGCTGATCGTATCAAAGGGTATTAAATTTGGATTCCTTTTGTTCGAAAGATTGTTCATTCGAGGAAAGTTACTTTTGACGAGTCTGCTATGTTCATTTTGAATCAGAAGCTACCCACCAAATCAGAAGATTTTGACAGGTCTA
This sequence comes from Allium cepa, assembly GCA_030765085.1. Classification (NCBI taxonomy): domain Eukaryota; kingdom Viridiplantae; phylum Streptophyta; class Magnoliopsida; order Asparagales; family Amaryllidaceae; genus Allium; species Allium cepa. The sequence continues at coordinate 917,463,467 of CM060928.1, forward strand.
AGAAGATGGAAGAAGTTCCAGTGTTCCTTCCAAATAGTAGAGTTGTTGCTGATGCTGTCGAGGAAAATGCGGTTGATGAAACATCACAGGATAGTCCATAGGTAACTTCTAGTAGTGTTAGTGATATGCACGAATCTAGAGGAAGTTCAGTTCAAGGTCAAACTGAAAGGATTTTAGGAGAAACTGTACCTACTAGGGTCAATCGTAGGATTATTAGACTGTCTGAAAGGTATGGTGATTGGCAGTTTGCGAACCTTAGCATTGGTGATCGGTTTGATTATGCCCTACATGTGGTTCTTGAGAAGCTGCTTGACCTTGATGAAGCTTTGTAATCATGTGATGGTTCGAAGTGGATGTGCGCTATGGAAGAGGAGTTAGAGTCATTGAAGAAGAATATGACTTGGGATTTGGTACCACCTCCTCAAGGAAGTAGAGCCATAGTTTGCAAATGGGTGTTCAAGGTGAAGGATGATGGGAGATACAAGGCTAGACTAGTTGCTAAAGGGTTTTTGCAATGAAAGGGATTAAGTATGATAAAATATTCTCTCTAGTAGCGAGGCACATGTCCATCCACATTTTGCTCGCTATCGTCGCAGCTTATGACTTGGAGCTGGAGCAACTGGACGTGAAAACCGCTTTCTTACATGGAGATTTGGGTGAGACAATCTACATGAAGCTGCCAGAAGGATTTGTTGTTGATGGAAAAGAAAACTGGGTTTGCAAATTGAAGAAGTCTTTGTATGGACTTAAGCAGTCGCCTAGACAATGGTACAAGAGATTTGTCTCTTTTATGCTTTCATTTGGTTTTGATCGTAGCATCAAAGATGCTTGTGTGTACTTCAGGAATTTAAAGAATAGTAGATGGGTATACCTACTTTTGTACGTGGATGATATGTTGATTGCTTCTAAGCATAAGGTTGAAATCAATAGTTTAAAGAAAAATCTAAGAGCGGAATTATAAATGAAAGACCTCGGAGAAGCAAAGAAAATTTTGAGTATGGAAATCTAAAGGGATAGAAAGCTAGAACTTTTGAGCCTCGCTCAAAGGAGTACATTCGAAAGCTGCTTGCTTGGTTTAGCATGGAAGGGGCAAAGGCAAGCAGTATGCCTATGACTTTGCACATATAGCTTTCTAGTAAAGGCTCTCTGATCTTGAAAAAGTACAAGGATTATATAATGAAGGTCCCATATGCAAGTGATATTGGCTGCTTGACGTATGCCATGGCCTGCACTAGGCCTTACATTGCACAGGCGGTTGTACTGGTGAGTAGGTTCGTGGAAAATCCAGGAAAGATGCATTGTGAAGCAGTAAAATGTATCTTCAGATGCCTTAGAGAAACTCCAAATCATAGACTTGTCTTTAGCGGCAAAGATAGAGATTTTAGCTTGGTTCGATTTTGTGATTCTGACTATGCCGGTGATAGAGATCGAAGGAAGTCAACATCTGGATATGTTTTCACCATTAGCGGAAAAACGATTAGTTGGAGAGCGAGGTTGTAGATGGTTGTGGCTTTGTCCACTGTAGAGGCAGAGCTCATATCTACGGTTAAAGCAGCTAAGAAGGCGCTTTATTCGAGACGACTGTTGTATGATTTGGGCTTCGAATACGATGATGTGGATGTATACTGTGACGGTCAGAGTGCAATTCATTTAGCTGAAAATCTGGCATTCAGCTCGAGGACAAAGCATATTTAGGTGAGAGAGCCATTCCTTGTCTCGATGAGTAAAAAGAAGCTAGTTCGTCTTTAGAAAGCACACACAAAGAAGGATGCATCAGGCATGTTTACTAAGTCATTGCATGTTGCCAAGTTTGAGCATTACTCGGTCTTGATTCGCTTAATGAAGTGCTAGGTGTCACGGGGTGGCATGGGGAGAGAGTTGAGGTGGTTCATGGAGACGTTTGTTTTCATGGTGGAAATTGATAGGCTCTACACAGACTGGGTACTTCAAAGATTTTGTTGACGGGCGGTGGCCTTGGTAGAGTTCGTTGATAGAGTGTAATGGGTGATGGTTTTGCCAAAACTCATTGGGTAAATATCCATAGCTTAGAGCATAAAAGTGTAGATGAAATTGGAAGGCTTGTTTGGAATTCGGTATCAAGATGAAGATTGTAAGAAATCGGTACCTGAATTTGGAAAGAAGCCATTAGAGAAGCTTACGGATGACTGATGCCAAAACCCTAGAATCGACAAAGGTGAAGTCCTAAGCTGTGGAGTTGAAATTGCCGAGCTAGATCGGTGGAGGAGTAGTTTCATTCGGTGATGGGTAATGTTGAACCAAAGATTTGGTCCGGTGGTGCTTGGGCTTCGTGATGACTTCGTTCGGTAAAGAAGTTTAAGTGCCGGACGAGAAACCCGTCCGGTGTTGCTAGGTTTTATCGCTCCATATTTATAGGGGGTGGTGTTTCATTCAGGATTGAGGATGATTGGACAAAATATCTCATCCGATTGTGGTGTTTCGCTCGGCATTGAGTTCATGATGAACCAAGTAGTGTCGGTCAAGATTTGAGACACTGAAATTCGAACCAAATATTTGGTTCGGTGTTAGAGCATGCCTGTTCAAATCATACCGGATCAAACATGTTGGGCTTTGCCGAACCAAATGGATGCCGAATCAAACCCTAGAGCTGCTATATAGCAACTACCTCTCCTTATTTCTTCACTCTGTAAATAGTGAAGCTTTTGGACAACAATGACAGCCATCCTAGAGAGCTGAAAAACTGTGGAATTTTTGTTTGTATTGTTAATTCTTCTTATGTATAGCCTTGAATAAATCTTGTAACTCTAATCTTTCAGTGATTAATAAAGTCTCCTCTCTCTAAATGGATGTACGCTGTCTTGTGGTAGTGGAACCACTGGTAAATATTGGTGTTATTTATTTTTTCTTCATTGCATAGATCTATGACTATCTATGCTGTTATTTATCTCTGTTTATTTCGTCTCACTACAATCACGATCCAGCTGTTTTCCGCAGCGTTGGGTACTTTATTATCTTTGGCTGATCATTTGAAGGGATTTTCTCCAACACATTCTCCTCTTTGAGTCTTTTATACATCATTTACTTCTCCTTCATCCACATTCATTATAGCCCAAACTCATCAAGATTTAAATTGATGTGAATATTAAAATATCAATTATTACCTTCTTATCAAATTTAGATATATCTTTTAATTTTCTATGAGCAACATAAAGGTTGAACTCTTAAAAGTCCACAAGAGGCCATCTTTCTTTCTTAGGGAGTGGAATAGAATCTTTGTCGATTACATTATATTTGTACTTACAATAATGATGCATCCTTGATCATTGATATGGTTTGAAAACACAAACTCTTTCAGTTTTGGTTGTGCTTTGTAGAGTCATTGTTATGCCTCTTCCCTTTCCATCCTTTCTTTGTCTTCTATTATTTTCTACATGATGGTAGAACAAGATCTCTAACTAGAAACCATCGGATTTAGCGCATGGCTGTGGCTGAGGTTTTAGTGGTACCTAATGTTACATATTTGTTATTTAAGTACTAGAATGAGTACGTTATATAGATACATGAATGTATTAACATCTATAGCTACTAATAATAGTGGTAAAACATTTTTGTAGGCAACTAAAGTTCACCGAAAAGAATAAGAAAAACCTTCTTCTTCTTAAGATACCTTATCAGACGTGTCGGTTAGTACTAATTGAGGACCAGCTTTTCATCAAAAGCAAAATGAAACTCTCGAGGAGTTGTTACTTAAGGTTTTATTTTGCAATGGCGAAAAATCCAAGCTCACATTTGCTCATAAGAATGTGAGTGTTTTCTTGAACAAAACTAGTAGATGCTGATCTTAATCGACTTAAATGATGATCAAGTTTACTACACACATAAAACGTACCCACCTTCTCATTCAATGGTTTATCCTTACCTCTAGCTCTAACTCTTTGGAACATTTAATCTTACATAAAAAAGAAAACAACAACAACAACAATAACTAATAAATAATTAAATAAGAAAATCAATTTATATAATATATTTGAGAATGAAAGAATTTATATCATACATTTAGGTTGCACCCGCAATGATGTTTCAGGATGACAAAGTCCAGACTCCAGACTCTGTTGATCTATTTTTTTGAGATTCTACCATATCAAAAGTCAAATAAGTGAACATAATTTATCTAGATCGTCTGACAACCTATAAAGAAGAATTATATGAAGTTTCAGAGTGTTCTTTGGCCCTCTCCGATGTTTTTAAATTAAAATCCTGTTTCAGTAGCCAAGTTAGTCGCCTAATTCTATTCATATAACTTAATTTTATTTAAAACAAAATATCAACCTGTATAAACTCAATTGAACCTCTAAAGGTTGAGGAGTAGTTCTAGGATGTAAAGGTATAGATGGTGACTCTAGAATCGAAAAACCATTTAAAACTGATTCTTCATAATTCTACTTCTCAAGTTTGTTTTTATTCCACAATAAAAAAACAAAGAAACTAGTAATTTAAGAAAGAAAGAAGCTTCTATTTATGGGATGAGCCTTAAATTTAGATAACTTTTCTAGCATCTCTTCTTTGGCCTCTATAGTACTCTTATTTCTTATTACATGAACTCTATAAGATATCTCAAATTTAGGTTCTTTTGGTCTTGTAAGTTTGGATTGTGGCCTATTATGTATTACTGAAGCTACGTTTTCCTATGATTTAAGTAAATTGATTAGAATTGAAAAAAAATGTTTAAAATTTCAGAAGATGTTATATCATGAAGTTGTATTATATGATTTGAAATCATAACAATTTTAACGTCAAATCCTTCCTTTTTCCATACACATGGTCCGAAAATTTGCTTTTTAATGTTTATGAACTGAACCATGTCAAAATATCTATCGCATTTTGTAACTTACAAATGAAGCTACCAGTTCTCTAGTATTTGAACGGAGCTCATTGACCACCTCTGCAGCTACAAATGACAAACCGAATCACAGCCTTTATCATCTTTACGGTATTCATTTGTTATGTTCAAACCAGATCGAAGTGGTTTTCAGATAATTAAATCCGATACGATCTCTTCGAAATGATTAACGAAATTGGCCAACAGCGATAGTTGGTTATTTAACTATCAAATAAACATCCATAAGCAATTATATGGTTTTAATATAAATTTTCCCTAAAATATTTACTTTCAAAATATCTTAAAGGGCATGTCAATTTCTTTCAACATTTGAAAACAATTTTTTCCAAATACTTAAATCCGTAACAGGACACTTCCCACATCCCAACACTTAGGAATATTTCCATATTTCTATTTCTATACTAAGGAAAATATTACAAGTCTCAATTTTTTCCAAAATCCTTTCAATAATAACGTTCCAGATAAGTATCCCGTAACATACCCAAAAATCTCCGAAATCACAAATAATTTCCTCTCCTGAAAATCATATCCTTTTCTAAGGCCCTTTTAGTATACCCAGACAAATTAAATTTTCCAATTACTTTAAACTCAATATATATATATATATATAATATTTAAAGATTAATAATTCATTTTTAAAACATATTCAAGTAATTATTTAAAATATCAAAAACACTTTTATAACATTAATAACCCATCTTTAGTTAAACAAATAAATTTTCAAAGCTGATTCTAAAAGTTAGAATTTACTAAAATGAATACTTCTTATTTAAAAATCTACTAACCAAGTATTTCAATCTCAACTAGTTTAAAATTCCATAGTTTTAAAATAATAATATTTTCCTTTAAAACAAACTGACTTCTTAAAATTAAAAAAATATTTTTAAAGTCTCATTAACCAATTTAGTTTATAACTTCCTCTCGATTTCACAACATATCGATTTATCTTCGCTTCCCTAATCATTTCCATACGAAAAATAGAATCTATTATTTTTCTCAACCCTGTTTATCAAATTCTAATATTAATTCACCGTATGAATGTATATTCCAATTATCATCTAATATTGAATTCCTTTATTTATAAATATCGTTACCAATTTTATACCCTTTTTTATTTTACCTGTTTATAAAACAAATCTATTTTATAAAATTCTTATATGCATTCTTCTCTTAAAAATTTCTTTTATACTTCCAATCTATTTTCAATATTGATTTTGACTCCTTTTTATATTATTTTCACAATATCATTTATAAATTCTCTTATATAATTCATTTTAAAAATCTCCATTTTTTTTATCCGCAATAGTTAAGTATAGCCAAACAATTATATTTTCCTAATTCAATTTCTTTAAAATAACCCCAATTCAAATATATATATTTTATTATCAAATTCCTTTCAATTCCATAGATTTTAAAAATATATTTATAGTTTTAAAATTACCAAAATTTCATGCCAGTGCTACAATAGCATCCAATAATTCCAATCACTACAATAATGTATAATAGATTATTCTACACAAATCATATATCACTATATATGAAAAATAAACAATAAATTTAAGGAACCCAGTTGGATCCCTCCAACCTGCTTTCCTGCATCCATAGATGTTAATACGCATAAAATAAATACCAATCCAATTTCGAGGGAATAATCGTGGTATATAGGGTCATCGTTTTTATGCGGGGCGCATAGGGTCTCATCCGCTATAATATGCGAGAATATAACTCCAAATATTAATATAGAAACACACACACAATATACTAAATATAACATCCAACCGATAATTATAATTTATCAATTTCATCAAGCATCCAATAATTTAAATTTAATTTTTAAATCTAAATTTTACAATCCAACTGAATGAGAATTCCCCACCTTTGATTTTTATTTGCAATGCATTCCCATCTCGACTGGTTTCCAAGATTTGGACCTCATATAAAATTATACAATTTTATAAGAATTTGATTTATCAAACAATTTATTTAACTAATTAATTATAAATATGCTAATTACCTTTAATGACACAACCTCCATCATCTCAACCAAACACAATCCAACATGAGCTTTCCTCAACTTGACAGCGTCGCCACCCAAACCTATCGCGGTTGCTCACGAACATCACCAAAAAATCCATGCTGTAACGACCAAGGATTTTTATGAATTTAAATTGATAATTTAAATGAATTTTTGAATTTAAAATTGTAAAATTGATTATAAATGGTAGCGAGTTTCCTCGATTCAAATAGAAATTATAATAAGTCATAGGAATTTGAGAATTTGTATATATGTGAATATATATGTATATATTGGATTAGAAATAAAATCTTAAATAAATGGTTTTAAAAATAAATAGAACTAAAAATAAGTAGTCATGTAAGAATAGAAATAAATATATAAGCTAATATAATAAAAATAACAACTTTTATAATATGTACATAAAGTAAAAATAAATATCTATCAAACATAAAACAAAGCAAACAAATGAAAATGTAAATACATAAGCATATAAAACAAGGCAATATAAAACAAGACAAAAGAAAAATACAAGTATGCAGGCAAGAAGCAACCTGGGAAAGCAAGCTACATCATCTCAACCTATAAACAAATAAAAGCAAATACATTTAAGTAAGCAAAACAAAGTATATATTTTTACATAAGTAATAAAGCAAAGCACAAGCAAATAAAGGAAGTATGTAGGCTGTAAATAATCAAGTATGAACACAAAGAAAATAAAAGAGATAAATAGGCAGCCTGTAGAGTTTAATGTGCTAGGAAAAAACAAGAAAGGTAAGGTTGTAAACACATGGCAGTACTTGGCAATTAATGCAAGTTTCTCTAGCCATAACTAAAAATACTTCAGCCATGCCTTACTACAAAACAAATCAATGTTCACACTATTGTACTAGAAAATATTATCAACCTGCACACTGTTTATATTTTTATATATATACATCAAACTCTCATTTTAGTTCGTCTATCATAAATGAAAGAAAAAAATGAATGAAGTAAACAAAACTAAAACAAAACATAACAATACAAATCAACTCAGCAATGCAAAGATTCAAGATTTAGTTTTAATGTGAAACAAACAACCTGGAACTCCATGCAAATAAGACTCAACTCAGTGTAGACCAGATTTCAGTGTTGAAATATTCTAGTTTCAAACTTCAACCTGATAAGTTTTGAATCTGGAAAATCAAAGCTCGGACCAAATCAAAACAACATGCTCTGTTCTTCTTTGTTCTTTCAGGAAACATGTGAGCAAAACCCCTAACCCTGTTATATCTGTTGATGTCTGAATTTGTATTTTATATATATATGAGAAGAATTATGCTGGAATGATGGTGTGAATGTGTTGCATGCTTTTATAAATATTAATGACTGTGTGCATATTAGTGTACATGCAAGGAAACATGACTCTGTTCATCATTTCCATGTTTTAAAACCTGTTTAAAACTTAAACTATCCTAACCCAACCACATTATGCTCTGATAGTTGAATGAAAAATGTTTATATGAGTATAATATTACTTATAAAAATATAATTGAGTGTATTTAACCAATGAACTACTGGAAATTTGGAAGTTACAGTGATAAACAAATTTTATCAGAAATCCAAGTATCAATATTTTAAATTACAGTTATATGTTTGGATTCGCACTTGAATATTATGAATTTTGATACCCAATTTGAGATTTTTAAGTCTATATACACTGAGATATTTCAAATTGAACGAAAAGTGCATTTTTGTGGTTTGCCATTGACCGACGAAGAATGAGATGTCGCGGTTGGTGGTGAAGGAGGTTGGTGGATAGGTGGTTATCAGAAAATTATTCGTTTGAATTCTAGTTCACCATGGAGATCAGGTAATGTTGGTTTAGGGTTCGTATAGCAGTTGTGGTTGTCAAAGTTTTCGAATCAAATTCTCTATCATGGATGAATCGAGTGCTGCCGCACCAAGTGAAATCGAAGCGTTGTTGAGGGGAGCTGCTCTGGTCAAGGTGGTGGGTTTTCAGGTGGTCGCTATCGTCGGCGGCGAGGCTATTCGCTTCGTTTTTTTTTGTTCCAGTTCGACAGAGTGCTCGAATTCTGATTGGCAGTAGTTATTGACGATTCGCATGGTCAGTTCGTCTATGGGGATGTTCGTCGACTTGCCGATAATCATGATGGTGACCGGAGGAGGTCGAGGTTCGTGTGCATGTGCACAAAGCCATTGCGTGTACCTGATGGTTTTGGGGCGACGGGGAAGAAAGGGCAGGATTGGGTTCAACTCGAGGCATTCATGTGATTCTCTTTGCTATGGGCTCGGGTAATTGTAAAAGCACTGTAACGTTTTGAAAGTTAATGCGGTTAGGTTTTAAAAAAAAAAGAAACTGGAAGAAGATGAGAACACGGGGAAGAAGAAGGGGACCCGGGGTCGAGTGCGTGAGAACGACGAATAGACTCGAAGCAGAAGATAATGTGAAAAGCCCTGGGTCAAGCACGGGTGAAACAAGCATCTACTCGGGTATTTTAATTTTGGGCTCAGGTCTTTGGGTGTTGTCGATCTGTCCTTGAAATTTAGAATAGAAACCATATCCAGATTTATTTTTTTTACAAAAGAAAATGCTTCTGTAAATTTATAAAATGAAATTTAGTTGAAAGAACATTGAAAATAAAATTAATAAGTTTCAAAGGTATATTAATTAAGTTTTCAAATCAAGCTTTATTACCAATTAATGAATTAAGTAAACACTTAACAAAGTTTTGGGAATTAATTAATATTTTAATCAGGTAATTAATATAACAAGTGTTGGAATTTAATTAACATCAAAATTCTCAAATTTGTAATAAATTGATTTCAAAGTTTTAAAGAAGATTTCTTTGAAATTGTTAATTAGTGAATAATAAATATTAAGTAATTATTTTATGAAGTAATTAAGAATAATTTCATTTTAATTATAATTTGAGTTTGAATTAATTAATGTTTATGTGATAAGTAAATTGTAATTAACTACTCAAGTTAATTAATTAAGGGATTTAATTAAGAACTAATAATTGATTAACTAAGTAGTTAATGGCAAATAAATTAATAATTAAAGTTATTAATTTATGGTTAAAGAATAGTTAATCAAGGTTAAATAAATTGATTATAAAGTAATTAATTTAATAGAGTGAATAAAGGAATTAAGTAATTAAGACTTAATGATTAATTAAGAATTTATTGGTTAATTAACTAATTTGAAATGAAGTATGTAATTAATTGATAATGAATTAACGATTGATTATACAGGGCTAAGTAATTAATTCCCAAGAAATTATTTTTAATTGAATTTACCACAATAAGAATTAAAGATGATTACTTATGGATTATGTAGGATATCTGATTTGTTGTAAAATGAATTGATATTTCTGTTTTGAAATTGTTATGTGTGAGATTTGATTTACCCTGTGCTGGATTATGATTGGTGATTTTATTTTGTAAACCCTTGACCTGTATACGACATTTGAATTTCGATGCGACAGGGAATCAGATTCCAGTTGGTTATCCGAAACCCACATCGAATTGTAATGATGAATCTTCGTGATTGATAAATTTATTTTATCTGTGAAACTGTGAAGGAAGATAAGCGTTATTGGTTATACCGCTTATCGATATTGATATATTTGTGATGATTGATGTTGTGCACTATTACGTAAAATACTTGGACCACACTATACACAGACAAATATGGATTTCACGTGGAAATCAGTTAAGTCACAGATTTTTAAACAAGTTTGAATTCGAATTTTTAATTCAAATATTTTTGGAAATAAATTAAGTTTTAATGTGGAAAAGCTTTTGAAAAGCTGTTTTAAGAATAAAAGTTATTTTTGAATAATTAATAAAGATTTGGAATTTAAATAATCAGATTTAGATTGAAATTCAAAAGAAATCTGAAATTGAATTCTATATTCAGTATTTATGATTTCAAAAGGACTTTACAAGTTATACGGGTTTAAACCATTTTTAAGCGTTGATTTGGAAATTTGAATTAAACCAAAGATTGTAACTTGCATAAATAGAATCGGGGTTTTTCCAAAATAAAACTATTGTTTCTAAGTGATAAAAAGCTTTCATATGAGTAATGAACTTCCAATTAATATTAAAGAGATTTCAATTTTGAATCGAAAATGATTTTCCAAGTTATGAATGAATCTTTGGAAATAAGTTTTGAAAGCTATAAGATAAATCTTTGATTTAAAGATTTAAATGAGTTAATCCAATTGAAACGGAAATTATTTTGAAATCCGTAAATGAATCTTTGCGAAACTGAGTGAACTTTGTGAAATAAATCTTTTTGTTTAAAAGATTTGAAATGGTAATTGGTTTAAACCATTTGAAAGAAACTTTGGAATTATTAAGTTGTGACTTAATCGAAATCCCATATCCATATGTTTTAAATTTTGCGCTCGCTATTCGGGTTAGCCGGGAAAGGACCTTTGGGTCGTATAACCCATTCCGAGTATGTGATACGTAGTTATGGATAGCATTTGAAGACCGGTGTTGAAGACCGGGTATTTGCGAGAGCGATAGGATGACCTGTCGATTGACTCTGCATCGAGTTGCTCCGGTATAGAGTTCTCCATATGTGATTGGGAATCCGATCAAGATTGTGGATATCCGGATTGCAAGGACTTCTTTGTAAGTGCCTTCAGTTCTGTTCGAGCCCGGAACAGACTTGTATGGATAGTATGTCTGACATTACAAATTGAGATATAAAGCCGATTTCTTTCAAATATATTTCTGTTGGTGGCGGAGAATTTATTCTTTTAGCTTAACACCCTTCTCTGAGACGTACGAGCTCAAAGGTTATGTAGTTGATGGTTATCAGCAATATATTCCCAATTTGGTAATGTGACATGCTGAGTGTTGCTGTGAAATGATCATTGTGTTGATCATTTGCGATAAGATCATGTGTTTGATCGTTTATCTTTGTGATCATTTCTATGATCATTTGTTGACCCGAAGCACAGCTTTTGTATAAAGCGTGGCTTTGTGGGCGAGACTTCGTCGAGCCTCACACCCCGGAATGGTCAAAACAGGAAAGATGCGGCAAGGTTATGAGGGGTAGCTCCCTTTAGGGTATGTGCATTTCCTTCTGGAAAAGGGTGGTATCATGGTATGGAGCCCAGATACTTACTCATGTTGAACACTTTATTTATTATGGTTTGATGTTGATTAGAGAGCTCTCGGATAAAGGTCCCAAAGGACCGGGGGATGGCATACTCATGTCAGTAGTTACCCAATTAGGGGTAACCCGGCCTTGTGTTGGCAGAGATCCGGTTTGGTTCTCGGGGACGTCCTTCTAGAGGCGTTCTCATGTGGCAATGGAAAGTTCCTTGGCCTGACCATTTGTTGGAAATCCAAAGAAACAATACGATCTTGTACGGTTTTAGTTGTAGAACCTGCTTCCTCAGGAGGTAGCTATAGTAGGCATAATATAATGGTACCTATGCTGGCTAAGATTTATATTCTACTTTCGAAATCGCTTTATACACTATGCACTAGTAATAATATCAAATGTTTCTTTTTAATGCGTATCAAGCATCTTTGACTATCATAAGGAGAAATCTCCTCCAAGTCTGCGTTTGCATTGTGTGTGTGGTGGGAGGTCTTATGGTAGTCTCATTTTTAAAAGCATTGCGAATTGACTTTGTAACATCCCGAAAATTTTCGACTTTCGAAAATTCAACATCGATACTCACTTTATCGACTACCGAGAAATCGAAGGCCGGAACCCGAAATGTTATGGTTTAAGAAGAAGAAAGAGAGAGAAGAAGAGATAAGAAGATAGAAAATAGAGAGAAAAGAAAATAGAAAATAGAACGGAACAGAACACAACAGAACAATATCAGAATCTCACAATTCGCAGCGGAACAACATATAATAATAAATGAATAATCTTTAAACAAAGAACTATATCAGTTATTACATTTTATACATTACATTACATTACATTACATTACATTACATCAGAGTGTACAACAACAAACAACAACAAACAGCGGAAAAGAAATACTATATACTAATAATACGCCATGCCATCCATCTTGCCTCCAGCAACTCCAGAATATCCTGATAAACCTTACTCTTGACTGCCCGTGTGGAAATTGGTGGGCACCCAGAGTTTAGGAAGGAAAACAATAAACTCCGAGTCAGTCATGTGACTGGTGTGAGAACTCAAAACAGTTTATTTTTCTTTGAAAACAAAATAGAGGAATATTTTTAAAGTCAATTCGCAATGCTTTTAAAGATGAGACTACCATAAGGCCTCCCGCACACACACACAATGCAAACGCAGAATCGGAGGAGATTTCTCCTTATGATAGTCAAAGATGCTTGATACGTATTAAAAAGAACATTTGATATTATTACTAGTGCATAGTGTAGGAAATATTTCGAAAGTAAAATATAAATCTTAGCCAACATACGACCATTATCGTATGCCTACTATAGCTAACTATGTTCAATAGCAAGTTACCGCCACATTCCATAGCAGGTTATACAACTAAAACCGTACAAGTCTCGTATTGTTTCTTTGGATTTCCAACGAACAATCAGGCCAAGGAACTTCCCATTGCCACATGAGAATGCCTCTGGATGGACATCCCCGAGAACCAAACCGGATCTCTACCAACACAAGGCCGGGTTACCCCTAACTGAGTAACAACTGACCGAATATGTCATCCCCCGGTCCTTTGGGACCTTTCAACCGAGCGCTCGTAATCAATTCACACAATCATAAAGTGTTTTCAACATGAGTAAGTATCTGGGCTCCATACCATGATACCACCCTTTTCCAGAAGGAAATGCACATATCCTAAAGGGCGCTACCCCTCATAACCTTGCTGCATCTTTCCTGTTTTGACCATTCCCGAGGTGTGAGGCTCGACGAAGTCACGTCCACAAAAACATACTTTATACAAAAGCCATGCTTTGGGTCAACAAATGATCATAGAGATGATCACCAAGATAGACGATCAAATAAATGATCCTATCACAAATAATCAACACAATGATCATTTCACAGCAACACTCAGCATGTCACATTACCAAATTAGGAATATATCGCTGATAACATTCAACTACATAACCTCTGAGCTCGTACGTCTCAGAGAAGGGTGTTAAGCTAAAAGAATAAATTCTCCGCCACCAACAGAAATATATTTGAAAGAAATCTGCTTTATATCTCAATTTGTAATGTCAGACATACAATCCATACAAGTCTGTTCCGGGATCGAACAAAACCGAAGGCGCTTACAAAGAAGTCCTTGCAATCCGGATATCCACAATCCTGAGCGAATTTCCCATCACATATGGAGAACTCAATACCGGAGCAACTCGGTGCAGAGTCAATCGACAGGTCATCCTATCGCTCTCGCAAATACCGGGTGTTCAACACCGATCTTCAATGCGATCCATTACGTCGTATCACTATTCGGAATGGGTAATCCGAATAACGAGCGCAATAATTTAAAAACAAGTGTGGCATTCAAATTTAGCAAATCACAACAAATACCCATTCAAAGGTAAATATTGATAGTCGGTTATTGAACTATCAATGGATATGCACACATCACCAGTTTCCAAATAATTTTCCAAATTATTTATTTTCCAAAATATCTTTACAAGATATATTATTTTCAATACTTCAAAAATAATTCAATATTTATTTTTAAACAAATTCTCCTTTTCATTCATAAATTCCATAGTGAATTTATATTTCAAAATATCCATGCATATACGATTTCAATTATTCTTTTCAATTTATCTTCAACAAGATAAATTCTCAAAATGTTCACTTTATATTGGAAAACATTTCCATACTTATTTAATAAGTAATTCACAAATCCATTTATTTTCAACACTTGGAAAATATTTAATATACTTAAATCGAAATTAAGTATATATTTCATTCTTTAAGGAAATCATTCTTTTAAACATATTTATTTGGGTCAAAACGGATGTTACGTAAAACATCGTTACGACGTCCCAAAATCACTAGTATAGGGATTCGAATTTAAGATAGATATATAAATCCCAATACTATACAAAACATTTCCTTTCGGAAATCATTTACTATAACAACAGTGTTATAGTCCATTATTTCCTTCTATTTCTCGAAAACGTCTATTTCAACCATAAATGTTGAAACCTATGGTTTCGAATCTCAACACATTTTAAAACATCATTAGATCGTTTTAATTCTATTTAAAACATCACATTCAAAACAATTTCTTTAACATATTATTCACTATTCAAAAACGTGAATATACTACGTTTACGAATTTCATCAATTCTATACATTTTATTTCAAAGGATTATTCACAGTCAAAAACGTGAATATAACTCCATTAACAAGTTACAACAATTTACTTATCAAAATAAGTCATTGCGAATTTTATAAAACAACGTTTATAAATTCTATTTCTATTTGTTTTATAACTACTTCCTTTTATAAATTCCTTTATTAACCTATTCCAGTTTATAACTCAATTATAAACTAAAGGTTCATATTATAAGTTAAATGCTTATAAAATGATTATTTTACAAAATCGTTCTTTTAAACTTCATAATTATAAATCTTATAACTTATAAGATTCAATTATTTATCCAAATATATTCTTTAATAATTTCACAAAATTTATAAATCTTACTATTTATAAATTTCATTTATAACTTCACCATTTATAATTTTATAAATTTCATTCACTTATGCAATCCATTTTTTTACTTCATTCAAACACTTATAAAAACTCGTTTTATAAATCAAATGTTTTAATTTATTTATATCAATTTATAAATCCTTTATAAAATCAATTTATACTATTATTTTAAAACATCTTTAATCTCCTTTATAACTTCACCATTTTGATTTATAAAATAATCAAATTTTATAAATCCTATGTTTCCAACTTTTTATAATAAATTCAAAAATCCCGATTAACTATTTTTATAAAATCATCAACCCCATATTTCTTAAAAATCAATCTTTAACCGTATTTCTCAAAATCATAATTTTTATAACTTTAAAAATTATAACGTTTATTTATTTAAAATGGATCAATTTCCAAACATATAGTATATTTTCAAAAATCACTTTAAAAATCATTTTAAAGTTCCCAAAATTTGGTCCAATGATGCTACATACCAAATAGTCAATCACAACTACAACGATATCATATATCGATATGATAGTCCATGAAATATCAAAATATCTAAATTCAAATAAATACTGTTGAGGAATCCAGTTGGATCTCTCCAACCTGTTTTCTTGCATCCACAAACATTAGCACAATACCAATTTCGCTCCAGTACGAAATTATCGCGGTATATGGGATTTAAAATATTATCCGCTTAATAGATGGCGCAATAGGCTCTCATCCGCTATACAAATGCGGGAAATCAATAACTCCAATATATACATATGCCAATATATATATATTGCTATTATATATAATACCAATTTCACTGTTTATGAAATATTCGCGGTATATGTTTTTAATAAATAACATCCGCTTACTAACGGCGCATAATGTCTATTTTAACAATCAATAGATAACGATCATCATTCAAACATGCATTCAAATATTTTAAATCTAACTATTTAAAATAAAATCGAAACTGATTCGATTGAGTGAGAAGTTCTCACCTTGATTTCAATTTCGTTTTAGCGATTTATTTCGAATAAAATTAAACGGACGTTTAATTTTACCCGAAATTCTCACTAACTCCAAATGACTCTAATCCAATTCCATTGCGTAGTGCTCGTCCATACGATTCCAACGCAACTGGTTTCGCGCGTTTTCGACCTCGTATGAAAAAGTTATGAATTTATGAAGTTACACGATTTTTATATAAACTAATTACAACATAACTTTTATAATTTTTAACCTAGCCAATCCTAGCCACAAGATCCAACACCCCACCATCGTGACCGTCCAACATCTTCATCTTCCTCTTGCATTCCTTCAACAGGTAATAGCCGAAACATATGAAACCCATAGCATACTTTAGGGTTTGAAAATTCGGCCTCCTTGACGAACTATAGCACGATCAACTACCTCCATTCGAAAGCCCATGACAAGAGCAACTCACGGCCACCACCACCTGCAACTCGGCCACCCACAGCCCCTATATTCACGTGTGCAACCTGTAGGTGTCGGCCCCCACTTGCTCCCTCCACATCGCTCCAAACACGATCATCACCGTATGGATTGAAAGCTCTCGTCGAGCTCTACAAGTTTCATGTTGAACACTTCGCGTAATTCTTGATGGATTGAGAGTGATTGAGGAGAGAAGATGGTGAATTTCTGGCCATTGAATTATAAGTGGCGGCTGCAGTTCAAAACCCTAGGGTTTGGGCCTTTGTTTGCAAATGAGAGAAGAGAGGTGCTTATATAGAAAATCGCCCAATTTACTATTCATCGAAATTTTTCGAACTCCAAACGAAGCATGCTGGTTGGCGTTTCTAAGGTTTACCCCGCGTTCCGAACATAATGGAACAGGTTTCGGAAGCTAATTCGGACATCTGTGCGAGTTATGGCTATAAACGTTCAATTTGAATTAAACCGATTTAAACGATTTTCTAGGCGTTTTAATTTGTACCGGACAAACGGTAAATCCAATTGACACGAAATTTGAAACCTTACAATAATATCAGATTACGGATCCGATGAAACTAGTTTCGTCGAAATCCGAGACTTTTTGAAAAATGGCTATTTTAACTCGCCAAATTAATATTAAAACAATTTCGATGCGTTTCGAGCTGCCACGATCAAACGGTAACTCCGATTGCTATGAAAATTGAAATTCAATAATAACAAACTATTACGGATCCAATGAAACTGGTTTCGTCCAATTCTGAGACTGTTCAAAAATTGGCTATTTTCACTAGTCGATTAAATATTAAAATATTCAATTTTCAAAAATTAACTTTTAATTCGATTTTAAAAGTTCTAAAATATCATTCTAACTTCATAATGATAAAATAAAATTTTACAAATCATTTTCAATCATATTTAACCCAATTTTCAATTATTTCCATAATTTAACATATTAAATTATCGATTTAATTATCCAATTAAATCCAATTATTCGAAATAAAATTTATTCGACTTATAAATTTCACTTATTAATATTTAAAATTAATTAAATATCCAAATTTTAATTATATAAAATTCTGGGTCGTTACAATCTTCCCCCCTTCAAAGAATTTCGTCCTTGAAATTATCAAGTAAGAAAGGTTACAGAATCTATTAATTTTCCAAAATCCATAGTTAAACTTCTTATAATAACTTACTAAGTTTTCAAATCATATTTAGTTATCTTTTCAAAAACAACTACTATTGTTTAACTTTCAATTCCAAATAAAAGTTAAAGTTTTCACAATTTTCCAATTTTTTCTCAAAATTTTTTCTAACGCCTTAAATTTTCGGAAAAATTCGCCATAGTCTCCTTTGCGCGGCTCGATCCGAAAAAAAATGACAGTATATATATCACAAATATACATCTCATCAAGTAATGAGGCATCGCGAAGGGAAAAATGTAAAAGTACGATATTTAATCCGAGATATGTACCTTATATTTTATTAGCGAGCATATACGGCTAATATAGCGCGAAAGCGAGCTCCAAATGCGAAGCAAACGCGATCCGCACCTACTAAACACTCAACAAACAACATGAGAACATGTATATATGACAATAGTATCGATATACAACATATAACAACATAATAACTATATATGCTAACATAGCAAATGTAGTAAAACAACAAATGCAAACATCAACCAACTATCATCCAACAAATCCATAACCAAATCAATATTCATTCATATTCTCATTAATATTCAATGAAATAGGTTTTCAATTTAATCACATTCGATTCATATACAGTGGATGTTCTTACTAACATTCATCTTCAATTAGTTTATATTCACAAATTCATATTTAAGTTGGTTCACTTCCAAATCAAATTCAATTCTATTTAAGATTCACTTAACTTGCAATTGAATTTCAATTACTTTAGCTTCCAATTTCATTAATACTTAATGAATTATATACAACAACAAACAGTCATATAACAACCAATGTATATTAATTACAACCAAATTCCTTTGCTTATATTCATTCAATTATTCAACTTTCAATAACATTTGATTTTAATGAATTTACACTTATATTCATCATTTCATATCAACTTAATTTACATTCAATTGATTAATATTCAATTCATTAATTCAATTCAATTACTACAGTTGAATTTTCATTACATAACTCAAGTTCATATCCATCACTTAACTTAATTAATTTACTTTGATATCAATATCAACTTCATTCAACATCTCTTAAGTTATACTTCATTTAAACATCACTTAGTTTTACATAACTTAAATTCCCACTTGTAAATAAATTCAGATTTCAATTCTAAAGTAATTTCCATTTAACTTTAAATTCATTTTTATTTACAACTCATATTCATTAATATATTCATATAGTTTCACTTCTTATATATATAAGTTTATTTCACAATTGTAAATCACATTAATTATAATTCAATTCTTATAATTCTTTTGCTTATACAATTTATTCTTTTATTTAGATTATTCAAACAACCTAACAATCAATATATATACACTTTAATAATTCTGAAAAATTATTCCTTTATATATAAAATATAATCAAGGTAAAATTATTTCATTTACCCAATTTAAAACAATATTGTGCCGAATTTTTCTATTCAAATGTTTATAAAACCCCTTCAGCATAGTTGTCCAGACCGTGCTGACGAAGGTTCATATGCCACTCAATAAACCAATCATCACAATATAAAACAAATTTATATATTCACTAACAAATACGCACTCATAGCTATTATTACACTCAAACTCATTCTAGAGTACTACTGACTCTATCTCTAATGAGTAATACCCAACAGAACCATGGTTGTCGCTTAACCATATGCTCTGATACCAAATGTAACGTCCCGAAAATTTTCGACTTTCGAAAATTCAACATCGATACTCACTTTATCGACTGCCGAGAAATCGAAGGCCAGAAACCCGAAATGTTATGGTTTAAGAAGAAGAAAGAGAGAGAAGAAGAGATAAGAAGATAGAAAATAGAGAGAAAAGAAAATAGAAAACCGAACGGAATAGAACACAACAGAACAATATCAGAATCTCACAATTCGCAGCGGAACAACATATAATAATAAATGAATAATCTTTAAACAAAGAACTAAATCAGTTATTACATTTTATACATTACATTACATTACATCAGAGTGTACAACAACAAACAACAACAAACAGCTGAAAAGAAATACTATATACTAATAATACGCCATGCTATTCATCTTGCCTCCAGCAACTCCAGAATATCCTGATAAACCTTACTCTTGACTGCCCGTGTGGAAATTGGTGGGCACCCAGAGTTTAGGAAGGAAAACAATAAACTCCGAGTCAGTCATGTGACTGGTGTGAGAACTCAAAACAGTTTATTTTTCTTTGAAAACAAAATAGAGGAATATTTTTAAAGTCAATTCGCAATGCTTTTAAAGATGAGACTACCATAAGGCCTCCCGCACACACACACAATGCAAACGCAGAATCGGAGGAGATTTCTCCTTATGATAGTCAAAGATGCTTGATACGTATTTAAAAGAACATTTGATATTATTACTAGTGCATAGTGTAGGAAATATTTCGAAAGTAGAATATAAATCTTAGCCAACATACGACCATTATCGTATGCCTACTATAGCTAACTATGTTCAATAGCAGGTTACCGCCACATTCCATAGCAGGTTATACAACTAAAACCGTACAAGTCTCGTATTTTTTCTTTGGATTTCCAATGAATGATCAGGCCAAGGAACTTCCCATTGCCACATGAGAATGCCTCTGGATGGACATCCCCGAGAACCAAACCGGATCTCTACCAACACAAGGCCGGGTTACCCCTAACTGAGTAACAACTGACCGAATATGTCATCCCCCGGTCCTTTGGGACCTTTCAACCGAGCGCTCGTAATCAATTCACACAATCATAAAGTGTTTTCAACATGAGTAAGTATCTGGGCTCCATACCATGATACCACCCTTTACCAGAAGGAAATGCACATATCCTAAAGGGCGCTACCCCTCATAACCTTGCTGCATCTTTCGTGTTTGACCATTCCCGAGGTGTGAGGCTCGACGAAGTCACGTCCACAAAAACATACTTTATACAAAAGCCATGCTTTGGGTCAACAAATGATCATAGAGATGATCACCAAGATAGACGATCAAATAAATGATCCTATCACAAATAATCAACACAATGATCATTTCACAGCAACACTCAGCATGTCACATTACCAAATTGGGAATATATCGCTGATAACATTCAACTACATAACCTCTGAGCTCGTACGTCTCAGAGAAGGGTGTTAAGCTAAAAGAATAAATTCTCCGCCACCAACAGAAATATATTTGAAAGAAATCTGCTTTATATCTCAATTTGTAATGTTAGACATACATATTGTAACGACCCAGAATTTTATATTATTAAAATTTGGATATTTAATTAATTTTAAATATTAATAAGTGAAATTTATAAGTCGAATAAATTTTATTTCGAATAATTGGATTTAATTGGATAATTAAATCGATAATTTAATATGTTAAATTATGGAAATAATTGAAAATTGGGTTAAATATGATTGAAAATGATTTGTAAAATTTTATTTTATCATGTTGAAGTTATAATGATATTTTAGAACTTTTAAAATCGAATTAAAAGTTAATTTGTGAAAATTGAATATTTTAATATTTAATCGACTAGTGAAAATAGCCAATTTTTGAACAGTCTCAGAATTGGACGAAACCAGTTTCATTGGATCCGTAATTGTTTGTTATTATCGGATTTCAATTTTCGTAGCAATCGGAGTTACCGTTTGATCGTGGCAGCTCGAAACGCATCGAAATTGTTTTAATATTAATTTAGCGAGTTAAAATAGCCATTTTTCAAAAAGTCTCGGATTTCGACGAAACTAGTTTCATCGGATCCGTAATCTGATATTATCGTAAGGTTTCAAATTTCGTGTCAATTGGATTTACCGTTTGTCCGGTACAAATTAAAACGCCTAGAAAATCGTTTAAATCGGTTTAATTCAAATTGAACGTTTATAGCTATAACTCGCACAGATGTACGAGTTAGCTTCCGAAACCTGTTCCATTGTGTTCGGAACGCGGGGTAAACCTTAGAAACGCCAACCGGCACGCTTCGTTTGGAGTTCGAAAAATTTCGATGAATAGTAAATTGGGCGATTTTCTATATAAGCACCTCTCTTCTCTCATTTGCAAACAAAGGCCCAAACCCTAGGGTCTTGAACTGCAGCCGCCACTTATAATTCAATGGCCAGAAATTCACCATCTTCTCTCCTCAATAACTCTCAATCCATCAAGAATTACGCGAAGTGTTCAACATGAAACTTGTAGAGCTCGACGAGAGCTTTCAATCCATACGGTGATGATCGTGTTTGGAGCGACGTGGAGGGAGCAAGTGGGGGCCGACACCTACAGGTTGCGCACGTGAATATAGGGGCTGTGGGTGGCCGAGTTGCAGGTGGTGGTGGCCGTGAGTTGCTCTTGTCATGGGCTTTCGAATGGAGGTAGTTGATCGTGCTATAGTTCGTCAAGGAGGCCGAATTTTCAAACCCTAAAGTATGCTATGGGTTTCATATGTTTCGGCTCTTACCTGTAGAAGGAACGCAAGAGGAAGATGAAGATGTTGGACGGTCACGATGGTGGGGTGTTGGATCTTGTGGCTAGGATTGGCTAGGTTAAAAATTATAAAAGTTATGTTGTATTTAGTTTATATAAAAATCATGTAACTTCATAAATTCATAACTTTTTCATACGAGGTCGAAAACGCGCGAAACCAGTTGCGTTGGAATCGTATGGACGAGCACTACGCGATGGAATTGGATTGGAGTCATTTGGAGTTAGTGAGAATTTTGGGTAAAATTAAACGTCCGTTTAATTTTATTCGAAATAAATCGCTAAAACGAAATTGAAATCAAGGTGATAACTTCTCACTCAATCAAATCAGTTTCGATTTTATTTTAAATAGTTAGATTTAAAATATTTGAATGCATGTTTGAATGATGATTGTTATCTATTGATTGTTAAAATAGAAATTATGCGCCATTAGTAAGCGGATGTTATTTATTAAAAACATATACCGCGAATATTTCATAAACAGTGAAATTGGTATTATATATAATAGCAATATATATATATATTGGCATATGTATATATTGGAGTTATTGATTTCCCGCATTTGTATAGCGGATGAGACCCTATTGTACCGTCTATTAAGCGGATAATATTTTAAATCTCATATACCGCGATAATTTCGTACTGGAGCGAAATTGGTATTGTGCTAATGTTTGTGGATGCAGGAAAACAGGTTGGAGGGATCCAACTGGATTCCTCAACAGTATTTATTTGAATTTAGATATTTTGATATTTGATGGATTATCATATCGATATATGATATCGTTGTAGTTGTGATTGACTATTTGGTATGTAGCATCATTGGACCAAATTTTGGGAACTTTAAAATGATTTTTAAAGTGATTTTTGAAAATATACTATATGTTTGGAAATTGATCCATTTTAAATAAATAAACGTTATAATTTTTAAAGTTATAAAAATTATGATTTTGAGAAATACGGTTAAAGATTGATTTTTAAGAAATATGGGGTTGATGATTTTATAAAAATAGTTAATCGGGATTTTTGAATTTATTATAAAAAGTTGGAAACATAGGATTTATAAAATTTGATTATTTTATAAATCAAAATGGTGAAGCTATAAAGGAGATTAAAGATGTTTTAAAATAATAGTATAAATTGATTTTATAAAGGATTTATAAATTGATATAAATAAATTAAAACATTTGATTTATAAAACGAGTTTTTATAAGTGTTTGAATGAAGTAAAAAATGGATTGCATAAGTGAATGAAATTTATAAAATTATAAATGGTGAAGTTATAAATGAAATTTATAAATAGTAAGATTTATAAATTTTGTGAAATTATTAAAGAATATATTTGGATAAATAATTGAATCTTATAAGTTATAAGATTTATAATTATGAAGTTTAAAAGAACGATTTTGTAAAATAATCGTTTTATAAGCATTTAACTTATAATATGAACCTTTAGTTTATAATTGAGTTATAAACTGGAATAGGTTAATAAAGGAATTTATAAAAGGAAGTAGTTATAAAACAAATAGAAATAGAATTTATAAACGTTGTTTTATAAAATTCGCAATGACTTATTTTGATAAGTAAATTGTTGTAACTTGTTAATGGAGTTATATTCACGTTTTTGACTGTGAATAATCCTTTGAAATAAAATGTATAGAATTGATGAAATTTGTAAACGTAGTATATTCACGTTTTTGAATAGTGAATAATATGTTAAAGAAATTGTTTTGAATGTGATGTTTTAAATAGAATTAAAACGATCTAACGATGTTTTAAAATGTGTTGAGATTCGAAACCATAGGTTTCAACATTTATGGTTGAAATAGACGTTTTCGAGAAATAGAAGGAAATAATGGACTATAACACTATTGTTATAGTAAATGATTTCCGAAAGGAAATGTTTTGTATAGTATTGGGATTTATATATCTATCTTAAATTCGAATCCCTATACTAGTGATTTTGGGACGTCGTAACGATGTTTTACGTAACATCCGTTTTGACCTAAATAAATATGTTTAAAAGAATGATTTCCTTAAAGAATGAAATATATACTTAATTTCGATTTAAGTATATTGAATATTTTCCAAGTGTTGAAAATAAATGGATTTGTGAATTACTTATTAAATAAGTATGGAAATGTTTTCCAATATAAAGTGAACATTTTGAGAATTTATCTTGTTGAAGATAAATTGAAAAGAATAATTGAAATCGTATATGCATGGATATTTTGAAATATAAATTCACTATGGAATTTATGAATGAAAAGGAGAATTTGTTTAAAAATAAATATTGATTTATTTTTGAAGTATTGAAAATAATATATCTTGTAAAGATATTTTGGAAAATAAATAATTTGGAAAATTATTTGGAAACTGGTGATGTGCGCATATCCATTGATAGTTCAATAACCGACTATCAATATTTACCTTTGAATGGGTATTTGTTGTGATTGCTGAATTTGAATGCCACACTTGTTTTTAAATTATTGCGCTCGTTATTCGGATTACCCATTCCGAATAGTGATACGACGTAATGGATCGCATTGAAGATCGGTGTTGAAGACCCGGTATTTGCGAGAGCGATAGGATGACCTGTCGATTGACTCTGCACCGAGTTGCTCCGGTATTGAGTTCTCCATATGTGATGGGAAATCCGATCAGGATTGTGGATATCCGGATTGCAAGGACTTCTTTGTAAGTGCCTTCGGTTTTGTTCGATCCCGGAACAGACTTGTATGGATTGTATGTATGACATTACAAATTGAGATATAAAGCAGATTTCTTTCAAATATATTTCTGTTGGTGGCGGAGAATTTATTCTTTTAGCTTAACACCCTTCTATGAGACGTACGAGCTCAGAGGTTATGTAGTTGAATGTTATCAGCGATATATTCCCAATTTGTTAATGTGACATGCTGAGTGTTGCTGTGAAATGATCATTGTGTTGATTATTTGTGATAGGATCATTTATTTGATCGTCTATCTTGGTGATCATCTCTATGATCATTTGTTGACCCAAAGCATGGCTTTTGTATAAAGTATGTTTTTGTGGACGTGACTTCGTCGAGCCTCACACCTCGGGAATGGTCAAAACAGGAAAGATGCAGCAAGGCTATGAGGGGTAGCGCCCTTTAGGATATGTACATTTCCTTCTGGAAAAGGGTGGTATCATGGTATGGAGCCCAGATACTTACTCAAGTTGAAAACACTTTATGATTGTGTGAATTGATTACGAGCGCTCGGTTGAAAGGTCCCAAAGGACCGGGGGATGACATATTCGGTCAGTTGTTACTCAGTTAGGGGTAACCCGGCCTTGTGTTGGTAGAGATCCGGTTTGGTTCTCGGGGATGTCCATCCAGAGGCATTCTCATGTGGCAATGGGAAGTTCCTTGGCCTGATCATTCGTTGGAAATCCAAAGAAACAATACGAGACTTGTACGGTTTTAGTTGTATAACCTGCTATGGAATGTGGCAGTAACCTGCTATTGAAAATAGTTAGCTATAGTAGGCATACGATAATGGTCGTATGTTGGCTAAGATTTATATTCTACTTTCGAAATATTTCCTACACTATGCACTAGTAATAATATCAAATGTTCTTTTTAATACGTATCAAGCATCTTTGACTATCATAAGGAGAAATCTCCTCCGATTCTGCGTTTGCATTGTGTGTGTGTGCGGGAGGCCTTATGGTAGTCTCATCTTTAAAAGCATTGCGAATTGACTTTAAAAATATTCCTCTATTTTGTTTTCAAAGAAAAATAAACTGTTTTGAGTTCTCACACCAGTCACATGACTGACTCGGAGTTTATTGTTTTCCTTCCTAAACTCTGGGTGCCCACCAATTTCCACACGGGCAGTCAAGAGTAAGGTTTATCAGGATATTCTGGAGTTGCTGGAGGCAAGATGGATGGCATGGCGTATTATTAGTATAAAGTATTTCTTTTCCGCTGTTTGTTGTTGTTTGTTGTTGTACACTCTGATGTAATGTAATGTAATGTATGAAATGTAATAACTGATATAGTTCTTTGTTTAAAGATTATTCATTTATTATTATATGTTGTTCCGCTGCGAATTGTGAGATTCTGATATTGTTTTGTTGTGTTCTGTTCCGTTCTATTTTCTATTTTCTTTTCTCTCTATTTTCTATCTTCTTATCTCTTCTTCTCTCTCTTTCTTCTTCTTAAACCATAACATTTCGGGTTTTCGGCCTTCGATTTCTCGGCAGTCGATAAAGTGAGTATCGATGTTGAATTTTCGAAAGTCGAAAATTTTCGGGACGTTATAGACTTTAAAATTGTTTGTTGATTGTTTTAAAAGACAACTGTTTTCTTTTTGTTGCTCATACCAGTCCCACGACTGATCCGGAGTTTATTGTTTTCTTTCCTAAACTCTGGGTGCTCATTATTTTTTTTACATGAGCAGTCCAGAGTTGGGTTTTTCAGATAGTCAGATTAGTAGGTTATCTGGAGCTAGTTTAGTCTTTGGATCACACCAGTCTTGCTTGTCTTGGTGCATCGTTATTAGGAGTTCGAGCTATTGCTGGATTGGTTCTTGGAAATGGAGTTACTGTTATTTTTGGAGTTCTTCCTTGAAGACTATCTTAGAGTTATTTGTTCCGCTGCTAGATGTTATCTGTTTTTTTCTTTTCCGCTGCTATTTATTGTGTCATATCTCTGATGTATATTGATATCTACTGGATCACCTGTTGTATCAGATATTGTATCAAAGCTGTATATCAATGTATTATTCTTTTTATTCCGCTATGTTGTTTACTTAATGTTGTTATAAGCTCCGGCGAATCGGATTTGAACGGTCAAATCTATGGCGTTCGAATACGATATGAAGTATGGATGTCGATTTTCGAGCGGGCAAAATCCGAGTCGTTACACATTCCCTTGCCTCCGTGCCTCCACTAAGTCACGACCGAGCTCCTCTATTCCGTCCAGGTCACCACAATCAACACCCCTCTTTGGACCTCCCCAAATCGCCATCTTTTAAACAATACTCACCAACAATCGGCGATGACCCACTCCAACCCTAACTGATCGACAATTGATCGAAAATCACGAACTTTAAACGTCGCATTCGTCATCGCCCTTCAAACCATCAACCTTCGCCAACCTTTATATCAAAATCCGCGACATCCCTACATGCGACGCTTCCCAACGCGCCTCCTCCTCTCGATTTCGATCGATACCTCCTCGCTGCAGCCCTCCTTTCGCGGCCCCGCAACCATTTTTGGACTCGCGATTCGGTTATCATTTTTTATAGGTGGATTCGAACTTCCTGAATAGAGAGTTATAGGCATCATGATAGAATTTAGAACGAGGAAGGAGGAGGCTCCCAGTTTTGCCTTGTTCAATTTCAACTAGACTTCAAACAGAAGGGAAAACGAACAGGAAGCTCACGATTTACTGATTTTGTTTGTTTGAAACCTTTTTTGACTGAAAGGAGAGGGAATACTTCTGCTTTTCAAATGAAGGTTGCATGAGATTTGGATAGCATATTGAATGGCCTAAATACAGTGAAGTGATGGGATTACAGTTGAAAAAGATATTTGACAAGACAATTACTTATTTAAAATTTTAAAACGCCTTGATTTACGCGACTCACAATCTCGAATCCCTATCAAAACGTGCCGCCAGGAGTTTATAAGGTTATAACCCTATTTCAAACGTGAAGAAAAAGGTTTCGAGTCCTTATTCGATCATATGGAGAAGATATCTTTTTGAAACAAATTATTATATTAAATTTTTGATATTACTTTCAGCACGTTTATATTCCACAAGGCCAAATGATAACTCTAAATGCTACGAAATTTGGAACCCGATAGCAATACACTATTACGCACCCAAGGACCTAGTTTCGTCGAATTCGGAGACTGTGCCTCGAAAGGCTATTTTTGAATGTCAATTTGATCAAACAATTTTTAAAAAGTGAATAGATCATTTTTAGATTCAATTTTAAAACTTGTATTATCTTCATTATTATTAATATAAATTTTTACAAGCCTTTAAATTATTTTTATCGGTCTTAAAACTCAAGATACAATAATCTAACCAATATTCAATTGTAAAATTCAATAACTAAATTATCTAGTAAATCGCTGTATTTAAATTCTGAATTCATTTTATAAATAAAAACTCAAACTTCGATATTCAAAATCAATCTATAATTCATATTCAATATTTCAAACCATTTAAATATTCAAAACGAACTACGAAAAGTCCCAGTCATTACAGATTCACAACTTACCACATGTTGGGAAACTTAATCATCAAGATACTGGCGAATCAAAGCAATAGCCTTCTTATCCATCTTCTTCCATTTTCCCTCATCTACATCAAAGGGCTTCGTTCTATCTCCATCGATCAGATCATGAAGATCATTGAGGTACAGAACGTCCTCCATCTTAGGCTTCCAAATACCCCAATTTTTCCCATCCAAAATAGCTATCTTCGAAAACAAAATCGTATCCGACATCAATAGTTTTTCAAACCAAAATTACTCTAAGCTTTGCGATGATCTATGCTCCGATACCAACTATTATGAAAATAGTAGTGCTTTAAGGAAGCTTGTATCAACAGATCTTTGTCGCCTAAATCACCAAGAGATAACTAGGATTGAAAACAAGATGGAATTGGAATTAAAACGCAATAACACAAGATATTCCACCCAACCACCCACTTTATTGATTCACCAGAATTTAGTTTACAATTAACAGAACGAAGCTAAAATAAACAAAATACTATTGAATCAATAACCAAATTGAGAAAGGGAGTCAATATCTATATAGCTAAAATTATTGAAGAAGAAGAATAAAGATGGAGAATAGAGAATTAACAAATAGATTTTCCACTCCTTTTACACTCTTTCTTCCAGTCTCTATTTATAATATTAATTACTTGATGCCCAAGTTAATATTAAATGGCAAAAAATTATTTGATTATCCAATTAGAGCAAGAAAAACATAATTAAATATGCCTATTAATTAGAGAAAATAAAATCTTCTTTTTCTTTTTTCTCTATATTTATTTCCCTCTATTTGTGATTTTGTATCACCAAAATTTCACAATCAACTCCATAACTACCTCCTTGAAAGGATCCTAGATCACCAACATAATGATGTGGCTGAGCGTCGCAGCTGCGAATCAGGATACCTACCTAGACAGCTTCGAGGGCACGATCATGAGGTATAGGGACAAGTTCGAGTCGGACATGATGAAGTTGGTACAGTACACGAGCAACAGCCTGGTAATCATACCAGCGATTGTGGGCATGTTATTGGATGCAGATATGCCGCTTCACACGAAGGTTCTGTGGATCAATTCTTCGCAGAGGCACAGTTACAACAAGTCGGAGGTGAGAAAGAGACAAATATAACGATAATGAATAACAGAACGTGGCAAGTAAGGGCGATTAATGAAATTATTGGGATGGTGGGGAACAGAAGTCCATACATGTATATGTGACGAAAGGGCTGCATGAGGAGAATGCGGTAACTGATAAGAATGAATGGAATGTGATCGGGTCTGGGTATTGGATGGATGATGCTGTTTTTCTACAGCTACTTTCGATATGCTTTACATCGTGTTTAGTTAATGAGATTTCTTTATTGCTTTCCTCAATATCAGTTATGAAAGTGTAACTAACCTAAGCTAATTATCGCATTATTCAACCTGTGATGACACAGATGAAAAAGTAGTTTAATGTGTTGAGTGATAAAGTTTGAAACAGTTCACACGGAATGAATGTTTTTAAGAAATCTTTATTTAAGTGCGTGAAAAATAATTATTAATGGTGTTAACATGAATTAAAGGGTAAACTTGGAGTATATTCAATTCATTTTAATCTACTCCAATTTCATTTTAACGATTCTCAACTTTTTGTGGTTTTAATTCATACGATCTTTTTGTCATTCCAATGCATAATACATTAAAAAGACAAATAAATCGTTAAGAAGTCTTAATGCTGTAATTATTCATACATATATATCAGTTTAGGATCACAGTTGTGGCTTTGGCTTTGTTTCTTCAACAAGTTAAGGTTGGAATTACTCTTAGGATTCATTCACGGATATTTTTGGTTAAAGGTAAGAGATTAGAGGTTGAGACGTTTGTGGAAAAAGAAGTAATATGAAAGAAGGTTGAGTAGCATTTGGTTTAAAAATGAATTTTTTTGTTTTCGTTTTCACTATGTTTTTTAAATATGAGAAGAATGGAGGGACAGCGGGAGGGATAAAATAAAGATGGATGAGAGAACAATGGGGATGGAGGGACGATAGAAGAATGAATTGTTTCACGTGCTTGTGTCATTTTTCAAAACATGGAAAATAAGAAAAAGTTGTTTTCTATTTTGCATTGTTTAATCCATTTTCTAAGTTGGTCATTTTCGACAATATAAATGTGCCATGTGCACTTTTATATGGACGGAAACTCAAAACTAAAAATAATAAACCAAATACTACCTTCGATTTTATTTTATACCACATAATTAATACTTTTTGTTTAGAAATTAATTTAAATAACTTACTAATTAATATTAATAATTAATATTAGTAATTAATAATTAAGAACCTACGATTGACTTAACAACTATTACATTTGAGGTACTCTTTTAAGTGGTGAGATACCGCAACATTTTAGAGCTGAAAAACATATTTAGTATAAGTTTTGTTGAAAGAATTTTGTCCACCTTATCTAAAATAAGTCAGACGGATGGGGCTGAATCATATGTGTTTCTTAGGTCTGAAGAACCCTTAATAGTGCATACATTTTAAATAAAAAGCAATAATGTTAAAACTATCTATGTTTTTTCAAGTGAACATTTCTCATTTGGTAGAAAAAAGTTAGCAAACTTAGTTGACTTCATAGCGTAGTATATCAACCAGTAACATAACGGGCTTTCATTGGTACCTTGTCCAATATTGATTATAAATGGTTGACGGACCACGACTAGTTATCATTTTGATCAATCAACTATAATGAGCTATGCTAATATAAACGTACAAACAAGTTGATGCACAAAGTAATAAAATATTTTTGAAACAGTCCCACATCGAAGTAATGTTATAAAAAAATCTATATAAATATTTAACTATGTTTATTTATTGTAAAGTGAACATTCAATTAAAATAACAAAGTAAATGAGATTATATTCGAGCTTTATCATTTAAATAGTGTGTTTACTTTCTTATTTTTTATTTAAAAACATGTCTGCGAATATGTCAGAATGATTCAGGCTACTATAACTGTTATCATGTAAAAATATGCAATTAGTATATTTTCAAATTTTGACCCTCTAATATTCATAAAGTTGTAATCCATGTATATGGAATTAGGGTGTAGCTAAACACATGTGAGTGAAAGTCTCTAGTTTGAAACAAAACATACTTAATAGTATGTTTACTTTATTTTATTTTATTTAAAAACATGTTTGGGAATTTACCAGAATGACAATGTATAAATGTAATCATAGAAAAATACGTAATTTTTATATTTTTAAATTTCGACCCTGTAATATTCATAAAGTTGTAATTGATTTGTATGGAACTGGGGTGTAACTTAACACACATGAGTGAAAGTCTCTGGTTTGAAACAAAAAATATTTTCCATACGGTGCTAAATTCATATGTCATGAAGTTATTGTGATGTTTCTGACATTTGGTATTCATTTTTCCACTCCTATTTTTTACCTACCTTAATTTTTTTAATGATTTTCAATTTTTGATTATATATAATTTCAAATTTTAAGGTAATCCTGCCGTTAAAAGAAACTTCACACATCTTTTTAGAAGATTTCAGATTTTGTATAGGGCATAGATTGTGCTTGAAAAGTGACATTATTTTGGCTATGCTATACTAATTTATAACCATTTAATATTACATGAATTTTCAACCAACTCAGCAGAGCTACTAACATAAATGTAAGAATGTTGCAACGAAACTTGTATAAATATAGAATTATTTTTTATCGTAGTAAAGTACAAGATGATTGAGCACTAGATTCTATTAAATTTTACTGAAATCTGTGCGGTTGCACTGAAACAAGTAAATGCAAACTGAACGATTTTGTTCAATACCTCATTGACTTTATTATTAATGGGAATATTTAATAGTAAAAGAATGTAAATTCATTATTTCTAAACTAGTACAGATGTAGTATTCATACTGAGGCACCCTTTATACCCACTCCATGTACCAATTCTGCAGCGAGTGCGACAATATCGGTACGATCGGCTTCATCTTCGACAACACAGTGGTCATCTTCCAAAGATGCAAGATCTGGCATCAATTGAAATATCGCTAACTCATGGTTATATTCCTTATGACAATAAATGCTTACTATTCAAAAATTTGTAATTTAAAAAGTTGATCATTTAAAAAACTATAATCACTTTTATTAATTATTAATTCTTACTTAAAATAACTAATATTTGTTTAATATTTAGTAGATCATACTTAACAATAATATTTATTCAATTATTATTTAATAATTAATAATAGTATGTTTTGCTATTATTAGTTAATTTATTTCCAATTTTATAATGTAATAGCTAGGCATAAAAAAGCTTCAAAGTCAACTATCCCCACATACATATGCCTATTGTGATAATAATACATGCACAGATTAAACTGATAATGGATCCATATTTTTCATGTTTTTTTAACCATATCCACCATAAAAATCATAAGATCATATATTTAATAGCTCTTAGAAAATCCACTGTATTTTGGAAGGGTTAAATATATCATAATACATTAATACTGCTAAAATGCATCAAATCCCTAGAAGCCATTAGATATATATGATCTAATGGATTAAAAGCAATTTTGAACCAAAGTAGGTGATTCTGATCTTATTTTCAAAACTCATGAGGATTAAAAAAATGTAACAGCACTAGAAGGCATGGACTTGCTCCAATCATCATTACAACGGTCTTCTTCATGCATCAAACATCCTTATTACATGAAAATTTCTTCCATTCTTAATTTCGCAATCATCTTCTCCAACTTCAAAAACCACTGCAACAATATCCTCCTCTTACATAGCCATGTAAATTTCTGAGTGAATAGGTTAAGAGATGGTATGTTTGATCAATCCATAGTTTTGCTCCATAACCCAGTGCTTGGGCTCCTGCTTTACTAGCCACTCCTCCGTCAAAAACACCAGCTCCATTCATGATCCATAAACCTCTGCAGTATCTGACTCCGTTATCGTCACCTCCAACGACTACATGGTCGAAACCGACATGCACATCTACGAAAAAACTTGTCCATAAATACAATGGAAGTATCCATTTGAGAGGCAATATTTATATTGGGTATGTTAAATATTAGTTTATTACATATATATAAGTAAATTTTAATTTGATATTATTTTTAGTAGGCACATAAATCGTACAAAGAAAAAGGTTAGACAAAAAGTATGATTTGATGGCTCGATTTGCAAATTATATATCAAAGATGCAGTTTCGTTCTTTTTCTCTTATTATTTTAGTGGCCACGTGGACTTATATTTCAAAGTGCTACACGTATTGATGAAGGGTTGCGCAAGAATCTTCCCAAGCAATGTTATTTATTCTTTGACAAGATGGCCGACCTGCTGGAAAATGTGTGGAAGTATGGTTAGATCATAGAGTTACCTTGTAGCACACATATATATTCTTCTTAATTGTGTTGGAGTTGTACTATTCGTTAGGCATTATTCTATTATAAGTCCGGATTTTTTTAAATAATATGTGTTGCATTTATTATAATGCAATATATTATCAATATGTACAGTGTTTATGAATCACAACATACATGCGGTGATATCAGTAAAGAATTCGCTAATTGATTTTCAAACTACCTTTTTGATCCGAGAAATTGTGTGGTCGATGAAGAACTGAAACATCTTGTGATGGGATAAAAAAGAAAAGCAAGACATATCTAATATTCTTTGCCAATGGATATAAATTCAATACTAAAGAATGTTGTGTCGAAAAGTTAACTAACAATGCTAGTGTATTTGTTAAAGGTAGTGATGATCCAAATGATCACACAAATGATTTTTATGGCGTGTTAATACAAGTTTTGCAATTGAAGTATTTCAAAAGATTTATAGAGGAAGTTTTTCTATTTAGATGCAACTGGCTCAGCAATATTCCAAGTTCTGAAATTATCGTGCACCCAAAACATAATCTTATTGAAATAAAGCGTACATCATGTTATCATAAGTACGACCTTTTACAAACCAAACAAGCCCTACAAGTTTATTACTCTTCATATCCTCCTCCAAAAAGAGATAAACTAGATAGATCGGCATTTTTTGAAACGAAGGCAAGATTTACGATTAATGGAAAGAATATTCTAGACGAACAAGCTTATCAAGCAAATATTGAGGATAATAGCAAAGTAATAATAACCGACAATCAAATCGATCTGGTGCTTGAAACGATTAAACTAAATGTATTAGTAGAACCATTTGAGACTACATGAGAAACAGTATAGAGTGCGATACCATGTCTAAATCATAAAACGACTAGGACTGATTAATAATGTACATTTTGATAGAAGGTAATTCATGTAATTATTGATGTTACATTTCTTATTATAAAAGTGATATGTTTTCTTATAATTAAATGATATGTTATGTCTTAACAAAATGTTATATCTGTGGTGGGTATTTTGTCATTTTTCAACGTCATGGTTCTTCCTATTTAGGTTCCCATATTCTACTAAAATTGGGAGAGATGCAGGACGTGATGGAAGCAGTCCGTCAGAGCAGGGACCGCTTACCGTAGTAAAGCTACAACCAAAAGAGAATGGGTCGTAAGTATTAAATTTACTTCATTATTATAAATATTTTACATATGATATATTAGTCATTATTTGTTAAAGGTCTGTATCATATTTAACACGAGATTTGAGCTGGAGCCATCAAAAATTGTCGTTAGTATTTCGAAGATGGCATCATGAGCAGGATGACTAATTGTTGGCCTAGGTGGGGTAAGATCCTTGGCCCCGTTAGGGCAAGTATCTTGCAGGACTTCCTTGCAAAATGTAAATTTATATATCATTATATATTACCACTTTGCAATTTGATGACTAAGTATTAATGTACAGCTTATATTATTTCACCGTACATGGGGAGGTAGACTTCTAGGAAGAAGACGTTGAACTTTACAATTTGCTGACAAAGAATTTCCAGGACGTAATGTCTGACATAAGAAAATCGAGGAAGAAGCCTGACTAGATGTGCGCTAGCATGTGGAATGCTTTGGTTGCTTGGTGGAGTTGCGTGAATTCAAGGTAAGTTTATCATATATCATTTTAATTTGTTTCCATATATAATTCATAATTTAAAGCTGAAATATATAATGCTCAATTTAAATTTATAGACGGAGTCAAGAGGAACTTTGCAAATAGGAACAAGAACCCAAATATACATTGCGGTGGCTCAAAATCATTCCAGCATCTTCATGAGGATCTGGTAAATTTATCAATTATAAACAATTATTAACTTATGTAATTTGTATAAACAATAATGATACGTACTAATTATTTCAGGAAAGAGAGCATGACGGTCATGTCTCCTATATGGACATATTTGCTCATGCTCATACCACCAAGCAATCAAACAAAGATGGCTCAATACCATACGCATGAAGTGACGATGAAGCAAGCGAATCCTATGCAAGAATACTTTAAATTAGAAGTTATTATTGATCAATTTAATTAATTAGTTATAAAGAATAACTAAAATAATGTAGTGTGAATTTCATTTATATTTTATTTTCCATTGTAGGAAAAAATTGCAGAAGCACGAGCACAGATGTTGGATGGATCAGGATCGAATTCGTTGAACACTGATAAGGAGGACATGACTTTTGACTCCATCATGGAACCCACATCGCAAAATAGGTGTTATGTCTTTGGGAATCAAGCGGTAATTTCTAAAAATTTACTAGCTTATAAATTTAAAACAATAATAAAAAAGTTGTCATAGAAAAATATATCATTAATGTTTTAACAAATGATTATGCTTTAGTTATTTGCTCCTTTTTAATTTACACCAGCCACTAAAATACATTTTTGATTTTTTGACATATACCTTGATTATTTGCAGGCTAGGTCCATGTAGAAAACACATCGAAAAGCTCAGGATGAAGAAGAGATCACGGAGCTTAGAGCTATGTTCGTGGAGCTGCAGGAGAAAGATCACTGTCGTGCTGCAGAGAAAATGCAACCAAACCAGCGCTTGGCTGAGGTGCAGCAGCATGCGTCATTGCCTTTGTTGGGTGGTTCCAAAGTTGATGATGAGTCTTGATGGGTATGTTACTTTGAGTTTATGTTTGGATATTCTGAAATTTATGCATTTAAATATGCTTGATACATTTTGATGCTATGTTGGATGATATGTTGGTTTGTATTGACACGTTGGATGTTGATTGGGTATATTAGATGTTGGATGTTGATTATTTAGTATATTGTTTTTTTCTCTTAAGTACTGAACTGGTGGGGATTGAGTTGGATATTGGGAACATTCGATGCAATATTAACATCATTTGATAATAAATATTTGAAATCTCATCATTTGATGCAAACATTCAAACAATATTAACATCAAATAGTTCAAGCACTATTTGAATGGATTTTAATTAAAAATCTTCTCCATTCAATTTGACAAAGCCGTCTGTTCCATGACTCCTGCTCCAACTCCATCCACTGTCCTGAAGAGCTATTAATTAGAAATCTCCGCCAGTTAATTTGATAAAAGCCATATGATCGGTGACCTGCTGCACAGACTCCTACTTCACCACCGTCCCCTCCATCAAAAAGGCCAACTTCACCCACAATCCAGTAAAGCTTTTCAAAATCTCCTTGTCTGTCACTTCTGCCACCCACTCCGAACTAGCTTTTATACTGGACCCCATTGTGACTTCTAAAGATGTTAGGCATGAATCTGCAGTATCGGTTCCGTAACCACCTCCTTAATAGAATCCATGATCTCCGACATAAGGATGCGACTAAGCCAATGACCAGGAATGCTGCTTGGACAGATTCACTGCTAGAACGATTTCGTATGGCGCGGGCTTTTGCGACGGTTGGCGACGGTTAAAAAGTGCGGCCGCTGCTAACCGTCGCTATACGCAATATACAGGTGCTTCCCGCGAGCAGAACTTTCATTCCTTTCCCACCAAAATTAAACCCCCCTTCCCCCAATCCGCCGCCCCCCGTCACCGCAGCCGCCGCCCCGCCTTCCGCCGCCTCCAAATCACCCAAATTCGCCTAGATATGCTTCTAATCTCTATTTTGAATGTAAATTTGATGTTTTGTAGGTTTAGTTTAGACCCTAATTAAATTAGGATTTGTTGTTAAATTAGGATTTGTTGTTAAATTAGGTATTAGTAGTGTTGTATGTTGATTTGGTAGATTAATTAGTTTATTATCATGAAGTTAAATTAGGTATTTGATTAATTAGTTTATCGTGAAGTTGAATAAATGGTTGATGTAGATAATTAGTGTTGGCGATTAACATGGTTAGTTGGTTAGGTGAAAAATTAGTGTATATTAATGATTAACTTGTTTATTGATGAATTTAGATGAAAGTATTTCACAGTTTATGAAATTGATAAATTTCAAATTTAAGTTGTTAAGTGAATTTAAGTTGACAAATTTTTATTTAATAATTAGATTTTTATTGTTTTCTAATTATCTATTTGATAATTAGATTTTGTTTTTTTATAATTATCTTCATTGATAATTCTTCTATTTATCTTGTTGATTTAGCGACGGCTAGCGATGGCCATTTTAATAATTTTAGCGATGGCTAGCAACGACTAGCGACGGCCAAAATGCAAAAGGTTGTATATATTGTACAAAAATAAAGTTTATACAAAAAATTATAAAATGAATATGAGATTATTAAAAATTCTGCAAATATATAATTTTTTTTTAAAAAAATTAGGAAATGACTTTAAAAACAACTAATATTGTACTAAAATCGATTTTGTAAAGAAATTAAGAAATGAATGTAACAGCAACAAAAATTCCACTAAAATCTCTGTCGTAAAAAAATAAAGAAATGAATATTGAACTAAAATTGTTAATTGAATGTTGAACTAAAATTTAAATACACAAATTTATGAAATAAAACTTAAATAGTTGAAACATTGTCAAAATTTGAAAAGAACAACAATATTTGATAAAATATAAAGAAATTTTTTTATCCCTTAGATCGGCTTTGGCTCCGTCTGGCAAGTGTTATATATGATCGTTATATGGATGTTCGTTTTATAATGGAACGGACATTTATATTCATCTGATATAATATTTGTCGGACATGTTCCTGTATTGGACAAGTTACAAACACAATAAAGTAATTACATATTATAAATCATTTCATTTTAAACAATTACAAAATTTCGACAGCACTTCCTTTACGTTCCCTGTGTACACGCATTTGTGTACGATATAGGGAATAGAAGGGAAGTGTTGCCGAAATTTTGTTGAACTGTTTAATCTGAAATGATTTATAAAATGTAATTACATTATTGTGTTTGTAATGGGAAGTAGGATGACTGACCACCGAAGTGAAAACCAAAATACCAAAAAATAAAAAAATAAAATGAAGTTTTTATTTTGATTTTTCTACAACGATGAACTGTTTACAATGGAGAATGGTTGAAAATTAATGATTTAAATTGTCTAACATACATTTTCAAATTAGGAAAAATGTTCAATTATTTTCTCGACCGTACTTGGATGTATGAAGTCAGAACTGAAAAGAAGGGATCAATAAAGCAACATTTCTACAACGGTATAAACGAATTTATTAGATTTGCTAAATCTAATAACCGAAACAACACAGAAATTCATTGCCCGTGTAGTAAGTGCCAACATTTGAAGCATTAGAAACCAGTTATAGTTGAAGTACATTTGTATCAATATGGTTTCGTGCCTGATTATTATTTCTGGAATCGTCATGGAGAACTTGTTGAACCTACACCTAATACTGAAGTGTTAGAGGACGGTAATATGATGACGAATCCGATAGAAAATATGGTGGATGATGCAGCACGATCAATGGTTTCTACAACTGAAACTGTCGATGAAGACGAAAATGTCAAAGAAGAACCGACTGCGGGAGCTAAAAAAAATATACGATTTGTTGGATTCTGCTAAGAGGCCGTTGTGGGACGGATGTAAAAGCAGAACCGAACTTTCAGTAACCGCTGAGTACATAACTATGAATCAAAATTCAACCTTACGGAAGCTGCATTTACAGCAGTTGTACAAGCTGCAAAATGACACATGCCACCCAATAATCTGATGTGCGATAATCATTATAAAGTAAAAAAAATAATATCTGCTTTCGGTCTACCGTACGAGAAGATAGATGCATGTGTGAAAGGTTGCATGTTGTATTGCAAAGATGACGTTGACCTCAGAAAATGCAAAATATGTAACGAAGAAAGATACAAACCAAGAAAGAAGAAAGGGAAAGAAGTCCCGTACAAGAGAATGCATTATTTACCCATCACTCCCAGACTTCAAAAATTATATGCATCTTCTGCTGCGGCCTATCATATGCAATGGCATAGTGTGAGAACAGCGGAGGAAGGAACTTTGATACATCCATCCGACGGAGAAGCATGGAAACATTTCGATAAGACTTATCCCGCATTTGCTGCGGAAAGCCATAATGTCAGACTTGGTTCATGTACGGATGGATTTTCACCATTTTCACAGTTTGGTAGTAAATATTCGTCCTGACCAATTATCGTGACTCCGTATAATTTACCTCCATGGATGTGTATGAAGACACCATATATGTTTCTCACCACTGTCGTTCCCAGCCCTCATGATCCAACCCAAGGAATTGATGTTTATTTACAACCATTGATCGAAGAGTTGAAGAAACCGTGGAATGAAGGAGTCGAAACTTACGATGTATCAACGAAAAAATTTCGGTTATTCGCTTCTTTGTTATGGACTATTAATGATTTTCCTACATATAGGATGCTTTCTGGTTGGAGTACGGCCGGTCGTCTAGCATGCCCTTATTATATGGAAGAAACACGAGCATTTTCGTTACGATATGGGAAGAAAGTTTCATGGTTTGATTATCATCGGTGTTTTCTTTATCCCAATCATACTTTTAGAAGAGATAAGAAAATTTTCATAGCTAACAGAGAAGAGAATTTGAAACCACCCAAAGGTTTGGTCAGGCGAGGAAATATACGAAATTGTAAAGGACTATCCAAAGATACATGAAACTGGTGTCCTGACTGAAATCCTAGGAAAGTCAGACATTCATAATTGGTGCAAACAAAGTATATTTTGGGAGTTACCATATTGGAAAGATCTCTTACTCCGACATAATATTGACGTGATGCACAATGAAAAGAACGTGTTTGATAACCTGTTTAATACAATTTTGAATGTAAAGGGCAAAACCAAGGACGATTTGAATTCAAGGCTTGATATAGCAAACTATTGTAAGCGCCCGGAACTTCATATGAAGCCTAATGACAATAAAAAACTGAAAGCATGCTATGAGATAGACAATAAGCAAGTAAAACTCATGCTAAAGTGGGTGGAAGAATTAAGATTTCCCGATGGGATTTCTTCCAATCTACGTAGATGTGTTGACTTCAAAAATAGTAAACTGAGTGGGATGAAAAGCCACGATTGTCATATCATGATGGAATATTTACTACCCGTGGCTTTTAAAGAACTGTTGCCTGTAAAAGTATGGAACATTATAACAAAGTTATGTTTGTTTTACAAACAGCTTTGTTCGACAACATTAAAGGTGGATCGTATACGTAAACTTGAAGTAGAAATACCCATATTGCTATGCAAACTGGAGAAAATACTTCCGCCTGGTTTCTTTAACGTAATGGAGCATTTACCTATTCATCTTTAATCCGAAGCACTTCTTCGAGGTCCTGTGCAATATGGATGGATGTATCCGTTTGAGAGGTAAATTAACATGTGCAATGTTCAAGTCAATTTCAAATTCAAATTTGTATATCTAAACATGTAATAAATATCTTAATAGGTACTTGAATCATCTGAAGAAGAAGATTCGACAAAAAGCCTGAGTTGAGGGTTCGATATGCAAATCGTATCTTGAAGAAGAAGCCTCATTCTTTTTCTCTCACTACTTCAAGGACGATGTGAACTTATCATTTGTAACTGTTTCTCGAAATGAGGAAGTCGTTGAACAAAATTCTTCTCAAACAATGTTATCTATTTTTAGACAACATGGTAAACCTGGGGGAAAATGTGTGGAAATATGGTTGGACGATAGAGACCACAATGTAGCACACACACGTATGTTCTTTTAAATTGTGTCGAAGTCACACCATTTGTCAGGTAATAATTAATTCACTTGTAATTTACTTGTATGTACATAATAATTGTAACAATATATGTAGTATCTACGAATCACAGTATCCATCTGGCGATCTCAATAAAGAATTTGCCAAATGGTTTTTGAACTACGTTTATGATCCAAGAAACTGTGTCGTTGATGAAGGCTTAACACATCTTGTGATTGGACCTAAAAGAAATGTGAAGACTTATCCAATATTCTTCGTCAATGGGTTTAAGTTCAACAAGAAAGATTACGGGGCTGAAAAATTAACATATAACAGCAGGGTATTTGTCAAAGGCAGTGATGATCCAGATGAGCATTTAAAAGATTTTTACGGCGTCTTAGCACAGATTCTAGAGTTGACATATTATGTTGAACCTTTAGAAAAGGTTTTTTTATTTAAGTGCAATTAGTTCAGTAACGTTCCTGGTTCCGGAATCAACGTTCATAAAGAGTATAAACTTATTGAAATAAGGCATACATCACACTACTATAAGTACGATCCTTTTGTATTAGCCAAGCAAGCGTTACAAGTTTATTTTGCTCCGTATCCATCTTTGAAAAGAGATAAAGCGGATTGGTCTGCTGTTTTCAAAACAAAACCAAGGTTTACGTTTGATGGAAATAATATTCCAAATGAAGCAGCATATCAAGCCGATCTTGAATCAAATACAGAAATAATAATAACTGATGATATTGATGTAGGGCCTTTGAATGATGAATCAAACGTCTTATTTGATGCATTCGAAAGTACCAAGAAAATGAGATAGAATACGAGAGTGAGTCTGAATCAGAAAACGATGAAGACTGATCGTTATTGATATAATTGTTATGTGATAGTGATTGAAACATGCTATGTAATAGTATATTTCTGTAATTTTTCTGTGATGATCATTTAGTTAATTTTTATCCATGTTTTGTACTAGTCAATTTTTATAATTGTTCTGTGAAAGTGATTGAAACATGCTATGTAGTAGCGAATTTCTATTATTGTTCTGTGATGATCATTTATTTAATTTTTATCCATGTTTTGTACTAGTAAATTTTTATAATTGTTTGTGTGAAAGTGATTGAAGCATGCTATGTAGTAGTGAATTTCTATAATTGTTCTGTGATGATATTGTTTTTCTATAGTAGATATGTCTGGTAGGAAACGAAGTATGACAGGCACACCATCCCCATCTCCCGGTGCGGGTGGTAGTGGCACTGCACCAGACATACGTCCGATGGCAGAAGTTATTCCGAAAAGTGTCGGGTAAGTATCAATTTTATTTAAAGTATAAGTTTTAAAATCCACTAAACATGTATATCATAACTTTTGCAGGGGCTTTGAGGTGGAGCCATCAGATTATATTCTACAGGTTTCGAGGAAGGCTTTTCAGAGCCAGATGGATAGTTGTTGGTCTCGCTGGGACGACATCCCCCTTCATGTCAAGAATGCAATACATGTCGATTTACTTGTAAGCAGTAGTTTGAATTTCAGTTGTAAATTAATATAATCTATATAACTTAAAATAATTTTAATTTACAGGCTGCAGTCCGCGTTGACCCTGATGACATGGACGTTTTCTTAAATCACTGGAACAAAAGAATTAGGAAAAATTACAGGGATACATTGTCCAAGGCTAAGAATTCAGGCAAAAAGCCGAACTGGATGGGTGACTGTGTATGGGCTGATTTTCTTCGGCTTTGGAACACTCCGGCAGCAAAAGTAAGTAATATATGTTTGCTTTGTTATTTAAATCTAATATAAATCTCGCAAGATATATACGTGATAATTTATCTTAATTTGTAAGAATTATCTGTGCGGAACCGGGCTAACAGGAATAAAAATCCTTCATGGCACCGTGGTGGCTCCAAATCCTTACAGGAGCATAAGAGAGAGCTGGTAATTAAATTTATAAACTGTGTTTACATTTTATTAAAATATTTTATAATCAGATTAGCAATAATATTTATATATTTTCAGGTCGCGAGATACAACCGCGAGCCCACTATGGCCGAGTTGTTCAAGGTGACGCATGCCGTGGAGAGGACTGATGAAGAAGGCAATGTTTCGTACGAGCGGTCGGATGACAAATCCCAATCAGTAATGGTAAACTAATTTATTGTTAATAACAATATTTAGTCTTATTTTATTTTCAAAAACTTGAAATTCGGTTTTTATCGTGTAAAACAATTGTTCGTAATCACAGGAGAGGTACGAAGCTGAGCGAGCTCGGGTAGCACAGTCCACTAGTCGGAAAGAGCTTACGCTAGAGGAGGTGAACAATATCTGGGATGCTATTTTTGACCCGCCTTCTCGGACCAATGTGCGGTATAGCTATGGAAATTTGGAGGTAAATTTTGACATGTACTAAGATATAAATTTACACATGCATATGAATAGTTAAATAATTTTAATAATATTATATATATATATATACATACTAATATATAAATAATTATGAACTATTTTACAGGCGGTCAGATTGCAGAGTGCATACAGGAGGTC
Organism: Allium cepa; assembly: GCA_030765085.1. Taxonomy (NCBI): domain Eukaryota; kingdom Viridiplantae; phylum Streptophyta; class Magnoliopsida; order Asparagales; family Amaryllidaceae; genus Allium; species Allium cepa. The sequence goes on from CM060928.1 coordinate 917,507,999, forward strand.
CCAACAAGAAGAGGAGATTTCTCAGTTGAAGAAAACAGTGGATGAAATAAATGATTGGAGGAAGTGTTTCTTCGAGCAACAGCTGGATGAGCGGATTGTAGGTTATTTGCAACAGCATGGAAGGATGCCTGGAGAGGATAGCATTGATGGTGAGGAGTAGGTATGCTTGTTTGCTCATGTTTCAGTTTGGTATATACACATTTTGGTTGGTTTGGTGTATATATATTTTAGGATATTATGTACAAATTTTGATGACTTGTAGTTATGTTAACGGTTTGTTTGGGTTAACGGTTTTAGTTGTGGTTGGAGAACTATGCACACATTTTGGTTGGGAAACTACGTACATATTTTGATAACTTGTATTGGTTGACATGATATGTATTGTTGTTGAGATTGTATATGATTTTGTTTGGTTTTGTTGGATTTTATATTGTTTAAATGTATAGTGATGTTATATGATGGATATACGATGGTTATAGTTGATGAATATAGTGTATAGTGGATGTGATGATGGTATTTAATGGTTATTGTTTGAAGTGTATATGGGCTGTGCAAGTGCACAGAATTTTGTGCAGTATAGCGACGGCTAGCGACGGTTGGCGATGGCAATTTTGTTCAGATTAGCGACGGCTAGCGACGGCTAGCGACGGCTATTTCGTTCAGATTAGCGACGGCTATCTACGACCATTTTTTTCAGATTAGCGACGGCTTACGACGGCTAGCGATGCCAATTAGACATTGAAAAATTTCTACGTGGCACATTTGCAGTCGCGAGCCCTCGCTATTTATGTGATGGAGCCGTCGCTAAAGCCGTCGCGATTCTATTGGACGACGAGGTAAATAGCGACGACATTTAGCATCGGCTTGCGACGGCTAACGACGGCCCGCGACGGCTAAAATCCATCGCTATCAGGTGCCGTTCTTGTAGTGATTCGATGGCATGATGGAGAGGTGAAAAAAAATCCATACAAATATGTTATATACATGAACAATGGAGTGTAAGAGAAGAATGTTATGATTAATGAGAATAAGTGGAATGTAAGTGTACCGAATGAGAAGTACGATTGTTGATGGAAGCTTGAATTTTTTTTTTTTTAATGGGGACGCCTACATTTTCTTTTTCTAACGCTACTTTCCACAAGTTTTTCCAACTCAGTTGACTTAATAATATCGAAAGTCTGAATTCACCTTCTTAAGCATGACATAATATAGACACAAGAATGTTTTGTAACTTTAAAGTAGTCCCACATCAAGAGCATGTTTTAAAAATATAAGTATATAAAAAAGCTACTTTTAATTACTGGTTATATATTTGTGATTTGTGATAAAGTAAGTGAGAGTTTATTCGAAGTTTATCATAAATTCACTGATAATTTTATAGTACTACAAAAAAAAACCATATTATATAAATGGTTTTAATAACTGTTTTTTCATGATAGTAGTAATAAACAAATTTTTAACAAATTGTTTTTTATGGTAGTACCAGTAAATGTTAAATGTATTTTTAACAACTATAAGTGTGAGATAAGTTACAGGACTTTCATTGGAAGGTAGGTCGACACAAGGGAGGTATTGGAAGGTGATGTCGAGGTTGAGGGACTGGGTCTTCTCAATGTAATCTTGGATTGTGGAGGCCCAGCAAGGGATGTCGACCTAGATGAGGGGATGGTTATGGCGAAAGGGGCGTGTGGATCTTTGAGTATGAACTTTGAGAACTCTACCATGGAGAGGAGGTGCCCTACTCCCAGTGATGACATGAGTATACTCTAGTTTTACCCATTATTGTTTTTGTTCTTTCTTTATAGTTTAATCAATGGATGCATTATGATTTGTGATATATGGTTTATCTATGGTTATATATAACTAATAGGGCCATATATATATATATATATATATATATATATATATATATTACATACCAACAACGTATGTAATATGTATTTTTTTGTATATGTTACAATCTGGTACTTAACGCAAGTTCCATACACGATTTGAAAAAATATAAAACTAGCATTTTTTTAATGGATTAGTGTAAATAGTATAGGCAAAGGACTCTGTCCTCATAATTTATGTCTCAAGTGCACAAAAATAAGTGAGAGTACAAAATATACCATACAAAATCCCCTGTATTCAGTTACAACCAAATAAACAAGGGAATATTGCTTGTCTCTAAAAGTGAGAATTCGAAGAGAACAGTTTGCATGTTATGCGCAAACTCACAGTAAAAAACTCAATAGAATTCACGTTACCAATTGGTCTTATACGACCACATTTAGTGATACATGATTTTTTTATCATTTATTTATTTTTTGCATTCTTGATTGTAACCAACAGGGAAATTCCATTTAGTGTTGTTTTTCAATTTTTCAATTTTTTTTCCAATACATAAACTTAAAATGTCAATAGAGTCAGATGCGGAGTTTTCGTAACCGGATCGTGAGTCAAACCATGACGATTTAAGCTTTAAGGTTTTGATGATTTAACCAGCCAAATAGTCGAATTGGTGATTTTTTGTTTGAAAATTTGAACATTTAATCACAAGCTACATGCAAATTGTTCAAATAAAAATGCTACTCAAACGAGCTGAAACGGTCTTCAACGTTTGCAACACACATTATGTATTGTTACGGTGCACAATTATACCAACATAACTACACTTTTGTATATAGTAACAATGTGTAATTACACAAGTTTGGTGATGGCAAACTTAACGAAATAATAGTGGTCTCGGAGGAGCGTGCAGCAGTAAAAAACGTAATGATTGACTTTATTGTCCGGATTTAGGGACGGCGATGGTTTTTGCAGTAAATATTTATTCATTCTTTTCAAAGCATTACAAATGATTAGAATGACAGAGAATTACATGATAAAAAAGTAAGGATAAATTAAAAAAAACGCTTGAATTTAACATGACGAATCCAATTTTTTTGGTATATTAAGAAAATTTTCTACATTATGTAGATTTTTTGGGTATCAATGTGAATATTTAAACTAGAATCATACACCATTCCTGAATTTTGGGTCATTCATCCAAATGTTGTAACGTAAAACAAAATTTCTTCATGATTTAAACAATAGAAGCAGAGTTGTGGTCGATCATGGCTTCTTTGACATGATGCTTGTGAGCATCGACTAGAAGTGTGAGATTGGTTTCGGGACTTTCAGTGGAAGGTAGCTCGACACTAGGGTGGTATTCGAAGGTGATGTCGAGGTAGAGGGACTGGGTGTTGTCGATGTAATTTTGATTGTGGAGGCCCAGCAAGGGATGTCGACCTCGATGATGAAGGGGATGGTTAGGTGAAAGGGGTGTGTGGGTCTTTTTAGGAGCAGCCTTGAGACCTCGTCATGAAGACGAGGTGCCCTGCTCCTGGTGATGGAATGAGTATACACTAGCTATACCCATTATTGTTTTGTTCTTTCTTTATTGGGTAATCAGTGGACCTATTATGATTTGTGATATATGATTTCTCTATGGTTATAAATAACTAATAGTGTAGAAAAAATTAGTATTTTTTACATACCAACAACGTACGTAATATTATATTTTGTACATGTCACATTCTGATATTTAAAGCAAGTTTTATACACGATTTGAAAAACAATAATATAAAACCAGTAGTTTTTTAATGGATTAATGTAAATATATAATATAGCAGGCAAAGGAGTCTGTTCTCATAATTCATGTCTTTAAGCGCATAAAAATCAGTGAGAATATAATTATGCCATACAAAATCCTCTTGATCCATTTACAACCAAATGAACAAAGGAATATTGCTTGTCCCTAAAAGTGAAAATTCAAACAGAACAGTTTGCATGTTATATGGGCAAATTCGTAGTAAAAAGCTCAATAGAATTTATGGTACTAATTCGGTTTTATACGACTCATCAACATTTTGTGATACATGATTTTAGTATTATTTATTTATTTTTTGCATGTCTAATTGTAACCAACAGGGAAAATCCATTTAGTGTTGTTTTTCAATTTTTCAATTTTTTCAATCAATACATATACTTAAAATATCAATAGGGTCAGATGCGTAGTTTACATAATGGACCATGAGCCAAACCGTGACGATTTAAGATTTAAGATTTTAATGGTTTGACCAGTTAGAACTGTCGAAATCGTGAATTTTTTGTTTCAAAAATTTAAACATTTAACTACAATCTATATGCAAAATATAAAAATAAAATGCTATCTAGATGAACTATAAATGGTCTTCAATGTCTACAACCGACGTTGTGTATTGTTATGGTGCACAACTACACCAACATAGCTGCAGTTGTGCATACAGTAACAACCGCTACAAGAAATACAGTGATTTCCGACGGTTACAAGCCATCGGCGGCCGTCGGGGGCCGTCGCAAATGCCGTCGGTACAGAGAACACGGCTTTCGTCTTTTTTCGACGGAAACGATGACATTTTTTCGACGGCTTCCAATGGCAGTTTCGGAAGTTTTTCCGACGGTTAAGATGTTCACATGGATTGAAAAACCGTATGGAGCCATCGCTGATTTTTGGTCAATATGCCGTCGGAAACCGTCTAAAGCCATAGGGAGCCATTGTTGGTTTTTAGCCAATAAGCCGTTGGGAGCCGTTGCTGGTTTTTGGTCAATATGCTATCGAAAATCGTTGGCTGCCGTCGAAAATATGGGTTTTTTTATATATTACAACAGCCATTCAAATTCCAAATTAATATCAATTACAATATAAAACTCAAATATTACCATCTCAATCTCAAACTCAAACATTACCATCAATACAAAACATGCAGTCCAACATCAATCTCACACACCCAATAGCAATATGTACATCCAACATCAATATACAACATATACAATTTCTAAAATGCTAACCAAACACATCAGTCCAACAAATCAACCTCACAAATCAACATCAAATAACACATGTCGACAAATCAACCTCACTTTCTCTCATTGTACATATACACAAGTTTTAAAAACAAACACTGCAAAACATATTTTATGACTCGCCGTCGGCTCCGAAACCACCAAACGAAGGGAATGCTCCATGCTGCTTCATGTACTTGGCTAAACGCCGGTTCAATTGCTCCATTTGCGCTGCTCGGAGGCGGTCCTGGTCCGGCAGCTGTGCAATCTACTATCGAAACTCATTAATCTCAGCATTATCTTAAGCCTTTTGATAAGCCTTTTATGAGGCCCAAGCCTACAAAACAAGTCAATATGTTTAATTTATTTACATAACTCTTATAAAAATTAAGCAATTTTTACAACTTTGTTAACTTTATAAATTACCACTTGATTGTCGTAGCCATACCACCTATTTGCTCTGTCGGGTCCATGACGTAGTCGAACATAGCGTCCTCCTCATCAGGGGTCACTTTCTCCCATCCCGATAGCTCGAACATCTGTGCACATGCTTGGATAAATCTTTCATGCAATGCAAAATTAAATACGACTAAATATTATTATAATATTTTATAATCAATTAATTAAACTGATCATTATTAATAAATTATAACTTAAAACATGTTTACATGTGCGGCGTACGCTTTATCATCCTCATGCAGACATACGTCACTGATCTCTCATCGTCAGTCCGCCTGACGGCATAAATATGTGCAAATATGTCCATATATGAGACAAGAGCCATATACGCTCTTTCTTGCAATAATTGGTGTATATTATTGTTGTCCGTACAAATTTATACAAAAAATGTAATAACTGTTCGTAATTGTAATTAATCAATTTACCACGTCATTGCGATGATGCTGAAATGGTTTTGAGCCACCACGACGTGTGACTGGATTTTTCTGCCTATTCGCCGAGTTATAGCTGACTGCGTCAGCAAATTAAAAATTATATTTGTTCCCTATATCGTACACAGATGTGTATACATATGGGAAAAAAATGTGTTGCCAAAATTTTGTGAACCATTTAAAATGAAATGATTTGTAAAATATAGTTACTTTATTGTGTTTGTAACTTCTCTTATATAGGGATATATCTGACACATTTTGTACCTGATGAATATAAATGTCCGTTCTGTGATAAAAATGAATATTCATATAACGATCAAATACAATATTTGTCAAATGGGTCCAAAAATTATCTAAGGGATTTATAACAAGTAAAGCGTACTATACAACAATTTTTACAATAAATTATTTACATTCTAAGAAAGGCATACGCTAAATCGTCGTTTTCGTCATCTTAAAAATGCATAAACTAAATTATGAGGATCGACTCTAATTAGACCAAGCTACCCCTAATACGCATATGCACTAATTAATCAACACATATATACCAATTAACACGCATGTACGCTAAACAAATTATTTTTCTCAATATTTAAATGATATATAACAACAACCTAATTATCATTCAATAGGGTATAACAAACAATCAATATGATATTATAAACAACTATAGCAACAAATTAACTCTAATTTACCATATCAAAATTAAATAGGGTCGATAAATTAAAACTCTTGAAGAGCAATAGCTAATGGAGAGACTTGAAAATTGAAGATGGAGAAAACGTTGGAGGCGCGGAGGCTTGCTGGCGGCATGGAGAAGGCGAAGGAGGTGGTGAAGGTGAGATTTGAGTTTTAGATAATGAAGAAGAAGTGTCAGTCTGAGGCTGAAAGATTCGCGACTTTTCGACGGCTGTCGGCGGATATTTTTGCGACGACTTCCGACGGCTGTGGACAGCTAGTTTATTTTATTTTCAGTAATGCCGTAGTGATTACTACCCGTTGCTAAACATTGGATAAAAAAGCGAAGAGCCGTCATTGGCAGTCGAAAATGTGCGTCGCAATAAATAGTGTTTCTAGCAGTGAATGTATGACGGGAAACTTGACTAATCAACAGTGGTCTTAGAGGAGCTGGTGGTGGTGAAAACGAAGTAGTAGAGTTTGTTGTTTAGATTTCGGAACGACAATGATTTTTGCACTATAGATTTTTTTTTCTTTCAAAGCATAACAAATGATGAGAATGAGAGAATTACATGATAAGAAATTAAGAAGAAATTAAGAGAACCTCTTGAATTTAACATGTCTAATCCAAGTTTTTTGATGTATGAAGAAAATTTTCTACATCATGTAGTTTTTTCCTGTGTATCAATGTAAATGGTTAAAATAGAATCATACAATATTCCTTAATTTTGTGTTATTCATCCAGATATTGTAACGTAAAATAAAATTTCTCATGATTTAAACAACAGATAAAATATGTATTTTGTGTCAGTATAAGCCATAGTTACCACGATTGATCGTGGCAACTGAAGGTTTATGTTTTTTTTTTAATTTTCAATTGATCAAACGGTCGAAACCATGAATTTTTTATTTTCAAAAATTTATACATTCAAATATAAATTACACGCAAAAATATTGAAAAAATGCTAGGTAGATGAACCATAGAGTGGCTTTAGCGCTCGCAACCAAAATCTACAACCAAAGTTGTAAACTATCATATTTCAGAATTGGAGCAGTTTTATAATGCTGTCATTGCACATCTGTACTAACACAATTGATTTTGTGAACACTGCAGCAATGCACATCAACAAAAGCTTAGCGGCTGTGAACTTGAAGCATTTAGCGATATTGGAGGAACTTAAAAAAGGGAAGAATGTAGCTTATTGTTAAAATTTTGGAATGATAACGTCAGAACGATTTAGAGAATGATGCACTGAAAAAAGAAGGATAAATAAAAAGTCGTGGTTCAATGAAGTAAAATGGATGGATTGACCGTTGGTTCAGAGGTCCAACCTTTTTGAATTGTACACAGCTAAGGTCTAATTGAGCTCCAAGCCCAAAATGATCTGTGGTTTAGGCTATTTGCGGTCGAACCATGATCGGGTTCAGTCATGATAACATCAGTATAAGTGTGAAAAGTTAGTAAAGACAATTACCTAATCGGTTAAACTGGATCTATGCCGGTATCCAGAAGTTGTCAAGCATCCAAAAAATGAGAATCACAACAGTGCAATTGAAAAAGACTAGTTGCACGTGAGCAATTGATAATAAACAATAAGAACAACTATAAAAGATTTAGGCATCCTGAAGCAGGAATTCCTTTTATTGCTTTCAGCAGCACCATTGCTTTCAGCAGCACCAAATAGCTGAAATGTCTGCCCAGATGCTTTATTTGATGTTTAAAAATGATTAGATCGAAGCTTTCTAATTGAGGTAAATGATATAACGATGATACTTATACACTTGTAAAATATATTATGACACACATAAACATAACAAACAATATTCACTCCAAATATTGTCACATACATTCACACAAAATCATCTAAAGGTACGATGGCAGCACATATCCACTCTCTGCACTACTCTCAACATAACGACCTCGCTTCCGTTGGATCCTTCAAAGACCTGGTATATATAAAAATATCAACATGAAAAAATTGCATTTAATCTTCTGTTTTATTCGCATGGAATAGTTGAATATACTCATTTCTGTGGACGAAAAGGATCGACAAAGTTCAGTAAAGGCTTTGCATGAGGAAGCATTTCTCTCATTTTCTTAAGCTGCTTCCCTCCTTCAATCTATTCATGTCAAACAAAATTGTTTGACATTACATTTCTATAATGGGAAATGACATTTCACATTTATTTAATTTTAACAAATAAACACCTCCTTTGTAACCTTATTCTCCTATCCGATTCTTTTATACATCGTTTCCTACTCCTTCATCCACATTCATCATAGCCCAAACTCATTATGATTTGACTTGAAGTGAATATGAAAATACCAATTATTAATTAGCTTACCTTTGTATCAAATTTAGACATGTCTTTCGATTGCTTTATGATCAACATGAAGATTGAAATCTTAAACATCCATAAGAGGCCGTCTTCCTTTCTTAGGAAATGGAATATGATCTTTGTCAAGAATACATATTTATATTTATTTTCGTACTCACAATAATGATGCATTCTTGATCATTGATACTATTCGAAAATACTAACTCTTTCAGTATTGATTGTGCTTTGTAGAGTTTTTTTGCGCCTCTTCTCTCTCCATCATTTCTTTATCTTCTATCTTTTTCTACAGCATGGCGGATCATGCGCTCTCAAACTGGAAACCATCGGGTTTATTGCATGATTTTGGTTGAGGTTTTATTGGTACCTAGTATTACATATTCGATATTCAAGTACAAGATTGAGTACGGTATATAGATGTGTGAATGTATAAACATCAATAACTAGATAATTCCTTCCCTTTAAATAACCAATAAACTACTAATAACAGTGGTAAAACACTTTTGTATGCAACTAAAGTTCACCGAAATGAAGATGAAAAACCCTCTTCTTCTTAAAATACCTCATCAGACGTATCGGTTAGTACTAATGGAGGACTAGCATTTCATCAGCAACAAAACGAAACTCTTGAGGAGTTGTTACTTGAGGTTTTGTTTTGCAATGGCGAACAATCCAAGATCAACTTTGTTGTCAATAATGTGAGTATTTTTTTGAACAAAACTAGCAAATGCTGATCTTAATGGACTTAAATGAAGATCAAGTTTGTAGTACACATAAAATGTACCCACCTTCTTGTTTTATGGTTTAGCCTTGCCTCTAGCTCTAACTCCTCGGAATATTTAATCCTGCATGAAAGAAAGCAAAAAAAATAAACAAAATCAATTTATAGAATATACCTGTGAATGGAAGAATTTATATCATACATTTAAGCGCACCCGCAATGACGTTTCATGATAATAAGACTCAGACTAGGTTGATTTGTTTATTAAGCTTCCATTAGGTGTAGTTTGCATTATAAATGGTGGGGGTGTGCGGATTGAATGTATTAAAGTCCCATATCGTAGGATATTTTTCGTGGTATATATATGAGATTGTTTGCACATAACAATCTTGTAACATTAGATATTATCTGCTCCAGGTTCTGAAACAACAGCAGCAGAACAGAAACTCCTGGGAAAATTAAGACATCCAAAATCCATAGTTTTGCTCCGTTAACCCGGTACCCGACTCTTGCTTCACTAGCATCTCCTCCGTCAAAGACGCTTAGCTCCATCCTCGATCGAGAAGAGCTATTAAAAATCTCTTTGTTTGTCACTTCTGCCACACTCTCTAAACTCTAAGCCATATCCAACTCCACCGTCGTCACCTCCAACGACACCAGGCTGAAAAACGTCATCCAACTCTACAAAAATCTGTTTGAAAGCGTGATCAATTCCATCCTGGACTTAATCGACGACTAGGTCACTGACAGAATCCACGACATAAGAACGTGGCTGAGCACCGCGTCCGCGTATGAGGAAACCTACGCGGATGGGTTCAAGGGCACAAACCAGAGGTATAGAGCAAGGTTTGAAGTCCCGCTTTTTGGTTCCGTTCCGGTGAACTCTAATTTTTAAAATTTCGGTTCCGTTTCGGAAATTCCGGAGATTTCGGTTTATTTCCGGTTTCATATTTCGCTGTTTTTTATATATTTTCTATATAAATATATTAGTAAATATCATAAATTTTTATTCTTACAACAAAAGAGGACTGCATTTCAATATAAAAAATAATAATGTCCAAAATCTTGTTCCAAATTAAAATTAACGCTTTAAAATTATTAATGGACCTGGTTTGAAGCCCATTTGCTAATTCCACTCACCTGCCCAAATTTGTTACTGTGCGTCTTCCATCTCGTTTTGGTTAATTACTTGCAAACCTAAGTATCATTCCACTTTGCCTGCTGCTTAGAAACCAAAAAATAAAATAATACGCTCAAATCTGCTTGAGTTTCGGTGGATCTTCCTAAAATAGGTTTTCTTTCCTCCTTCAGTTCTTCTTTACTAATTTTTTCTTCTCCTTCTTCTTGCTCAAAAATCAATTTTTGCTGCTATGATTTTCGGTTTCCAGTTTTTTTTATGCAAAAAATCGATTTCTTGCCCTTTTCGATCTGGAACCGGACTTGTTCGTGAATTCCGTCCCGGTCCACGCCAGATCCGGAACGGCATGAACGGTATTCCGGCGTGCCGGACGGAATCTCGAACCTTGGTATAGAGTCACAGACATAATGCATGAAATGGTTATATCCATGATAAAAGTTTATAATAACTTCGCACATATGTAATTGGTCCATAAAATCATAGAAGCCTAGCTCTATTGATAAGAGTACCAATCTTCACATTGTTTTCATGGGTTAATTCTTTATACCACTACAAAATATGAAACCATGTGAATTAACGAATTATATGTCTAAACTCCTCCACATCTCATATGGCTTCTTCTCAAATTTTCCTTTACAATTTATTTTACTAGCAATTGTAATCTCTTCAGTTGTTGATGGGCAGACTGTAATAGGATTAAGTAGGTATATACATTTCTTTCTTTATTAGTCATGTTATCATTGGTTGTCAATCCTCATTTTCTGACATAAGAAATGTATGTGTTTGTCGAGAAAATAACAATGATAATGATGTAAGTATATAGATCATGGCGGATCTTCTTAATTAGATCCATGCAAAAGAACGTGCACTACTTGTACAACATGCGGATGTGTTTCAAAAAGAAAATATGGCTGCCACAAATCTTGCTCTTTTATGATGCCTTGGCTACTTGTAGAAGCATAATTAAATTTCCTCTGTTACTTAAGGATCAATGCATTATCATATGTATTTCAGTAGAATAATTGCATTTGAAATATAATCTAAACTATGTAATTTATGATTAAATTAAGATGGTACCGCAACTTTATGTGTTTTTATTAGTTGATTTGTGTAGCGTTGAATTGTTTTACAAGTGAATTGGATATTTCACTATACTTTGAATTTCATATTTTTAGTTGATCATAAACACAAACATAAAAATGGTGAACTAAATCACTATATATAGAACAGAATCGAAGTTACTAAAACCATTGGATCAAAAATCTAATAACTAATAGCTTTTAAAAAACCTACTATATTCTGCAGGGTTAAATTTACCATAATAAGCTATAATTGTTAAAATGCATCAGATTTCTAGAAGCCACTGTTTATTATTTAACGGATTTAAACCAATTTTGAACCAAAGTAGGTGATTCTAATCTCACCACTGTACATATACTTATTTTCAAAACTCATAAAGATCAACAAATATAAAACCAGCTTCTTCGTGCACCAAAATCCACATGGCATGAAAATTCTTCCAATGCAACACACCCTTCTTTAGTTCTCCATCATCTACTCCAACTTCAGAAATCACAGCAGCAATATTCTCCTCTTTCATAACCATATTAATTTTCGAGTGAATAGGTTAAAAGATGGTAAGTTTAATCGATCTATAAGCGCCATGTATGTATATTTTGCTTGATCCCTTCTGAATGCATCATGACTCAACTCTTTGTATTAGTTTTATATTGATTCCTAGTTGCCTGTATATTAGTAGATTTGAGATATGACAAAACCACTCACTTGAAAGATTGACTTAACATGCATGATTTTGAAGTGCTTGTGTAATTTGGTAATGTCGATATTTGCAAACACTACAAGCTTAAACGGCTATTCCAATGGCTCGGAGCCGTTGGAAGCCATTGGAATAGAATCAACGCTTTCCAACGGATCCAACGGCCATTTTCCAACGGAATTTCCAACGGATGCCAACGGTCTTGTGGCCGTTCGAAACCGTTACAGGTCATTCGAAAAAAATGTTCAATAGGCCGTTGGAAACTGTTGGAAATCTGGATTTATTTTGTTGTACAGCAGCAAGCCTATTCACCTTCCAGCCACACCATTTCCAATCCATTTCATATCAATACATTTTCAATAAATTTTCAATCCATTCCATACACATATATATCAATATCAATATAAAAAACACACATAAATCAATTAAACACCAATATAAACAAACCAAACCATTCAAACATCATAAACCGTACCATCAACGTAAATACCATCAAAACATGTCAACAAACCACGTACATACCATCAAAATATCGTTCTCACCCACTCCGTACCAATATATACAACATTAAAACACATAATAACCATCTCCAAGTCAATATATACATCGTTCAAACACAAACACTAAAAAACAAACCTCCTCAAGCATCTTCATCGTCGCCTCCGGAAGCACCAGACGACGAAGGAAAGGTACCATGATTCTACACATACTCCGCAAGCTTTTGTTTCAGCTGCTCTATCTGTATAGCTCACAGACGATTCTCCTCCTATAGCTGCTCAATCATAGCTCTAAGCTCCTTAATTTCTTCTTTGTCTTGGGCCTTTTGAACTTGTCGAGCCTGCAAATAGAAATAATAGCAAAAGGGTTGTCTCAGCATATAAAATATTAAACACTGTATATCTAAACGCTAATTTGTTGTACATATGTAAAAGGATTAATTGCCGATACATTCCCAAAGCCATAACGTCTACTCCGCTGCGTCGGATCCATAACAGCGTCAAATATGTTATCTTGCTCTTCCTGTGTCAATTCATCACGACCAGACTGCTGAAGCACATAAGCCTGTGCCTCCTGTAACCTTGACTATAATGAAAAAAACAATTTCAGTTGAAAAATAGTAGAATGTAATTTTTATTTTACATAGCTAGTAATTAATAAACTTATCGATGTAAGTATTAAAAATTAAAAAAGGCATACATATGCCTCAGTCACCCTATCCTGATCACCCCATTGATATATGATTTTGCGAGACTCGTCTACTTGCCTAGATGCGTGGGTGTGAGCAAATAAGTCCACTAAGCCAACGGGATGTCCCTAAGCTCGTTCCTGCAATTGATAATTTGGATAATTTAACTCTATATAACTAATTACTGAACAGATCAATATACAAATGCGATAACAAGTAAATTTACCAAATCTTCGCGGTGATGCCAGAAAGATTTGGAGCTTCCACGATGAGTTACTGGATTCATGCTCCTGTTTGCTGAATTCCTTTGTGACTCCTCCTGCAAATATACAATGAATAATTTTTTATTAAACATTAAAAAATTACCGAGATTCATTAGAGATTTACTTTGAACTCCTCAAAGTTCCACCAGTCAACCCACTTATCCCATACAGCCGCGCTCATCCACTTTGGTTTCTTACCCACTCTTTTAATCTCTGACATCTTCTCCCTATAGTTCTTAGCGATCTTTGAGTTCCAGTGTCGCTGAACTAAGTTGATGTCAGACTCTTGCAAAACTACTGCGCCCTGTACAATGAGAAAATGTTACTAATTATTTATTTGTATTTAATTAATCATTTTGTAAAGCGGTATAAACTTACTAGAAAATCTTGCCAAATGGTCTCTCTCACATCATCGGGGATCTTGCTCCACTTAGGCCAGCAGTCGCTCATCCTGCTCATATACGTCTGCTTAGAAATGTTCAGAGTCACTTTAGATGGCTCCAACTCAAACCCACTGCGTTAAATATAAAATAGAACTTTAGACAATTATAGATATATCATGTACAACAAATTAAATTGCTATGCTACTAATTATGATACTTATGCCTGATCAGCCTTTGGCTGCAAGTAAATGAGTTGACGAGTTGGTGGCTCACCACTACTCTCTCCAATATGCTGGGAAGAGCCACGTCGCCGAGAGCAGAACCAGAGCCAGACATAATATACCTGCCATATACATACATATACAATTCATAATAATTATGATATGACGAACCATTAAAAAATGTAATACAATATGCTACAAATGTGTCATGTTGTGTGTATGTGTTGAGTGTGTGAGTATACAAATGTGAGCATTATTAATCAGAGAAAAATGTAATGTGAATAATTGTAAAAATTACCGAATATTACTCAGTCGTCATCGTCATTTTCTGATTCAGACTCGGTTTCGTGTTCTATGTCGTTTTCCTCTCACTCTCAAATGCTTCGACTAATACATTTGTCTCATCATTTAAAGATCCAAAATCAGTTTGATCGTCCGTAATTGCTATTTCAACATTTTCCTCCAGATCTGCTTGATAGGCTTATTCGTCTGGAATATTCTGTCCATCGAACATAAATCTTGCTTTGGTTTTAAAAACCACAGACCAATCTGCTTTATCCCTTTTTAGAGATGGATAAGGGGCATAGTAAGCTTGTAGGGCTTTTTTGGTTAGTATAAAAGGGTCGTACTTTTGATAACGCGAGGTATGTTTAATTCCTATAAGATTATAATTTGGATGCACGTTAATACCAAAACCTGGAACATTGCTGAACCAGTTGCATCTAAACAAATAAACATCCTCCGTGGGTTTTGTAAAATATGTCAACTGCAAAATCTGAGTTAACACACCATAAAAATCATTTATATGATTATTAGGATCATCACTGCCTTTAACAAATACACCAGTATTGTTTGTTTATTTTTCAGCACCGTATTCTTTGGTGTTGAATTTATATCCATTAACAAAAAATATTGGATACGTTTTAACTTTTCTTTTCGGTCCAAACGCCAAATGTTTCAATCCTTCATCGAGCACATTATTTGTGGGATCAAAAACGTATTTCGAAAACCAAGTACTGAAATCTTTGCTTAAATCGCCGCTTGGATTTTGTGATTCAAAAATACTGCAAACACAAACATGATATATTACATTATTATTTATTTACACGTATAGTATTAAATTTAACAAAACTTGGAAGGTGATTATTACCTAACAAATGGTGCAACTTCAGAACAATTAAGAAGAATATATGTGTGTGCTACATGGTAATCTTTATCATCTAGCCATACTTCCACACATCATGTTGTTTAAAAATAGATAATATTGATTCAGAAGAAGAATTTTGTACAACGGCCTCATCATTACGCGGAACACTTACAAATGATAAGTTCACATGATCATTAAAATAATGAGAGAAAAAGAAAGAAGCTTCTTCTTCGATATATAATTTGCAAATAGAACCTTCAACTCGAGCTTTTTGTCTCACTTTTTTCTTTAAATGATTTAAGTACCTAATAAAAAATATTTCGGTTAAGTAGTAACTTCTATTTAAAATTAAATTAACATTTACATTCTCAGTATAGTAACATACCTTTCGAATGGATGCATCCACCCATATTGCACAGGAACTCGAAGACGTGCTTCATATGAAAGATGAACAGGTAAATGCTCCATTACATTAAAGAAACCCGAAGGAAATATTTTCTCCAGTATGCAGAGCAGTATAGGAATTTCTTCTTCAAGTTTAAATAGACGGTCAACTTTTAACGTAGTTGAACAAAGCTCCTTGTAAAATAAAGTAATTTCTGTTATTACCGTCCAAACTTTTACCGGTAACAATTTTTTGAAAGCGACGGGTAACAAACTTTCCATCATTACACGACAATCATGGCTTTTCATTCCACTCAGTCTTCCATTTTTATAGTCGACACATCTACGAAGATTAGAGGAAATTCCATCGGGAAATCGTAATCCTTCCACCCATTTTAACAGTACTTTAACTTGGTTGATGTCTAGTTCGTAGCATGCTTTGGGGTTTTTTTACTGTCATTGGACTTCATACGAAGCTCAGGACGATTGCATATTTCCTCTATATCATGTCTAGATTTCAAATCGTCCTTAGTCTTGCCCTTCACATTCAAAACTGTATGAAATAGATTATCAAATACGTTTTTTCGTTATGCATCACGTCAATGTTATGACGGATTAAGATATTCTTCCAATAAGGCAATTCGCAGAATATACTTTGTTTGCACCAACTATGAAACGTCGATTTACCTTGAATTTCAATTTGTTGTCCGGTCTCTTGTATCTTTGGATAATCTTTTACAAGTTCATATACATCCTCGCTTGACCAAACCGTTGGTGGTCGTAGAGTCTCATGCCTATTAGCTATGAAGATTTTTTTGTCTCTTCTAAAAGGGTGATTAGTATGAAGAAAACATCGATGACAATCAAACCATGAAATTTTCTTCCCATGCGGTAAGGAAAATGCTCGTGTTTCTTCTATGCAATAAGGACAAGCAAAACGACCGGCCGTACTCCAACCCGAAAGCATTGCATATGCAGGAAAATCGCTAATAGTCCATAATAGAGAAGTGAACATCCGAAATTTTTTCTTTTTTGATATGTTGTATGTTTCAACTCCTTCATACCATAATATTTTCAACTCTTCGATTAACGGTTGTAAGTAAACATCAATGCCCTGTGTCGGATCATCAGGGCCAGGGACGACAATTGTGAGAAACATATATGGAGTTTTCATACACCTCCACGGGGGTAGATTGTAAGGTATGATTATTATAGGCCAAGATGAATATTTAGAACCAAACTGAGAAAACGGTGAGAAGCCGTCTGTACATAAACCTAGTCTAACGTTGCGGTTCTCCGCTGCGAAATCGGGATATTTCTTGTCAAATATTTCCATGCTTCTCCATCGGATGGGTGTGTCAACGTACCTTCTTGAAGTGTTCTCACACCGTGCCATCTCATATGATGCGCTGTTACATATGATGCATATAACCGTTGAAGTCTAGGGGTGATGGGTAAATAATGCATACACTTATACGGAACTTCTTTTCCCTTCTTTTTCCTCGGTTTGTATCTTTCTTGATTACATATTTTATAGTTTCTAAGATTGATGTCTTCTTTCCAATACAACATGCAACCCTTTAAACATGTATCTATTTTTTGATATGGCAAACCGAAAGATGACATAAGTTTTTTCACTTCATAATTTTCGCACGTTAAATTATCGGATGGCATATGACGTTTAGCAGCTTGAACAACAGCCGTAAATCCAGCTTCTGTAAGGTTGTATTTTGATTTCATTGCAATGTATTCTGCAGTTACCGATAATTGAGAGCCACTTAAACATCCATTCCAAAGGGATTTTTTAGCATGATCCAATAAATCATATATTTTTTTAGCTCCAATATTTGGTTCATCTTCGACGTTAACATCGTCGTTATCAATTTCAACGGTAGGGAACATTAATCGTGCTGCATCTTCGACCATATGTTCTATGAGATTCGTACTAACTTCATCACTAATGACCTCCACTGACTATTCTTGATTATTAGGGGCTACAATTTCTCCATGACGATCCCACAGCAAATAATTTGGTACGAAACCGTATTGGCGCAAATGAACCTTAACTATATTCGGTACTAAATAGTTCAACAATTTGCATCTACTACATGGACAACGAATTTCTTCATCGTTTGCAATATTACTTATAGCAAATTCGATGAATACTTGTACCCCTTTTAGAAAATATTCACTTATTGCGCCATTAATTTCCCTTCTTTGATACATCCAGCTCCGATCATTAAAGTAATTGACCATTTTTCCTACTTGAAAACCTATAATAAAGTAAAAAAATTATAAATCGTTCATTTTATATTTTGTTTAAATTTTATTTACTGATGTAGTAAACATGTACTAAATTTTATATTTTTTCTACAAACTTCATTTTAAATAAATAACTATTGATTCATTGCCACTTATGTGTCTTCTTTGATGGTCGGTCATCCTACTTCCCATTACAAACACAACAGTAATTATATTTCGTAAATCATATCATTTTAAACGATTTCACAAAATTTCGGCAGCGTTTCCCCCGTGTTCCTTGTATCTACACAAATGCGTGTAAAGGAACGTAAAGGAAATGCCGTTGAAATTTTATGAACCGCTTAAAGTAATATGACTGACGAAATATAATTACTTTATAGTGTTTGTAACTTGTCCAATACAGGGACAAATCTGACAAATGATGTATCAGATGATTAGAGTTGTTCGTTTTGTAGAAAAAACGAATATTCCTAAAACGATCATATACAACACTTGTCAAACATGGCCAAATATATCTAAGGATTTAAATATTTGTTTATATTAAATTTAAATATATAACTCGTTTAATTAATATTGGTTTATATTTTACCGTTTTATTACATAAGAACTAAATTCATTTATACACAAAATTTGTACACAAAATTCATTTATTACAAATTCATTTATACACTAAATCAATTTGCATGTTCGCACAAATACAAAACTCGTGTTCGCATAAATGCAATATCCGTTCTAACAGCTTCCAAATGCTATAAACTCTATCACGCACATACGTTTAATATACTAACCAAATCAACATAAACTAATGCAATATTCTAAATTACAAAATTTTCAATCGGTTATAATAACTTGTTCATTATGGTATAATAGTTGCAATTAGGGGATAACATGATGTAATATGCATACACTAACAAGTAGAAATCAATCACAATTCGAATTAAACCCTAAATAAAAAAACCTAAATATCAGGTTTAGCAAAATTACCGATTTGGAGAGCTAGAGGGGTAGAGATGAGATGGAACAGCTTCTAGATGGCGTCGGAGGTGGTTGGGATAGTGTTTGGGCCGACGGTAGCAGGTTGGAGGTGGTGGAATGGGGGAATTGGGGGAAAATTGTGAAGGGGAAGATGATAATGAGTTGAAGATCGGTTCTCTGGAAAATATGCAGGAAATTTTCCAACGGCCGCAAATGGCGTATTTCCAACGGTTTCCAACGGCTTCAGACGGTTACGTCAAAATCCAACGAGCCGTTGGAAGCCGTTAGAAACGCCGTTGGAGGCCGTTGGAAATTGGGCGTTGGAATACTGTAGTTCTAGTAGTGAAAAGAACACAAAATCAATGAAGATTAATACACCCAAAATTTTAGTTTCATCTTAACCATATTTTTGCTTCTTAACCTCGTACCCTCACTTGTGCTTCACCAGCATCTCCTCCGTCAGAAATGCAAACTCCACCCATAACCCAGAGGAGCTATTCAAAATCTCCTTATCTGAACTAGCTTCTGCATCAGACACTGTCATTGTAACCTCCAACGACGCTAGGCTCCAACAATCCTCTGCAGAAACCTGATCCAAAGTGCGATCGAGTCTTTGCAACCACATCCTTAACAGAATACCAGATCACCAACATAAGAACATGGTCGAGTGTCGCGGTCGCAAACTAGGAAACCTGCATGGACATGTTCAAGGGAACGACTGAGAAGTACAGGGACAGGTTTGAGTCGGCGATGACGAACTCATTACAGTACACGAGCAATAGCCTGTTGGTCGTAACGAGGTTGTAAGCGTGTTACATCTCTTAACCTATTCACTCGAGATTTAAGCCGTGCTAACCTAGAAAAAATAGTCTAATAATAATCAAAAATCACTGCCACAACTCGATAAAAGCCGTTTGCTCCGTAATGCAATACCCATACTCCTGCTTTACCAACATCTCCACCATCTAAAATGCTATCCCCACCCACATTCCAGAAGTGCTATTCAAATTCTCTTTATAAGTTGCTCATGTCGCCCTCTCTGATAGCTTCTGTATATGGATTCCATCATTGTAATCTCAAATGATGCTAGGCTTTAATCTGTTATACAACTTTGCAAAATCCCGTTCCAAAGCGCAATCGAGTAAACTCCATAACCTCCTTCTTAACATAATCTATTATCACCGTCATAAGGTCATGGCTGAGCGCCGCGGTCACAGATCGAAAAAACTGCCTAGATGGCTTCGACGGCAAAGCCGAGTAGTACAGCGACAAGTTCAAGTCGGCAATGATGAAATCGATGCATTACATAAGCAACAGCCTTGGGATGATAACGCGGATCGTGGATGTGTTGTGGGACGTGATTATTTTTTTGAGTTTTTCGGTTATATCAATTATGAATCGTAACTAAAGTCGATTAATTATTACTTTATTCAATCTGCTATAATGATATAACCGTACGAATGGAATGGTTTCACATGCAAAACTGGTAAAACAAAGTCATATATATATGATCTAATTTATGCCAATATGCATAAATTAAAATGACAATGGGTCAATCTTTTTCATATTTTTCTTACGATATCCACCTTTGAAAATCATTAGATCATAAATTTAACAGCTCTTAGAAAATCCAGTATATTTTAGCGGAGTTTAATTTACAATACTACACTAGTACTACTAAAATGCATCGGATTTGTAAAAACCGGTAGATATATATGATTTAATGGATCAAAGCAATTTTGAACCCAAGTAGGTGATTCTAATCTTACCACTGTACATATACCTAGTGTTAACTCAAATTCAGAGCCGTGGGAAGATATTTATGCATTGACTTTCAAGTGAAACATAATGCTAGTTCATAATTAAAAAACGCTTGAGAAGTTCAAAGGTTGTATTGGCATTAATTATATGTTGAACTGTTGTTTATTAAGCCTATATGTATGGCTTACTTTGGCTGTACCGAGTATAAGTGAAATTTGAACTTAAACTTTGTTCTGGTAGCCTTCACTTAGACACTGTTTGGGAAAAACTTATTTTCCTATTTATTGAGTTTCAAGTAACCTGCCAAAAATGTATTTGGCGACTACTTTTGTTTTACATATAAATCAAAATTTTAACTAATTTCATAAGCAACAATGAGTTGCTTATGACTACTAAGTAACTTTTGATAGAAGTAACTTGGAAGTCATTTTGCACCAAGTAGTTGCCAAATAGACCCAAACTTATTTCCATAACTCACAAGGATCAATAAATATAGTAGTACTATAAGGCATGAACTTGCTCGAATCATCACCGCGACCATGTTCAGGAACCAAGTTCTTATTGTGCCAAACATCCTCATTACATGAAAATTTGTTCCAATGCAGCACACCATTCTTAACTTGGCAATCATCTACTCCAACTTCAGAAACCACAACAGCAATATTCTCCTCTTTAATGGCCATGTTAATTTTCGAGTGAATAGGTTAAGAGATGGTATGTTTGATTAATCTGTAGTTATGTATGCATATTTTGCTTGCACCATGGCGTAACCCTTTGTACTAGTTTTGTTCCAATTCCTAGCTGTCTGCGTGTTAACAAAGTAGAGATATTGCAAAACCACTCAATGAAAAGATTAACTTGACATGCATGATTTTGACATGCTTATGGAATTTGGTGATATCAATATTTGCAGAAAAACACAGACTCAAAGGAAAATTAATAGACCTACAATCTTAGTTTCATCTTAACCATAGTTTTGCTTGTACCCATACTCCTGCTTTACCAGCATCTCCTACATTAGAAACGCGAACTCCACCTATGACCCAGAAAAGCTATTCAAAATCTCCTTATATGTCGGTTCCTTCGCCTTCTTTAAACTAGTTTATGCATCGAACTCCATCACTGTAACCTCCAACAGCCAGGCTCTAATCCCCCAACCACCTATGAAAAAATGTGTTCCAAAGCGCGCTGGAATCCGTCTAGGACTCGATCGACTTTGTAATTAACCATCTCCTCAATAGAATCCAAGATCGTCGACATAAGATCGTGGCTGAGTGCCACAGTCACAGACCAGGAAACCTATCTAGATCGTTGTTAACGCTAAAAATGTATGCTAACACCCCGGTGTAAGTTGTAATATAGTGGAAGCACCACCCGTTGGTACGGGAACTGAAAATAAGCAGAAAATAGCAGAGAAAGAGTAAAGAGACAACAGTTTTTATAGTGGTTCGGCTTAGAGTCAAGCCTACATCCACTTAATCTCTTTTATTGCTGATTTGATTATAACTTATTCAATGATTCTTCAATTACAACACGATTAAGACAAATAGCTAGAACTTCGATGTAGAAAAGCTCCTCGAGTTCATGTTGAATGAGTTAGATCTTTCCCAAAGTTCGTTGAAGCATCTTCGGTTTTTGAAGTGTTGAAGAAGGCGAGGAAACAGCAAAGTATTGGTGTTCCAGAAATGATCCAAAAGTCCTCCTCCAGGTGGAGCAGGTGGGGTATTTATAGGGAAAATCTAGAGGTAAGTCGCAGGTCGCAGGTCGCATAGGAATTAGGTCGTAGGTCGCAGGCGACCTAACAGGGATGGGTTAAGGTTTATACTTGATCAACTTCTGATTGGTAGGTCGTTAGCGACCTATGGGAGTGGAAAGCGACTTAAATATATTGAGGCATAAAGTGGAGCGACCTAGGCTAGGCTTAGGAGTAGTAGTGACCTAATGCTGGTGCGAACTATAATCAAATGAAATAAGAATATGCGGCTTGCTCTGGTGTAGTTATGGGCCTATTAGCTCGCTAAAATGTTTAGGTCGCTTAGGTCGCCGAGACGCTTAGATCGTTAGATCGTTAAGTCGCTAGATCGCTCTTCCCTTAGCTCTCTAGGTCGTTGCTTTTCATTGAGTCACTAGGTCATAACCCGTTGAGTAGCTTAGGTTGTTAACTCGTTAGGTCGTGTATGTCGCTAAGTTGTTGCCACGCTAACTCGCTGTAGGTCTTACATCTATGTTAGCTTGCTTGGACGTTTAGGTCGTTAGGTCGTTGATCCCTGTAGATCGTAGGTCACTGAGACCTTTTAACTCGTTAGGTCGCTGGACCTTTTAACCCGTTAGGTCACCGAGCCTCTTAGGTCGTTAGGTCGTGAAAAAGAGGAGTTAACACTTGCCCCTCGAAGTATACACCTAGGGACTAGTTCGTGTGCCTTGATCTAACTATGCTAGGTCATGAGCGACTCAAGTAGCTTGTTAACTCGCACGCCTATTCGTCTTCTCCTCTTTCTCCTATGTGAGCTGTTAAACCGCTTTGTCCTCTTCACTTTATTGCTTACACTTTGCCGCCATTGCCATGCTTGAGCTCAAGAACTCCAAAGCAAAATTCTCTTCCTTGTTGCTTCGATCATCATTCCCAACAACAAACCTAGGTAAATCGACCATCTATCCATTGTTTCTACCATCGATTTCTCCATAACCAATTTCACACAGTTTTCGTCACCCTGCTGTAAGATTACCTCCTGATTCGTCCTCCGATCACCGTTGAATTGTTGGTAATCGCTTTAAAAACGAATCGGCCTAGGATTTCACAGAGTTGTTTGGTGAGTGTTTTGAATTTGTGGATTTTAACGATGGTTTCTGGAGATCTGGAGGAGACGATGAGGCTTTAGGTGCTTGGAAGAGACGAAGGGATATTTGGTTAACGGGTTAGTGGATTTTTAGGTTTAGCCGTGGTGCTACTGGTGATGCAAGGGCGGTGGACGCGTGGCAACGTGTGAGTGGAGAGCAGGCGTTAGGGTTTTTTGATGGGCGAAAGCTTAGCATTTTCGAGTTTCTTTTAGAGCGATCTAGTGAGTTGAGTGACCTAAGAGCCTTGCGACTTAAGGGAAGCTAAACGACTTTCGAACTTACGACTTAACTTGCATAGCATACCTCTTTGGACGGGACAACCCTCTTAACGACCTATCTCTGGGTCCTACTGTCGACTTAACTTCTTGCGACATAACCTTTAGGTCGTGGGTGTACTCGAACGAGTTAGCACTTAAACAAATATGCCTTGTCTTGACCCGAAGCCTTATGCCTTATCCTGCAGCATATTTTTAACTCGCAGGAGCATGCATAATAAACTCCATAACTCGCACGGAGCGACTTAAGGAAGCTTCGACCTATGCTAAGCTGTTTGAACTTGATCGCTTGTAAAATTTGACAGCACTTAATTGAATCTTCAACTTGAACTACCAGGGTAAACTGCTTGAACATGTTGCATTCTTCCACAGATTGAATTAACTTTTAAGCTAGCAACCTATCAAACACAACATTTTGCAGAAAAAATAAGACGGATATACTCATCATCGACTGCCCACATCAAGTGATGGATTAGATCAAAGAGACAACATTTTACTTAAGTAAAATAATATGAATTTGATTAAAGATGAAGTGCTGTGAATCAACTGTCCAAGTGAAGTATCAAAGCAAAAGCTAAAACAATCAACTAAAGATGATCTGTTTGCATCAACACTGTACTTGGACTTAAAATAACAAGCCTTGAAACTTTATAATCGACAAATGCCAATTAATTTTGTTCCAGTTATATCTGCTTGTCATTTTATTAGTTTTGCACAACACTTCACACATTTAGGAAACGTGCACCTTCATATTTGAATATCCAGTTCCTTGTGTAGAATGACTTCTCAACAAGCATAAGAAGGGATAATAGAGCGGGCTGAAGAGGTCTTTCCAATAGCTGATCCCTTAGAGAGTCCTCCAGAAAGAGTTACAACTTCATTGAGCCAACCGGCTTTCAATCAGCTATGCACTCAATTCGGCATCGCTGAAGCGGATGCTTTGCTTCCAGGGGTAAACGATACTGCCGATAGACCACCTCCTGGCTTCGTTGCCGTCAACCGTCAAATGTGCTTGAATGGAGCTATCCCCCCATTCAATGATTTTCTTAGATTACTCCTCCTTCGATTGACTATCTCTCCATTCCAGCTGCACCCCAATGGTTACGCCATTTTGATGGGATTGTGCGTACTGTTCAGGAGGACGCTCGACTATCTTTCGAGCTTTGAAGAGATTTACTATTTGTGCACATTTGCGAAGAACAAAGATCATCCTTCTATTACACTTGTGGGGGGCGCAAGAAACCGTAAACTGATTACTGATCTTCCTGAAAGTGCCCACGGGTTTTTGAATCAGTTTTTCTTTGTTCGCTGCCCCCCAGGATTCTACGGCATCTGGAGAGTAGGAAGTAAGACTACTTATCTCCGTTTACTTGATTTCTGAGCCTTTCAAAACTCGAGTCACCAAGTTTTAACTTCATTCATTACTTTTGCAGCAATTCCTCCTCCATCAAGAGATTCTAGCCATAAACCGACTTTTGATAGATTGAGTGATGTAGCTACTGAGGGGAGAAGTATTAAATTTCTGCTGAAGGATGATTTTTTGCACCAATTCGGACTTTTGCACCCTTCTCAATCTATTCAACCCCGTGATGCCCCTAGTTCTCAAGCAGAAGTGTCAGATGCCCCAGCCTCCGTGAAGGAATCCGCACCGAAGGAATCTATTGTTGAGACTTCATTAGTGAAGTGCTCCAGTTCCGTTGGCGGTGAGGAATTATCCGGCAAATCTGAACTTCTTCCAGTTATTGAAGAAGAGGAACCTCCTCAATGTTCTGGGAAAGCTACTGGAGAATCTGGTGAGGGAGCCGAGAAAGAAAGTCTTGTTATAAAGAGTGCAAAGTGTGTTGAAGAGGGCATGACTCATTCCATTGGTCATGACAGTGATGATGTCTTTGAGGGACTGAGTGACCTTATGGTGACTTCTCAAGAGCTTTTCAAAGATGACACCATCACCTCTAAGCTCGTTTCTCCATCAATTGAAAAGACGTCTATTTTGCGGTCAACTCTATCAGTCCAAGAATTGACCCCCAAGCCGAAGAGTGGTTTGTAGCTTGACGCGCGTAGTTCACACGTCACACACACTCAGGATTTTGGCAATTATGTGCACTTAGCTTCTTTATTTCGAAGATTTCTAAATTTTTTCTCTTCACTTTCAGGTTCTCCGATGGGACGCAGCGGTTCGTATTATGACGACTTTCAATGCTATGGGAGGCGCGATTCGTACCACCTCAGGCGTTATTTTCCTGCCCCCAAAGAAACCGATGAAGAAAGAGCTTCCAGGAAAGCTCGTGAGAGGCAGGCTTACGAGGAGCGGTATGGAAGAAGAGATGACCGCCATGACTCTCACCAAAGGGATGATGACTCTCATAAAAGAAAGTCTCACGATGACAAAGGGAAGAGTTAACTCGTTAGGTCGAGTATGTCGCTAAGTTGTTACCATGCTAACTCGCTGTAGGTCTTACATCTATGTTAGCTCGCTTGGACATTTAGGTCGTTAGATCGCTGATCCCTGCAGATCGTAGGTCGCTGAGACCTTTTAACTCGTTAGGTCGCTGGACCTTTTAACCCGTTAGGACGCTGAGCCTCTTAGGTCGTTAGGTCGTGAAAAAGAGGAGTTAACAGTTCTAGGTCTCAACTGAGAGGTACGGGGATATGTTTGAGTCAGTGATGATGAATTCGATGCAGTGCACAGAAGCAATAGCCTGGTGATCAAAATAGGGATTGTGAGTGTGTTAGGGGGATGCAGGCATGGTGCTTCATAGGAAGATTTTATGGGTCAGTCCTTCATTGAGGCTCATTTTCTTGCAGGTGGGGGTTATCGGAGCAGAATATAACAGTGGAGAAGTACGGAATGGGGAAGTTGAGGATGATCATTGATGCGATTGAGATGGTGGAGAAAAAAGTTTGTACAAATATACACATTAAACATGCGAAGAATGGGGTGCATGAGGAGAATTTGGTGATTGATAACAATTAGTGGAATGTGATTATGTGTGCGGAGATGGGATGTATAATAAGGCTGTCTTTGAAGGCTTAAATTTTGTTGATGACACGCGTACTTTTTCTCCTGCTACTTTGGGTATTTCCTATATGTTTTTCCACTTCTTCAGCTAATGACAAATGCAATAGATTCAATGTTTGAAATAGTCCCACATCAAAAGGATGTCCTCTTTCTTTTGGTATACAAAAAAGATACATTTTACGGCTATTAAATGTTAATGAATTTGAAGATAAATTAAACCAAATTAAGCACAAGTTTTATTAGAAAATTCGTTAGTGCTTTTCCAGTTTTGATAACTAATTTTTATATATGATCGATCATACGTAGATTATCAAAGCATCTGTCAGAAAAAATTTAAATGTAGAGTTTGAATTAAAAATATAAAAAGAAGATTGGAACATAAAAATGAGTGATTGTCCATGTACTCGTCGTTTTAGTATCATGCACTGGGACATCGCTTAGCGTAGGAATTGAAAGCTCAACTCTTTTGCTTAGTATAAATTCTTCCAATTGCTTATCACTGAAACTACACCAACTACATCTTCCTGTTAAAGTTCATATCATTTGTTTATTTGAATTATGATGGTACTAGTAATTTTTGTTCTCCAAATCAATTTACAATGTAAATCCAAATCACGTAAGACAAAGTGAACACCTTATATGATAACTAATGACCTATAAACTACATGTAAGACAAGATGAAACTATAACATGTCCCTTTATTAAACTGACTGTATACCAAGTGTAGAAGAGGCTAGGCAATTGCTCATAACTTATCAACATTATGCATGATCATCTCCAGAGATGAAGAAGAAAATGAATCATTGGTGGCACAGTACCAAGTTCTAATAGGATGCCATACGAAAGTTATTTGCAAACTATCACCATAGTAGGTGAATCAAAATCTTACAAAGGATTCAGAATATATGATAATATTAATTATAAAGTGCATCTTTTCGGCATGTTTCAAAGCCTAGTGGTGTACACATGCATTAATACTAAATTTGAAAGATGTAAGATTTTTCATTTCCAGAAGAAGTATGTTTTCCACGCATATAAATAGATGGCATGAGGTTTTCAATTTGATTCTAATGTAGCATGCTTCAAGTAGGTCAAACATTTGTTGACATGTAGAACCAAATGCATGTTCTATAACTGGATTTAGATAAAAAGAAGAAGTAAAGAAATGTGAGGATAAACTTAAACATGAATAAAAGTTAGTCCTTACAACTTAAAATCTTCATTAGGGGCCCGAGAAAAAAACATATTTCAAATTTAGGCCTCAATCAAAACTCTTTTCTAAAATAGACCACTTTTTACATATAATATCATTTTACACTTGCGCATTTCAAATATGCGCGAGCGTAAATATTTTGAAATAAAAATTACATTTGCGCGTTACAAAAGTGCACAAGCACAACTTTTTCTTAAAAAGAATACATTAACGCAATCTGTATTTGTGCAGGCATAAATTTTTTTTAAAATACGCTTAGGTAGATTTGAATTGTGAAAAAACAGACCTATTTTTATAAAATAGGTTCGAATGAAGCCTAAAGTTTAAAATAATTTTTTTAGGCCTTAAATAGAAGTTTTTGTTTCTCGGGCATAAAATAGAAATTTATCCAGAAATTAAAGTTATATTATCTGCATGTATACAAAAATAATTAAATAAGTTAGTTTTATACGATGTAAATGAAATATGCATTGATTATTTAGGCATATTACCATATGTTGACAGTAGTATTTATTATTACTAACGGTAATAGCAAGTTTATCTGATAGCTCACGCAGCAAAGAAACAATTTGACTGCATTTATCAAATTTAATCGAATGGAATTGGGAACATAAGTTAGGAAGAAGATTCACCTAAACAGTTACGTGACACCTAAATAATTTGACAGTTATGTGGAAGATGCACCTAAACAGTGGTAGTCCCATGCCCATATTGTGTGAAAAATGCAAATTAATTTTGGAGTTGAATATCCCTAACATGAAGTCTGTCTAAACTGAATACTGTATAATTCTGAATAACATATATTTAAACTCTTGCCACGTAACATGCAAGTTTTTGATCCATCTTCCCATAATACAAAATTTTTTTGTCGATTTCTAGTGTTCGCCTTCGAGAAATTCTTCACTTCAGGCTTGTCCAAATATTCCTTGATTTTTTTTCACAATTGTTACAAATTTGAAATCTAGTGTATTTCGATATTATTATTGGACCTAATATCAAGAGGTATTGTTAAGTCGGGCGCATGCTTGAATTGAAATAGCGTAATATTTATTCTTCACAAAATAAAAGTCTACGGTCATATATAACAAATATAACATAGAAAATGCCTACTTTAAGAAGTTCATCCAAGTGATGTCTTATGCTAGTAGTGATAGATAATGTATAGGGGTTTCAGGGTGGAAGTGTATGGTGCAAAGTACGAACATGAGACCGCTATGCTTTGGCAATGGAGATGTCAAATGTGGAGCAGAATTTGCCTGTGCCTTACATGTATGAGGGTTTATTTTTGTTGATGAAGTCTTTGGGGAGGTTCAGAAGTGGAGTATTTGAGTTTGAAAGAGAGAAGTTCCGGGCGGTGTGCCTTAAAAAATTCAGGTGGATTTGGGATGAGATGGTGCAGCAATGATGGGCTGACACTTGCATTGTTACAGCCACGAACAAATTCACCGTTCGTGTTGAAAAATTCGAGCAATGCCTAGTCCATCAGTAAGAATGTGTACAGCGAAAGTTGCTATGGTGAACCAACACATGGAAATTCGATTATCAGGAGACTAGCTGGTTGAGGAGTAATATTTTTCAATCGACGTGCACTATTTTGGGAAAGGTTTGTAAGTTTGTTATCGATGCAGGAAGTTGTGATAACATCATCTCTACAGAAGCCGTAAAGAAGTTAGCGTTAAAGACAGAGAAGCATCCCAAACCCTACAAATTGGCTTGGTTGAGGAAAGTTGGGGAAGTGAAGGTTAGTAGAAAAGCTTGTGTAACTTTTTCCATCGGAAAGAAGTATAAGGATGAAATTTGGTGTGAAGTGGTAGATATGGATGTATGTCATTTGTTGTCGGGAAGACCGTGGAAATTTGATAGAATCGTGCAACACGATGGTAGGACTAATTGTTATAGTTTCATGTTCAATGGCACTAGAATCACTTTAATTCCTAAAAGGCGACAACAAAGTGAAAGCAAGTTGGAGGAAATCGAGGAACTAATGACTCTGTTATCTTTGAAGGAGTTTGTCAAAGAAGTAGAGGATGGGCCTGAAGTATTTCTGTTGATTGGACGTGAAAGTAGTGAAATGGTTGAAATTCCTGAGGAAGTTAAGCCAGTGTTGAAGGAATTTGAAGATGTATTTCCTGAAGAATTACCAAAAGAATTACCACCATTGAGAGACATACAACATCATATTGATCTTGTTCCGAAAGCTGTGTTACCACATAGACCACATTATAGAATGAGTCCAAAGGAGCACGAAGAGTTGAGAAGGCAGGTGGAGGAGTTACTTGAACAAGGGCGCGTACAAGAAAGTTTAAGTCCTTGTGCAGTACTATCCTTGTTAGTGCCAAAGAAGGATGGAACTTGGAGAATGTGTACAGATAGTCGAGCACTAAACAAGATTACAGTGAGGTACAGATTTTCAGTGCCAAGATTGGACGACTTGTTAGATCAGCTAAGTGGAGATGCTATCTTTTCAAAGATTAATCTGAAGAGTGGGTATCATCAGATTCGAATTCGACCAGGGGATGAATGGAAGACAACCTTCAGGACACGGGAGGGGTTGTATGAATGGCTGGTCATGCCATTTGGTCTTTCAAATGCACCTAGTACTTTTATGCGAGTGATGAATCAGATCTTTCGACCGTTTATTGGAAAGTTCGTGGTGGTATACTTTGATGATATATTGATATACAGTGGAAGCACAGAATAACATCTACAACACTTGCGGGAAGTGTTGATGATACTTCGTCAGGAGCAATTTTACACGGCAACAAAGAAGTGCATGTTCATGACACAGTATTTTTTTCTTGGGACATGTGTTGTCCAAGGAAGGTATTTATGTGGATCAAGGTAAAGTTGAAGCAATCAAGGATTGGACACAACCCAGGACTATAACTGAAGTGAGAAGTTTCCATGTTCTAGCATCATTCTACCGAAGGTTTATTCCACATTTCAGTAGTGTGATGGCACCAGTGATAGATTGTATGAAAGGAAAGCAGTTTGTGTGGACTGAAGAGGCTAATTCTGCTTTTCAACAGATCAAGACACTTTTGACTACAACACCGAATCTTAGATATCCGGACTTTCAGTTACTCTTTGTGCTGAATACTGATGCGTCTAAAGTTGGAATTGGTGGAGTGTTAAGTCAAAAGGGGCGTCCAATTGCTTATTTTAGCGAGAAACTTTCTGGAGCCAAGACAAAATACAGTACCTATGACTTGGAGTTCTATGCTATTGTCCAAGCCATAAAGCATTGGAGACACTACTTGTTTTATAAAGAGTTTGTGTTGTATACTGATCATGAAGCATTGAAACATTAGCAGGGACAGGATAAGATTGCAGCCAGACATGCTTCATGGATCGCACACTTGCAACAGTTTACATTTGTTGTAAAGCATAAGTCGGGAGTTACAAATCGTGTGGTAGACGCATTGAGTAGAAGAAATCATTTGTTGACTACGATGAGAGTTGAAGTGACGGGGTTTGATGTATTTCTAGAATTATTTGTTGAGGATCCTTGCTTTGCTAAGATTGTAGATGAAGTCGAGAAAGGGAGGACGGATGAGTATGTGTTGGTAGATGGTTTTCTATTCAAAGAAAATCGGTTGTGTATACCAGAGTGCAGTTTGCGAATGAAGATTGCGAAGGAATTGCATGAAGAAGGTCATGTGGAAAGAGATCGTACCTTGCAGTTGATTTCTCAATCATATTTTTGGCCTTCCATGAGGAAAAATGTTGAAAGATTTTTGCAGAGATGTCACATATGTCAAGTTTCCAAAGGGACAGCTACGAATGCAGGATTGTATATGCCATTGCCTGTGCCTACTAGACCATGGGTTGATGTTAGCATGGATTTTGTTTTGGGTTTGCCAAGAACTCAACATGGGAATGATTCTATATATATTGTGGTGGATAGATTTTCGAAGATGGCACATTTCATAGCTTGTAAAAAGATCGCCGATGTAGTCTATGTTGCTCAATTGTTCTTTAAAGAGTTTTGTCGACTACATGGGCTACCTGTGACCATTGTTTCTGACCGGGATACTCGATTTCTAAGTCATTTTTGGTTGAGTCTGTGGAAGATGGTTGGGACTAAGCTGAATTTTAGTAGCGCCTATCATCCACAAACGGATGGGCAAACGGAAGTGATGAACAGATCTTTGGGAAACTTGTTGAGATGTCTTGTGAAGGATAATTTGAAGAGCTGGGATGTGAACCTGTGTCAAGCAGAATTCGCACATAATCACGCCGTTAATCGAAGTACTGGATTAAGTCCATTTCAAGTAGTATATTCAGCAATTCCGAAAGGACCGTTGGATTTGTCGATAATTCCACGTCAGAAAGGAGTTGTTAAACGAGCTTGTGATTTCATGAATGAGTTGCAAGAGTGTCATAGGATTGTTCATGAACGATTTCTTAAGTCAAATGAGAAGTATAAGCAACTGATAGATAAGAAGCGAAGGAGTGTGGACTTCAAAAAGGGTGATTTTGTTTACGCAGTATTGACGAAAGATCTTTTTCCATTTGGAACTAACAACAAATTGAAAGCTTGAAAGATTGGTCCAGTAAAAATCTTGAAGATCAATGATAATGCTTATCGGTTAAGATTGCCGGATCATATCCATACTGTCGACGTTTTCAACGTCAAACATTTGATTTCGTATCATGAGAACAAGCTTGTCGAGGAAGAGGAAAGTGTGAATTCGGGGTCGAATTCTTTACAACCAGGGGAGGATGATGCAGCGCAATCTACTTTAGGTCGCCAGCGACCTAACAAGATGATAAGTCGCCCAAGCGACCTAGCGTGTTGTGACTCGAGTCGTGCCATTTTTAAGTCGCCGGCGAGTTACAACCTACAGAGCTACGACCTAAAGATCAACGACCAACGGGCTATGCCAATGCCAACCAGCGAGTTATGTTAAGTCGTTTGGTCTTAAGTCGCTCCAGTATGCCAACCAGCGACCTAGCAAGTTAAGTCGCTCCAGTTTGTCGCTTTCTCTATAAGTCGCTCAATACTTTATCTCGTTAAGTCGCAAGCTCTTATAACGCTCAAGCTAAGGTCGCTCAAGATTAATTCGCTCTAACATGCCGCTTCCTATAAGTCACGTGATTTCCTTATGTCGCTCAAGTTGATAGATCGCTCAAGCTCCTGTTGCCGTGCTTGTTTAGGTCGTTATTTGCTTAGGTCGCATGGTTTGATAAGTCGCTTGTATTTTATTTCTTAAGTCGTTTGTATTGTATTGTGTTGTTATGTCGCATATATGTTATATTTTATTAAGTCGTGTGATATGTAATATGTTAGGTCGCGTGATGTCGTTTGTTGTTAGGTCGGCTATTGTTAAGTCGTATATTGTTATGGTGTTAGGTCGTGTAGTGTGCTTAGGTCATAAGTCGTGTTGAGTCATAGGTCGCGAGCACCTGTTGTTGACTTGTATGTTGATGTTAGGTCGTGAATGTGTGTGTTGTAAATCTCTATAAATACGGGTGTGTTGTCATTGTAAAGTGGATTGATTTTGAATAAAATTTGTTTGTGTGCTTTGTGCCACTTTTGTTGAAGTTGAGTGTGATCTCCTTCTTCTTCCATCTTCGGATATTCGAGTGCGCTCGAATCAACGAATTTGAACCCGATTCACGGAATCTCGTGCGTGGGATCAACGTCGAAGAATCGTAGATCTTCTAACGTGGAATCGTGCGCGATCAACGTGTTGAAGATATCTAGAATCCGGTATCTTGAGAGATCAATGGATTTGGACATTTATCTTGTATTACTTGACACGAATCATTTCGTGAGGAAGAAATTGCATCAATTTGTATCAAACATTACCAGCACGTCAAAGTTTGTTAATCCGTTGCGTCAGTTACACTATACTCTCTACTACCTCTTTTTTATCAAATAAGTGTGAACTAAAACGTACCTCGCTAAGAAATTACATTGGTCTATATTGAAAATATATCTTGAAACATCTATTGTGGCTTGACTGGGTGATATCTGGCGAATAATATACCATATTTCACTCAAAGAAATTGCTCACTTTCTTCTAAATCTTGTTACACTTGAACAAATTTTGAAAGTACAAAGATAACTCAGTTGGTGGGATGAGAGATTCAATGGAACGAATAAGTATAATATTTATACCAATTAAGCTTACTGCAAAATTGCTATTTTTATAATCAATTAATGTAAATTAGAATTTTGAGAAGTCACAAATAAGTTAAAGGATTTGGTTCTGGAATTTCATCTAGTATATCACTAGGTAATAAGTAACAGATCTTGAAGACCCACAAAAAAGATTCTGATAAAGTTTAGTTGACTCCTCAAAATTCACATAAAATTCCCAAAAAACCATAACTGTGCAAAAACATTTGAACTAGCATGAGCCGACGATGACGGATTAGGTGCAGTACAAGTGCAACAACCTGGTGGTCGTAATGGGAATCATGAGCTTGTTTCAGGATGCAGACATGCAGCTTCATAGGAAGATTTTATGGGTCACTTCTTCACAAAAGAGGATACTATTGAATGTGAGGGTATCAAAGCCGAATACAACAGTGGCGAAGGATTGAACGAGGCAGGTGAGGAAGATTAATGATGCGATAGGGATGGTGGGGTAAAGTTTGTATATGTATGTTATACATGTGAAAAGGGGTTGTACGGGAAGAATATGGTGATCGATAAGAATAAATAAGAACAAGGGGAATGTGATTATTTATAGAGATAAGATATATTATAGAGCTGTCTTTGGAAGCTTGAGTTTTCTTGATGGTGCATCTGTTTTTCTTTTGCTATTTTCCATATGTTTTACAAATTTTTCCTCCAATGAAAATTGTTATAATAGTCAGGTATAAAATAGTCCCACACCAAAAAAATAGTCTTGTAATATAAGTGTTGGGAGAATTCTCACGACCGGTCCAACCCTAACCGAACCAAATACTGTCGACCATCCATGTCCTCTACCGAATCGGCTCCCACCGAACGACTCCCTACCGAACCAACTACAACCGAGGCTCCATTTTTCACCACCCACTACCAGACCAACCCTCACCGGATGTCTTCCCACCGAACCAAGCCCCGCCGATTCAAGCACCGGACCAACCATCACCGGATGGCTCCCCACCGGACCATTCACCATCGAACCAAGCAACGCCCTCGCTACCGAACCAAGGCATTGCCGATCCAAGGTTGCCAGACCTGGTTGCCTCAGTCTAGGCCCGTCAGCTGCAATATACATCCAAGACCCCTTCCTCCAGCCTCACTCTATAAATAGAGAGGCAGGGGTACAACAATAGCAGACAAGTTTGAGAGCTCAAGCACGGAAGGAACTTTCAAACAACTTTCATATACTTGTATACCAAGATTTGTACTTGTAATCTGAAAGAAAAAGGGGAATAACATATAAAGTGGACGTAGGCACGTTCTGGTCGAACCACTATAAATCTGTGTGTCTTTTACAGTTTAGTCCCTGCTTTTCATATATTTGCGTAAATCCCCCAAATCACTAAAAACAACATAAAATCAACCAATTCATACGACTTGGAGGTGTTTGCCCATTTTTTGTGCAAATATTTTTGGTGCTTTCACTGAGAACCGAGCTAGAAGCCACAGCTTCTCCTACTCAACCTTCTTCCTCCCAACATCGTCCCTTGCTCTGACAACATGACTTTTAGGCAGAGGAGAGATGTTAACAAAGGAAAGAACGTCGCAACTAGCAATATCTCAGATCCAGTGGCCCCAAATCAAGAGAATCATCCCGTTTTAACAGCAGTGCCAGATGAAAATCAGACAAATCCAACAGTCCCCGTCGTGGAACAACCAATTACTAGGGCAGATCTAGACGGGTTGTGGCTGAAGTAACTAACCGCTTCACATCTCAGCAAGAAGCCTTGGTGGACCAACTCATGTCACGCCTAAGGGATGCTGAAGAATCCAACCGCAACACCGAATCATGGGGCGAGTCCCAATCTGGAGGATCTGGAAGGCAACAAAGACCTTTCTACTTCGAAGAGGTTAACAACAGAAATAGCCATGGTAGGAGCCGAGCCCGGACTCAACCCGAAGTCCGACCCGAGGAAACACTTGGAACCAAACCCAACGGGGGAGGTTCCATGCAAGGGTCGGATGTAGCTGAGCTTGTAATGCTACCTAACCATGAAAACACCAGTAGACGGGGCCGAGCTGGAGTCCAGCCCGAAGTTGGACCCGAGGAAGCACTGAGAACAGAACCCAGCAGGGGAAGATCAAGGCAAGGGCCAACTATGGCTGACCCCATCATGCCCCCAGAAGAGCAGAGGCAGCCTTTGGAGAATGTTAGGAGTGACAGGCGATACCATCCCTACAAGTCGTCTGGACGGGCTCAATCCCGCAGAGAAGAACCAAACTCATTTCTATCCGCTCCAAGTTCTGATGAAAGGATGGCGCGATTGTTCAGAGAGTGCGTCCAACGCGAGCAAAGGGATTGGAGAATAGGCGCTAGGATAACCAGCCCCTTCACCGCAATATCGAAACTGCCATCACCCCCCGGGAATGGAAAATGCCAACGGTGGAACCTTACAAGGGAACCACTGACCCCATCGTACACTTACAGAGATACACCCAGCATATGCTCATGAGCGGAGCAACAGTGGGAGTGTTATGTAAATGCTTCCCACTATTCTTGGCAGATCTAGCTACCTCCTGGTTCTGCCACCTACCCCAAGGGTCCATCAGCTCATGGAAAATGTTGAAAGAAAAGTTCATCAGTCAGTTCCGCATTCATGTGGAGCAACCCGAGGACGCTTATTCCTTATCTAATATCAAAAAGAAACCCGGAGAGACATTGCAACAATATCTAACCCGATTCAACGCCGCAGCAACCGCAGTCCATAATGCCGACGAGAAACTTATCCTAATGGCCCTCTGCAGTGGTGTACATCCAGATACTAAATTTACTAGAAGACTAACCAAAGAAAAACCAGCTACATTACCTGATTTCTTCCATGAAGCTGGAAAGTATATGAGACTTGAGGACGCTGCCACTGAGAGGCAATCAGGGCAACAGGCTAAGATGGCTACAGACAGGTTCCCCGCTGCAGCAAAGGATGTTCGAAGAAATGACTCTAGAGACAAAGCTGGGGGCAAAATAGGAGAAAAGCGCTTATATCGACCAGGACCAAGATTTGACTCTTACACTCCTTTGAATTAAACGATCGAAAACATCTTCCTAGCCACTCAAGATGAAGTTAGATACAAGCGACCCTCGCACAAGAAGGAGTCAGATAGCGCACTCAAATCTGGTAAGTTCTGCCGCTTCCATGAATCCCACGGACATGATACCAATGAATGCCATCATCTTCGGGACTTGATTGAAGAACACATCAGAAGGAGGAGACTGGAGCGTTATGTAAAAGACCAGAACAGGACTTCAACTCCTGCCAATGAGAATCCTGGACTACCTCCCCAGAAGCAGGAGGGGGAAATCGCAACACCAGCGGCTCTAGTCAAGAGAAGATAGTGGTCCACACCATATCAGGAGGACCGCACATCGCCGATAGAAGTTGGGCAAAGATGGAAAGATACGGTAAGTCACTGAGGAACGCTGAATGATGCGTTAATTCTGTTATGGAAGAACGCCACCCGAAACGGAAAGAGAACGACGACATCACATTCAGTAGGCGTGATCTAGAGGGAAGACAGTACTCGCACATGGATCCTATGGTCATCTCTGCTTGGTTTGGACCAGCCAAAGTTTTTCGAATTTTAATAGACACTGGAAGCTCGGTGAATATCCTATTCAAGCATGCTTTCGACAAAATGAAGCTATCAATGAAGGATGTGTCTCCCTGCAACAAACCACTACATGGTTTCACTGGAGATGCGAAGATGCCCCTCGCGCAACTGGACCTTTTTGTTGAAATAGGAAGTCATCCTCGCTCCGCTGTGCGAAAACAAACGTTTGTGCTAATAGAAAGCCATTCGGCCTACAACGCCTTTTTGGGAAGACCAGCCTTGTCTGACTTCCAAATTGTCCTAGCCCCGTGGTGCCTGAAGATGAAATTTCCAACCGATAACGGAATAGGAGAAATAGAGGGAGATCAAGATGCTGCTCGAGACCGCTATGTAACTGAACTTCGTAATAACCGCAGAAAAGATAAAGGGAAAAATGCAGAGACTACTCTCTGCATGAAAAGCTTGGAAGCATAGCAACTAAAGAAAGCCCCTCCTCTTCGATATACCAGTGATCCATTCAACGAATTAGACCCCAGGGACAAAGAGGAGGAGGCCACCGCCGAGCCTGCAGAGGCTATGGAATTCGTATCTGTAGACAAACACGACCCAAGTAGACTGCTGAGAGTCGGGTCTCAGTTAAAAAAAGAATTAAAGAATCAACTCATTGATTTTCTTCGCCGCAACATGGATGTATTTGCATGGACGCACGCTGACATGACGGGAATCTCCCCAGACGTAGCATGCCACATGCTGAACATAGATCCTACCAAGGTGCCAGTGAAGCAGAAAAAGAGGAGCATGGGGGCAGAACGATCAGTAGCCCTCGAGGAAGAAGTAAAGAACTTACTTGCCAATGACTTCATACGTGAAGCCATCTACCTAGAATGGATCGCCAACCCGGTACTGGTAAAGAAAGCTAATGGGAAGTGGCGAACATGCATCGATTTCTCCAACTTAAATGACGCTTGCCCGAAAGACTGCTTACCACTCCCCCGAATCGAGCAACTCGTGGACAGCACAGCCGGACACGAACTCTTATCATTTATGGACGCATACTCAGGATATAACCAAATCCCTATGCACACCCCCGATCAAGACCACACTAGCTTCATCACTAACCGAGGATTGTACTGTTACAGGGTAATGCCATTTGGACTTAAAAACGCCAGAGCTACTTATCAGCGCCTCGTCAATAAGATGTTTGCAGAACTGATAGGGCGATCTATGGACGTTTATGTGGATGGCATGCTGGTAAAATCGAGGAAAGCCAACGACCATATAAACAATCTGGACGAGATGTTTCAAGTACTTCGCCAATATGGAATGAAACTGAACCCTCTAAAGTGCTCCTTCGGAGTATTATCGGGAAAGTTCTTGGGATTCATCGTTCATGCCAGGGGGATTGAAGCAAACCCCGAACAAGTTCGAGCTTTGCAAGATATCAAGATACCATCCACTCGAAGAGAGATGCAAAGCCTAAACGGGAAAGTGGCCGCCCTAAGTAGGTTCATCTCTAAAGCAACCGACAAATGCATCCCTTTCTTCGAAGCTCTAAAGAAAGACAAAGGAAAGTTCGAATGGACCGACGAATGCTCGACAGCCTTCCTTAACTTAATCGGACACCTCCAGAGACCACCGGTACTCTTAACTCCAAATGAAGGCGAGGAACTATACCTATACCTTGATGTATCATCCCACGCTTTGAGCGCCGCTTTGGTGAGAGAAGACAACCGCGCGCAGCGACCCGTATACTTTGTAAGCAAGAGATTCACAGGGGTAGAAGCCAGATACCCTAAACTTGAAAAGCTAGCATACTGTTTGCTTATCACGTCACGGAAACTGCGACACTATTTCCAGTCTCATTCCATCAGAGTTTTAACCGATCAACCGCTAAGGCAAGTGCTCCATCGCCCCGACACTTCTGGGCGATTACTTAAGTGGTGCATCAAACTAAGTCAATATGATATCACTTACCATCCTCGCACCGCTATCAAGGGGCAAGCCATAGCTAATTTCATTGCCGAATTCACTACTAGTGAAGGTAAGGACCAATCTGAAATAGCAGAAAATATCAAGTGGAATCTCTTCGTAGATGGAGCGTCAAACGAACAAGGCTCGGGGGCAGGTGTTGTGATAATCACCCCCAGGGGAAAGAAGCTGCACTACGCCCTAAGATTGGAATTCGCTGCCACCAACAATGACGCAGAATACGAAGTAGTGATAGCCGGATTAGAACTTGCACTGGAAATTGGAGTCAGTTCTTTATGTCTCCATAGTGATTCTCAACTTATTGTAAATCAAATACTGGGAGAATTCCAGACTCGAGGAGAACGACTCACAGCGTATCTAAAGAAGACCATGCTACTGCTTAATCAATTAGATCACTATTTAATCAAACACATTCCCCGAGAAGAGAATCAAGAGGCCGACGAACTAGCAAAACAAGCTAGTATGAAGAACATCACTATTTTCGGAGCATTAACCATCTCAAAACAGCCGGCACCAAGTTTCGAGCAAGTGAATCTAATAACTGCGATCGAAGAAGAAACCTGGATGACTCCTATCCGGAAATATTTACAAGATGGCACACTGCCCGACAAGCGTAGCGAAGTCAAGAAAATCTTGAGGAAAGCTTCCCGCTACACATTACAGGAAGGCATCCTCTATCGACGCGGCTTCTCTAATCCGTTATTAAGGTGTATCGCTAGAAGGGAAGTCAAGGAAGTCTTATCCAACATCCATCAAGGAAGTTGCGGAGATCACACTGGAGGGCAGACTCTGGCAAAGAAGATACTTCGATATGGATATTACTGGCCCACTTTAAACAAAGATGCCTTGGACTTCGTCAAGAGATGCGAAAGATGTCAGAAATTTGCCAAGATTCCTCGACTACCCACAAATGAGATTGCTCAAATGACCAGCCCTTGGCCCTTTGCAGTATGGGGAATTGACTTGATTGGCGAACTGCCAACGGGCCGAGGCGGAGCCAAATATGCTATAGTGGCGGTTGACTATTTCACCAAATGGGTGGAGGCGAAACCTCTAAATAAAATATCCTCGGCAAAAGTTATCAACTTCTTGATCAAAAATATTCTGTGCAGGTACGGAGTCCCACTCAAGATCATATCAGACAACGGACTTCAGTTTGACAGCGAAGAATTCGCCGATTGGTGCCAAGAGCACGGAATTCACAAAAGCTTCTCATCTGTAGCTTATCCTCAAGCGAACGGACAAGTCGAAGCTGTCAACAAGATTCTCAAAACCATAATCAAGAAGAAACTTGAAAAGTCGAAAGGCGCTTGGGTGGACGAGCTTCCTACGGCACTTTGGGCCTATCGCACATCTTACAGAACTTCAACAGGGCATACTCCTTTCTCTTTGGCATACGAATCGGAGGCCATGCTCCCAGTTGAAACTATAGTGCCCTCTCACCGCAGGATCCACTACAACCCGGAAGAGAACGAAGAACTCCTCCTCATGTCTTTGGATCTAATTGAGGAGAGAAGAAACGATGCAGCACTCAAAGCAGCAGCTCACAAGCAAAAAGTTGCAGCACAATTGTCACGACCCGAAATTCAATGCTTGAAAATTGACATCAAATACCTCACTTGTACTCGACTGTCAATGATTCAAACATCGAACTCCAGTCGGATGGAGCTTATAACAACATTAGATGAATATATAACAACGGTAAATAAAATGAACATCATGCATCATATCACAGATACAACACCACAATAATATCTGCTACAACATCAGAGTACATAATACATGAATTACATATCCAAATAGAATGACATAATTGAACAACTAGATATCATATGCCAAAGATCTTCAAAAGATAAAGTCATAGTGAACATCCAAGATAAGCACCTCGAGATCCAAAAGCTTCCAAAATGCAGCTAGAGCCAAAATATAGAAAACCTGCTACTAGGCTGCCCGTGTAGAAATGGTGGGCACCCAGAGTTTAGAAAGGAAACAATAAACTCCGGGTCAGTCATGGGACTGGTATGAGTAAACAAAGGTAATTGCTTTCAAATAAAACAGATTTAATACAAGAAAAATCGGTATGCTTTTGGAAAATGAAACTACCATAAGGCCTCCCGGCACACACACAATGCAATCGCACACTTGGGGGAGATTTCCCCTTATGATAGTCAAATATGTTTAATACGAGGAAAATTCTTTGATATTATTACTAGTGCATAGTGTAGAAAGTCATTTCGAAAGTAAACTATTTATCGTAGCCGACATAGGTACCATGATACTATGCCTACTATAGCTGCCATGTTAAATGGCAGGTTCTACAACTAAAACCGTATTGGGTTCGTATTGGGAATTGGATTTCCAACAAATGGTCAGGCTAAGGAACTTCCTATGCCACATGGGTACGCCTCTGGCGGGACGTCCCGAGAACTAACGTTACGGTTAGATCTCTGCCAACACAAGGCCGGGTTACCTCTGTAACTAGGTAACTACTACACGAATATGCCACTCCCCGGTCCTTTGGGACCTTTATCCGAGGGCCCTCCATCACAAAGCAACAACCACACAGAATAATGAGATTGAAGCAACCACATAGGTAAGCATCTGGACTCCATACCATGACACTACCTTTTTCCAGAAGGAAATGACATACCCTAAAGGGCGCGACCCTTATAACCTTGCCGCATCTTTCCTGTTTCGACCATTTTCGGGGTGTGAGGTCCGATGAGGTCTCGTTCACAAAGCTACGCTTTACATGAAAGCCATGCTTTGATCACAGATGATCAACAAATGATCATCACTATACCGCAACACTTAGTATGCCACACTACCAAATTGGGAGTATATAGCTGATAACCTTCAATTACATAACCTCTAAGCTCGTACGTCTCAGAGAAGGGTGTTAAGCTAAGAGAATAAATTCTCCGCCACCAACAGATATGTATTTGAAAGAAATCGGCTTTATATCTCAAAGCGTAGTGTCAGACACACGACCATACAAGTCTGTTCCGGGTTCGAACAGAACCGAAGGCACTTCGTCCAATAAAGGAAGAAGCCCTTGCAAATCCGGGCGTCCACAATCCCGATCGGACTTCCCATCACTTAGGGAATCCCTATACCGGAGCAACTCGGTGCAGAGACAATCGATAGGTTATCCTATCGATTTTGAAGACACCCGGTCTTCACCGCCGGTCTTCAATTGCAATCCATTCGTCGAATCACTATTCGGAATGGGTTATACGACACAAAGGTCCTTCCCCGGCTAATCCGAATAGTGAGCGCTTCAAATTTAAAACATGTGGGTGTATCAATCACAAAGGTTCACATTCAGGGTTCGATGTGGGTTTCGGATAACAAACTGAAATCCGACTCCCTGTCGCATCGAAGTTTAAATGCCATTTTACGGGCAAAAAGGGTTTCACATACATACAAGAGCAAATCACAAATCATAGCTCATCACAAAGCAATCACAATACCACAACAAAAGCGTCAATCCAGTATGGGGTATTAGATGATGATAAATCATCGTTGATACAAGTAATTGTGATTAAGGCGAATTAGCTACATGATTGTCTTTGTTAATCATTTCAAATTAATGTTGAATTTTACATGATTTTGAATTATTTTTAATTGGCTAAGTTAATAAATTATTGTTTAGTTTATTATTTCACTTTTAAATTCTTAATCGTTAACTTATTAAGTTAAATTAATTTTATAAGTCTCATATTCTTTAATTTATTAAATTATTTTCTTTTATATTTAAAAAGTCGTTACAAAACATCAATTTTGTTATTTACTATTATTATAAACTTGGTTTGAACTTTGTATTTGTACATTAGTTTATATTTATATTTAAACTTTTTATTAAGTTAAACATTTAAACAACTTTTATTAATTTAAATAATTTGAACTTCACAAAACTTTAAAAACTATTAGTTTCATATTACATTAACAACTATGGTTACTTCACTTAGAAAATACATTGCGTTTCAAAAGTTTTATCAAAACTGTGCTAGTGCTTCATCTGCATACCCGAGACATGCTTCGGGTCGTACCCGAGCCAAACTTCCCCCTACTTCGAGTTATCCCAAAATTGACCCGTGCCCCTTTTTTTTTCGAAATTTTGGTTAAGTAAAAACGACACGGTGAACACCAAGAATCCCCCCGGGTTGCACTTCGAGTCTCCACGCGATTTACCCGCGTACTGCTCCGAGTCACCATTCGTCTCCCCCAACGCCTCACGCTGATACACACCCCACCCACGTGCACGTGCACTGCTAGCGCCGCCGCCTATGGTCAGAGCCAAGGCCACGAGCGAGTCACCTATAGTC
The DNA here is from genome assembly GCA_030765085.1 of Allium cepa. NCBI lineage: Eukaryota > Viridiplantae > Streptophyta > Magnoliopsida > Asparagales > Amaryllidaceae > Allium > Allium cepa. The sequence goes on from CM060928.1 coordinate 917,552,326, forward strand.
CCCTAAAACGACACGAACACCCTGACCTCGATTTTTGCTTCGAAGTCGCGAATCGAGCATCACACCCAACGTCATCATCAGGAACACCATCGAAAACTGCCACGCGCCGCCGCCCCAGGCCATAATCGGCCACCAAACTCAGTACCAAGCCTCGCCATCGTGTCACGCTTCGAACCCCCCCGGTGGCACGCGGTCCGATCCTCTGTGGTGGTGCGGCAAGCCCTTTCAACCGTGCGCTGTATTTTGGGTTCTTAAACCCTAAAACAAACTCAAATTCAAATTCTGGGTTTTTAAAAAATCGAACAGCATTTTTCTGATGATCACGAGCCCCCAAGCCATCTACGACAGCGAATTCGAGGGCCATAGCTTCTTAGATCATCAGATTTTGGGAAAACTTTAATTTCCGATCAACCCCCATTTTCCCGAGCAATATGCAATGAAAAAATTTGATTTTTGTTTCAAAAAATCATTATTCTTGATGGTAATGCAAGTGGTGTTACTGAAATTCAATTCTATGAGGTTCGAAAATTTCACTTGTTTGGGTTGTGACTGCATTTACATTTTCCAGTGAAGAAAAATTCAAATTTCTCTGCTTTAATTCACTACTGAGATAAATACAGTTTTTAACAATCCTTAACTCACTTACAATTATCTCCAGAAGCAAAGAGAAGGTAGAAGAGGTTGTAGTTGTAGATAGTTTACTCTGTGAACCAGAGATTTGAGCATGATCATGTTTACAGTTTTTCTTTTCTTTTCTTTATTTTATTTTACAGTCTCTAGACAAAGAAAACTTCAAGCTTTCTTTTATTTAATTACTGAAACATGTTGTCAGTTTAAAATCCCAACTTGCTTTCAAATATTTTTTCCATTTCAGAAGGAAATAGAAGGAGAGAAGGTGGGTTTTTTTGAAATGGCAACCCCTGATACTTAAAAATACTTCAGTTTCCAGTAAAGCAATTTAAAAAAAAAAGTTGTTTAGTTTTGTTACTGGAATGAAGTGTAAGTTCAAACTAAAGATCCCCAACTTGTTGCTGACACACAGTGTAAGTTCAACCATAGTTTAACATGCAGATTAAATAGGGGAAGAGGGGAAAAAAAGTATGACAGGTTTTTGGTTTTCTGAAGCTAGAACAGTAATTAGCTCTTTGTAAAATCAGCATGCATAGCCAACATTCAATCATATATTCAAAAATTCTTACATGAGAAACCAAAGATTATCTTTACTCTATCATCCAGCATACGACAACAAAAGATTAATAGGAAAACAGGATTTTACTCACTTGTTTCCAGAGGATGTTGACAGTTTTCAAACAGAAAGATGAGCCTGCTACTCCTTTTCTTCTTTTCTACTCTAATTCTCTTGGGGTTTAGATCTGAAATTTGATGGGTAGCAATTCTCTGATTAATTGTGGTTATATTCATGCATTTAAATTACCAAAACAGGGATTTCTATTTTACTTACTTTTGAAATTTATATCAGAGAAGACACTCCTTATTTCTGAAACTTGAAACCAAAATAGATTAAAGCTTTTAACTCTTGATTTTTTTTCCTGCAATAAAATATTGATATTGTGGTATTAAATCCCATGTTGCTTTCATTTATTTTAAATTATTAATAACAAAAAAACTCTAGATCACTTACAGTGTTGGATTAACAGAGAAACTTCTTTTCTCTGCAACTTGAAAACAGGAACTTAGAAACCAAAAAGAAAAAGTAGCTTTTAATCCTTAACCTTCCTGCAAAAATTTGATTAAAGGTTGCTGGATTAACTCTTTCTTCATAAGGAGTTATAACCTCAAGTTCAAACTTTTAAAAAAGAAAAGTCACTTGCCTTTAAAACTTATTTCCAGAAAAGAAAAACTATGCACTGCCTTTTGAAACCAGAAACCCCCTTTTTTGCTTCACAAACCTGCAGTTTTCATTTTTGAATTTGATTGTCAACACTTGATTTAAAAAAAAATCAAAATCTCATAAACTATAAATTTTTAAAACAGAGCTTACCTGAAAGTATCACACTAAGGTTATGAAGCATGAGAAAGAATTTTCAGATATTTTTTTTTTGCTTGAAGGGAAGAAGACAGTTTGGTTTTCTTTTGAACTTTTTTTTTTCTTGAATGTTTGAAATAACACTTGCAAATATCTTTTGATTACTGAGAATCAGATGTTGGGGTTTAAAATTTGAATTTTTAGAAGGTGAAAAGTTTTCTGAATTTTTTTATTTGATTATTTTATTGAGGAGATGATGGTTTGTGCCATTTGTAAGAAGATATCTTAACACATAGATTTTATAAATCATTAAATTTTATTGTGAAGGTAAGTTTCAGTTTTTGATGTAACAAAGCAAAAGAAATGTATAGATTTCATTCCCTATATTATATGCATAAACTTTTATAAACCAATATACATACTTTTTATTCATTTGTTGTATATATGCATATGTACAATGTTTTAAAAGAAAAGTTGTCTTACACTTGTATACTTGTTCCTCAATGATTTTTAAATGTTTCTTATTTTAAAACATTCATTCCAAATTTAAATTCAAATCTTAAATTTCTAATTTGAAATATAAACATTTTAAATCCAAATGACTTTAAAAAAAAAACATTTATCATCTCAATATTTTTTTTTTTAACATAGGATAAAAATTAGAATTCATTTCATATATTACTTTTACTTATTTTATTTGTTTTAGATTTTTTTCAAATTTATTCTCAAATCAAACCCCAAGTGTTCAAATATATTATTTATTTTGATTGATAATTTTGGGGATGTTACAAATACCCCCTCCTTAAGAAAATTTCGTCCTCGAAATTGAAAGAGAGAGAAAAATAGACAAAGAATATACGATTCAAAAAGAATAAGGAAATGGCTTACCGGCTAAGCCGAGATATCCACCCTGCATTTGGGATAAGACTTCTGCATATTATCTTTTGTTTCCCAAGTGCAGTCTCTTGGATCGCCACTCCACTGAACTTTTACTAGCTTTACAACTTTGTTCCTTAATTGCCTCTCTTCACGATCCACAATCTTTATCGGTTCTCTTTTGACTGTCAAGTTGGGGGTGATGTCGAGATCCTGTTGGGCAGCTTCTTCAATAATACTGTCCGGATCGTGCACGTACTTCCGAAGGTTTGAAATGTGGAATACATCATGCACACCCGATAACCAGCTAGGCAACTGCACACGGTAGGCTAGAAGACCAATCCTCTCCAGAATAGGAAAAGGACCAATATATCGTGGTGCTAGCTTACCAGTCTTCCCAAATCTCAATACACCTCTCATAGGAGATACCTTAAGAAAAACAGAGTCCCCAACCTGAAATTCCAAATCTCGTCTTCTACGATCGTAATAGCTCTTTTGACGACTCTGAGCTGTCTTCATTTTCTTCCGAATAAAATCAACTTTTTCGGTGGCTTCTTTAATCATGTCCGGACCAAGAATGAGTCTATCACCTGTTTCGATCCAGCATGCCGGTGATCGACACGGTCGACCATATAAAGCCTCAAAAGGAGCCATCTCAATACTGGCCTGATAGCTGTTGTTATAAGAGAATTCGACCAGATGCAAATGGTCCTCCCAAGAACCACCAAAATCAAGTATACATGCCCGCAATAGATCCTCCAAGATTCGATTGATCCTTTCTGTCTGCCCATCAGACTGTGGGTGATAAGCAGTACTGAAATGCAGCTTGGTTTCTAATGCGTCTTGAAACGCCTCCCAAAATCTACTAGTGAAGATCGGGTCACGATCACTCACTATGCTGCTAGGAATGCCATGGAGACGGACAATCTCTTTCACATATACATTAGCTAGACTTGCAGCTGTGCGGGTAGCTTTTACTGGCAAGAAATGGGCTGACTTAGTTAAACGGTCTACAATGACCCAAATCGCTTCATTTCCCTTTCGAGTGCGCGGCAAACCGTCGATGAAATCCATCGACACTTGGTCCCATTTCCACTTGGGCACCTCTAATGGCTGAAGTAGACCCGCTATCTTCTTTTGGTCGCTCTTGATTTGTTGGCAAGTAGCGCAGCGACTCACATAAATAGATATATCTCTCTTCATCGTTTTCCACCAGAAAGTTCTTTTGATATCTCTATACATCTTGTTGACTCCTGGATGGATGGTAAATTTTGATTTGTGACATTCATCTAACACTTCTCGTTTCAAATCTGGAATGTCGGGGACACAAATTCTGCCTTTCATCTTTATAACTCCATTACCATCAATTATAAAACTAGAATCCTCACCTCGACGGATTCTCCCATATATCTCCTGAAGAAACTTGTCCTCTTTTTGCTTGTTGGCGATTGTCTCAAGAAGAGTAGGAGCAATGACAAGATGAGCAAGAATAGCATGCTTTCTACTCAAGGCGTCCGCCACCACATTGGCTTTTCCGGGTGTATATAGAATATCCAGGTCATAGGATGCTAGAAATTCCAGCCAACGCCGTTGTCGCAAATTCAGATCTTTTTGGATGAAGAGATATTTCAAAGATTTGTGATCGGTGAATAATTCGAAATTTTCACCTAGAAATAAAGAGAATTCGATAAGTATATTTGTTAAGTTGAGTTAAATTAAATTCACAGATTGATAAGAAAGCTGAAAAGATTCTTACCCAAAAGATAATGTCGCCATATTTTTAAAGCGAAGATAACAGCTAGAAGCTCCAAATCATGGGTCGGATAATTTCTTTCATGAGGACGTAATTGTCTACTCGCGTAGGCAATCACCTTTCCGTTTTGCATCAATACTGCACCCAAGCCTTCACCGCAAGCATCGGTATAAACAGATAATCCCTGGTTCCCATTGATAATGGCGAGAACAGGAGCGGTGGTCAATCTCTTCTTCAATTCCTCAAAAGCTTCTTCACATCTTGGAGTCTAAATAAACTTTGCATTCTTCATTGTTAGCTTGGTCAAAGGACTAGCTAGCTTCGAGAAGTCCTGAACAAACTTCCGATAATAACCTGCTAGGCCCAAAAAGCTTCGAATTTCCTTTGGGGTAGTAGGTCTCCTCCAATCAAGAATGGCGGAAATTTTGCTAGGATCCACAGAAATCCCTTCTTCATTAACAATATGGCCAAGAAATTTGACTTCTTTGACCCAAAAGTGGCATTTGGAAAATTTAGCATATAGAATGTTTCTCCTCAATATCTCCAAGACAATTCTAAGGTGTTCGGCATGCTCCTCTTCGGTCTTGGAATAGATCAAAATATCATCAATGAATACGAGCACAAATTTATTCAATACATCCCGAAACACACGAGACATAAGGTCCACAAAGTATGCTGGGGCATTGGTTAGCCCAAAAGGCATGACTAACCATTCATAGAACATATTGGGACCCCTAAAAGCTGTCAAATGAACACAGTCTTCGGCAATTCGTAATTGATGGAATCCTTGGGCTAGATCCATCTTTGAGAAGAAACAAGCGCCGTGCAACTGATCAAATAAATCATCAATTCTGGACAGTGGGAATTTATTCTTGAGAGTTTGCTTATTGAGATCGCGGTAATCCACGCACAATCTCAAGGATCCGTCTGATTTAGCAACAAATACGACGGCTGAGCCCCATTCAGAAACACTGGGTCGAATCAATCCTTTTTCTAGTAAATGTCTAGTTTGCTCGACTAGTTCAACCCTTTCTCTAGGTGCCATCCTGCGACTTGGATGAACGACAGGACGGGCATTGGGCACAAGGTCGATTCTGAATTCTATTTCTCGGTGAGGAGGTAGAGATTTCACTTCCTCAAATACATCTGGAAAATCTCTAACAATAGGAATAGACTGCAAGCTGGGTTCAGGATAACCCAAATTAGACATCAACCCTTCCCTTTTAGGACTAGGGTCCTCACAAGAAATTTCGATGAAATCCCCAAATTCAGTTTTGATTGAGATCAATCGATTTTTGCAATCCAGTTTGGCTTCATATTTTGCTAGCCAATCCATTCCAAGCAAGACTTCAAATTCGTTGAAGTCTAGAACAAAAGGACTAATAGGAAATTGATGGCAAGAATATGAGATAGGAACATCTCTACATCGAAGACAGAGGTTTGCGGGACCTCCAACTAGATTTCTTACACATATAGGCTCATCAACAAAATTAGGTTCAATATTCAATTCATTAATAGCTTGTTGAGAGATAAAACTGTGTGTAGCGCCAGTATCAAAAAGAACTCTAACAATGCTATTATAAATGGTAAGATTATCTTCCAGGACGCCTTTTCCCTTCTCCGCTTTAGAAGATGTGGGCTTGTCTTTGACTGGGTATACTTTAGCTGTTTGGGCTTGCTTCATAACTGGGCAGTCTTTTACTTCATGCCCTTCCTTCTGACAATAATAGCACTTTCTAGGCTTTCCTTGAGCAGATTGATTTCTCTTGGGCTTTTTGCAGCTGGTAGAATAGTGGCCTTTCTCCGAGCAATTATAGCAAGTGACATTCTCCATAGTGCTCCCTTGATTGCTTTTCTTCTTCTCCTTGCCGTGCCAAGGTTTCTTGCCTCCAAATTTTCTTTTCTTCCAATTCGGATTGCTTGAGTTTCCTTGCTCCCTTGGTGCTTCTTGCATGTCTAAAGTAGCATAACGGTATCCCATATCAACCAAATCTGAGAATGATTCTTTCACGTGGCCTGTCATCCTTTCGTGGAACTTTTTATTCATCCCACGAATGAATCGCTCATTCTTCTTCAACGGTGTGTTCACTAATTCTGGACCAAAGCGTGACAATTCATTGAACTTATTGAGATACTCCTCGAACGACAGACTTCCTTGCCTTAAATCCATGAATTCTTGGTACATACGAGAAATCCCGGATGATGGCAAGTAGCGCTTTTCAAATGCTTCTTTAAATCTGCCCCAAGTGAACTCGTCCTCAGGCTCATCAATAGTGACCGTCTCCCACCAAGCTAAGGCTTCACCTTGAAGTTGCCAAGTAGCTATGAGACGCATCTGATCATCCTGTAGCTTGAGCCCCTTAAAGATTTTCTCACAAGACCTAATCCATGCCTGGGCCTCCATAATCGTCTCTTTGCCGGTGAATGGCTTACCCCCGAGTCTTGAGAAGTTCTTATATAAGTCAGCCAGATTCGGCTGATTCTGAATAGGTAAAGCTGCCTCGGTAGTAGGGGGAACTTGGCTAGGTGCTGTGGCATTTCCTCGCCCCCTAACACTGCTTCTTCTTCCGCTCATCCTTACTATCTGTAATAGTAAGAAAAATTGGCTTAGTTATTTGGAAGAGATATCTTAAGAAATATTGGCAATTAAAGGAAATAGACTAAGAAAAATTGGATGTGTTAATCAATTATACTCATTCTAGGGTATACTCCACCCTATCTCTAATGAGCCATCTAATGTGTTATACTCCGTAGCTAAAGTTCTTACTCAACCTTTAGCTCTGATACCACATGTCACGACCCGAAATTCAACGCTTGAAAATTGACATCAAATACCTCACTTGTACTCGACTGTCAATGATTCAAACATCGAACTCCAGTCGGATGGAGCTTATAACAACATTAGATGAATATATAACAGCGGTAAATAAAATGAACATCATGCATCATATCACAGATACAACACCACAATAATATCTGCTACAACATCAGAGTAAATAATACATGAATTACATATCCAAATAGAATGACATAATTGAACAACTAGATATCATATGCCAAAGGTCTTCAAAAGATAAAGTAATAGTGAACATCCAAGCTAAGCACCTCGAGATCCAAAAGCTTCCAAAATGCAGCTAGAGCCAAAATATAGAAAACCTGCTACTAGGCTGCCCGTGTAGAAATGGTGGGCACCCAGAGTTTAGAAAGGAAACAATAAACTCCGGGTCAGTCATGGGACTGGTATGAGTAAACAAAGGTAATTGCTTTCAAATAAAACAGATTTAATACAAGAAAAATCGGTATGCTTTTGGAAAATGAAACTACCATAAGGCCTCCCGGCACACACACAATGCAATCGCACACTTGGGGGAGATTTCCCCTAATGATAGTCAAATATGTTTAATACGAGGAAAATTCTTTGATATTATTACTAGTGCATAGTGTAGAAAGTCATTTCGAAAGTAAACTATTTATCGTAGCCGACATAGGTACCATGATATTATGCCTACTATAGCTGCCATGTTAAATGGCAGGTTCTACAACTAAAACCGTATTGGGTTCGTATTGGGAATTGGATTTCCAACAAATGGTCAGGCTAAGGAACTTCCTATGCCACATGGGTACGCCTCTGGCGGGACGTCCCGAGAACTAACGTTACGGTTAGATCTCTGCCAACACAAGGCCGGGTTACCTCTGTAACTAGGTAACTACTACACGAATATGCCACTCCCCGGTCCTTTGGGACCTTTATCCGAGGGCCCTCCATCACAAAGCAACAACCACACAGAATAATGAGATTGAAGCAACCACATAGGTAAGCATCTGGACTCCATACCATGACACTACCTTTTTCCAGAAGGAAATGACATACCCTAAAGGGCGCGACCCTCATAACCTTGCCGCATCTTTCCTGTTTCGACCATTTCCGGGGTGTGAGGTCCGATGAGGTCTCGTTCACAAAGCTACGCTTTACATGAAAGCCATGCTTTGATCACAGATGATCAACAAATGATCATCACTATACCGCAACACTTAGTATGCCACACTACCAAATTGGGAGTATATAGCTGATAACCTTCAATTACATAACCTCTAAGCTCGTACGTATCAGAGAAGGGTGTTAAGCTAAGAGAATAAATTCTCCGCCACCAACAGATATGTATTTGAAATAAATCGGCTTTATATCTCAAAGCGTAGTGTCAGACACACGACCATACAAGTCTGTTCCGGGTTCGAACAGAACCGAAGGCACTTCGTCCAATAAAGGAAGAAGCCCTTGCAAATCCGGGCGTCCACAATCCCGATCGGACTTCCCATCACTTAGGGAATCCCTATACCGGAGCAACTCGGTGCAGAGACAATCTATAGGTTATCCTATCGTTTTTGAAGACACCCGGTCTTCACCGCCGGTCTTCAATTGCAATCCATTCGTCGAATCACTATTCGGAATGGGTTATACGACACAAAGGTCCTTCCCCGGCTAATCCGAATATTGAGCGCTTCAAATTTAAAACATGTGGGTGTATCAATCACAAAGGTTCACATTCAGGGTTCGATGTGGGTTTCGGATAACAAACTGAAATCCGACTCCCTGTCGCATCGAAGTTTAAATGCCATTTTACGGGCAAAAAGGGTTTCACATACATACAAGAGCAAATCACAAATCATAGCTCATCACAAAGCAATCACAATACCACAACAAAAGCGTCAATCCAGTATGGGGTATTAGATGATGATAAATCATCGTTGATACAAGTAATTGTGATTAAGGCGAATTAGCTACATGATTGTCTTTGTTAATCATTTCAAATTAATGTTGAATTTTACTTGATTTTGAATTATTTTTAATTGGCTAAGTTAATAAATTATTCTTTAGTTTATTATTTCACTTTTAAATTCTTAATCGTTAACTTATTAAGTTAAATTAATTTTATAAGTCTCCTATTCTTTAATTTATTAAATTATTTTCTTTTATATTTAAAAAGTCGTTACAAAACATCAATTTTGTTATTTACTATTATTATAAACTTGGTTTGAACTTTGTATTTGTACATTAGTTTATATCTATATTTAAACTTTTTATTAAGTTAAACATTTAAACAACTTTTATTAATTTAAATAATTTGAACTTCACAAAACTTTAAAAACTATTAGTTTCATATTACATTAACAACTATGGTTACTTCACTTAGAAAATACATTGCATTTCAAAAGTTTTATCAAAACTGTGTTAGTGCTTCATCTGCATACCCGAGACATGCTTCGGGTCGTACCCGAGCCAAACTTCCCCCTACTTCGAGTTATCCCAAAATTGACCCGTGCCCCTTTTTTTTCGAAATTTTGGTTAAGTAAAAACGACACGGTGAACACCAAGAATCCCCCCGGGTTGCACTTCGAGTCTCCACGCGATTTACCCGCGTACTGCTCCGAGTTACCATTCGTCTCCCCCAACGCCTCACGCTGATACACACCCCACCCACGTGCACGTGCACTGCTAGCGCCGCCGCCTATGGTCAGAGCCAAGGCCACGAGCGAGTCACCTATAGTCCCCTAAAACGACACGAACACCCTGACCTCGATTTTTGCTTCGAAGTCGCGAATCGAGCATCACACCCAACGTCATCATCAGGAACACCATCGAAAACTGCCACGCGCCGCCGCCCCAGGCCATAATCGGCCACCAAACTCAGTACCAAGCCTCGCCATCGTGTCACGCTTCGAACCCCCCCGGTGGCACGCGGTCCGATCCTCTGTGGTGGTGCGGCAAGCCCTTTCAACCGTGCGCAGTATTTTGGGTTCTTAAACCCTAAAACAAACTCAAATTCAAATTCTGGGTTTTTAAAAAATCGAACAGCATTTTTCTGATGATCACGAGCCCCCAAGCCATCTACGACAGCGAATTCGAGGGCCATAGCTTCTTAGATCATCAGATTTTGGGAAAACTTTAATTTCCGATCAACCCCCATTTTCCGAGCAATATGCAATGAAAAAATTTGATTTTTGTTTCAAAAAATCATTATTCTTGATGGTAATGCAAGTGGTGTTACTGAAATTCAATTCTATGAGGTTCGAAAATTTCACTTGTTTGGGTTGTGACTGCATTTACATTTTCCAGTGAAGAAAAATTCAAATTTCTCTGCTTTAATTCACTACTGAGATAAATACAGTTTTTAACAATCCTTAACTCACTTACAATTATCTCCAGAAGCAAAGAGAAGGTAGAAGAGGTTGTAGTTGTAGATAGTTTACTCTGTGAACCAGAGATTTGAGCATGATCATGTTTACAGTTTTTTTTTTCTTTTCTTTATTTTATTTTACAGTCTCTAGACAAAGAAAACTTCAAGCTTTCTTTTATTTAATTACTGAAACATGTTGTCAGTTTAAAATCCCAACTTGCTTTCAAATATTTTTTCCATTTCAGAAGGAAATAGAAGGAGAGAAGGTGGGTTTTTTTGAAATGGTAACCCCTGATACTTAAAAATACTTCAGTTTCCAGTAAAGCAATTTAAAAAAAAAGTTGTTTAGTTTTGTTACTGGAATGAAGTGTAAGTTCAAACTAAAGATCCCCAACTTGTTGCTGACACACAGTGTAAGTTCAACCATAGTTTAACATGCAGATTAAATAGGGGAAGAGGGGAAAAATGGTATGACAGGTTTTTGGTTTTCTGAAGCTAGAACAGTAATTAGCTCTTTGTAAAATCAGCATGCATAGCCAACATTCAATCATATATTCAAAAATTCTTACATGAGAAACCAAAGATTATCTTTACTCTATCATCCAGCATACGACAACAAAAGATTAATAGGAAAACAGGATTTTACTCACTTGTTTCCAGAGGATGTTGACAGTTTTCAAACAGAAAGATGAGCCTGCTACTCCTTTTCTTCTTTTCTACTCTAATTCTCTTGGGGTTTAGATCTGAAATTTGATGGGTAGCAATTCTCTGATTAATTGTGGTTATATTCATGCATTTAAATTACCAAAACAGGGATTTCTATTTTACTTACTTTTGAAATTTATATCAGAGAAGACACTCCTTATTTCTGAAACTTGAAACCAAAATAGATTAAAGCTTTTAACTCTTGATTTTTTTTTCCTGTAATAAAATATTGATATTGTGGTATTAAATCCCATGTTGCTTTCATTTATTTTAAATTATTAATAACAAAAAAACTCTAGATCACTTACAGTTTTGGATTAACAGAGAAACTTCTTTTCTCTGCAACTTGAAAACAGGAACTTAGAAACCAAAAAGAAAAAGTAGCTTTTAATCCTTAACCTTCCTGCAAAAATTTGATTAAAGGTTGCTGGATTAACTCTTTCTTCATAAGGAGTTATAACCTCAAGTTCAAACTTTTAAAAAAGAAAAGTCACTTGCCCTTAAAACTTATTTCCAGAAAAGAAAAACTATGCACTGCCTTTTGAAACCAGAAACCCCCTTTTTTGCTTCACAAACCTGCAGTTTTCATTTTTGAATTTGATTGTCAACACTTGATTTAAAAAAAAATCAAAATCTCATAAACTATAAATTTTTAAAACAGAGCTTACCTGAAAGTATCACACTAAGGTTATGAAGCATGAGAAAGTATTTTCAGATATATTTTTTTTTTGCTTGAAGGGAAGAAGACAGTTTGGTTTTCTTTTGAACTTTTTTTTTTTCTTGAATGTTTGAAATAACACTTGCAAATATCTTTTGATTACTGAGAATCAGATGTTGGGGTTTAAAATTCGAATTTTTAGAAGGTGAAAAGTTTTCTGAATTTTTTTATTTGATTATTTTATTGAGGAGATGATGGTTTGTGCCATTTGTAAGAAGATATCTTAACACATAGATTTTGTAAATCATTAAATTTTATTGTGAAGGTAAGTTTCAGTTTTTGATGTAACAAAGCAAAAGAAATGTATAGATTTCATTCCCTATATTATATGCATAAACTTTTATAAACCAATATACATACTTTTTATTCATTTGTTGTATATATGCATATGTACAATGTTTTAAAAGAAAAGTTGTCTTACACTTGTATACTTGTTCCTCAATGATTTTTAAATGTTTCTTATTTTAAAACATTCATTCCAAATTTAAATTCAAATCTTAAATTTCTAATTTGAAATATAAACATTTTAAATCCAAATGACTTAAAAAAAAAAACATTTATCATCTCAATATTTTTTTTTTAACATAGGATAAAAATTAGAATTCATTTCATATATTACTTTTACTTATTTTATTTGTTTTAGATTTTTTTCAAATTTATTCTCAAATCAAACCCCAAGAGTTCAAATGTATTATTTATTTTGATTGATAATTTTGGGGATGTTACAACAATACAACTCCAAAGTCAAGCACCGCAGCTTACAGGAAGGAGATCTCGCCCTCAAGAGGACCTTCCCGCGCCCCGGAGCGCTAGATCCAATCTGGGACGGACCCTATATAATTCATAAAGATCTCCACAACGGAGCTTATATTTTGTCAACAGTGGACGGAGAGGTGTTCCAGAGGGCATGGAATATCCAACACCTTCGTCGATACTTTTCTTAACTTGTACTGCCCATATGAAGTGAATTAACAAAGAGAATCAGTGGACGTAGGCATTTTCGTGCCGAACCACTTTAAAAGATCTTGTCTCTTTTTAACTTGTTCCTTTATATCTTGGCCGCTTGTTAAGCTTTATCCTTTTTTTTTGAACAAAATTGTGTATGACGACATTTCCATACTGGAACTTCACGGTGCAACCTCACCTGGACAAGACTCAACAGGTACTATGCGATTCTATGCACTCGCTAATGAGACACTTTTGCTCCAGCATCCCTCTGCTGCGGGTTAGCTCATTGCTCGCGACTGCCCTCAAAGCTAACTGTAATGAGCCGATTATAAGCCATCAAGAAGGCCGACTATAGCCGATGGCAGCTCATTACGGCGTTCGGCTTGCCGGCAACTGTGAACCTACTTTAAGCCCCAACATAAGGTGTGGCCAGCCAGGGGTAGTTCACGGTTGACGATCGGCACCCACGCTAGCCGGCCACAGTAAATCGAATAATACCCACGATTACGGGCCATAATGGCTCGGGTAGTTACTGTGCACGATGTCGGCTCCGATATGTCTTAAGTGCGGCTGTGGTAAAAAAGATAAACTCCCCGCGGAGGCGTAAGATGGGTGACAAATGTCTCCAAGACCCACAGCTAGGGAAAGTGACTACAAAACCCGTTTGCCACGAACTTAAGCATATCGACGGCCTTCCGTGACTGGAAGTTTTACTTTTTCTATATTTCCATTCCATTTAAATACTTTTCTTGTATCCTGCATAATACTCCCCAAAGTACAAGACACTAAATGGGAGGCATTCGCTCACGAGAATCTGAGCCCGCAAACTGGGTGACAAGGCACTCAGCCGCATCCATGGTCAATTAACCAAGGTGTCCAAAGCTACCCCCTGCAACCAGAACATGAAGGGCGGTACTCTTTTCTCTTGTACATAATCATGTAGCTAGGACTTAGTCAAACGTTGCAAGATATGAAATTATATATTAAGCAAGAACTTAGCATTAAACACAATTGAATCACTAGAACATGCACAGCATTATTTCTTATGCAACACAACAGAATAACAAAAGCATTCAAATATAGCAGAATCTGTTTATGTTATAAAATTACAGAAAGTCATTCTTTACAAATAATATAATTACAAGTTGCATTAATGTTTCGGACTAACATAGACAGCAACCAAAATATGTGCAAGTCAAGTCAAAAATCGAAGCTTCGCCTCCATCCCGCTAGCCCTCCGGATCTACTTAACTGCAGGATCGGAGCTCCCAGCATGATGACCAGAGGCCCCACCTGTCCAATTCAGAAAAAGAGTCCATTAAACCAACAATGAACGATCAAGTTATGAAAATCTATAAAGGGAAAACTCACCAACACCCGCTCCTTGGTCCTCATCCCCCAACTGCACACCGGCTTCCTCCGCAGCAAGTAGCCGCATTCCCTCCTTCACCGCTACCTTCTCCTTCTTTGAAAATTGGGCGGTAATCACGTCCGTCCTGAATGCCACTCCACCTTCCTTGTCCGCATCGGCCTTGGCCTCCTCCAAATCCCGGAGATATATCCTAGCCATGATCCGGGGATAGTCATCCATCGAGGATAAATTACCCTGCTTCCAAGTACGGAAGTACATATCCTGCAACATCTCATCCATCGTCCCCTCATTCTCCTCAAACTCCCTCACCCGGGCCTCGGAGGACAGCAACTTAGCGATGGCAACATCCCTCTCCGATCGATATCTCAAGCGGTCAGCCTGGAGTGACCTCCTCATTTCCTCCATCTCTTCCTTTAGCCTGGCCTGAGCAAGCTCTGCGGCCTCAAGCCTCCCAGATAACTCCTCTACCTGCTCGAGATCCGCCCTCCGAACCTCGTCCACCGTAGCAATGGCTATGTCAATCCGCTCCTTGCAAGCGGCCTCCATCTTTCGCAACTCAGCCTTGCTAGCCTCCTCCATGGTTTTCTTTAGTCGTCGGGAGGCCGCCTCATGCTGAGATATCTGGATAGCCTGATCAGCAAGCTATTTGTCCTGATCAGAGACCTGTAGCCGCAACCGGATGTTAGCACTTCCGATTTACTCCCCAGCCTTGGCCAGTCGAGCGTGATGCTCCATTAGCCTCTTGGTTTCCTCAGCCACCCGATCGATGCTTGCCTTGGCCTCATTCCCCATGGTCACAATCCGAGTAGTAAGCAAATCGAGGTCTAACGACTTAGCCTCATCAAGCACTCGTACCATGGGATTGCAGAAAAGAAGATGCTCACCTGTGACCTCGTCAAAAGAGATGTCCTGAAAACTCGGGTCCAGATCCGGGTGGCCGGCAAATGGATTGCGATCCAAAGCAGGACGGTCTATCGGAGTAACGGTTGGATTTTTGGACGGATGGGGGGAAGGCATAAAATCAGTATCATCTTCAGTAATGTCATGA
Source organism: Allium cepa (assembly GCA_030765085.1). Lineage (NCBI taxonomy): Eukaryota > Viridiplantae > Streptophyta > Magnoliopsida > Asparagales > Amaryllidaceae > Allium > Allium cepa. The sequence goes on from CM060928.1 coordinate 917,567,909, forward strand.
ATGGGCTAGACTGGAGGCTGAGGGCCAGGTGAAGGTTCAAACGAAGATCGGCCCCTCTTCCTCTTTTTCATATCTTCTTCAGTAACTCCAAGAAGAGGGCGATATCCAACTACATCCCCAGGACAACTATTTGGCGGCTTTGGTTTGGCAGAAGCTTTGAGTAGCTTATACTGTTCGAGGCGGTACCGAATATCTGATGTCTTGGCCGCCTTACCTGCTCCTGGAATAAACCAAGTGTTAAGAACATACAATGATCCATAATTCAAGAAATATGTTAAGTTAAAAAGAGTGAGAAGGCACATCTATTATACAAACCCTGTGGAGGAGTAGGATACTGCAATAAGTCCTGAATCTCATTCCAGGACGGAAGCGAACCATAAAATATTCCTAAGTCCCTACCGTAAATGGAGTCTGCAGAAGTCAAAAGTTCACCTTGAATCGCTATAGTCGCCTTAGCTGAAGAACTCTTAGAGAATGTATTGGCGCCAGCCCCAGCCTTGTCAACCACCTTTGCCTTCTCAACCAAAGTTGATCCTCCCTCCGACTCCCCAAAAGCTTGACGGAAAGCATCACCCGTCCACTCATGAATCTCTCCCGCTTGCCCGGAGATTAAGGCACCAACGCCACTACCGCTCTGTCCATCTCCTCCTTCACCCTCACCTCTATCTTCCTCCACATCTTCCTCTCCCAGAGAAATTGGGCAAGTGCTAGGAGAGGGACCATCAGACTTCTTAAGCTTCATACCTCCGACAACGGGAGGCTTTGTAAAAGGTTCCCTCTTGCCACTCTTCACCGTGGCCCCTTCCTTGGCTTTGGCAGCCTTCTCCTCAGCCGTATCTCTCTGCTTAACCACGGACTGGTGTGGCAGAATCAAGTTGTGCTCTAGAAGAGTAGCATTCCTAATCAGGAAAGAAGCCGACCTGTCCCGTCCCGAAATGGCCTTTATTTCCGCAGCCATCTGGACCAGGGAATCACTTTCTACGACTGCAAAACCACCTGTCGCTAGCAAGAAATAGAAGCATATCAGAAGAAGCACTGCAGTCGGAACAAGGAAACTGTAAATAAATTCAACTTACAGCCAGAAGTGAAGAGGCGGAAGGAGACAAAATCGTCCTTGATAAAAAACCATTCTTTCTTAAACATGGTGAACTTTGAGTATAAGTCCAAGACCGGTTTGAAGGGCACGGCCGCTTCCAAACTAACATACGGAGACCCCTTCTTGTAGCCTCTCAGATTATACAAGCATCGAATTTCCCGGTTAGAAGGAGGGCGCCCATACCTCCTCTGGAAGATAACGAATAAGCACACCAGAATAGCGTAGGAATTGGGCTGTAGCTGGAGAGGGGCCACCTTTAGATAGGTAAGGAAGCTGACTATCCATGCATTGATCGGAAGAATGGCCCCACACATACAATGGTATCTGCTGTAAGCAAAATATCCTTCAGGAGGGTCATATGGCATAACCCCCTCTCCCGGTAACAGCATGCGAGCCCTGTCAATCCCGAAGGAACGAGAGATGACATCAAGCTGCTCCTCGTTGAGGGAGCTAGGAAAACAATCGGGCGGAGAATTCAAGAGCTCCTAGGGGCCATACCCATCTACTAGCGATCTCGGAGCAGGCCCAGGACGTTCGGCCCGAACTGGGGGCACTATGGAAGACTCTGCTCTGTCCTTGGACTTCCGTTTATCTGATCGGGTTTCCACTTTGTGAGACATTTATCTGCAAACACAAAAGCAAAAGCACACCGTTAGAACAAGGAGTATGGAAATGTAAACCAATAGTTTCATTCGGTATTGAAAGTCCAAGTTTCATTCGGTATTGAAAGTTCAAATTTCATTCGGTATTGAAAGTTCAAGTTCCATTCGGTATTGAAAGTTCAAGTTCCATTCGGTATTGAAAGTTCAAGTTCCTTTCGGTATTGAAAGTTCGAGTTTCATTCGGCGTTAAAGGATGACAGTTCATTCGGTATTGAAGGTTCCAAATTCATCCGGTACTGAAAGTCTTTAAAATCATTCGGCTGAAGAGAGCTCACCTGGTTCGGCAGTTGAAATGGGCTCGGCACGATAGTTGATTCGGCTGTTCAGAGACGGATTCGGCTATTTTGTTCGATAAGGAATAACGAAGGCCTAACGCCCCTATTTATAGGCAAGCACAAGATACCGGACCGACTGGTTCGGCAAATAGGGACCGAAAGAGGATAACCAAGAACAAAGCGCGACATATGCATGCACATGCCCCACTTTGGGGGGTAAATGTTGGGAGAATTCTCACCACCGGCCCAACCCTAGCCGAACCAAATATTGTCGACCATCCATGTCCTCTACCGAATCGGCTCCCACCGGACCAACCATCACCGAACGACTCTCTACCGAACCAACTACAACCGAGGCTCCATCTTTCACCACCTACTACCGGACCAACCCTCACCGGATGTCTTCCCACCGAACCAAGCCCCATCGATTCAAGCACCGGACCAACCATCACCGGATGGCTCCCCACCGGACCATTCACCATCGAACCAAGCAACGCCCTCACTACCGAACCAAGGCCTTGCCGATCCAAGATTGCCAGACCTGGTTACCTCAGTCCAGGCCCGTCAGCTGCAATATACATCCAAGACCCCTGCCTCCATCCTCACTCTATAAATAGAGAGGCAAGGGTACAACAATGGCAGACAAGTTTGAGAGCTCAAGCACGAAAGGAACTTTCAAACAACTTTCATATATTTGTATACCAAGCTTTGTACTTGTAATCTGAAAGAAAAAGGGGAATAACATATAAAGTGGACGTAGGCACGTTCTGGCGAACCACTATAAATCTGTGTGTCTTTTACAGTTTAGTCCCTGCTTTTCATATATTTGCGTAAATCCCCCAAATCACTAGAAAGAACATAAAATCAACCAATTCATACGACTTGGAGGTGTTTGCCCATTTTTTGTGCAAACAATAAGTTTATAAAAAAGATAAATTTTATCACAATTGAACAAATGGTGTATTTAAATATAAAGTAAACTAAATTATATCTTAGATGCATCCTTGTTTTTTCATGCAAATTTTGTACCCCACTTGAAACATATCCTGGGTGTTACATGGAATAAAATAGGTCTATGACACCATAGTTTGTGCCATGCACTTACCAGCGTCTTATGCAAGCAAAATTATACTGCTATGAAAATCATACACTTTATCTTACCTTCCATGAAAAACGTATCAGAAAAAAATTAAGAAAGTTTGAAGCTAGAGTTTGAGTTGAAAACATCAAACCAAACCAAGATTAGAACATGAAAATGAGCAACTGCCTCCAACGATGCCAGGCTCGACTCCATCGTCCACCTATGCAAAAGCCTGTTCAACGGTGCGATCGAGTCCATCCAAGGCAGGATTGACTTTAGAACCACCTCCGTAGCATAATCCAAGATCTCACCGACAAAAGAACAGGGCCAAGAGCCACGATCACAGACCAGGAAACCTTCTTGGACGGCTTCGAGGGCATGACTGGAAGGTATAGAGAAAAGTTGGAGTCGATGCGAGCAAAAGCCTGGCGATCATAAAAGGGATCTTGGGCATGTTACGGGATGTAGACATGCAGCTTCACAAGAGGCTTTTGTGGCTTAGTCCTTGGCAGAGGCGCATTCTGTTGTAGGTAGGGATGTTGGAGTAGAATATAAAGGTAGGGCAGCGAAGGACGGAACGTGGCAGATGAAAATGATTAATAAGGCGATAGAGATGGTATATATGGAGATGATATGTATCATATTGTTGTGGTACGTATGACTTGTAGTGCAAGACTGGTCACTTGTCGTTTCAAACAATCCATATCAAAAAAATGTTCCAATGATATAAGCATATAAAACCATACTCTACGTTACTGCTGCATTACGATGGATTATACGGTAGATAGAAGAAAGTTAGTTCAAGCTTTGTCATTAAATTCATTGACAATTTTACTAGTAAAAATATCGTACGTTCTTAGTTTAGTCTGCACTACTAGAGGGCATTTCAAAACATATAACATATTTAATTATCGGATAAATATCACTCTTTAAAATCCATTTTAACCATGGGTTAGGAAAAAAGCATGTTTGTAAATATGCTAGAAATATCAGTTTAAATATAACTTCCATCTTGTAAGAACCTAACTACTTTTTTTTCTTCATTTCGAATTTTTCCGTAAAAAATTCATAAAATCGTAGTCGGTGTGGGTAGGAGCTAAAATTTTAATTTAAACATGTGACTGTCTTTCGTTATAAAATTCATATATCAATGAAGGGAGCAAATCTGCTGCATCCAAATATTGATATCTTTGTGTGCCCAACTACTCAATACAACACAAGGAAGCATTTATTTTGCAAATAAATTCTCAAACAAAATGCGATTAGACTTTTTTTTCAAAATTTCAAATATTTTGATTCGGTGTATACGTCGAAACATATTTTATTTTTTCCCATCAGTGAAGTTTCTGTGAAGGTTCTAACTATTCATTCTTAGTCACATTTTTTATCCACTCCAATTTTATTTTTGGGATTCCCAACTTTAAGTAAGATATAATTTTAATTTTTGTAACGGAACTTTGCTGTTATAACCAACTACACGTGTCTTTTACATATTTCAAATTTTGTGTGAGCCATAGGTTTCGTTTGTAAATTGACATTATTTATGGCTGCTTTATACTACTTTATAACCATTAAATGTTACATGACTTTGTTCAACCAACTAAGAACGGTTCGTGCAGAAGCAACACAATTAACGTTTGAAATAGTCTCGCACCTAAAGAATGTTGTAACAAACTTTTACATGTATAGATTTATTTTTTATCATAGACTATGATATTCGAACACTAAAGCATGGTAAAGTATAACTTTATTCCTCAATTCATATTGTTAACTTAATTATTAATGGAATAATTTAAAGACAACAACGTAGCATTCATACTTTTAAATAGATACATCATTTTTAACAATGCTACAACATTAATGCAGCATACTTTTGTCTTTGTATCAGCCGTTCGTGGCAAAGGATTCATGCCTAAAGACATGGCTTCAAAAACAAGATTGGTTCAAAAAAGTACCAAGTAGTAGTCCTCCGCTCCAGATCCCACCTATAATGACCGTCCTATACTTTCGGCATCTAGTATAACTAAATAAGTGCACTGCTGCGGTGTCCGACCGATATAGAACGATGCTTAAGGATGAAATGAATAGAAACAATCACATAATATATCGTATATCTCACAGCACATCGAATAAGATATAATAATCATCACAGATATAAAACAAAAGAGATAATAATAACTAAGTGTTCCAAATATCAGAGTATACCGATTCACGGAGTTATACAACATAGTAATAATCTTTATACATATGGAAATAAAATCAAATAAATATGTCTTAATAGTAAAGACAACAATTAATGTCTAGGCTCTATAATGATTCACATCGGAATAAGCAATAGTGCATCCATATATACTACGAGAAAGCTCCATCTAGCTCGTCCTTCGCACAGCCACTACGTGTCACCTAGACCTGCTATTTAGTCCACTTATTTAAGAGCAATCGAGATAATAAAAAGAAAAACATAAAATCTCGAGCCATACAGTAGTCTACATAAACGATAAGAAATCTCAAAGTACTATATTAGTCGGTATAGTAAGGAATAAGGGTATATGAACCATACCTGACATGTCTCTACAACAAAAAAGTTAGCACATAACAAACAAAAATGCTATTCTACAAACATCATAAATGTGCACTAGATCATAAGTGCAACAGCTAGTGTCCATGCATCTCCCTCCACAAATACCTATCTCAAGCGACATCCCCAGACTGACAGACTACGAAAGAAAAAATACCAAGCAAACATAGAATCTATCAAACAATCATCATCATCATTTAATGTGTCCTAAATATATGATAACTCGTACGATCGTTTCTATTTTAGATATTAATGGAAATTTTTTGGTTTTCAGTGTAGCCAAAGTTGATGCTGGACCCATTCAAAATTATGCATAGTAGATTCTTTACGACAACTTATATGGGAAGCATCAACTGTTTCCGAAGCTACAACCAAAATTATGTACAGTAGAATAAATGACAGAGTTTTGCGATATGTGTCTTTCGTTTTGACATATGAAGTTGAAGTTGCTAACTTACCATACACTAAGCGAATACGTGCTTGTCTCCTTTTTTCACAAACACATCTCCAACTAGCTCAACATTTTAGAATCCATTGTTTCATCATTCATCCATCGTTACCTCTTTTAAGTCCACAATCAAGGACATATATGTCGTATTACCTCCCTACAAATAACTTTAGCTGACCTCATCTTCCCATATTATATACATTCGAATCAGAACACCAATAGTCTATTCTAACAAACCGACCACCATCACAATGGACACAATAAAGTCGGTCAAAGGCTGCGGCAAACTCACAAAGGAAGAATACTGCAACTTCGAATGCAAAACCCGAAACCGCATAATCCTCATCTCCATCTCCACTCTCCTCCTCCACTCCACCATCATTATCGCTATTACAGCCATTCTAATCTCCAACAAATGCACCAATAATAATAAACAAATTTCGCCATTCAAATCCATAAAAGCCGCCTACTACATTACCCAGTACCCAGATTCCTTCTTCTCCAGCATTCTCTCCGCAAAAATGTAACTCAGCCCATGATCTATAAGAGCTAATCAGAATCTCTTTATTTGTCGATTCCATTGCCCTCCTGGACTCAATCAACTCCGTAACAACCTCCTTAACAGAATCCAAGATCATAGACATAAGGAGTGGCTGAGCATCATAGTCACAGAACAGGAAAACCTACCCAGATGTCTTCAAGGGCAAGACCGAGCGGTACAAAGACTGGTTAGAGTCGACTATGACGAAGTTGGCACAATACACGAAAAACGGCTTGGCAATCGTAATGGGGATCATGGGCGTTTTACGAGATGTGGGTGTGCCTCTTTATAGGAAGCTTCAAGCTTTTATGGGTCAGTACGAAGGCGCATGTTACTGCAAGTTGGAGGGGTGGTAGAGTTAAATAAATATAAAAGCGACGAAGGATGGATCGGAGAAGATGAGGAACGATTGAAAAAGCGATAGAAATAGCAGGGAAGTGGAGTCCGTACGTGTCTGTTGTATATATGTGAGAAAGGGGTGTATGAGGAGAATGTGATTATTGATAAGAATAAGTGGAACATGATGATGCATGGAGACGGGATGTGTATGATTCGATTGTCGTTAGAAGCTTAAATTTTGTTGATCGTAAAAACTTTTTTCTACTGCTTATTTTGGTATGTTTTTCAACTCCTTCAGCTAATGAAAAAGCAAAAAAAGTAAGATTTAAAATAGTCCCACGTTAAAAAGAATGTTTCAACAATATAAGCATATAAAACTATATTTTGTAATTGGTAAGGTGGGATGGATTTAAAGGTAAAGAGAGTTAATTCTTTATCTTTTATTTCATATCTAACTTTTAGGTTTACAAATATCACAACCGTATCTAAATTTTATTTACGCTCTAACCTGGGGAAAAGTCATTGATTTGAAACATAACATATGAGATACATAGGAAACCAATGAATATTGTAAATCTGAATCAACCAAGTTCCATGTACAAGCAGACCTTTGAACCATATTAACGTTAAACGGTTCTAGCACAACTTGAAACGATTTTAAGTTGTAAAAATTTGGTTTAGGCTTATATTCAAATGTATGGGTCATCTATTATAAAACTGTAGGGATGATTCTTAGCATGGTGGCCAAGGCCAAACTAGTACAACTGACATGAGTTTTATTTAGTAGATGGGTTTAATCTGGTACTACCGTTAAAGTCGACTCTGAACCACCTCCTTAATATAATCTATGATCACCAACATAAGCATGTGGCTAAGCGCCATGGTTATAGAGTAGTAAACCTGCTTGGATGGTCTTGAGGGGATGATCGAGCAGTACAGGGATGGGTTCGAGTCGAAATGGCAAAATCCTTCGCAGAGGTGCATATATCAGAATATATCGGTGGCAACAAACGAAACTGGGTAGGCGGTATGTTATATATGTTAACCAAAAGCTGCTACATTTTTTGAGGTGGAAAACATTTTTAATCTAAGTGTTATGTAACAATTACATCCAACTTATTTAAAACAGATGGACAAGCATAGCTAAATCAAAAGTGTTTGTTTCCTGCGTCTAAATAACCCTTGGTAGTACATGCATTTTAAATAAAAGCAATAATGTTCACCAGGGATGGATGTATGCATAACATTACCTGAGCTACATCCCGAGTGCTATTTTCTTAAAAAAAATACTATGTATTATTCAGCCCAATATAATTAGAACACAATACCCGCTTACCACTACCTATGCATTCAATTGATATCAAACTCCTACTCATCAGTCAATTAATACACACGTTACTTTTTACTTTTCTTCTCAGCACAGCTGCACAGGCAATAGAAAATTTCATTCAGTTGTTCAAGCTGCTGTCTTTGATCCGTTCAAGGCTTCAATCTGCTGTCTTTGAGGTAAATTTATCAGTTTTTGTGTGTTCTAATTCCCTTTTTTTCATTAATGTCTCATCTTATGTTCATAAAATTGTCGCAAACTTCAAATTTTTTGTCATATTCCAATCAATTTTTATCCTAGTTTGCTCATTCTTTTTATTCCATTCCATTGAAACAATTTGTTAATGTATTACCTTTATTTTGATGTAGTCAAAATTACTATTAGAGAACTAAAGTATAAAACCCTAATTTTTTATTAGCATAATTGTTACTATGTGTGATTTCATTTTATGTTCATGTCAATTGTTGGAAACAAAAAATTAATGTATTTCATTTATTTTTGATTTTATTTAAAAAAAAACTTATGTAACTTAGGTATTTTTTTAGTTAATGTCATATTCAAAGTCCAGCAAAACTTTATTGTCGTTTTACAAGTTAAAAGGAGATAACACTTTGGATCCAAAAAATAAAACTTCTACAAGCTCTACCGAACAATGTCCTTGCAAAATGCAAAGAATCATAGTAGGTAATGGCGGAGATCATTTTACAAGAGATCCGGGGAGGCATCAACAAATATGGAAAGAATATGTAAATGATAGAGACGAAATTCGGAGAAAATATCTTAGATTGGGACCATTTCGACCACTTCTTGACATTTATCGACAAGCAAAAGATGGAAAACAACTCTGTCGGTTTTAAAGTAGTTGGTTTAAAAAATATCCATGGATTGAATATTCGATTGAATGCAATATGGTCTTTTGTTTATGTTGTTTCTTATTTGAAAGTAATCCGCCAACACGTGCATCATTTACAGCTGATGAGTTTCAAAGTTGGAAAAGAGTGGGAGGAATTAATTGTGCATTTTTGCAACATGTAGGAGGGTTAGGATCATCCCATTTGTGTGCTGTTAAGGCTGCAGATGATTTAATGAATCATTCTTTGCATATCAAAAGAGTATTTGATGCACAATCAAAAAAAATGGTTGAGAGAAATCAACTACGCCTTAAAACATCTATTGAATGTGTCCGATGGCTTGTTTTGCAATCATGCTCTTTTAGAGGTAACAATGAATCTCTTGAATCTAAAAATCGTGGAAACTTTATTGAGTTGATAAAGCACTCGGCAAAATGTAGTGAAGATATATCTAATGTGGTTTTGGAAAATGCTCCGGGAAATGCAAAGTATACTTCGCCTACTATTCAAAAGTAAATTTAACTATTTTAGGTGATAAAATAAGAAATAAAATTCGAGAAGAAGTTGGAGATGGAAATTTTTGTATTTTGGTTGATGAAGCACAAGACACTTCTACCAAAGAGCAAATGGCTATTGTCTTAAGATTTGTTAATAATTGTGGTTTAGTTCAAGAATGTTTCTAGGAGATTGTTAGTGTTGAAGATACCACATCATTGACTTTGAAGAATGAAATATCAAAAGTTCTTTCTCTTTATAATCTTGGAATTAATAAAATAAGAGGACAAGGATATGATGGTGCAAGGAACATGAGAGGAGCATGGAACAGTTTGCAAGCATTATTCCTAAAAGAATGCCCATATGCGTATTATGTACATTGTTTTGCCCATCAACTACAACTTGCATTGGTTTCTGCTTCAAAAGATGTTCAAGATATTTGGTTATTATTTTCAAAATTGAGTATTATTGTTAACCTTGTTAATGCTTCTCCTAAGCATCATAGCGAATTACAATCAAGTCAAGAAGCAGAGATTGCCAATAAAGTAGCACTTGGTGAAATTGAAACAGGCTGTAGAGCTAACCAACTTAAGACATTACAACGAACTGAAGCTACCCGTTGGAGCTCTCATTTGAGTTCCGTAAGTATTTTAATTGATCTCTTTTTTCCTTCCTGTGATATAATTAAGAACATATGGAAAAGTCGAGACATGAAACCAAATAAACATGCTGAAGCAAAAGGTGCCTACCTCGCTATGACTTCATTTGAGTTTGTTTTCATTCTTCATTTGTTGAATGAGATATTAAGTATCACAGATGTGCTTTGTAAATCTCTTCAACTAAAAGCACAAGACATTGTAAATGCTATGAATCTTGTCACCACTACAAAAACACTCCTTCAAAAGCTAAGAGACAAAGGTTGGCTTGCTTTCTTTAAAAAAGTGGAATAATTTTGTAAGAAATGTTTCATTGACATACCCGATATGAATATGTCTTACAAAATTGGCACATCTCGCTCTTGTCAACAACATGATGATATTAATATTCTCCACCATTATCATACTGACATCTTTAATGTTGCTATTGATTTTCAAATAGTTGAGTTGAACACTAGATTCTCTGAAGGAGCAATGGAGCTACTAATCCTTAGCACTACTTTGGATCCAAGAGATGCTTATAGATCGTTAAAAATTGATGACATTTGCATTCTAGCGGAGAAGTATTACCCGTAAGATTTCACATTCCAAGAGATACATATATTAAAGTGTCAACTACAACATTATGAGCTTGATAGTCCATCTCATCCAAGTTTTCAAAATCTATCAACTATCTCCGAGTTGTGCAAACAATTATTTGAGACAAGAAAGAAAAACATTTATTATTTGGTTGATCGATTGATTTGTCTAATTTTAACTCTTCCAGTTTTCACGGCAATGACGGAGCGAGCTTTTTCAGCTATGAAAAATGTTAAAAGTATTCTACGTAACAAAATGGGTGATGATTTTCTTGAGAATTGCATGATTATCAACATAGAAAGGGAACTTGTTGAAGATATTGATTTGGATTCGGTAGTTTGTGATTTCAACTCACGTGAAGAGTGTAGAGTAAAACTTGTCTAGATTAGCGTGTCTACCTTTTGTATTTATCTAAGTCACGCATGAAATATACATGAATGTCTCATGTTTTTGTAAGCTTTCACTAGACATGATTAAAAATTAGTTGTTGCAATTTTTTATATTATTTAGCTTTATTTTTCATATCTTTTTATTAGCCTATGTCACAGTAAAATCCTGGCTCCGTCTCTGATGTTCACACTATTAAAAACACATTGGTATGTTTTTCCCATTTTGCGAACATTTCTCAATTAGTAGAAAGAATTCACCAAACTCAGTTGACTTAATAGTGTAGTGTATTAACCACTAACATAATGAGCTTTCGTTAGCACCTGTCCCGTATTGATTATAAAAGGCTGACAGACCATAACAAGTTATCATTTTTTCAGTCAGCTGTACTGATATACATACAAATAGATTAATGAGCAAAAGTTACAAAACATTTTTGAAATAGTATGTTTTGTAATAGTCCCACACCTATGTAATGTTAGAACGAAACCTATATAAATATTTAACTACTTTCAGTTACGGTAAGTGAACATTTAATATAAACAATAAAATGAATGAGAATATATTAAACCTTTACCATTCAACTAATGTTTACATTTTAACACAGGAAAATAATCGTTAAAAAAACAACTCACTGTTGAATTCGTTGACAATATTCTTAAAAATATATAATGATCCTAGATGATTAGAAATGCTACTAATGGACATTTATGAAACTTCTAACATATACCTGAAATATCCACTGAATATCATTTGCTCAAGATTAAGTTTAATCATAAAGGAACATACACTTTGTTTATTTTCACTTTTGCATCTCTAATGTCATATAGTTGTAATTAGTGGGTAAGGAGTTAGGATGTAGCTATATACACGGAGTGAAAGTCTTTGGTTTGAAAATAAACATAGATGTTATATAGGGAAACATTCATATATGATGAAGATACCGTGATGATTCTGACTATTCATATTCATTTTTCAGTCACATTTAGTACCTACTCTAATTTTATTTTAATAATTTCCAACTTTTGAGTAGGATATAATTTCAAATTTTAAGGGAACTATGATGTTATATAAAAGCAAGTTTGCCTTTTTCTTTTTTCTTTTCTTTTGCAAATTTTTGATTTTGTTTAACACATGGGTGGGCTTCTAAATTAACATTATTATGGCTGCTTTATAACCATTAAATATTACATGACCGTTCAACTAGCTCTATTGATATAAATTTAAGAATGGTTAGATGTGCATAATAGAAATGAAGCTTAAGTAGTATAAAACCAAACTTTATTATGTGTACAAGGCTTACGAGGGTATTCATGTAATTATCCATTTAATACAGTTGTATGTACACCTTTGTACTTCTATGTATCACTATATATACAACTCGTGTATCAAACTAAAGAGTATCACTTGAACAAAAGAAATTTCTGACCCTTTCATATTTCTAATTTGTTATCGGAGCTACCACGGCTTAACGGTGAAGTGCCATGTTTGGAACACCATCAGAAATCAACTTATCGTTTGATGTCAGGCTGCATCCTGGTTCCCATCAGATTCTAATCGTCCTCATTTGAGAAACCACCGATTACCTAATCAAGAATCATACAACCATCAAGAAATTTGCCCGAACCCCTCTATGCCTCGCTAAGAAACCAGTCAGGAATCAGTTCATTATCCTAGTGCTCTTTTGTTGCACTTTCTGATCATCTGAAAATCTTCAAGAAGTCTTTTCTTCATCTGATCTAATCACTTTCCTGTTAATCCTTTTTAGTTTATATTTATCGACTTTCTAGCTTTTATTTTCTCTGTGCACACATCAATAGCTTTATAAAAGATTATAATTTACTTGAATACAATTTTCATACTTTAATTGTATTTAGAATCATGTCATATGACAATTTATTCGTATCTTTCAATATTTACATCCCAATATGAGATTAAAATGTCAAAATAAGTGATATATTTAATATGAGAAAAAAAAACTAACTTTTGAATATCTTTCACCTTAGTTACTTGTTTGATCATTTGTTTAACCATTTGGTAAAATTGGTTGTTCAAAGTTTAAGTAACATCATTTTGGATAGACTACTTTGAGCGTTTCATGGCTGTTGTTAGGCTAAGGGATTAAAGGCTTTTTAATTTATAATCTTTGAAGTTAATGTATTTTATATACTTAGCTTTTAGTTTTCAATCAAGTCACTACAAGATTAAACGGCTATTCCAACAGCTCGTAGACGTTGGCGGCCTTTGGCGGCCGTTGGAAGCCGTTGGAATAGAACCAATGCTTTCCAACGCAACCAACGGCTATTTTCCAACGGTCGCCAACGGTTAATAGCCGTTGGAAACCATTACAAGCCGTTTGAATAAAATGTCCAATAAGTCGTTGAAAACCGTTGAAAATTTGGGTTTATTTTGCTGTACAACAGCAAGCCTATTTACCTTCGCCACACCATTTCCAATCCATTCCATTTCCAATACATTTCCAATCCATTTCCAATCCATTCCACACACACACACACACACAAATATATATATATATATATATATATATATATATCAATATAAACAACACACATAAATCAATTAAACACCAATATAAAAAAACCAAGCCATTCAAACATCATAAACCATACCATCAAAGTAAATACCATCAAAACATGTCAACAAACCACGTACATACCATCAACATATCGTTCTCACCCACTCCGTACCAATATGTACAACATTAAAACACACAATAACCATCTCCAAGTCAATATATACATCTTTCAAACACAAACACTAAAAAGCATACCTCCTCAAGCATCTTCGTCGTCGCCTCCAGAAGCACCAGATGATGAAGGGAAGGTACCATGATTCTGCACATACTTCGCAAGCTTTTGATTCAGCTGCTCCATCTGTGTAGCTCGCAGACGATTCTCCTCCTGTAGCTGCTTAATCATAGCTCTAAGCTCCTTAATTTCTTCTTTGTCTTGGGCCTTTTGTGATTGTCGAGCCTGCAAATAGAAATAATAGCAAAAAGGGTTGTCTCAGCATATAAAATATTATAACACTATATATCTAAAGCTAATTTGTTGTACATTGTAAAAGGATTAATTACCGTTACATTTCCGAAGCCATAACGTCTACTCCGCTGCGTCGGATCCATAATAGTGTCAAATATATTATCTTGCTCCTCCTGTGTCAACTCATCACGACCAGATTGCTGAAGCGCATAAGCCCGTGCCCCTTATAACCTTGACTATAATGAGAAGAAAAAAACAATTTCAGTTGAAAAATAGTAGAATGTAATTTTTATTTTACATAGCTAGTAATTAATATGCTTATCGATGTAAGTATTAGAAATTAAAAAACGCATACATATGCCTCAGTCTCCCTATCCTGATCACCCCACTTATATATGATTTTGCCAGACTCGTTCACTTGCCTAGATGCGTGGGTGTGAGCAAATAAGTCAACTAAGCCAACGGGATGTCCATAAGCTCGTTCCTGCAATTGATAATTTGTATAATTTAACTCCGCAAAACTAATCATTGAACTGATCAATATACAAATGTGATAATAGATAAATTTACCAAATCTTCGCGGTGATGCTGGAAAGATTTAGAGCCTCCACGATGAGTTACTAGAATCATGCTCCTATTTGCTGAGTTCCTTTCTGACTCCTCCTGCAAATTTATAATGAATAATTATTTATTAAACATTAAAAAAATTACTGAGATTCATTATAGATTTACCTTGAACTCCTCAGAGTTCCACCAGTCAACCCACTTATCCCATACACCCGCGCTCATCCACTTTGGTTTCTTCCCCACTTTTTTAATATTTGACATCTTCTCCCTATATTTCTTAGCGATCTTTGAGTTCCAGTGTCGCTGAACTAAGTTGATGTCAGACTCTTGCAAATCTACTGTGCCTTGTACAATGAGAAAATATTACTAATTATTTATTTGTATTTAATTAATCATTTTGTAAAGCGGTATAAACTTACTAGAAAATCTTGCCAAATGGTCTCTCTCACATCATCGGGTATCTTGCTCCACTTAGGCCAGCAATCGCTCATCCTGCCCATATACGCCTGCTTAGAAATGTTCAGAGCTACTTTAGATGGCTCCAACTCAAACCCACTGTGTTAAATATAAAATAGCACTTTAGACAATTATAGATATATCATGTACAAAAAATTAAATTGCTATGCTGCTAATTATGATACTTACGGCTGATCAGCCTTTGGCTGCAAGTAAACGACTGGACGAGCTGGTGGCTCACCACTACTCTCTTCAATCTGCTGGGAAGAGCCACGTCACCGAGAGCCAGAACCAGAGCCAGACATAATATACCCGCCATATACATACATATACAATTCATAATAATTATGATATGACGAACCATTAAAAAATGTAACACAATATGCTACAAATGTGTCATGTTGTGTGTATGTGTTGAGTGCATGAGTATAAATTTGTCATTAAAATTGTATAACTTTTGATAAATGCATTATTAATCAAAGAAAAATGTAATCTAAATAATTGTAAAAGTTACTTGATATTACTCAGTCGTCCTCATCGTTTTCTGATTCAGACTCGGTTTCGTGTTCTATGTCGTTTTCCTATACACTCTCAAATGCTTCGACTAATACATTTGTCTCATCATTTAAAGGTCCAAAATCAGTTTGATCGTCTGTAATTGCTATTTCAACATTTTCCTCCAGATCTACTTGATGGGCTTGTTCGTCTGGAATATTCTGTCCATCGAACGTAAATCTTGCTTTGGTTTTAAAAGCCACATGCCAATCTGCTTTATCCCTTTTTAGAGATGGATAAGGGGCATAATAAGCTTGTAGGGCTTGTTTGGATAGTGTAAAAGGGTCGTACTTTTGATAACGCGAGGTATGTTTAATTTCTATAAGATTATAATTTGGATGCACGTTAATACCAGAACCTGGAACATTACTGAACCAGTTGCATCTAAACAAATAAACATCCTCCGCGGGTCTTGTAAAATATGTCAACTGCAAAATCTAATTTAGTAAACATGTACTAAATTTTATATTTTTTCTACAAACTTCATTTTAAACAAACAACGATTGATTCATTACTACTTATATGTCTTCTTTGATGGTCGGTCATCCTACTTTCCATTACAAACACAATAGTAATTATATTCCGTAAATCATATATTTTTAAACGATTTCATAAAATTTCGGCAGCATTTCCCCCATGTTCCTTGTATCGTACACAAATGCGTGTACACAAGGAACGTAAAGGAAATACCATCGAAATTTTATGAACCGTTTGAAGTGATATGATTGACGAAGCAGCAACCGTTACGAAGCTGAAACCAAAATTATGCATAGTACAATAACTGAATAAATGACACAGTTTTTCGTTATGTGCCCATCATTTTGACATATAAAGCTGAAGTTGCTAACTTACCATACACTAACCGAACAACATGTGCCGGTCTGCTTTTACACAAACATATCTCCAACTAACTCAACATTTTATAATCTGTTCTTTCATAAATAATCCACCTTTGCCTCTTTTAAATTCATAATCAAAGACATATCTTATTAGCTCCCTACAACTTGGCTTTAACCAACATCATCTTCCCCATATCATATTCATCCACTGCACTAACAGTATTCTAACTATTGCCACCACAACAGACATAATTAGTATAATCGTACAACGGCGGGGAAACCGACCGTTTGGAGATTTAATTATAAAACAAATTTTTTTGCATTAGTTCTTGAAAGGAAATATTTTTTCCCATAATTGGACATAAGAATAAAAAAAGTTGGTACATCTTTCAAATGTTTCTGAATTTCAATGAATAAACTTCATTTTGCTTAACATTTTTGAATTTTATTTAACACTTACTAATTTTATAAAACATTTATTATCAAAAAATACATTTTGGAATAAATTTAATTTTGTTTTGAACGAACTTATGAACAAAATTTGGATCTTTTCTATAAAGTATATTTGAAATTAATTGATTTTAATAAAGCGTGAAATTATCTTAATTAAAGATCCAGCATTTACCACTATCAAAGATAAAAGAATTGAAGGCATCAAATATTCCTCAAAGAAATTTATTAGAGACCAAAACTAATATTAGATTGTCACTGTAATACGAGAGACGAAATAAGATTGTCCCTTAAAAACTATGCCTCTAATCATAAATTATGGGATATAATTCTCACGGTTTGCCTTCAATAAAATGCATTCCACGTCATTAATATACCATATTATTCTAATACTATTCTAGTAGAGGCAGTATTAAATGCATCTAAAAGCTTCAACAAGAGCAATAAAAAATGCTCCAATGCTATAAACAACTACAAACTGGATTACAATACATGCACAACAATTATGCTTCTCATGATGTAATTGCAATAAATCAAGTACTAAAAAGAAGACGAACATAACATATAATTATAAGTCTTCAAACTAAACATAAAAAATATAAATGCATTAGATTATATGAACATGAGTTACATTTCAACATAATATATGCATATTAACAAATTCACACAAAAAAGAAGACAGAGGACACTTCAAATATAAGTCACTGCTGTACATCTCTTTGTATTCACCTTCACATATCATATATATCATAACTCTATAAGCTTGTGAACTACAAAATAATATATTGTTTTTCTAACTGCAGCATGATTGTTGTATAGGAAGCAAAAAAAGGAAATTAAAAACTCATGCTGCATTGCAAGTATTTTCAAAGCAACTTCACACATACCACTTTACTTTTTGTAGAAAGCGATGCCATAAGACATGCTACAATAACATTTGCTGATAAAGTTCCTATTGGTAACTACTTGAGAGATCCATTCCTTTCAATGCCTTAGCCATTAAGCCTTGATAAATACTAGCGGGCCAATACACCAAGAAGGACCAATCAAAGTACCGCTCCATCCGTGTTGTCGGTTAATTTTACCCTTGCTAATGCTCCACTCAAACTCCATAGCATGACAAGGAAAAATAGCACGACTGCCGCAGCCATAACATGTCTTTTGAGACTATTTACTCACATACGTTCAAAGCATGTCTCATTTTTGTTGATCCCTGTGGAGAGGGTTTTCTTAAAGCCTGATGCAGATTCAACCCCCCATACTCCTGTCTAAGATTAAAATACCTGTAATATAACTAAAAACTAAGTAAGGTTTTCGACTGCAAAAGAATGATATTCATATTAGCAATAGTTTCAGCTTAGAAGTTTGAAACCAGTTATACCTAGTATGATGCCAGCCATATCGTATGTCTAATGACTTATAGATGCCAAATTAAGCATTTTGTGATTCATCCATTGAAAGTTGTCGGGCTACCCAAATAGCTTGTTGATAATCCAATTGCTAAGTGCTCGGAAAAATAACGTATATATATGACTTGAACACTACTCCAAGCCACCCCATAAGAAAGGAACCTAGCTATTATGAGTAAATTATGTAACGTACAGTGAGACAAAGTGCAGATGAACTAGACAGTTCACATAATAAATAGTATTTTGTGCATTAGAATTTCAATCAACCATTATTGATGGCAATATAATTGATGTTTAACACGTAGAATTAGTTACACAGCAACACTATCTTTAGTAAAAATAATTTTCTTACTGATCATGAAATCGCATATTATGCGATCATTTATACTTAGTTCAAGGTTAACTTAATTTGTATTGTATACTTAAATCTTGTGAATTTCATATTTGCTTACAACTGCTAAAAAGGTCGAACTCCAAAACTTTGCTTTCATTATTTTATGGGTAGGAAAAAAATCAAGAGAAATAGAAATACCACATTAGAAGGAAATCAATGTATATCAGTGTGTCACCTTCTGTAAGCTTAAGAAGATTGGGGCCAAAGAGTTTTTGCAGCAAATACCTGGTTAACACTTACAGTCAGTTTTAACCTTGACACTGTGTTCATTGTGTGACTGGTTTTTCTCGGTAGAATTTAGCATGCCATCGGTAGGTAATGGTTAATTAGACTCATCTTTATTTGGTGAAACAGGCAATACCGAGTTCGAAAGATATAATTTAACTTTAGTTTCATTCTCAATAGATTTTTTATCATCTCTATAATCTACTGACACACGATCTCCACTTTCTCCTACTTGAGCAATCTCAGAGCCATCAACATCACCAAGCATCTGTTTTGCTATGTCTCGAGCTAGACTGAGTGATTTTAAACCCAATCACCGACATCCCGAGAAAGGATGCTTGAATTTCATATGAAAGAACCACGGCTGCTCTTCCTAATAAGTGATTTATCTCTATATTATGAATCTGTAATTGAAGCTTGATCCATCTTCTCAATGTCTAGCAATGATCCTGCAGGAGACACAAATTTTCATCAATAAAGGTGAAAACTGATCATGTATATCATGTGTTTAAATTTGAAATAAAGTGTATGAAGTACAAATATAACAAGCAAATACAATTTTGGCTTTTTTATGGAGAAGTATATTTCTTGACTGAAGACCTCAAGAAAGATAACAAGGATGCTACCAAATAAAGCCAGGATTTAAAAAACTCGTTCTTTTGTTGCTTGATTCCTTTTATTATTCCTAATTTTATCCCTCTATAATTATGTGGATGCCAATAAAAACATTTTTAAGCCAACTATGCTTAAAAAGACATTTAATCTCGATCATCAATAGGATATAATCAATAGTTTGGTCCCTTTTTTGAATTTATTTTTTATTTTATTGAAGCAAGTAACCAAACTAGTCAATTTAGGAGAGCAGGGCCATTATCAGCGTTTAATAAACATTTAAGCTATCATGAATTATATAATAAGTTTTTAACATGAATTATATAATAAGTTTATAAAAATGCATACGTTGTCTGTGCATTTTTTGAACGAAAACTAAAATGTAGATTTTTTTGTGAGATTGTAGAAAGATTCCCAGGCAAATTGTTGATTCATAAACTATATACACAAAACGTCAACACTTCGCATTAAATACGGATGTTTATATACTGATAATAAAAAACGAAAACGTGATCCAATATGTTTCTATATACGCGTATGCACATTTATACATACATGTACACATAACTATATACATATATATAGGTATGTTTGCATGCATATTTATTTATATATAATAATGTGGAGATGATGAAAACACTCAATATAATCATATCCTATATGTGTTGTACATATAAAATAGAAGATAATATTAATACCCATTGTTTTTCTTTTGACTACAAAGTATGAGTCCCACATATGGGTGATGATATGCTATGTTCAGTCAACTTTGAAGATAGAGCCCTAAATAATGCCACTTATAATACACACACATGGAACTACATCTGCATCAATATTTATATGTTATCTCTGTAATACTTAGCTGATTTCTTCAATTCACTAACCAACATTGATAGGGGTTAATACTACTATCTTTTACATGCTATTTGACTTGGATTACAGGATATAAGCTAACAATTTCATTCATATATAGGTAATAAATGCAATAGTAGATAATCTCGTTCCAATCAGGAACATCACAGATCATTTCCAGATTACCTATATGCCTATAATCTTTTATATGCCTTTCAGGAGGCATTCCAGCAGATCTTAGCTTTCGCGGCCTTCTCCTTCTCCGGGCTTGGATGCTAGCGGCACAGCACTAGATGTATGTCCAGTGGCAGAGGTTGTCCCTTAGAGTGCGGGGTAAGTATCAAATTTATTCTTGTTTTAATATTCAAAATTATACTAATCAAATTCCTACATTAAAATTTATACAGGAGTGTTGAAGTTGAGCCTTCGGACTACATCCTATAGGTATCCAGGAAGGCCTATATGAGTTGAATGTCTGAATGCTGGCCTCATTGGTATGACATCCCCAACCATTTTAAGAACACTATATGGGCCGACTTGATGGTAAGTATAAATTTATAATTAATTCAGAAAATAGTATAATGTACATAATTCTAATTAATTTCAATATACAAGCCGCAGTCCATATCGATTCATAGGACAAGGATGTATTTGCAAACCACTGGAACCAGAGGATGCAAAAAAATTATAGGGACACCCTCTCCAAAGCAAAGAATGTGAGAAAGAAACCGTTATGGATGAGCGCCAATGTTTGAGCTGAATTTCTTCAGTTGAGGAAATTCCATAAAATGAAAGTAAGTCATCTAATTTCATATTGTTATTATAATTTTTTAAATTTCGCACATTATTTGCATTAAACTAGTTAAATATGTCTTTAAATTTATAGGAACTATCAGCACGAAATCGTGCAAACAGAAATAAAAATCCTACTTTGTACCGTGGTGGATCTAAATTCTTTCAGCAACATCGTGTAGAGTTGGTAAGTTTAGGAATTGAGTTTATAAACAGATGCAACATTATTTAATCATATTTGTAACATTATTCGTTAACATTGTTCATTTTTCATATTTTAACATTATTTTATCATATTTGTAACAGCGTAGGAAGTTAAATCGTGAGCCTACAATGGCTGAGGTCTTCAGAATGATGCACGCCATCGAGCAGAAAGATAAGGAAGGCAATGTTACATATATTTGGACAGGTGATAAATCTCAATCAATAATGGTAAACATCCTTAATTTTTTTTACTTCAAACTTCAAAACTTCTAAATTAAATTTTTATTTTGGCAAAATTTTATTAGTGATCGCGGAAAAGAAATGACACAGAGCATGCTCTAGTGGCTCAATCCACTAGCCATGGGTTGACCTTAGAAGAGTCAAACAGTATATGGGATGTTTTATTGACCCTCCTTCATGAAATAAGCGTTACGGTTTCAGAAAACAGGAGGGAAAATGCTTTGTTAATTAATACATAAGCAATGTTCAATATTGAGCATAAATTATAATCTGCTATTAATAATTTACAGGCCATGATGATCCAGTAGTCCTATAGAAGATTCTAGGCTGAAGATGGCTCAATTGAAACAACAGCTAGCGGAGATCAATGATTGGCGAAAGAGTGGGGCGTTGGCGCAGCACCAAGATGAGCATATTGCAGCATACTTAGCTAAGCATGGAAGAACGACAGGGGAGGATGACGACGATGAGGATGATGAGTTATGGTTGTATTTCTGATGGATATTGATCATTTTGTTTTGAACATATGTTATATATGTTACATTTATGGATTTGATACCTGTTTATCGGTTCGGTTGTTTGATGGATTAGTGGATATTTTGTTTGATGTACATGAGTTAGTTGGGATGTTTTGTTCGATGTACTTGTTTGTAGGCATGGTTTTGTAGTTTGATGAGATATTAGTGTTGGAACTGAAATGGTTGTGTATACATTGATATTTTCATTATATATGTGATATGTATGAGATTATACGATTCTTGGATTGGCAGTAGTTGTGAATTTGAGCATATATGTATTGTAAATGAGAAGGATGGAGATTTACGCATTTGGATGGCCTAAGGAGGTGTTCGGGGCAGAAGAAATGTTTCCGAATTAGCGACGGCTAGCGAAGATTAGCGACGCCCAAATGGTTCCTGGATAGTGACGGCTGATTTGGTCACAGGTTAGTGACAGCTGGTATCAGTTTGCAGGAGCCCTTCAACTTCTAGGATGTTGCCATGTGTCCACTTAGCTGTCACCAAGCGTAGCTAATATGATTACGGAGCCGTTTCTAAAGTCGTCGCTTTCTCTATTGGTAAAGGAGTAAATAGCGACAGCTTGCGATTACCGACGACGCCTTTTTGCCATCGCTAAAGCCAGCCGCTCTTATAGTGTATAGCTTCCCCGACACATTAGGACTCGAACAATAATGGAACAACCTCCTTAAAAGAAACCAAGATCACCGACATAAGGAGTGGCTGAGCACCACAGTGCCAGACTAGGAATCCTTCTTCGATGGCTTCGAGGGCACGACCGAGCGGTACATAGGCAGGTTCAAGTTGACTATGATAAAGCTTGTGTAGTACACAAGCGACAGACTGGCGATCATAATGGGGATCATGGCATTGATCATTGTTTGAGATGAATTTTTATGTTATTAGTGCTATGAAAAATAATGTGACGTTGATGTGAACGTGTATGAGCTTTTGGTGTAAGTAGGTAGTGTAGGATACGAGCCCGTGACATAAATAGGTGATCTGGGTATTCCGGTTCTCTCCTATAATGCATCGATGAAAAAATATGGAGGATAAATGTTAAGTGATCTTGTACTGCAAGAGAAAAGTTCAGGACATGAGTCTAGTTTGTTGTGAGAACAACAGACGACCCTACAGTGCATAAGGCTAAGTCAGGGAAGTGAGTCTTATAAGTGACCGATGTGACAATGGACCACCAGTGACCCTTCATCACATGAGGCGAGTCTAAGGAAGTGAGTAGACATAGATATGTTTGCGAAACGACTAAATTTATATGATAGTTAGGTATGGTGTAACTAGCAGGACGTGAGGTGACCGAGTGTTTGACTCATATCATGTTATAGTATTATTTTTATAGTATATCTAAAGCAAAGTATGACTCACTCACTAGACTTATATCTGACCCATTCTTGTTTTTTCCTTTTATTTATATATCCAGGTTGGTGGAGACGAGATGTTGTAGAAGACAAAGATTTATTTGTAAATATTGTATATGATGTAAAGAAGTGTTATGACCTAGATTTGATTGTGTATATGGTTTGGGTTTGATTTGCATTGTAAGAATATACCTATCTGACATTGTAGACATGTTGGTGATGTGAAATAATTAAGGTTTTTGATATTATACTTTGTTTCCTTTCACCGTTAGACTTTGAAAGTTATTTGTTAGAACTATTTTTGTTTCTTATTACCATATCACAAAAAATCATAATTTTAGTTCTTGAGGCATTGATATCATTTCCACCATTAAACGCAAGGGTCGAAAGGCGGGCCGTTACATTTGATATCAGAGCATAACATAACATACCCTTAGAATAAGAACAAGAAACATACTGAGGCAGCGTAATTGTATTTTTAAAAAGTACGGTAAAAAGTATTATCATATACTATCGTAGATATGCTTAAAGTACAACAACATAACTTGCATAACATAAGTAGTCTACTGTGTGCATTGGATTGTTATAGGAAGCAAGAAGTGCACACAAAACCATGTCTGCATCCTAACTTCCACCACCTATATCAATTAACCGATTACAATTTGATCCTAGTTACTTCCAGTACCAAATTTCATGCAGCTTGACCATATGCATCAGAAAGTGCGTCTACAGACCTAGTCTCGGCCCTTAGGTATCATAACACTATTTGATGACACCGTAGCTTCAAGGTGAGTTAATTTGAGTTGGAGAAGCAACAACGACAAATGAAAAAGACTGAGAAGAAGAATCACCAGTGCTAGAACTTTTTCTCTTACCGAGCATGACAAAAATTTCCATCTTCACAAACTTTATTTTCTTCCATTGTGGTTTCATCCTTCAAACTTTTCCATTATGAATCGGTAAATGTTATTTTATATCTGGGATTTTAAACAATTAAGAGACTTAACTGGTAAGTTTCGTTCTATTTCACTTGATGCAAATATAATTTGATAATATTTCAGTGAAAATCATACCATATACCAAAATAATTGTGGAAACATGTTGATGCTCGGGAGATTGTTTTATCACCTTAGGGACCATATATTTTAATCTAGACTTTGATCATTTCAATTATTTCTTTTTTTTTATATCATCGCTATTTGAATTTTTATGGAAACTAGCCATCATGTTGTCTCTAAATTTACTAATCAATGCCTAAGAATCAAAATATGTCGTCCACTACAGGTTACATCATTAAATAGATTGAGAAGAGTAATGTTTTTTGAACGAATGGAAGAGGTATGGTGATGTTCCAATGTGGATCATGTAGAGTTTGTGGTTGTAGGGGAAGACTAATGCCTCTTTTAGTCTGGCAAAGGAAGTAGTTTGGTGATGAAGTTCTAGTGGATGTGGTTGCAGTGATGACCGCATTGGTGAAATTGCATCTTATTGGGAGATATGTTTTGCTGAGGCGATCATATGGTGAAGTTTTGTGGTAAGAGTTAGGATGGTGTTCGTAGAGGAGAGGCAATGCACCCATCCTGCTGCCAGTTTTTCCTATTCATTTTGATAGATGCTAATTATTTTACCATTGACGCAATTAAAATGATTTTGATTTTAAACTTTGAGTTCGTACGTATGATTATGTATGTACTCAACCAACTAATGTCAATATCATGATTAATCTAGTTATTCTTTGTGCATAGTATGACTAGACTTAGAGAAAAAGTTAGCACTACAGAGCTATGATAAAAAAATAAGACCATAAACTACTTAATTCATTTTCATTTTTGCATCAATAAATTGGGTCACAATGAGTCATCAAAAATTAGCAATGCTATTGTGGTGCATGTTTTGTGTTAGAAAATTGACGTCGTAATGATATCACTAACAGTAAGCGACGTTGTTGCAATTTCTTTTTTGTGATTCCTTACGGTGTCAAATTATTTACTGGCACTTGTTTTTTCTGTCGAGTGTTCCATTACAGGAACGATTGCATTTAGCGACGACAATTAGCCATCGACGGCCGATGCTAGCCGTCGCTAAATGCCGCAGCAAAACAAGACGATGCCAGCAAAATAGCGAAGGTGTCGTATAGCGATGGCTAGCAACGAAATTCTGAGAAAATTGGCCGTCGCAATGCTAAAACCATTGGTCGTCGCTAGCCTTCGCCATACGCCGCACAATTGTAACCAGTTGGCCGCCGCTAACATGAAATCTTCAATTTTGCCCAACTATGCTTTGATCCTTCCAAACCACACAATAAATGTCATATCTCAATCTCGCTTCATTCCCAACACATATAAACTCAATATCACAATCATTAACATCACATGCAACGTATAATCTTATACATATCACAAATAATTAAAAACATAATGCAAATATCAATATTTACATAAACTTTCGTCAACTAAAATTAATATTCCATCAACCAACACAACCATATCTAAACAAATAATAATGTTCATCAAATCCACAATCATCACTGTGCACAACCATCAATAAAGTACTAACTCCATCAACGCAAGTCAATAATTACAAATCAAAAAAATCAGTACCTACTCATCATCACCATCATCATCTCCCGAACCTTCCTCACCAGGCATCCTTCCATGCTTTGCAAAAAAGGCCGCAATCCACTCATCTAGCAACTGTGCCAGTCCTTCTCCCTTCTGCCAGTCATTGAATTCTGCCATCTGCTGGCGGAGTTGAGTTATCTCCTCCATGGCCTGAGATCTCTTGTACTCCCTTTGGGTCATCGCTGCCTGCAAATTATTTTACTGAAATATAATTTGCTTCAGGATTAAATATAATTTATATATTAGTTAACGAAACAATTTACCTCCTGATTTCCATAACCATATCGCCTATTCCAAGTAGACAAGTCAATGTGCGTATCCCGGATACGGTCCTTCTCCTCTAAGGTCAGCTCATGGCCAGTGGACTATGCCACTCGAGCTTTCTCCGTCTCGTATCTCTCCTGCGATAACGAACACTAGTTTGTAATACTAAATAATAAAGAACTTATCAAATGTGCAGTAAAAAGAATTAAACAAATTTACTATCACTGATTAAGATTTGTCATTCGTAAATTCATACGTAATATTCCCTTCCTCATCCATGCGCTCGACGGCATGTGTGTGAATAAAGACCTTAGCCAGTATAGGCTCACGATTATATTGTTGAAACTGAAGTTATATATACAATGAATAATGTTACCAATATGACTAAATTATCTTACAACTATTTAGAAACGCATTTTATAACTTTACCAGTTCCCTCCGATGATGTTGGAACTTTGATCCATAGAGGTGCAAAGTAGGATTTTTATCCCTGTTTGTATGATTTCACGCTGATAATTCCAATAAATATAAACACATAATTAACTAAATTAATGAACCTAATATACGAATTTTAAACAAAATATAACAACAAAATGAAATGATATTTATCACTTACCTTCGATTTTGGAGTTTCCCATAGTTGTAGAAATTTAGCCCATACATCAACACCCATTCAAGATGGCTTCTTTCCTACACTCTGGGCTTTCGATATAGTGCCTCTGTAATTTTTTTCATTCTCTGGTTCCAGTGATTGACAAAAACATCCATATCGTGCAAGTTCGCATGAATAGCTGCCTGCATATTGAAATTGATAGGTTTGAATTATATATATTGCATTAATTTACAAATAAACTATAAATTCAAAATTACAATCAAGTCCGTGAATATGATATTCTTGATGTGATCGGGAATGTCATCCCAATGAGCATAGCATCTCGACATCCGACTCACGAATGCCTTACTCGAAACATTCAGAATAAAACGCTCTGCTGGACCTCAACCCCTATGTATAAAATAAGATGTATGAATTTAATAGATTTTAAACAGTGAAAATGTAATAAATTTGACACTTACCCCATGCTCATCGGCACTACCTCTGCCATCGGACGTAAATCCAGCGTTGTGCCGCTAGTAGCCGCACCACCGGAAGGAGAAGGCTGAGATCTGCTAGAATGTCTCTTGTGCATATCGGTTACAAACATATCATTTCAAATAATGAAAAAATATCAGTTAATTATTACAAAACATGTTTTTATTAATCATCATCACATAATACTTGCACTAAAACGTTATAAATGAGATAATATCTCCTGAGTATATATACATAATTTAAAAAAAACAATAAGACATAACTCACAACATAGTCATCATTATTGATAACAGCTGAACGCAAAATATACATTATACAACAACTAATACACAATTTCAAAAAATTTAGTTTTCGTCGTCTTCTGATTCTGTCTTAGTCTCGTACTCTATATCTTTCTCTTCTGTACTCTCAAATTCTTCTATTAAAACATTCGATTCATCATTTAACAAACCCAAATCAATATCATCAGCTATTATTATTTCATCATTTGGCTCAAGATTCATTTGATACGCTGCTTCTTTCGTAATTGTAATTCAATTAAACGTAAATCTTACTTTTGTTTTAAAAAGGCCGACCAATCTGCTTTATCTCTTTTTAAGGATGGATCGGAGCAAAATAAACTAGTAATGCTTATTTGGCCAACACAAAAGGATCATACTTAGAGTAATGTAAAGTATCCTTTATTTCTATAAGTTTATAATCGTTGTGCATGTTGACTCCAGAACCAGGAATATTGCTGAACCAATTGCACTTGAATTGGAAAAACTTTTTCTGCAAGTTGTACATAATATATCAATTCTAAAACCTGTGTTAAGAGGCCATAAAAATCTTTTACATGCTCATCTGGATCGTGACTTCCTTTGACAAATATACCACGGTTATATGTTAATTTTTCAACATCATAATCCTTGGTGTTCAATTTAAATCTATCAATGAAGAATATTTCATAATTCTTGACATTTCTTTTTGGTCCGAGCGCAAGATGTTGTAATCCTTCATCAATGACGCTGTTTCTTGGATCATAAACATAGTTCGAAAACCATTTAGAAAATTCCTTACCGAGATCGCCAGATGGATGCTGTGATTCACAAATACTGCAAATCTATATGTACTATATGCTACATTACGATTAAAATGTAAGTATCATTGAAATAAATATGAATTTATTATTACCTAACAAATGGTGCAACTTCAGCACAATTAAGAAGAACGTATGTGTGTGCTACATGTTAATCTCTATCGTCTAACCATATTTCCACACATTTCCTAGCAAGTCGGCCACGTTATCTAAAAATAGACAACATTGTCTGTGAATAATCTTCTTCAACGACTACATCATTACGAGGACCAATTACAAATGATAAGTTCACATGGTCACTGAAGTAATGAGAGAAAATGAATGAAGCTTCTTCTTTAAGATATGATTTGCAAATTAATCCTTTAACTCGTGCTTTCTGTCTAATTTTTTTCTTTAGATGATACAAATACCTATTACAAAAGTAATTGAATTTAAATGCACATATATAAATCTGAATTTTAAACTAATAATAATTTTACTAGTATTTACTATTACCTCTCAAATGGATATATCCATCCATATTGCATAGGACCTTGAAGAAGAGCTCCCGATGGAAGATGAACAGGTAAATACTCCATTGCATTTAAAAAGCCTGGAGGAAATATTTTCTCCAGTTTGCATAGCAGTATAGGAATTTCTACTTCAAGTTTACGTATATGGTTGATTTTTAACATCAAAAACGCTATTTGTAAAACAGACTTAATTCTGTTATAACACTCCACACTTTTATATGCAACAGTTCTTTGAAAACAACTAGTAATAAATATTCTTTCATGATATGACAATCGTGACTTTTCATCTCACTTAATTTACAGTTTTTAAAGTCAACACATCTACAGAGATTATAAGACATCCAATCAGGGCATTTTAGTCCTTCCACCCACTTTAGCACGAGTTTTATTTGCTCGGTGTCTAGCTCATAACACGCTTTGCAGTTTTTATTGTCATTGGGCTTTATATGAAGTTCGGGACGTTTACAAAAGTATGCTATATCGAGTCTTGAATTCAGATCGTCCTTAGGTTTCCCTTTAATATTCAAATTATATTAATACGTTATCAAACACTTTTTTTTCGTTTGCATCACGTCAATATTATGTCGAAGTATGAGATCTTTCCAATAAGATAACTACCAAAATATACCTTATTTGCACCAATTATAAATGTCTGATTTATCTGGAATTTCAGTCTGTATTCCAGTTTCATGTACCTTCGGGTAATCCTTTACAATTTCATATATTTCTTCGCTTGATCAAATCTTCGATGATTGCATATTCTCTACTTTGTTAGCTTTAAAGTTTTTTATCTCTTCTAAAAGTATGATTGGGATGAAGAAAACACCGATGACAATCAAACCGAGAAATTTTCCTTTCATACCGTAAAAAAAATTATCCATTTCTTCCATGCAATAAGGACAGGCTAGACGACCAGCCGTACTCCAACCTGAAAGCATCTCATATGCAAAAAAATCACTAATAGTCAATAATAAAGAAGCGAACATACGAAAATTCCTTTTTTGTGAAATGCCGTATGTTTCAACACCTTCAAGTCACAATGTTTCAGCTCTGTGATTAATGGTTGTAGATAAACAACGATTCCTTGTGTCGGATCATCAGGGCCAGAGACGAAAATAGTAAGAAACATGTATGGAGTTTTCATACACATCCATAGAGTTTTCATACACATTCATAAGGAGTAACAATAACATGCCAAGATGAATATTTGCTACCAAATTGAGAGACTGGCGAAAACTCATCCATACATAAACCAAGTCTGACGTTACGGTCTCTACAGTAAATATGTGATACGTCTTATCAAATTATTTCCATACTTCTCCATCGGATGGATGTGTCAAAGTTTCCTCTGCTTGTCTTCTCACGTTGTGCCATCGCATATGACATGCCGTGACCGAAGACGCATATAACCTTTGAAGTCTAGGGGTAATTGATAAATAATGCGTTCTCTTGTATGAAACTTCCTTTTCTTTATTTTTTCTTGGTTTATATCATTTAACATTATATATTTTGCAGTTCCTAAGATTAGTTTCATCTTTCCAATACAAATGCAACCTTTTGTACATGTATCTATATTTTGGTAAGGCTGACCGAAAGCCGCCATAAGTGTTTTCACTTTATAATGGCTATCGCACATCAGATTATTGAATGACATATGCCGTTTTGCATCTTGTACAACTGCTGTAAATCCAGCTTCTATTTTGATTTTATAGTGATGTACGCAGCGGTTATTGATAATTCGGTTCGACTTTCACAATCATCTCACAGCGGTCTCTTAGCGGTATCCAATAAATCATAAAAAAAATTAGTCCCACATTCGGTTCTTCGACATTGATGTCTTCACTATCAACTTGAACGGTAGAGAACATTGATCGAGCTGCATATTTCACCATACATTCTATTGTATTCCTCATAACAACATTGACCTCTAACGCAACAGGATCCGCTGTATATGCAACAAGTTCTCCATGACGATCCCATAAATAATAATTTGGCATAAATTCAGATTTATACAAAAGTACTTTAACTATATCTGGTTTTCAATGCTTCAAATGTTGACACTTACTACAAGGACAATAAATTTTTTCGTTATTTCGATCATTAGATATTGTGAATCTAATAAATTCATGTACATCATTATAGAAATGTTCTTTCACCGAACCTTTCATTCCAGTTCTGACTTTATACATTCATGTACGGTCGATAAAATAATCGAACATTGTTCCTAATTTAAAAAAAAAGTTAGTAATTTCGACAACACTTCACCTCACTTCTGTTCTGTGCACAACTTCTCACCCAAGTGATATATTGTTGTTGCTTTATTTTCTAAAATAAAGTAAAACCTTTCAGGACTAAAGGCTTCACACACTACACTTATGTCTACTTTCGCCGGTACTTCAGTTCACTTCTCTTCTACGCATAATTTGCATCCAAAGAGAGTATTTTTGTTGTTGTATTTTCTAAAATAAATTAAAACATTTTGGGACTAAAGGCTTTAATTTGTGGTTGTTGCATTTGTTATAATAATACTTAATGCTTATTTTCAAATCAATATTACATTCGTTTCAATTTTTTTTTTAAACAATCGATTTTAGTATAATATTTGTTCTTGAATATAAATTTCATAGCTTTTTAGAAAATCGATTTGAATACATTATTTATTGTTGTTATATTCATTTTTTGACTTATTGGAAAATCGATTTCAGCAGCATATTTCTTCTTATGATGTTCATTTCTTAAGTTTAAAGAAAACCGATTTGAGTAACATATTTGTTCTTGTCATATTGTTTTCTTAACCTTTTAGAAAATCAAATTGAGTACAATATTTGTTGTTTTCATATTCATTTCTTGATTATTATTTTTACAAAATCGATTTCAATAGAATATTTGTTGTTGTTATATTTTTTGCTTAACATTTTAAAAAATCGATTTTGGTACAATATTCGTTGTTATTACCTTCATTTCTTAAATTTTTTACAAAATCGATTTAATATAATTTTTCTTAACGTTCTGTTACCTAAATTATACGCTTTATAACGTATTTTCAAACACTTTTACCAAATAAAATTTTAATTTACATATTTTGTAAATTAAAATTGGAAGTTAGCATTCATAATAACAAAGTAAAATAAATTAATTTTATATGTTAATTAATTGTACACTAATTTTCATGTAAACTGTAATAAAATTGTTTTCCACTATAACAAACATTCGCGTAAACCTATCAATAAGCATAATCAATAATACTAATTTTCAAAGTTTAAATTAACCCTACCTTTTAATTACAAATTAAACAATCAAACCACTTACTAACATCTCCAAATCAACTAATTAACACACTATTATCATCAACTAATACATAATAACCATCAATTTCAAATCAATAATAAATTATTTTTCTAAATTAGGATTTTAATTTTTTCTCTAAATCAACTAGTAAACTATACCATCATCTGATGACAACTAATCTAACATACTCATACCAAAATTACTAAATTTTGTATAAATAGGGTTTAAGACAATATACCTCAAAAAATGCAGCAAATAGAAGGAGGAAGGAGTGCGCAGTAGGAAGGAATCGCCGATGTCGGCTGGTGGCGGCTGAAGTTGGTTGGGGGCAGAATTGGAAAAAGAGAGAAAAGGTGGGAAAGGGGGAAATGTTTTGCTGAAGCCTTCTGTTCGCGGGTTATATTCAGTAAGGTGACGGCTTGGACGACCGCGTTTTTTAGCTGTCGCTGGTCGTCGTCGTGATGACCGCATTTCGAAGCCGTTCTAGTAGATTCTAGCATCGTTAAAAAATTAACAATGCCAGTAGTCCGTTAGAAAACGCATAACCGTAGTAATGTACCATTGTAAACGCAATTAATTAAATAATTTAACCAATTATTTTCTACTTGTATAAATTTAATTTTTTTAAAACATCACTTTTTTCGAACAAAAACTACTATAAAAGCAAAACTGCCAGCAGAACACGTCTAACTACTTTAGACTATTAACTCACAAATGTGTGTGTGTATATTATAATACCTCGCAAAACAACATATGCTAAAACAACATATGCTAGCTTTGATCCATTGGACATTTTTTTGTCTACCTTCTCAGTCGTTTATTTTTTTTGATGCAACAAGTCGTGGCCCTTACTTCGAATTGTGTACGTATCTAATAAATCAATATCCAATGGCATATGCTACGTTAAAGTTTAGCTCACATAGCATTAAAAATTACATTATATAAGTTAATAAGGTAACCAAGTTTATCTCTGTAGATAAGAGTACCAATTGTATTCATTAATTAATTCTTTCTGCCCCTGCAAAGCATAAAAACACATGAATTTACGTATTATATGTCATAGCTTGTCACAACGCAAATGGCTTGCTCTCAAATTTTCCTTGCTACTCTGTTTTTACTAGCAACTGTTATCCTTCAATTGTTGATGGTCCGATTATTTTTATTAGTCATATAACAATTGTTGTTTTTCAATCCTCATTTTCTGACTAATGAACATATGTGTACAACATGCAACACTTCTTGTACAATATGCAGTTGTGTTTCCAGAGATATTAGGCCTGCGTCAAATCTTACTCTTTTTATGATGTCTTGATTACTCATAGAGGCGCAGTTAAATTTCCTTCATTACTTGGAGAATTTATACATTATCATACTTACTTGTATAGATTAATTGTGTTGTGTCATTTATGATTTAATTAAGATGGTACCACAACTTCATGTCTTCGTTAGTTTGTTAGTTTATTTGCCTAGTGATGAATTGTTTCACAAGTGAAGTAGATATTTCACTATACTTTGAATTTCATATTTTGTAGTTGTTAATAAACAGGAACATAAAAAAGATGAACTAAAACACTATAGAACAGTATATCATAAATCTAACATCTATAGCTCTTAGAAAATCCACTGTATTCTGGCAGGGTTTAAGTTACCATAATACACTGGTACTACTAAAATGCATCAGATTTCTGGAACCAGTAGCTGTATATTATATAACTGATACAAAGCAATTTTGAACCAAAGTAGGTGATTCTGATCTTACCATCGTACATATGCTCATTTTCCAAACTCATGAGGTTGAACAAACATCCTCATCCTATGAAATTTCTTAGAATGCATAACTAATCCAACTTCAGAAACCACAGCAGCGATTTCCACCTCTTTCATAGCCATGTACGCATACTTCGACTGCTCCCTTATTAATGCACCATGAGTCATCTCTTTGTACTAGATTTGTTCCGATTCCTAGTTGTCTACATATGAGTAAAGTTGAGATATCACAAAACCACTATGGAAAGACTGACTTGACATGCATGATTAATTTGGAGTGCTTATGGAATTTGGTAATATCAATATTTGCTCGAGAACAGAAACTAAAGGAAAAATTAAGACATCCAAAATTCGTAGCTTTGCTCCATTACCTGGTACTCGAGCTCCTGCTTCGCCAGCACCTGCTCTATCAAAAATGCCAACTCAACCCATGAGTCGGAAGAGTTATTCAAAATCTCTGTATCCGTCGCTTCGGCTGCTCTCTCTGAACTCTCCATCATATCCAACTGCATTTGTCGTCACTACCAACGAAGCCAAGCTTGAAACAGACATCAACATATGCAAAAACCTGATAGAACGCGATCGATTCCATCCAGGACTCGATCGATTCAACGACCGAATCATTGACAGAATCCAAGATCGCCGACATAAGAACACAGCTGAGTGCCGCATCCGCGTATGAGGAAACTTACCTTGACAGCTCCGAGGGCGCAACCGAGAGCTATAGGCAGTGACATACGTAGATTAAGTACAGACAGTTACACAAAGTATGAAATGCTTTCCATGATAAAATTTAAAAATGATCACACATATGTAATCAGTCGGAAATTCATAGAATTTTAGCTCTATAGATAAGAGTACGAATCATCACATCGTATTCATAAATTAATTCTTTCTAACACTGTGTTAACCCCGCCTCGGCCGTGGGTCACCGATCCAAAATGATAGACGACCTAACATTCTGCCGACTTAGCGAGGGGGTGCCGACCTAATACCTTAGCACGGAAGACCGACCTAATTGCATAAGGTTTAAGATAGATACCGACCTAAAAGGCTTGAGAAGGAGACCGACTTAAGGTTCAAGGAGATTCTGACCTAGGACTTACAAAGGTCTACCGACCTAACACAATCACCGATCTAAACGACTCAAGTTGTTTGCCGACATAACTGTTAAGAACAAGTTGCCCACACCCAAGTCATGGCCGACCTATGGTTTACGGTAAGTCGTAACCGACCTATGGCTTGTGATAAGTCGTAACCGACCTAGAGATATGAAGGAAGAAGTAGTGCAACAGTTGAACGTGCGGCACGTTACCTCGGCGACGACTTAAGACAGATGATATGAATTCAGACAAGCTTGCTTCTATTAAGCCGGGGACTTGGCTCGGTAAATCGGCGACGACTTATACTAAGTCGGCCACGACTTAGAACTTGGCAGTAATTCCAGCCCAGAATCCCTATAAATACGCGACTACCTCCAACACTTAAGGGACTTTTTTTGGCACACCGTTACCTTGCTGCATTGAGAACTTCATCAACACTTAGAGCTTTCAAGATCAAAGGAATACTTCGAAGAACTTCACGAAGAAACTACACATCTTCAATTTGAATTCAAGGATTTTAATCGACATAGAAGATTGAGCTACTGGTTCCAAAACTCTTATAACTTGAAATATATTGTACTTGAGAAGAGTTGTATCAGCTTGTAACGAGATCATTAATAAAAGTACTTAAAGTGGACGTAGGCTATACCCTTAAGCCGAACCACTATAAAATTGTTGTCGTTTACCGCTTTTCTACTGTTTTCTGCTTGTAATCTGTTCCCGAGCTTTCGGATGGTGCTTTCACAACTATAACTCATACACCGGGGTGTTAGCGTTCAAATTTTAGCGTTAACATTTTTGGTGCTTTCACTGAGAATTGAACTCAGGAAAACTGTCATCATTGCTTCACAGAGATTTGAAGAAAGAATTTCCTTAAAAACCATAAGTCTTTCTGAGATTATGGCTCCTGGAAGGAAAAGTAGATCTATCAGATCTGGAAACATTCAAGAGGGAACCTCCGCTTCCCCTGTACCTAATCAACCCACTCCGTCTGTTGGAGTTACGAAAGCGGAGTTGGATGCTGTGATTCTAGGGCTAAACCAGCAGATAAACGCCCAAAATGCACAATTAGAGGCTCAAAGTGCCCAGAATGCTCTGATTATGAATAAGTTGAACGATTTACTTGGGGCAAACAATCAACCAGCTGGTAATGAAAGGAACTATGCTGGCAACATTCATGATGTTAGTGAGAGGAATGCTCCGGAAAGGGCTACTAGTCCCTTTGAGCAGGCAGTTCCTGAGGCTGGTGGATCTAGAACTCGGCATGATGAGGAATATCTTTCTGGAATGGTCCGGCAGATCATGAAAGAAAGTATGCAAAGGGTTGAAGATGAGAAGGAATGGGG
Source organism: Allium cepa (assembly GCA_030765085.1). NCBI lineage: Eukaryota > Viridiplantae > Streptophyta > Magnoliopsida > Asparagales > Amaryllidaceae > Allium > Allium cepa. The sequence continues at coordinate 917,604,781 of CM060928.1, forward strand.
TTTCGCCCCAAGTAAAACTCCGTTTACTGAAAAAATCTTGAAGGCGGAATTTCCAAGGAAGTTTGTCCCTCCGACTATTCCAGCTTACAAAGGGACAAGTGATCCGAATGAGTTCTTGTATAAATATGATTGGCACATGACAGGTGCCAGGGCCTCTGACGAAATAAAGTGTCGATATTTCCCTGTATACCTGGAAGGTGTGGCTCTACTATGGTTCACCAAGTTGCCAGTCCGATCTATCGATCAGTTTTCAGACTTGACCAGAAAATTCAAGGAGCAGTTTAGACTATATGCTTCGAAGGCCAAGGACATTATGTCACTATCGAGTTTAGAGCAGAATCCTGGTGAGTCTATCAGATCCTTCTTGAACCGCTTTAATATAGCGCTGGCTGAGGTGGACAATGCTGAACCACGAATGATATTGACTTATCTGATGAGGGCTATTGATAAGTCAAGCGAATTTGGGAAATGGTTAAATATGAAGGAGCCAACCTCTCTCGAAAAGTTCTACAAAAAAGCAGATGAATTCATTCGCTTGGAAAGCCGTCCTTTACCAGTAAAGACAATGTTGGAGAAAGCAGAAGACAACACTGTCGCTCCACGCAAGAATGAATCGGTGGGGCAAAAAAGGGAGAATAATAATGGGAAGAAACAGGGTAATCTGAAGAAGCCCCGATCCTTCAAGCCATCAGAATATACTCCATTATCACATACACCGGAGCACATCTACCTGGCCACTAAAGATTCCGTCGATTTCCCTAAACCTATCCCTTTGAGAACCGGGAAAAAAGCCATACAGAGTGGGAAATTCTGCCGCTTCCACAATCAACCCGGTCATGAAACTGATGAATGCCGCCAGTTGAAAAATATGATTGAAGAGTTGCTAAGAGAAAACAAACTGCAGCAATTCGTGAAGAAAAATAGAAACAATCCTGCATCGTCAAGTCAGGGGCAACAGGTTCCCGTTCATCAGCCTAGGACAGGTGAGAAAGCTACGGGACATGAATCTGGAAGGCCCGTTATCAATGTCATTACAGGAGGGCCTCACCCAGCTGGCAAGAGCTGGGGTGAGATTGAGAGATATTCCAGGGCTTTGAAATATGCTCCAGCCGAAGAAGACGTCTTTGTTTTAGAAGACACTACGCCCCTGAAACAACAGAAAACTTTCAGCGATGATATTGTTTTCAGAGCTAGAGATTCCACAGGTATAGAAGCTCCTACCCTAGATCCCTTGGTCATCTCGGCTGGTATTGGACCGGCCATTGTCAGAAGAGTCCTCATTGACTGCGGAGCATCATGTAATATCCTCTTCAAGAAGACATTTGACCAGATGAAAATCCCTATGATTGATGTACAAGCCTCATCACAGAAGATCGCTGGCTTCACTGGGGAGCCAAAACAACCAATTGGGACCATCGATCTGCTTGTAGAACTTGGGGAACCAGAAAGGAAAGTGGTCCGCAAGCAAACATTTGTGATTGTCGATGAGTTTTCTGCTTATAATGCTTTTCTTGGCCGTCCAACACTCGCAGCATTCAAAGCTATCCTAGCCCCGTGGTGCCTCACTATTAAATTCCCTACTGACAATGGAGTAGGAGTTATAAAAGGGGATCAAAATGCTGCGCGAGAATGCTATTTGACAGAGCTGCGAGAGTCAAGAAAAAGAGAAATGGGGAAGGATGCGGCAACCCCAGTCCGCATCAAAGAACCAGCCTTGTAGCAATTACGGGGCGGACCCTGCACTGGCGAGCACAGCGGGGCACGGAAAGAAATGGATCCCAGAAAAGCCAGTGCAGGGGAGAATAGAGTGGTACCGGTGGAAACGACAGTTTCGGTACCTGTTGACCCGAAGGACCCAAATAAGGTGTTAAATGTGGGTTCACAGCTTAATGTGTCAATTCAGAATATCTTGATATCTTTCCTGAAAGCAAATCTGGATGTCTTTGCTTGGACTCATGCCGATATGTGTGGAATATCCCCAGAAGTTGCAGTACACGCTCTGAATATTGACCCAAAGTTTACGCCAGTTAAACAGAAAAGAAGAACCCAAGGTCCAGAAAGGTCAGCAGCATTAAAAGAAGAAGTTGATCGACTCATAGAAAATAACTTCATCAAAGAATCTACATATCCGAATTGGGTTTCAAATCCTGTGTTGGTCAAGAAAGCTAATGGAAAATGGAGAGTGTGCATTGATTTTTCTGATCTAAACAAGGCTTGCCCCAAAGATTGCTTCCCATTACCCAGGATCGATCAACTGGTAGACGGAACTGCGGGACATGAATTGTTATCTTTCATGGATGCCTACTCCGGTTATAACCAAATCATGATGCACGAGCCGGATCAGGAGGATACAAGCTTTATCACAGATGTTGGACTTTATTGCTACAGAGTTATGCCCTTCGGATTGAAAAATGCAGGGGCAACCTACCAAAGACTTGTTAATGCTATGTTCAAACCGCAATTGGGCAAAACTATGGAAGTCTACGTCGACGACATGTTAGTGAAGTCCAGGAAAGCAGCGGATCACATTGAACACTTAGCAGAAATGTTCGCAGTCCTCCGGAAATACAGAATGAAACTTAACCCTCTGAAATGTACATTTGGGGTCGAGTCCGGAAAGTTCTTAGGTTTCATCGTCAGTGCTAGGGGCATTGAGGCTAGTCCAGCTCAAATTACTGCCTTGAAAGAAGTTAAAGCTCCTAGAACGAAGAAGGAATTGCAGAGTCTCAACGGAAAGGTCGCCGCCCTGAGTCGGTTCATTTCCAAAGCCACTGATAAATGCATCCCATTCTTTGACGCCCTGAAGAAAGGAAAGAAGAATTTTGAATGGACTTCCGAATGCCAAAAAGCCTTCGATGAGTTGATCCGTCATATGGAAACGCCTCCAATACTTTCTAGGCCAGGCAATGGTGAGGATCTTCTTATATACTTGGCAGTATCATCTCATGCTCTAAGTGCAGCGCTGATACGGGAAGACAAAAGGATTCAACATCCGGTTTACTATATCAGCAAAAGACTCACTGGGGCAGAGCTGAATTACTCCAGGTTGGAAAAACTCGCCTATTGCCTACTAGTTGCATCAAGGAAACTGAGGCAATATTTCCAAGCTCATCCTATCAAAGTACTCACTGATCAACCTCTAAAGCAAGTCCTATTTCGCCCTGAAACTTCGGGTCGCCTTCTAAAATGGAACATTGAACTCAGTCAATATGACATCACCTATCACCCCCGAAAAGCAATCAACGGACAAGCTTTAGCTGATTTCATTGCAGAATTCACAGAGAAAGATAATGGTGAGGAAGAAACGATCAATGATTCCCCAATCCAGTGGAAGATGTATGTTGATGGCGCAAGAAATGACTACTATTCTGGAGCCGGAGTGGTACTTGAAACTCCTGAAGGTCGATCATTATGTTATGCATTAAGATTGGAATTTCCTTCAACAAACAATGAAGCAGAATATGAAGCTCTTATTGCAGGTCTGAAAATCGCTAAAGAGCTAAACATTCGAGCATTACAGATCTTCAGTGATTCTCGGCTTATTGTATGCCAAGTCAAGAAGGAATTTGAAGCAAAAGGTGGAAACCTGCCTTCCTACTTGTCAAAGGCTTGGGAACTCCTATGTGAACTTGATCACTATTCAATAAGCCACATTCCTCGGGAAGAGAATATGAAGGCAGATTCCCTCGCAAAGTATTCAAGTTCTGGTGAAGCTCAACTATTGGGATTGGTCCCTGTAGAAGTCCTTTCAGCACCGAGTATAGACGAGATGGATATAGACTGGATTATGAATGTATCTTAAGAACAAGAGTCATGGATGACTCCAATACTGGACTACCTACTCAGAGGTTCTCTGCCAGAAAATTCGATAGAAAGACGAAAGCTACTAAGGAAAGCCTCTCGCTATGTAATTCAGGATGGCCGATTGTACAGACGGGGATTCTCAATGCCATTGCTTCAATGTGTATCCCGGGAAGAGTCCAAAACAATCCTAGCTGAGGTGCATGGAGGAGAATGTGGTGATCATTCAGGTGGTCAAACATTAGCAAAGAAAATTCTCCGATACGGATATTTTTGGCCAGAAATTAATCGAGATGCTGCAGATTACTCCCGAAAATGTGACAAATGCCAAAGATTTGCCAAAATTCCTAGAGAACCTTCTACCGAACTCACACAGATGGTCAGTCCATGGCCATTTGCAATTTGGGGAATGGATCTCATTGGGCCGCTACCAACTGCTAAATCAGGAATTAAATATGCTATTGTTGCAGTTGATTACTTTACTAAATGGGCTGAAGCTGAACCATTGGCTACTATCACTTCTAAGAAAATGATAAGCTTTGTGACCAAGAATATCATTTGCAGATACGGTGTGCCTCAGAAAATAATCACAGACAATGGTACTCAGTTTGAAAGCGAGGAATTCCAGGATTTTTGCAAACGATTCAAAATCCAGAAAAGCTTTTCGGCAGTAGCTCATCCGCAGGCAAACGGGCAAGTGGAAGCAGTGAACAAGATCATCAAATCAACCATCAAAAAGCAACTCGAAAGAGCAAAAGGTGGTTGGGTCGATAAACTACCACTTGCACTATGGGCATACAGAACTACTCACAAAACTGCAACTGGGCATACTCCTTTTTCGTTAGCATACGGATCGGAAGCAATGATCCCGGTTGAAACAGAGGTCCCTTCACACAGAAGAATCCATTTCAATCAAGCAGAAAATGAGAAGCTACAACTTGAAGCGCTGGATCTCCTTGATGAAAAAAGAGATGAAGCTAACCTCAGAGTTGCAGCTCATCAGCAAAGGATAGCCAGACATTTCAATTCCAAAGTTCGTCAACGCAGCTTTGAAATTGGAGATCTAGTCCTGAAAAGAATTATGACCGCGACAGGTGTGTTTGGGCCAAATTGGGAAGGACCGTATGTAATAGGTCAGAAGCTTCTTGACGGCACATTCAAGCTCACCACTGTTGATGGAGATCAGATTCCAAGGGCATGGAACAGCAACCATTTGCGTCCATACTTTACTTGAAAATTTTGTTGAAACATTGTAAAAAGAATTATGAATGTATGATTCTTGTAATTGAAAGCAATTGTGAAACTGATGCAAGTAAATAATGAAAGAATATAAATTGGATGTAGGCCCAATTTCATGGCCGAACCACTATAAATCTTGTGTTCCTTATTATTATTATATGTTTGCTTTGTTTTCGATATAAAAATACATAAAATGTATTGCTGAAATGTCGATTTAAATTTTTGCAGACAATGGAAATAAAACTTGCGCATAATAAGACCGAGTGATTCTCACCATCATTCAACAAACAAATTTCAAGTCATAAAGGCCCCGAATTCAAATCCTAGATAGGAAATACTTCAATTGAACGGCTTATGATTTCGATAGAAACGAGCCCTTGCTAATAAATTGAGATTGTTTGAACGAACAAACATCCAATTAGGAAGCTAGTGCCCGTTCTCACGAACTTGCCTGACAATGAAGTACGCTTCCTTGGATTAAACAAGCCACTTGCGAGAAAAGGGGAATGAAAACTTGAAAAAAAAAAAAAAAAAAGAGGATCGCTGAAAAGGCATAAGCAAGTGAACAGAGGAACAACCAAAGCTACCATCAGCAGCACAAGTCCTCTTCGGAGGCGCAACTCTTCGGAGGATAAAAGACCTCTAATGGGTCATACGCCACAAAAAAGAAAGTTCTCTACTCAACAAAAAAGATTGGAGGAGTCATGACCCTCCAACCATGAGAGAGTTACTTCCAGGCGATGAAAACCCTCTCTGAGGCACATTTCACCAGGAGTTGAAGTGTTATGACCGCTCTTCGGGATTTCACTTCACCAGAGTTGAAATGCAAAAAAAAAAAAAAAAAAAAAAAAATTAAAGCCCTCTTCGGAGGCCCATTTCACCAGGAGTTGAAGTGTTATGACCGCTCTTCGGGATTTCACTTCACCAGAGTTGAAATGTAAACAAAATAAAAGCCCTCTTCGGAGGCACATTTCGCCAGGAGTTGAAGTGTAACAACCGCTCTTCGGAATTTCACTTCACCAAAGTTGAAATGCAAAAACAAAATAAAGACCTTCCTGAAAGCCCACGTTTCACCGAGATTGAAATAAAACTTCCAAGTGTTGATTCTTCGAAGGCACAACTCTTTGGAGGTACACGTTTCACCAAGATTGAAATAAAACTTCCAAGTGTTGAAACGTGAAAAATCCCTCCTTAGAGGTACAACCCCCTCCCGGGGACACAATTCAAAGGAAAGACCTCTTCGAAGGCACAATCAAGAAGAAAGACCTCTTCGGAAGCCCACGTTTCACCAAGATTGAAATAAAACTTCCAAGTGTTGAAACGTGAAAAGGCTTTCTTCAAAGGCACAACTCTTTGGAGGTACACGTTTCACCGAGATTGAAATAAAACTTCCAAGTGTTGAAACGTGAAAAATCCCTCCTCAGAGGTACAACTTTGTATAAAAAAAAAAATCCTCATCAAAAGCGTACTTTAACTTTCAAAGGAAGAGTAATTTACCTACTATGGAAAATGATCGTTAAAAAAAAAGAAAAAGAAAAGAAGTTAAAGTACCCTTCAGAGGTCCGCTTTACCACATAGAGGAATTCACTTGGTAAAATATGCACATAAGCAAAAGAAAAAAGTGATTTCTTCGAACGACAAAGCGTAGAAACTTATACGAAGGGAGTTGTACTCTACAAAAATTTTCTTTAAAGAATAAAATAATTATTCTTTAGCAAATAAGAGTGCAAGTCCCCTCGAAGTATAAAATATTGCAGCAAGCTTAAGGTATGGGGGCAACATGGTATAATAGTGTAGCTGCATCAGTAAAGTAATACTCAAACAACATACCATAAGCCCGCTGCAATATCATATAAATAAACTTGTGCAAAAATGAATAATAAATGCATACTCAAATTCAAACAGAAGTATGTACAAATAAAGAATCATTTTATTCAATTGCAGATATTGCAGATACAGGTTTCAAAATAAGAAGCAGGGGCCGGTGCCTGCACAACATCCGACCATTACACAAAAAAGGAATCAAAAAGCTCAACTCTTCATTTCTTCTTGCCGCCTTTAGACCCTTTACCCGGCCGAGTGGTTAGCTTTTCGGGTCTTCCAGGTTGGTCTGAAGGCATGAGGGAAGAAGGGGAGGGAGGTACAACTGGCGCAATTTCCGGTTCCTCTTCAGTGGTGATAATTTTCTTCCCTCTCCTCTTCGATGTCCCAAGCTTCTTTCTTCTCTGCGAAGAAGACTCACTCCCCGGAGTAACAAGAGCGGACAAAACTACGTCGTCAGAAGGAGTCCGCTCCGGAGAGATCTCGCCTCCTTCGAGTCCCTCATCTTTTTGCTCCTGCGAGGCAACAGGGTCATCCAAACCATGAAGAGCCTCAATTTTCTCCTCTTGTGACCCAGGTTGTGAAGCAGAAGGAGGAGTCACCTGAAGAGATGGAGGAGGAATAACCAGAGAAGGCGAAATCTGCACGGCACTTGTTGTTTCAACTGCATAAGAAGAAAAATTGAAAATGTTAGTATCTTCCCGAAAGAAGGGAGATATGGGTTCATCGAGATTCAGGAGGTAATCGAGAAGCTCATCAAATTTTTGAGGAATAAGCAGGCAATCCACCTGAATCGGACCAATGTCGAAATTACCTGAAGATATTGGCTTTGTCAGCTCAATCTCATAATTCTGAGCCCCAATGTCCTCCAAAGCCTCTTCATCACTAGGGGTGATTACCCCAGTTCTTGTAGGAGGCGGCAAATGAGCACTAGGGCCTGTAATGTCCACCTCGGGAGAAACTAGAGGACGTTCGGAGATGGTAGGCGGTACTTCTTTTTCAGAACGCTCTTCTTCCGCCATCCCGGCCCGCGCTCTGGCAAGCTGCTCCTTACCCTTGGCAAGAGCGGCACGGGCTTCGTCATCAAGATAATGCTCTTCAAGGGCTGACTCAGCATATCCAGCAGCTTTACCACCGAGCATATCAAGTGCTGTCTCCCAAACTTCAGCCAGTGTGATTTCATACTTGGGGCCTAGAAAGGCAAGGCTTCCACGCCCCAAGACGCTGTGCAAGTAAAAGTCGAATAATGTTGAGCTGATGCTGTTTTTAGTCGCCTCATGAGATTCTTCAGCTGCGATTCTGCCGGCGACAGCCTCATCACGCTCCCTTTCAGTTTTGGCAAGCTGAAGCTTAAGCATTTGTATCTCCGCCTCCTGGGAGTTGTTTTTCTTTCGGAGCTCAGCAATATCAGTAGCATAGCCTTCACTGATTCTTTTTTGTACTTCTAGCCTGTCTTCGGCATCCCTTTGGCTAGCGTGAGCGTCTCTCACTTGTTTCAGGAGCACTTCTTCTTTTTGAGAATAGGAAGTAGAGGAAGCAGCAAACTCATGTTTCAATTCCTCGACTTTTGCTTCAAGCTCCTCATTGTAAGAAGCAATGTTCCTCATCTCGGTGTCGTGTTGCTCAACGACCTTTTGCCATTCGGCCTTATCGTTTTCCATAGTAAGCATGGCCTCTATGTTGGCACGGTTAACTCTTTGAAGCTCATCGACAAGCTTCTGCCAGTTTGACATCCTCTCGATATCGAGCTTGACTGCATCAAGATTGCGCAACATAGCAGACTTGTCGATGGGGACCAAGTCTAGGTCGAACCTCACCCCCTTAAGGCACCATTGAGGAAATCGGCTCTGCAGAGTGGCAGGACCCGGTCCAACTTGAAATTTGGGCCTGCTAATTATCGTTTGAATATCTGATTTCCCAAGAGCGGGAGAGTCAGAAGGAATGTCGAGTGAGGCAGGAATAGTAACTTTCTCAGGAGTAGTAGAGGCCTGCTTTTCACTGTGACGGGCTCGTTTGCTTAAGTCTTCACTCATGTGACCTTTTCCTCGATCGTCATGAGATTTTCTCTTGTGAGAGTCATCGCCTTTTTGCCAAGAATCATGGCGCTCTTCTCTCTCCCTTCTTTCACGATGTTCTTCTTCAGTCCTCCTTTCATGAGCCTTTCGGGCAGCCCTCTCTTCATCCGACTCTCTGTAGGAAGGAAGGTAACGCCTGTAATCATACTGGCTACGCCTCCCGTAGCGCTGGAAATCGTCATAGTACGAGCCGCTGCGCCCCATAGGAGAATCTGGAATTAAAATAATAAGCTTTAGAAATCTTTAAAGTGCAAGAAGATAAGTGCATAGAAGTGATGAGAAATTCTAAGTGTGTGTGTTGTGCAAACTACGCGCATTAATCTACGAACCACTCTTTATTTGGGGAGTGGTTGTGGGTGTAATAGTTAACGTCAACTCTTGAGTGGACGACGGCTATTGCAAAATAGAAGTAGCTTCAACTACTGAAGAAGAAATCCCGGCAGTAGTAGGGTCATCTTTGAAGATCTCTTGTGAAGTAGCGAAGAGGTCGCTCAATCCTTCGAAGGTATCGTCCCTGCTTTGCTTGACAGGACTGGATTTCTTAGCCTTTTCACCAGATTCTTGTGAATGGTGAGAGGATCCCTGAGGCTCTTCTTCCTCGATAACCGGGGCAAGTTTACCAGATGGCCCCGCAACATCGACAGAAGTGGAGCACTTCACCAGCGAAGATTCAGGAGTCTTTATCGGAGAATCGGGGACTTCCGTTGGAACTTCATGAGCATGCATAGAGCGAGAAGTGTGTAGAAGCCCATGTTGATGTAAAAATTCATCCCTCAACAGAAATTTTATGCTCCTCTCTTCTGTGGCCACGGCACTCAACCTCTCAAAAACTTGCTTGTGAATTGGGTCTCTAGAGGGGAGAGGAAGTGCTGAAAGGAACAAAGAATGAAATTAGCAACTGAAAGTTCGGATCTCGAAAAAGTTTCAAAACGGAGAAAATAGAAACACTAATCTTACTTCCTACTCTCCAGATGGCATAAAAGCCTGAGGGACAGCGGGCAAAGAAAAACTGGTTCAAAAGTCCATGAACGCTTTCAGTAAGATCGGAAATGAGCTTGCGGTTTCTGGCACTTCTCACAATAATAAGGGAAGGATGATCTTTACTCTTTGCAAACGAGCACAGATAACGAATTTCTTCAAAACTCGGTAGGCGATCAAGGGTTCTTCTAAACAAAACACATAACCCCGTCAAGATGGCATAGCCATTGGGATGAAGTTGAAACGGAGAGATTGTCAACCGAAGGAGAAGAGTTCGAAGGAAGTCGTTAAAAGGAGGAATCGCCCCACTTAAGCACATTTGGCGATTGACTGCAACAAAGCCATAGGGAGGATTGTCAACAGTATCACTTGGCCCAGGGAGAAGAACATCACTTTCAGCAAAGCCAAATTGAGTGCGCAGCTGGACAAACGCTCTCGAAGTTAGAATAATCGGGGTTCTCTCCGGAGGATTCTCTATGGGAATAGCTATCGGAAAAGTTTCTTCCTCTGGAGTTACCACTTCTTCTTCTCGGTGGGAAGTCATTCTACATAAACAACTGGGTATTCAAACATGAAGGTGCACGTTTCCTAAAGTGTGTGAAGTGTTGTGTAAAATCAATCAAGCAGTGAACAAATATAACTGGAATAAAAACTAGCAAGCATTTGTTAGTTATGAAATCCAGGGACTATTGTTTTAAGCCTAAATATACAAGTATGATGTTGATGCAGACAAATCAGTCCAGATTGTTGATACTTTGCATTAATGTTTAACTTTAATTGATTGATTCACAAACATTTCATGCAATATATTTAAGTTGCTTGTCTTGTTTCGACTAATCTGTCATCTGACGTGGGCAATCAATGGCAGTATTTTCGCCTTGGTTTTCTTTGTTTGTTATTTTCAGCAGGTTAGCAGCTTATAAGTTAATGCGGCCTGTGAAATAATACAATGAGGTTCAAGCAAGTTTAAAGTTGGGGCAGTTCAAAATTCAAACAATATAGTTCGGTAGCTCAAGACAAATGCTCAAAGTGGGTCTATGCTCCTAAATGATAACACGTCTAAAGCTTAAGTATTAAGTCGGCTACGGTTCAAAAGTTTTTCACGAGATAAGGCTAGGTCGGTAGCGGGTCAGAGTCTAAGCATTTTAATTTGGCAACTCAGTCCTCTAGGTCGCAAGGGAGAGATAAGAATGTAAGCTCCGGTCCGAAAGACAGGAACTTTTCCAAGTATTAACTCGGTCACGATTCAAGCCTTAAAGTTTAAATCGGCAAGTGTTCTTCAAGCACTATCTCAGCCACGACTTAAGGTTGCTAAGAGCCAGGTCGGCTAAAGGATAAGCCACCCAAAATCACTGACTCGCTCCCGAACCAACATCGCACTCCATCTACCCATTAACCCGATAACCATTCCATCAACAACAGCCTTCATTCATGCTATCGAATCACCCAATACAACAGTTCGAAGTTGTCACAAATCCAATTCCCTGCCATCAGAGATCATCGAGCCTAAGGTGATAAATCACCTTCGTTGTATCAGCGATCATCTGAAGCCGGATTGAGTAACCTAGGCTCCATCAGCTATAAACGTAATGAGATTCGTGATGGAGCGTCATATAGGGAGGCGATTCGAGTTTAGGCAACAGAATTCACGAATCAATGGTAATCTATGGTCGAAAAAAGAATGAAATCGCTTACGCAATGAATAGCAGATGTTTTCAGTAGTTGATTGGAATTAAATCGTCTTTTTTGAGCCCGGAAGATTTTTAATGGCGGAATCGAAGAAATAGGTAATGAGAAGGAAGAAGAAAATGGACGATTTATATCTCACTATGGTAGGGACTGAAGGGACATAGGCCGACCAACTGTTAGGTCGCGTACGACCTACCGATCTAAAAAGGAACGGGTTAAAGGATATCGAAGCATACGACCTAACTATTAGGCGTATGTTTCGAGGGGCAAATGTTAACCTCGCCTCGGCCGTGGGTCACCGATCCAAAATGATAGACGACCTAACATTCTGCCGACTTAGCGAGGGGGTGCCGACCTAATACCTTAGCACGGAAGACCGACCTAATTGCATAAGGTTTAAGATAGATACCGACCTAAAAGGCTTGAGAAGGAGACCGACTTAAGGTTCAAGGAGATTCTGACCTAGGACTTACAAAGGTCTACCGACCTAACACAATCACCGATCTAAACGACTCAAGTTGTTTGCCGACATAACTGTTAAGAACAAGTTGCCCACACCCAAGTCATGGCCGACCTATGGTTTACGGTAAGTCGTAACCGACCTATGGCTTGTGATAAGTCGTAACCGACCTAGAGATATGAAGGAAGAAGTAGTGCAACAGTTGAACGTGCGGCACGTTACCTCGGCGACGACTTAAGACAGATGATATGAATTCAGACAAGCTTGCTTCTATTAAGCCGGAGACTTGGCTCGGTAAATCGGCGATGACTTATACTAAGTCGGCCACGACTTAGAACTTGGCAGTAATTCCAGCCCAGAATCCCTATAAATACGCGACTACCTCCAACACTTAAGGGACTTTTTTTGGCACACCGTTACCTTGCTGCATTGAGAACTTCATCAACACTTAGAGCTTTCAAGATCAAAGGAATACTTCGAAGAACTTCACGAAGAAACTACACATCTTCAATTTGAATTCAAGGATTTTAATCGACATAGAAGATTGAGCTACTGGTTCCAAAACTCTTGTAACTTGAAATATATTGTACTTGAGAAGAGTTGTATCAGCTTGTAACGAGATCATTAATAAAAGTACTTAAAGTGGACGTAGGCTATACCCTTAAGCCGAACCACTATAAAATTGTTGTCGTTTACCGCTTTTCTACTGTTTTCTGCTTGTAATCTGTTCCCGAGCTTTCGGGTGGTGCTTTCACAACTATAACTCATACACCGGGGTGTTAGCGTTCAAATTTTAGCGTTAACACACTGCAAAGCACAAACTTCATAAATTTACAAATTATGTCTTACCTTGTCCACAACACATATGGCTTGTTGTTAAATTTTCTTTCCCACATTGTTTTAGTAGCAATTGTTATCTCTTTAGGTGTTGATGGGCAGACTTTAATAGGATTAAGTAGGTATCTTCCTTTCTTTATTAGTCATATTATTATCGGTTGTCAATTCTCATTTTCTGACTAATGAAATGAACGGCCAAACCCACCACATAAAAATGCGATTGGGTTGTAAAGGAAGAGCTACTAAATACTAACTTTATCTACATTTTAAGGTCCTTTTTTGTTTATATTTATCGACTTCCTAACTTTTAATTTCTCTGTGCACACTACAATAGATTTATAAAAGATTATAGTTTACTTGAATGCAATTTTCAAACTTTAATAGCATGGAGAAATTGTACGTCATACGACAGTGCTTTCATATCTTTTAATATTCACTTTCCAATACGATATTAAAATGTCAAAACAAGTCATATATTTTTAATTAATATGAGAAAAAAACTTACTTTTGATTATCTTTCACATCAATTACATGTTTAATTAATTGTTTAGCCATTTGTTAAAGTTGGTTGTTCAAAGCTTAAGTAACATCATTTTGGATAGACCACTTTGAGCGCTTCACAGTTGTCATTAATTAGGCTAAGGGATTAAAGGCATTGTAATTTATAATCTTTGAAGTTAATGTAATTTATATAGTTAGCTTTTAGTTTTCACTCAAATCAGGTTACCCTACACTAAGTAGTTTGGAGATGCACTTGTACCATTTGACAATTTAAATGGAAAAGTAGATTGAATATATTTTTTCATATTCTTTTGACAGTTTTGCACTGTGGAAAACGTCAAAGATTCTCATAAAATGATCTTGAACGATAATGAAAATAACTGATAACGGTACTAATTTTAAATTGAAGATAGTAATATTGATACAATATTAGTGGCATGATTAACTAACGGTAGTAATGCTACAATATTAGTTAGCTCATGCGGCAGGTGTGACGTCAGGATTGTGTCTCAGTTTAAATAGCATGTACTGTTTTGCTTTAGTCCAATCATGTAAGTATGTAGCGTTTAATCTCTTTGCCTTTCAATGGAAAAAGAGATTGCCCATTTAAATGCAGTACTCAGCACTATATATCGGTTCAACTGCAAAACATATCTGTTTTGGTTTAGTTTCTTACGTGTTCCCTGGCTTTGGTTTAGTTTACTGCATCATTAGTGGGATTACTGATAATAGTATATCCATTTTAAAGAAAAGCAATATTGTTTGCACTTCACACCATCAAAAGCACTAAAACTTGCGTGTCGCTACTTTTGATATATTTTTTTTTTCCTGTCTTGCGAACATTTATCATTTAGTAAAAAGAATTCAGCAAACTCAATTGATTTAATAGTGTAGTATATCAACCACGAATATAACAAGGTGGTAACTATACATTGTAAAGTAAACTGTTAACTGACGTCAACTAATTATTATTTTCTTCCACCAGCTCTAAAAACGGTTTGATGTACAATCATAACAGAAACAACTTTTGAAATAGTCCCACACGCAAAGAATGCTGCAACCAAACTGGTACAAGTATAAGACTGTTTTTATTATTGTTGTAAGATTACGACGTTTTAAATACTAAATTAGTTTAGTGAAAACCAAATTTCATTATTTATAGGGTCACAAACTTTATTTTTACCACGCCATATCCCCTTGAATCTTATTCCTGAACATAGTACTCGCACTATCCTTCTGTCCACCGTCATCATTGCCCTTACACTCATTCTACTCTCCTACAACCACTCCACATTCAAACACATGTAAAAAAGACGCTCCGTATCTCCGTACCCACCTGACCTCTGATACATGAAGACGGATGTGTATGATACGATTGTCAATGTAAGTTTGAACTTTGTTGATGACAAAATCTATTTTTCCACCACTGCTTTATGTTTTTCAACTTTTTCAGCCACCGATAAAAGAAATAAAAGTAAGATTTGAAATATTTCCACATCAAAAAAAAAGACACAAGGATAAAAGAGGACAAATGCTGTTAACTTACGATGAATTTGAAAATAAAATAAACATAATTAAGGCTTTATCTACTACTTCATTCATAACTTTTTAGGTTTAAAGGTATCCTAACAGTTGGATGCAATCTAGTAGATGAGTTGTATTTTGTAGATGGATTTAACCTTGTATATGGGCTCAACTGCACCAAAAGGTCTTACTCCGTGACCCGGTACCCATACTTCCGCTTCACCAGCATCTCCTCCGTTAAATATTTCTACTCCAACCATGATTCAGAAGATCTATTCAAAATCTCTGTATCCGTTCACTACAAGGGAAAAGACATTTTTCGATGGCCGAAAACCATCGGAGGCCGTCGGAGGCCGCCGGAAGCCGTCGGAAAATGTCGTAGGAAAATAAGGTGTCGGGGTGCAGTATTTTCGATGGCTTCCGACACATCTCGCCGTTCGTATTTCCGACGGCTTCCGACACTTGTCGAAAGCAGTCGAAAACCGTTGAAAAAATTAATTTGAAAGCGGTCGGAAGCCGTCGCTAATCGTTAGAAAAATATAACCTGAAAGCTGTCGGAAGCCGCCGGAAATCTGCTGCAATTTTTTTATATTTCTGCTCCAATATAGCCTTCCATCCATATTTTTCATATAAACAATATACCACCAATACTGCAGAATCCAATATATAATATTATTCCAACCAAAAATCAAAAACCAAACTATACACAATCCGCTAAACAAATAATTACATAAAATTAAGTCAAAATACATAATTTTACAACAAAACATATAAGTGTATCATAACATAGTACATAAACCAACAACTACCTCCACCATCTACCAAATCATACAAAACAGAAAAAAAAACATACCGATCAAAGAAATCAATCAATCTCCTCCAGGATCAGAGCCAACAGAGGAAGGAAAGCGACCACCAAACTACTGCATGTACTCGGCGATACGCTGGTCTAACAACTGTGTGGTCTATATGGTCTGCCAACGGTTCTGCTCCTCCAACTGCGCCACTCTAGCCCGCAAATCTTCATTCTCTACTAGATCGATCCGGGCTCTAGTCTGCCTACCCCGTCTCTGACTCCTGGCCTGTAATAAATACTGAATTTAGTTGTGTGATCTCTATAAGTGTATATGCAGGTATGTGAAAGATTAGCAGTGTGATAATGTTATTTAGTTTAGTTTATGCATGTTTATGTAAGTGTATGTGCATACTGATAACATCTTAGATTGTGGTAACACCAAATAACTATAGTGACAAGATTGTTGATTTATATTTTAAAATATTATAACTTTGGAAAATTTAGCATAAGTAACTGTAGGGAAGGATGGGAGTAATAAATTTGAAATTACTCTGTTTTCTATCTCCCAAATAAGAGGGAGGTTGGCCAATTTATAGATACGAACAGTTGTGTCATCCAGCAAAGGGATAACTATTTTGAATGTAAATAACTAATTTCAAAAAATAGTCTGTAAATTGGTTAAGTAGGGCCATGCGGCTAAACCATGAAACTGTAGACTGAATGAGGCTGACAATGTATTGGACAAATATCAACCATTAAAAAGCATTTTTTTGTATTTTAACAAATTACTCATCATTTGAACTTAGAATTTACACATATTAGATGATGGAAAAAAACATTAATTGATGTAGTTCCCACAGCATAAACAGCCATTTTGATACCTGAAACACTAAAGGCCTTTATTTACAAATTATTGTAGCCATATGTAATCTACTGTAGTAAAGTATTTGTACTTCGTATTTGTCTGTTGATTTATGCTTGTTAATCAACATACTAGTCCTAAAATGAAGAAAAAATTAGCAACAAAATAATTTATGTTGATGCAAAATAATTTT
Source organism: Allium cepa (assembly GCA_030765085.1). Taxonomy (NCBI): domain Eukaryota; kingdom Viridiplantae; phylum Streptophyta; class Magnoliopsida; order Asparagales; family Amaryllidaceae; genus Allium; species Allium cepa. The sequence continues at coordinate 917,621,557 of CM060928.1, forward strand.
GTCCTTATGTTATTTTATTTCAAAAAAAATGTACAAGTACTCGTTCAATTTATATATTTCCATTCAAAAATCATATGTTACTCGAATATTTTCAAAAATGAATCCACATGTTAGATTAGTCGCTAATAAATAAATATAAATATGTCGTTAGAAGCACCTAAGGCTTTTATGACAAAGTCGCTCTATCTCAAAACTCTGTCCATTACCATTTTGCCGCATTGAATTTCTTCCTATTATTTAATGCAATAAAATCAAAGCTACAGTAATTTACTTGTTAATGAAGTTCTAACCATTACTTATGTATAATGTATACATTTGAAAATATGTTTTTTTGGCCGTTTCTAAATTGTGATTCAACCATTTATTAACAAAAATAATAGTACGTTACATTACGAGATATCCTTGCTTTTGATCTCTTTAACACTAAATGTGATAAATTTATGCATGTGTACAACATATATCAGGAAAACTAAATTAAATAACATGTCTTTTTCGTTGTTTTCTTGAAATGACATTCAAGTAACGAATTAATATATTTCGGTAATGCATAATGCTTTCGTAACGAAGTGACTCAAAACCAATGTACTGAATTTGAAAACTTATATGATACCCAATATACTATTTACTTACCACTTGATTGCCAAATCTATATCGTCTACCGTACTCTAATGGATTCATAACTGACTCAAAAATAGCATCATCCTCATCCGTCGTCAGCTGATCTCGACCCGTATCAGCAAGGAGTTTCTGGCGCTGCTCCATAACTTTCCTGCATTAACAAATTAATATCATCATATCTTATTTCATTATATTTTAACAAGTAGAACAATTACTAATGCTGGATAAAATAAAATAACGTACATGGCTCTTGCTGAATTTGTCGTCTGTATATGAAACTTTTCCTGCACCAGTTATGAATAATCGATTTGCCTTCAATTTCTGTTTGCACTGCAGTTTCATATATCTTTGGATAGTCCCTAACAGGTTCATATATGTCTTCGCTTGACCATATCGTCGGTGGTTGTCTAGTTTCTACTCTATTAGCTAAAAAAAATTTCATATCTCCTCTAGAGGGATGATTTACATGGAGAAAATATCGATGACAGTCAAAATATGAAATTTTCTTACCATGAGATAAAGAAAACGCTCGTGTTTCATCCATGCAATATGGACATGCTAGACGACAGTAGTACTCATCTTGAAAGCATTTCATAGGCAGGAAAATCACTTATAATCCACAGAAAGAAGCAAACATATGAAAAAAGTTCTTCTTGGACACATCGTATGTTTCTACTCCTTCGTTCCATAGTATTTCTAACTCTTCAATCAGCGGTCGTAAATATACATCGATTCTTTATGTCGGATCGTCGGGGCAAGAAACGACAACAGTAAGAAATATATATTGCGTTTTCATATATATCCATGGAGGTAAATTATACGATGTGACGATAATGGGCCAGGATGAATATTTAGAATCAAATTGAGAAAATGGCGAAAAACCATTCGTACATAATTCTAATCTAACAATTCGACTCTCAGTTGCAAAATTTGGATACATTTTATCGAAATGCTTCCATGCTTCTCCATCGGCCGGATGTGTCAACGTACCCTCTTCTCCGTCCTCACACTATGTCATCTCATATTAGACACAGTTACAGAAGATGCATATAATCTTTGAAGCTTTGGAGTGATGAGTAAGTAATGCATACGCTTGTACGGAACTTCCTTTCCCTTCTTTTTTCTTGGTTCGTATCTCTCTTGATTACAAATATTACAATTTTTAAGTTTGCATCTTCTTTCCAAAACAACATGCAGCCTTTTAAACATGTATCTATTTTCTAATAAGGTAAATCAAAAGCTGTCTTAAGTTGTTTAACTTCATAGTGATTTCGACAAATTTGACCACTACAACAAAAACATCCTATTACAACGCCCTTTTTACAACGGGCATTGGCTGTCCGTTGTAATAGAAGGCTATTACAATGGTCCATTCAGGCCCATTGTAATAGATGTCCTATACAACACACTTTTTACAACGGACGATGATAGCATGTTGTAATAGAATGCTATTACAACAGTCCTTTCAAGCCCGTTGTGATACATGTCAATTTTACAACTTTCAAAAAATGCCCGTTGTAAAATTTTAGCCCAAATAAAATTATAAACTAATATAATGGCCGACCCCCCTTTTCTTTTATATCTTCGGCCCGTTTCTCTTTTATTTGCTCCATTCTTTTTTTTGTGAAAATGGCGGCCATTCCTCGTTCATTCATTCCTCAATCCTGTTTTAGGGTTTCGCTAAATTAAAGCGCCGCTTGATATTGTTTGATTGTAGACTTCGATGTTTGATTTGGCTTGCTGATTGTTGCTTGTGGCAGCTTCAATTGGTCGAGCGTGTATTCTTTATATAAATTGGTACGTGATGTTTCTTTGATTTCAATTACGCCCAACTTTGATTCGAGTTGTTGATTTGATTTATTGTTCGTTTATTTTGCTCGAACTCGAATGCATTTCACGGCCGATGATGTTAGGGTTTTTATAGGACTCGATTTCCTATATTTTCATTCGTATAAATTTGTTTAAATTCGTCACTGCTATGCTCTGGCCGTTCGATTTTGTTTGATTGCTTAAGATTTTTATGACTTTTTCAATTTCGTTTATTTATGACTTGATTCCCACGGATTGTGATTTCTGACTTTTGCTTGGCCACCACGGTGTTGAATTCTCTGTTGACATAATTTAATTCTTGTTTGAAGTCCCCTGCGACCTTATTTTCGATTTGAACTTTGTGCTATGACTTCGGCTATTTTTGAAATCCCTTGCGAAAATATTTTTGGTCTGACACTGTTATCCTATGACTTCGTGTATAAGTCTAGTCATTCATGTATAAGTCTGGTATAGATTGATAATCTGCTTCGTCGACTTGTATCTGCACCATTCAATTTGAGTATACTTGATGAATCTTTATTGCTATCGAACTTCATGTTTCTTGTTGGTCCGGTCTAGAGCATTTGTGGCCAATGGTTCATGTTGTAGCTTTGTTTAAACATGTATACAGCTGTTGCATTGCTCCATCATTTATCAACTGAATATTTTGAAATAATGAGGAGATGGTACAATTTTTTAGAGCCGTTTGCAAGAAACACATCTCAGTGTTGAACAGATATACAATGGTTTGATAAAGAGAAGGAAATTAAGAAAATTATCAAGAAATTGGAATGACGATTTGACTGATTTCTTGATAATTTTAGTGATGAATTTCAAAAATAGTAAGCAGCCAGAGAATGTATTCTCTAGGTAGGGCTTACTATGATGGTTAAAAAGAAGTATTATATCAGTTTGATAGAAAAAATCAAAATAATACTGAGAGTAATCAAGAAAAACAGATGATGAAAGAAAAAGAAACCTGATGCTTTTCTTAGTATGGCTCGGTGATGTGTTCAGTGTGTTGAACAAATGAAAGTAAGAAAATATATGAGATAAAGGAGTAAAAGAATAAACTTCCTCTGTGATGATAACTTGATTACTGCAACTGCAAATTTGAGATCTGAGAGGAAGCAACAACACTAATTGATATTCGTTAGACATTTTGTGGCTCCGATACCACATTAAAGATTATGCAGATATTGAAGAGAGAAAGTGCTTTATTATCTCAAATGATTTTTGCATACAAAACCGATCATTGGTTCATGCTTATATACAGAAATACGGTAGCTTATTGCATTATTGGCTAGGCCCAATATGGTGCAGCCTGTATAACGCTAACAGCATGCGGTTTAATATAATACAAAGACAGGTACTCATATTTACATATCATCTAAAAACTCTGTCTTTACTAGGTCATAAGCTTTTGAAATGTCCACTTTAATGCACATATCCGAGCTATTGCTCCCAGCAAAGTTTCTAATCATTTCGTGTGCAAAAAGAATTCCATATGTGACATTTCTTCCTTTGATGGACGCACATTGATTTTCTAAGATAAGTAAATTCATCAGAGGCCTCATTCGATTAGTGAGAACATTAGCGATAAATTTGTATAGCAGGTTGCAACAAGAAAGAAGACGAAATTCTTTAATATTACTTTTGCAATCAAACAAATGCTGGTATGATTGACTTCCTTTATCAAATTTCCTATCTCAAAAGTTTTCTTCCTCTAGTTAGCATGTCGTCCTTCATATCGGACCAATGAATTTTTTAAAATTTCACATTGAACCCATCCAGACCTGGTGCTAAGTTGTCGTTTACGTTGAAAACAGCCTCCCATACCTCCTCCATGTCCACTACATCAAATCATTTAGAAAATTGCGATTGTGATTAGTAATAACAAGCGTACAAACAACGGAAGTTAGAGAATGGCTCATGAAGTGTTGATTATAGAACTTATCATAGAAAGTCCATATGGTAATAAATTTAGGCAGAAGGTACATCCATCTTTGTATGTATTGCAGGACATAGTAGAAGCAAAGGAATATTTGAAGAAAAAAGGTGTTATGTGGGTTTTGATTAACTAAAATATTATGGTTCAAGGTTTGTTTCAATGTTGTTCAGTCTAAATTTTAAATCTTGTGTTATTATTTGTATGTACTACGTGTTATGTTAGTTTAGGGTTGTATTCGATGTTTTGTAACTATGTAAAATTTTATGAATGATGTGAATACATAAATCCTTTTATTATTTTGAAATATGAATTTCTTTTTCTATTTTTAGTAAATATGAATAAATATGGTTGCCATTAGTATAATAATTTTGTTTCAATTCAAATTACTTTAAAATGTACACGTTCATTATGGTAGTTATATTTCCTTTCTCATTGGAAATTTTTTAACAATGGGCAAAAACAATTGCAAAAGACTCTTTTACAACGGGCAAAAACGGTTGTAAAAGGATTACTTGCAACGAGAAAAAATAGTTGTAAAAGACTTTTTTGCAACTGGAAAAAATCGTTGTAAAATACCCCTCTTGCAACGGGAAATAACCGTTATAAAATCCATCCACTATATTACAATATCACATAATACAACGGGCCTAGGCCCATTGCGAAACCCCTATTATAATGGGCATTGCCCGTTGTAAAAGGGGTATTTTGTTGTAGTGAATTATCGGGCGGCATATTGTAAGTATCTGTGGATCGATAGATATGGAATATATATTAAACTAAGTTCGAAAGCAGATAAAAGTAGTAAAGTAAATATGAGTAAGCACACCAGGAAATTTTATACTGGTTCGAACTCCCGTTCTACATCCAGTCCCAGACTAACTTCTGACTTTAACTAACAATACCCTCACTTAACTCGAAGGAATAGGTCTGAGCAGCAGAACGGACACCTGAGCAATAGAACATGATTTTTGCCTCAGCAGCCGAAGAGAACTTTTCCTTGCCTGAGCAGCAGAACAGGATTTAACAGAATATAAAAGTAGTTGACTCAATGTGTTCTTGATAACACTGATTTGTCTTTAAGATTACAAACTTCCTATAATCAATTCCTCAAGTATATAAAGAGTATGTGAAGATTTGAAAGGAAGAATATTACTAAGAATCAAAGTATATGAAATATAATTCAGAGATTCAAAGCAATGAAGAATATGAATGCACCAGAATAATCACAAGAAAGAATAGAAAGAATTAGAATCAAAAAATCGTGATTATGAAGTATGTGATAACTCTTATATATAGTTTTCAAAGAGATGAAACTCTTAGTGAAGAGTTTCAGCCAAGAGAGGCATATTTTCACGAAGTGCAATTTTTCATGGAAGAAGATGTCCATTTATAATTATGACAGTTGAAGCCTGATCAGTCGACTAGTCGATTTCGATCAGTCGACTGAATTTGAAAAATATAAAATATTTGATAGTTTTTAAAATTAGAAAAAGAGTACACTATTGTGCATATGCACAGTCAGTCGACTGGGCATGCATAGCCAGTCGACTGGCTGTGCATATATTGCACAGTGAACTTTGTTTTTAAAGAAACATAGAAAACTGGAAAACTTGAGGATTGATTTTAACATATGTCTAAGACTCAACACATATAATAATTACTTTAAGCATAGAGTTGTAATCTTGATCCTCTTTAAGCATAGAGTTGTAGTCTTGATCCTCTGATGTTATGTACGAGTGCATATTCTTCTGAATCGTCTTGTTATGTATCAAAACTAGTGATTCAACATTCTCCCCCTTTTTGATTGATGACAACCTGTATAAATCTTAGAGAGAAAATTTTCTCCCCCTGAATATATGACATCGTTTTCCTGCATCAAATATGTTAGTGCACATACTTTTTCGCCCCCTTTGTCATTGACAAAAAGGAGACAGATTAAATAAATTTTAGTGTACACAAATAGAGAATACAGAGTACAACACACGAACATTACACATAGATAAAACAGAGTATCATAGTACATGAGATGAATAAAAACATAAACAACAATAATGAGACTACTTACTACAGGTCTCATAATGTTTACCAGAGTAGTTTGCAAAGGAATTTATTTGAACAAAGAACAAATTCCACCAAATCTTACCAACAGTAGATAAAAGCTTACTTATCATGATCCCAGTCATATTCCTCTTCAGACATATTCTCCTTTCCAGGCCTTGATGTGTCTTGACCACTACCACTTGGTCCACTAGTATCGCTTCCGGTGTGTTCCTCAAAAGTAGACCGTGTGAATCTCGGTTCTGGTCGCTTACTATGTGCTACCGAAGAAGAAGTCGTGGATGAAGAACATGAAATTGCATCCCATAGTATAGAAAAGAATCCTTTGACCTTGTCTAATTTTTTATCAACTTTCTTCAAATGAGTTCCTAGTATTTTTTGATTTTTAGAAAGGATCTCTATGGATTCTCGTATACTAGCCGATTTTGCAAGACGAATTTCTTCGTCTTCTTCGGGATGAGGTTTTTGATCTCGAATGATTGGTCCGCCTGATTGTTATTGTCATTGTTGGCGATGCCATTCTTCATATGAGACAAATGCTGGAGGAGCTGATGGTAGTTTCATGAGACTCAAGGTGCAAATGTTGATAACTTCAACGGAAGAAGTGTCGGATTCAGGTTGAGGTGTACCGACATTTAAAAGTAATCTCATTATATATTCTCCGAAGTAAATGATTCTCATATTACCGTTGTTGAAGGTGAGAAATTCATCCGATATTTTACGTAGCCAATTAACTTGAATTCCTCCCTATACCGCATATAGTGCTTTGAAATTTTCCGGGTAGATAAGTTCATAAGACCCGGTACGTGGAAGGATACTCCTCATGAACGCTTTGTGAAGAATTCTTGCTTTTGGTTGAAGAAAAATAGATTTTTTTCTGTCATATTGTCACCCATGAACATATGGCCAACTTGATTTCTTTGTCGAATATTACAATCGACATCATCTAGAGGAATACCTTGGTTAGGCGATTGAAGTATGTGTGCCATTCGGTCTAAAGAGAAGAAAACTTGATGTCCACAAACTAAACTCCAAAAACAATCATCTCTATTTGATGGACGTTGATGAGGAAGATTTAAATTAGCATAGAAAAGTTTCACCATGAGATGATTAATCTTGTGAGAATTGAGATTCAAGTCGAGTGGTGATTCCAATCTGGATCTACGCATAAACTCTTGTAATCCGTAAGCCGCGAAATCGCTGTTGACCATAAATGATCCTTCAAAGATCCATGAATTTTTCATTTTATGCCATCTTGCTATTGCTACATCATTGCATAACCATTGTGCAAATTGGGTATCGGTAGGTCCGGTGGACGAGGAGCTTTGCCTATTTTGCTTTGTAGGAGCCATTTGATCAAGGATTTGGTGAAGAATTTGAATTGCTTTGGGATTTAGGGTTTTTTACGAAATGGATTTGGGAAAGAAACTGAGAATGGTAAAGTGAGAGTGGAGTAAAAATTAACTTAAAAGGTTAAAAAAATACATACAGTTAGTCGACTGGATGAAAGAAGTCTATCGACTGGTGTACTAAAAGAAAACAAAAAATTTATACAGCCAGTCGACTGATCGTGTTAGGTCAGTCGACTGACTGGTTTCCCGAGAGTTTGATTTCCCTGTAAACAGTCAAATGATTTTTAATTTTAGTCAACTGACTGTAAGAAATAATTATAGAACGGGTTTTGAACTATTTTTCATGAAGACATACAAGTTTATTTTATGAACACAAGTACATTTTAAAACCAAAAAAATGAGCATACTAGTTTTTGTGTATACAAAATTAGAAATGAGAGTGTGAGTCTTCCGATTCTTCTCCTGGTTCAATTTTTGTATTTTCAACAAATAGTTTTATAGGAGAACATTCTTTTTGAATCGGTGAGTTGCTCGTTCCTCCACGTTCTCATGAATTTGGTGATATATGAGGGCATTGAGGTGGGTGAATATGTGCGTTCGTGTTGATGGGGAATGTACCACATATTTTTGCAGCACATCGTTCAAGAAAACTAAGTCTCCTACCATGACTCTTTTGTTCATAATACATTTCACGCTGAAGTTCAAGTGTTTCCCTCTGATAGTGATGCAAGTCATCTATCTTTTCTTTAGTTGTCGAAGATGGAAATAAGTTTCTTCACGTGCGTTTATTTTCTGGCATATATCCTGTATGATGGTTTTGTGGTGGATATATTGGGATATAAGCAGGAGTCGGAGTTGGAAGTTTTGAAGACCCTGAACTTGGAGATTCATAATTAATTGAAGAATATCCAGATGAGTAATGAGAGGAAGGCTCATCTGAGGATGATCCGGCCATGGTGTAGATAAAAATGCAAAGTTGAAAACCATGTTTGATAGTTTTTGATAGAAGTAATATTTTCTTTAATCAAGTAGGAATATTTTCGAATGAATATAAATAGAGAAGTCTGAAACTAAAAATGAATAGCTGAGATTAAATACAGAGCGATTGAATTTCAGCCATAAGAGGATTGAGGACAATAATCAAGGAGATGTGAACCATTTAAAAAAAAAGAAATAAGCTGAAGTGAGCTATGAGCATAGACAAGAAACATCACGTAGCCTACTGGCAAAGACATATCCATACTTACCAGGAAGTTCTGAGTTCGAATTCCATCTTATCCAAACTTTTTTTTAATTTTATTATAAATTTTTAAACAGGATGATTCCAAGTTCTCGTCTCAATTTTATAAAAGTGTTTTCATTTAAAGGTTTAGTAAAAATATCGGCCAACTTGTTTTCAGAAGATACGAAATCAAGATTTATTGTATCTTTTTCAATGCTATCATGAAGAAAATGATGACGTATGTCAATATGTTTTGTTCGTGAATGATTAATTGGATTTTTAGATAGGTTGATAGAACTTAAGTTATCACAAAAAATTGTTGATTTAGATAAATTAAAACCAAAATCTTAAAGTGTTTGCTGCATATAGATTACTTAAGCACATCCCAAAGCTGCAGATATATATTCTGCTTCACAAGCTGAGAGTAAGACGCAAGTTTTTTTTTTACTAAACCAAGATACAAGAGATCGTCCAATGAAGTGACAAGTTCCGCTTGTACTTTTTCTATCCGTCTGACTTCCTCCAAAATCAGCATCACTCTATGAAACTAATTCGAAAGGACATTGTTTCAGATAAAATAATCCAAAGTCCTTGGTTTTATTAAGATATCGTAATATATGTTTCACTGGTCTAATGTGTGACTCTTTTGGATCTGCTTGAAATCCTGCACACAAACAAACACTCATCATTATGTCAGGTCTACTTGATGTTAAGTACAACAATGATCCAATCATGCTTCGATATAATTTTTGGTCTACACTTTTGCCGTTTTCATCTTTTTCAAGATGTATAGTTGTACTCGTAGGAGTAGGTTTGGCAGAAGTATTTTCCATACCAAAACGTTTTATTAGATCATTACAACATTTTTCTTGATTTATAAAAATTCCATTTTTAACTTGTTTAATTTGTAAACCTAGCAATAATTTAATTCTCCCATGTGAGACATTTCAAATTCATTAGTCATTATTTTAGAAAATTCCTGACATAACTTTTCATTATTTGAACCAAAAATAATATCATCAACATAAATCTGAATTATTAAGATATCTTCTTTGGTTTTCTTAATAAAAAGAGTTTGATCAACCTTCCTAATTTTGACACCACAGTCTATTAAATAAATTTTTAGACGATCATACCAAGCACGAGGTGCTTGTTTTAATTCATATAATGCCTTTTTAATTTTATAAACATGGTCTGAAAATTGTTCGTGAATGAATAAGGGGGGTTGTTCAACATAAACATTTTCTTTTATAAAGCCATTTAAAAAAGCACTTTTAGCATCCATTTGATATAATTTAAAGTTATGAAAACATGCACAGGCCAGTAAGATTCGTATTGCTTCTAGTCTAGCGACTGGAGCAAACGTTTCTTCATAGTCAATCTTGAGCAACTAATCTAGCTTTATTTCTAGTAATATTTCCTTATTCATCTGCTTTATTTTTGAAGACCCATTTTGTACCAATAACTGATTGATCACTAGGCCATGGAACTAAATCCCAAACGTCATTTCTTTCGAATTGGTTTAGTTCTTCTTGCATAGCGATTAACCAATTTTCATCGATAGATGCTTCTTTAATATTTTTAGGTTCAATATGAGAAAGGAAAGCTACATGACCCATTTTATTTAATTGACTTCTTGTTCTAACAGATGAACTGAGTTCTCCAATAACATTAACAGAAGGATGATCTCTTAATAATCTAGGTGGACATCTTAATTCATTGTTATTGCGAACAATGTCTTCATTATTTTCAAGATTTGAAATATCTGTATTTGTGATATTATCAGAAAATTCTTCATCATCTCTTATACTTGGGATTTGTTTAAAATTTTCATCGAAGGATACATGAAGTGTTTCTTCGATGATATTTGTTTTTATTATAAATTCGATAAGATTTGCTTCGATGTGAGTATCCTAAAAGGGTTCCTTCATCGGATTTTGGATCGAATATTCCAAGGTGATCTTTTGTGTTTAAAACAAAACATTTTGAACCGAAAACTTTAAAATAAGAAATATTTGGTTTTCGTCCATTAAGAAGTTCATAAGGAGTATTCTTAGTTAGTGGTCGAATAGAAACACGATTCAAAACATAACAAACTGTTGCAACTGCTTCAGCCCAGAAATGTTTTGGTAACGTACTTCCATTTAACAAAGTTCTTGCACATTCTTGTAAGGTTCTATTTTTACGTTCTACAACTCTATTTTATTGTGCTGTTCTAGGAAATGAAAAATTATGAAAAGTTCCCTTTTTCTTACAAAAATGTTCGAAGGCTTCGTTTTTGAATTCACCTCCATGATCACTTCTTATGTTTTTTATTTTCAAATTTTTAAAATTTTGAATTCTCTTAACAAAAATTTTAAAATTATCAAAGGTATCACTTTTATTTTTCATAAAAATAGTCCAAGTATATCTAGAAAAATCATCAACAATTACAAACACATATCTACTATGATTAATGGATTGTACTTGTGTTGGTCCAAATAAATCCATATTTAGTAATTCAAGTGGTTGTAAAGTTGAAATAACCTTTTTAGATTTGAAAGATGACTTCGTTAATTTTCCTAACTGACATGCATCACAAATATGATCAATTTTAAAATTCATTTTTGGTAGACCTTTTACTAAATAATTTTTAGAGAGCTTGTTTATAGTTTTGAAGTTAATATGGCAGAATCGTTTTTGGCATAACCAAGGATCATTTTCTTTGGCTATTAAACACATATCTGAATTATGATTTATTTTCATATTCAGAACCTAGATACTTCTGTCTCTATTTCCTTCAACGATAAGATTGTGATTTTGATCAAAAATATAGCATTTGTTTTCAGAAAAGTAATTTTGAATCCTTTGTCACACAATTGGCTAATACTAAGTAAATTATGTTTTAGATTTTTGGCTAGTAAAACATTTGAAATAAGAGGTAAATTTGAAATACCATTATTGCTCACATCGCCTTTGCCGATGATATAACCTTTGGAGTTGTCTCCAAAGGTGGCGGAGCCTCCATCTGAGTAAGTAATATTTGAAAGCATATCTTTGTCTCCTATCATATGTTTTAAACAACCACTGTCGAGTATCCATTTTCCTCTTTTCTTGAGTGGGATCTAAAAAATATGAGATAACATTGGTACCCACTTTTTAATAGGATCCTAAGAGTTAAATCTTAGGAAACCAAACCCAAGAGGGCTCAGTATCCCGTTTAAAAATGTACTCCTTATTTTTATGAATAGTTTCTCTAAAGGTGTTTATATATTTCTTCTAATCAAACTATTGTTTGTTTTAGGAATCCGTATTTTTATAGTTTTCAAATTTGTCCTTTTTGAATTTTCTTTATTGATTGTGGGTTTAAAATCAATTCTCCTTTTATTTTCTATTCTAGATGGAGCTATTGACTTCTAAACATAACCAAACCCCTTTTTACTTGACATTGATTGAGAATTTTCAATAATTATAGACAAATTTTATCTTCCTTTATTAAAGTTAGAAACAATTTTAGTAATATTCTCTAACTTACTTTTTAGCATAGTATTGTCTAGTTCAAGTAATTTTACTTTTGTTTTTTAACTCGTGATTTTCAGAGACCAAAACATCATTCTTTTCTTTTTGAGTTTCAATTTCTTGACTCAATAAAGTAAGTTGATAATTAGTATTAGAGACCGATTCTTGAAGTTTTTCAAGTTCTTCCTCTACTCTTTTCTTCTCATCTTTAAGCATATCTCTTTCAAATTCTGCTTTATTCTGATTTTCGTGAGCTTCTTTATATTTTCTTTTGAAACTTTTTAAGGTGTTCAAAAGTTCTGAATTAATTTCTATTAGATCATCAAAAGTAAGATCACTAACCTCATTTTCTATGGCCATGAAGCATACATTTTCTTGGTCATTTTCATTATCACTGTCACTATCTGATGATGAGGAATCTGAGTCGTCCCCTGTGACAGAGAATGCTTTCTTTTTGTACTTGTCTTTTCTTCCCTTGTTGGAATAACTCTTCTTTAGTTCTGGACAGTTTTTCTGGATATGTCCATTCTTGTGACAGTTATAACATTCTAAAGCTGATGTAGATGGTTTGCTTGAGAAATTCTTTTTATCATTGAATCTGTTGTTCTTTCGATACTTTAAGAACTTTTTGAAATTCTTGGCAATTAATGCTAAATTCTCATTATCTGAATCTTGGTTCTCTTCTTCTTCAGCCCGAAAAGCTATATTCTTTTTGTCTTGTGCCTGTACTCTTTTAGCCTATCAATTAACTTCATAAGACATTAGATTTCCTATCAACTGCTCTGGTTTTATGGTAGAGATATCGTTAGCTTCTTCGATAGCTAAAACTTTTCTCTCCCATTCATCCATGAGTGAGTTGAAGAGTTTTGAAACAATATCAAAATCTGTATTCTTTTCTCCTAGTGCTACCAATGAGTGATATATGTCTTGGAATCTAGAGTACATATCATTTATAGACTCGTCTTGTTTCATTCTAAAGTTTTGAAACTGATTTTTATGCATGGAGATTTTTCTTCGTTTGACTTTGTTAGTTCCTTGAGTAATTTTAAGCGTTCTCTATATTTCATAAGCAGTTTGACACATGCAAAACGATTAAATTCATTTCTATCTAGTGCACAAAATAGCATGTTCATAGCTTTAGCATTGCAGTAGCATCTAATCTTTGTGTATTTGACTAAGTGGAGTATTCTCCAGTAGGAAGAGTGTATTCATTTTGTGTAATATTCCATGATTCAAAACTATTTGATTGCATATAGATTCTCATACGAGTGGACCAATAATTGTAGTTCAAACCATTGAAAAATGAAGGTCGCGCAGTGGATTGACCTTCAATAAAACTAGTGTTAGTGGTAGTGTTGGTGTTGTTTTCCATATTAGCAAGATATCAGATAACTGTGTAACAGTTATAAGAAACCTTGCTCTGATACCAAACGTAAATATGTGTGGATCGATAGATATGGAATATATATTAAACTAAGTTCGAAAGCAGATAAAAGTAGTAAAGCAAATAAAAGTAAGCACACCATGAATTTTTAAACTGGTTCGAACTCCCGTTCTATGTCCAGTCTCAGATTAACTTCTGGCTTTAACTAACAATACTCTCACTTAACCCGGAGGAATAGGTCTGAGCAGTAGAACAAATACCTGAGCAATAGAACAATATTTTTGCCTCAACAACCGAAGTGGACTTTCCCTTGCCTGAGCAGCAGAACAGGACTTAACAGAATATAAAAGTAGTTGACTCAATGTGTTCTTGATAACACTAATTTGTCTTTAAGATTACAAACTTCCTATAATCAATTCCTCAAGTATATAAAGAGTATGTGAAGATTTGAAAGGAAGAATATTGCTAAGAATCAAAGTATATGAAATATAATTCAGAGATTCAAAGCAATGAAGAATATGAATGCACTAGAATGATCACAAGAGTGAATAGAAAGAATTAGAATCAGAAAATCATGATTATGAAGTATGTGATAACTCCTATATATAGTTTTCAAAGGGATGCAACTCTTAGTGATGAGTTTCAGCCAATAGAGGCATATTTTTATGAAGTGCAACTCTTCATGGAAGAAGATGTCCATTTAAAATTATGACAGTTGAAGCCTGATCAGTCGACTGGTCGATTTCGATCAGTCGACTGAATTTGAAAATTTTAAAATATTTGATCGTTTTTAAAATTAGAAAAAGAGTACACTATTGTGCATATGCACAGTTAGTCGACTGGGCATGCATAGCCAGTCGACTGGCTGTGCATATATTGCACAGTGAACTTTGTTTTTAAAGAAACATAGAAAACTAGAAAACTTGAGGATTGATTTTAACATATGTCTAAGACTCAACACATATAATAATTACGTTAAGCATAGAGTTGTAGTCTTGATCCTTTGATGTCGTGTATGAGTGCATATTCTTCTGAATCGTCTTGTCATGAATCAAAACTAGTGATTCAACACATATGTCTTTTTGCAGCTTGTACGGCAGCCGTAAACCCAGCTTCAGTGTTGTTGTATTTTGACTTCATCGCAACATATTCTGCGATTATTGGCAGCTGAGTCCCGCTTTTACAACCATCCCAGACAGGTTTCATAGCAGCATCTAGTAAATTATATAAAAAAAATTGCTTCAATATTTGGTTCTTCAACATTTCCATCATCGTCGTCAACTTCAACCGTAGGAAACATTGATCATGCTACATATTCGACCATATTTTCTATACAGGTCGTCGTAACTACTTCGTTAATGACACTTTCAGACTCTTTAGAAGTATTTGCTACAACTTCCCCATGCCGATCCCAAACATAATACTTGGGTACGAAACCGTTTAGCACAAACGAACTTTCACAATACATGGTAACAAATACTTCAAATGTCTACACCTATTACATGGACAATAAATTTCTGGATCGTTTCTGTTATTACTTAAAGCAAATTCAACAAACACGTTTATACCATTATAAAAATATTCTTTTATTGAGCCTCTCTATCCTTTTTTTGGTACATCCATCTTCTCCTGTCAACAAAATAATCAATCATTTTTCCTATTTGAGAAAATGAGTCACATGTTCAAAATTTAATATTTATTTTCAAGAATACAAATTCAAAAATGTTTATTTTCATGGTCGTATTATACTTGAATTTAAAGAACTATTTCACAAATTAAAAATATTTTCAAATATGACACATTTTATTTTTTAACGTATTGATACAAAATTTTGTACAAAAAGATTTTTTTTTCCATGGTCAGGTATCCTACTTCCCATTATAAACACAGTAAGCATTTACATTTCGTATATTTCTTCATCTCAAACGATTCAAAGAAATTTCGACAGCATTTCCCTTTTGTTCCCTGCATTGTACACAAATGCTTCTGCGTAGGAAACAAAAAAGAAAAGTTAGGGTGAAATTTTATGAACCGTTTGAGACGAAGTAGTATACAAAATATAAATGCTTTGTGTTCATAACTTGTCCAATGCAGGTACAAATCCAACAAATATTGTACAAGACGAATATAAACGGTCGTTTTTTGAAAAAAAAACTACTATTTATATAACGATCATGTACAACACTGGTCGGATGGGGCCATGAACTCTCTAAGGGAAATTAGTTAAGTAAATGTATGCATTTTACGAAAAAATATTGTTTTACTAACTATATACACACACAATTGCAAATTATACATACTCTTCAAAATTTCACGATAACATATGAAATAGGTATACCATGCGATGCTATAAACCATTATTACGCAATTGGAAATAATTGCAATCCCCAATTAGCTCTAATTTATCATCTTATGTAAATCTAGATTTAGGGTAAAAATTAGATTTTTGCCCAAATTAAGATATTATACCTGAGATTGGGAAGAATATTGTTTGCTTAGGAAGCCGTGGAGGATCTAGAAGCTCGAAATTGCAGATTGAAAGCTTGTAGGAGGATTTGGGGGTTTTTGATAAAAAAAATCATGCTGCAAAATGAGGAAGAAGAAGGCTCGGCTGGGCCTGTAATTTGCAAATTTTTGACGGCTTCCGACGGCCCGTCGAAAGCCGTCGGAAATTAGTCGTCAAAAGCCGTCGCTATGTGCTATCGGAATATTAGCCTTTTTAGTAGTGGTTGCTTCCGCCGCCCACTCCAAACTAGCTCCTGTATCAAGTTCCTTCATTGTAAATTTAAATGACGCAAGACTTGAATCTGCTTTGCAACTCTACAAATGCCTATTCTAAAGAGCGATCGAGTCAACTCTATAACCACCTCCTAAACATAATCTAAGACCACGGACATAAAAAAGTGGCGGTGCTCCACCGCCGTCGACCAAGAAACCAGTCTGGATGGCTTCGAAAGCACGATCGAGAGATACAAGGACAGGTTCGAGTCAGCCATGATGAATCATAAATCATTAGATTATAATATAGCACTCATTAGATCATAATATCATTAGATTATGGGTTTTTAACCATATCCACCTTTGAAAATGTTTAAATAAAAAATCTAATAGCTCTTTGAACTTCTAGTGTATTTTGGCAAGGTTATATTTACCATAATACACGTGTACTGTTGAAATGTATGAGATTTCTAGAAGCAAAACAAATGTGACGACCCGGGAATTTTGAGCATTTGAAATTGGAATATCTAATTGATTTTAGATATTTGAAAATTTTATTTTAACTTGAGTTCCAAATATCACTATTTATTTGATAATTAAATTATTAAATTAAATAATTTGAAGTTGGGTAAAATGTTGAATCTGGAGTTTTAAGCCTGTTAAAAATAATTTGAAGGCTTATAAAATTTATAATGATGACATTGAAGATAATAGAATGGTGAAATTTAATTTAAAGGTGATTTGTTCAGTTTTAATAATATATCGTTTAAATTGAATTTAAAAATAGCCTTCCGAGGCACAGTCTCGGAATTCAATGAAACTAGTTCCATTGAATCTGTAATAGTTAGCTATTATCGGATTTCAATTTTCGTAGCAATCAGAGTTGTCGTTTGACCCTGGCAGCTCAAAACGCATAGAAACTATTTTAATCGATTTAATTTAAAATTGGTTGTTTATTTCCGTAGCTTGCGCATATGATTGAATTAACCTCCGAAACACGTTCCATTGTGTTCGGAATGCGGATAAACCTTATAAATGCCTAGCAGCAGACCTCAATAGGGGTTCGGAATTTTGAGATATGCTTAACGAGATATTTTGGAAATTAAATAATATTATAAAATTCCTAAGTCAAACCCTATTACGTCTCCATCAGCCACCCCTACGCGTACAAGCCACCTTTCTTCCATTTAAGTCACGTATGCTTTTCTTCCCGCTGAATCCAATTCGAAAACTCATACTTATATATATAAAAAAAAAGATAAAACAAATGTCGAAATTTGCAAGCTCCCTTTTTCCTCTTACCTCGGTTCAATTTCTCGAAGTCGAATCTCTATCCTTCTTTTTCTCTGCTAGTTCGAGTTCGAACTTCAAATAAAAAAAATGGCGAGCTTGAATTCGAGGTCGAGGGGAGGCACTCACGTGCGAAGGGGATAAAGAGCTGTCGGGACGAGCCTGCAACCTGGGAAATTAGGGTGACGCGCTATTCTCAAGCTTGACGCTGTGTGCATCGCGATGATGGCTTGCCTGAAGCTCGAATCAAGGCTGTTTTGGTTTCGATTGTGGGTGTTGTAAAGGCTGTAGGGTATTGAGCAGAGGGTCGAGGCAAGGTTATGGCCGTGGTTCGATTTCGAGATGAGGTGGTGTTCGCTGGTGAAGGCTCGCGTGTGACGAGGCAGCGCGTTCGCGGAGCTCGATGTTTCCAATCTCGTGCGAGCGACTATTTTTCGCGATGGTGGCAGATGCTAAATCGAGCAGAAAGGTAATCCTTTTTTAAAAAAAATTGAAAATTAATTTTTGACTCAATAAATTACATATAATACGTTAGTTTACTGATGAAATTTAAAAGATATACAGACTGATTTGATTTTAAGGACACAATAAGGCTTGTAAACAAATTTTATTTATTTATTTATGTACTTTTTTTTCAATCTAAGAGTTTATCTATATATATGTATATATAGAAAAGGTTTGGGAAAAATTATATATAGAATTTTTTTAAATAGTTGATAGTCTATATAATGTATGATTGTGGAAGCTATGTAGATTGTTTTTTTATATTTGAAGCTTCAAAAGGAAAATATAATAAATATAGATATGTACATTTTAATTCTCTAGATTTTATTTTAAAATAATGGAATATAGCGATTTATGTGTTTAGTTGACTTATTATTTTAGTTGCTAAAAGATTATTCAAGAGGAAATTAGTTTGAAATTTAATTATTCATCAAAATTTAAATCATTAGTTAAATTAAATTATTAAATGATGAATGATTGTTCAGATGTTAATAAAATCATCTGATATTTATTCAAGGGTCTTAAATCATGAAGAATCAAGTCAATTGGAGTGGGTTGGATAATCAAAATCAAAGGTGAGTTAATCTCACTCAACTGGGTTTTTATTTAAATATTAAATAGTTAAATTTAAATGATAAGTTGAATGGTTGAATTGAATTGATGTGCTATATTATATATGGTAGTATATAGTATATATTGGGTGGTTTGATAGGCAATTACTTAATGTAATTAATAAAATATAATTACGTAGGGAAGTAATTAATAAATAATTACTGGATGTAATTAATTGAATGATGATTTGTTATTAGAAGTAAATTGGGTATAAATACTTGTGTAATTAATCAAGAGATTAATTAAGATAATAAATTAAGGAGTAATTAATTTATTTAATGTAGTAAATAAAAGGGTAGATAATTACAGGGTGAGATAAATCAAGAGTGATTAATATTTGTGGTTTAATTAATGATTAATAGATTAGGATAAATTGAAATGTAAATGGGAAATCATTAATTTATATAATCAATGATGTAACTAAAGATTGATTAATTAAGATTAATTAATCAATACTAAGTGATTTATGAGGAATTGATAAATATAAGTAATTAAGGATTAATGTAATTAATTATAGTTAATTAATGTGTGAAGAAATAAAAAATTAATTACTGTTATGGTTAAGAATAATTAATTGGTGTAAATAACTAAAGATAATTACTTGAATGTAATCGAAGGGTAATTAATCCAGGGTGATTAATTAAGATGGATAATTAAGGGATGATTAATTAATTGATTGGAAATTAATTAATGTTAAGTGAAGGAATCTAAGTGATTGAGGTTAGAAATTCATTTAGAATTAATTAAGTTAATTTTGGAAGTGTTCAGGCTTTCCTTATGGATGATTGAATGGTATTGGACGCTTTGAATGAGTTGATATCTCTGTTATGAAATGTTGTGTATTTCATTTGGATAACTTGGGTTAGGATGACATGAGACTCGAAGAGACCGGGGTCGGGTATTAGAAAATACCCAAAACCACTTCGAATTTTTATAAATTGATATGTGAAATCAATAGGCTGGAATGAAATGATTTAGGTGAATTCGACTATTTAATCTAAATCTTGGTGCTTAGAAAATTGATGTGTGAAATAAGTGATGTCTATAACAAATTGTGAATTTGTAAATTGATACGTGTTACCCCGGGTTTTATATAAGGTGTATGCTTTGTATTCAATGTTAGATGGGTTTACTCATGCTGGTTTCTAGCCTGGCCTGGGTGTTACTTTGATGTAATGCTCGGGTCAGACCGAGTATTACAGAATTTCAGGTAAGGACGTTCTGGAGCTCAGGAGGCGAGCCGGATGGCAAGAACGTATGGAGTGTTTCCGTTGTATTATGTTGTTGTATATCTGAGGCATGATGATTGTGTATATCCAGTGTCCGTATATATGCGTAACTCTAATGTATTATAAATGTATTTGACAGATACAGAATTCCTTTGTATAACTGATATTATTTGTTATTATATTTTACCCCTACGAATGTGAGATGTTGATGTTTCTGTTCTTTTTTTAATCTCTTTCTTCTTTTCCTAACTATCTGTAATTTTCGGGATCGAAAATTTCTGGGTCGTTACAACATATTTCGTTTAGTGATTGTTACTAGCGACGGCTAAAAAAGGCAGCCGATGCTAGCCGTTGTTATGCGCGTATATACGGGCAGACCAAAGAACACAAAAACACGCTTATCTTTCCCCAATTCACTTTAGCAAACCCTTCCCTCACCGCCGATGCCCCAGTTGTCGCCTCCTGACGCGAACTGCCGATCTCCCCATCACGAAAGCCACAACGCTCCAAAGCTCGAAGGTCTGCTATTGCTCTCCAATTTCAACTTAATCTAGTTTTAATCAAAACCCTAATTTTGAAAATTGGTTGATTATATGTGATATAAATTGATGATTATGCGATAATAGTTGTTGATATTTGCGTATTGATTGATTTGGGGATATGTTGAGAACCCTAATTTGACAAATTAGTTAATTATGGGTTGTTATTGTCTATTAGCTGATGATAATATTGTATTTGTTGAGTTGGTGAAATTAATTAGTCGTTTGATTGTTTAGTTTGTAATTAAAAATTAGGGTTTATTTATAATCCAAAAATTAGTGTAAATTATTGATTGATATGCTAATGAACATATAATTAAGTTTACACGAATATTTGTTATAGTTAATTAGAACAATGTTTATTATAGTTTGTGTAAACATTAGTGTACAATTGTCGAATAATACGCTGCTAGATTGGTACCGTTAAACAAAAGTAATATTTTTATTCAATTAGCGTGTGTACATTACAAGTATTAGTTGTTAGGATAAAATAAAATTAATATAGTTTATTACAAGTGCTGACATTTAATTTTTGTTCACAAAATCCATAAAAAAAATTAAATTGTTATCTGAATTTTAAGATACGTTTTAAAATTTCAAATATATTAAAAATAATATTTAAATGGTTGAATGAATTATATAAAATTGAAATGAGCATAACAACGACAAATATTATAATGAAATCAATTTTTGTAAAAAATTAAAAAATGATTATAACAACGATAAATATTCTACTAAAATCGATTTTGTAAAAAATGAATATAATAACATTAAATATTTACTAAAATTGATTTTCTAATAAAAATTAGGAAATGAATATAACAACAACTAATTGATTTTGTAAAAACATTAAGAAACAAAAATAACTACAAATATTCTGCGAAAATCGATTTTGTAAAAAAATGAAGAAATGAATTTAAGAACGGTAAATATTCTGCTAAAATCCATTTTTCGAGAAAAAATTAGGAAATGAATATAACAACAACAAATATTCTGCTAAAATTGATTTTGTAAAGAAATTAAATAATGAATATAAGAATATATATTATACTAAAACTGGTTTTCCAAAAAATTGAGAAACAAATATAACAAGAATAAATATTTTACCCAAATCGATTTCTAAAAAAAATTGAAATGAATATAATGTTGATTTGAAAATTAGCATTAAATATTATTTCAAAAAATAATTGACGTTAAAAAATTAAAGCCTTTAGTCCCAAAAGGTTTTAATTTAGTTTGGAAAATACAATGACAAAAATATTCCCTTGGATGCAAAGTTATGCGTAGAAGAGAAGTAAAGTGCTGTCATAATTAGACAGAAGTGTGGTGTGTAAAGCCTTTAGTGCTAAATGGTTTTACTTTATTTTAAAAAATACAACAATAATGTACTATTTGAGTGCAAGTTATGCGTAGAAGAGAAGTGAACTGAAGTGATGTCGAAATTATAGCGTATACTTTCAAATCAAAATATGTTCGATTATTTCCTCGATCGTACTTGGATGTATGAAGTCAGAACTGGTAGGAAAGATTCAATAAAGAAATGTTTCTATGATAGTGTACACGAGTTTATTAAATTCCTAAATATAATAATCGAAATAATGAAGAAATTCGTTGCTCTTGTAGTAAGTGCCAACATTTGAAGCATTGGAGACTAAATATAGTTGAAGTACCTTTGTATAAATATGGTTTCATGCCGAATTATTATTTCTGGGATCGTCATGGAGAATATTTTGAACCTACACCTAATCCTGTAGTGCTAGAGGACGATAATAATATGACGAATCCGATAGAAAATATGGCAGAAGATTTAGCATGATTAATGTTTCCTACCATTCAAGCTGACGATGAAGACGTAGATGTTGAAGAAGAACGACTGTGGGAGCTAAAAGAATATATGATTTATTGGATCCTGCTAAGTGGCCGTTGTGGGACGATTATACAAGTGGAACCGGAATATCAGTAATTGTTGAATACATTACTATGAAGTCAAAATTCAACTGTATAGAATCTGCATTTACAGCAGTTGTGCAAGTTGCAAAGGAAACATGCCACCCAATAATCTGATGCGCGATAGTCACTATAAAGTAAAAAAACTGATGACTGCTTTCGATCTACCGTACGAAAAGATAGACACATGTGTAAAAGGTTGCATGTTGTATTGAAAAGTGACATTGACCTTTGAAAATGCAGAATTTGTAGCGAGGAAAGATACAAACTAAGAAGGAAGAAATGAGAAGAAGTTCCGTACAAGAGAATGCATTATTTACCCAACATTCCTAGACTTGAAAGGTTATATGCATCTTCTGGTACAACATGTCATATGCGATGGAACAATGTGAGAACACCTAAAGAAGAAACTTTGATATATCCATCTGATGGAGAAGCATGAAACATTTCAATAAGACTTATCCCGCATTGGCTACAGAAAGTGCAATGTCAAACTTGGTTCATGTACGGATGGATTTTCACCATTCTCTCAGTTTGGTAGTAAATATTCATCCTTCCCAGTTGTTACTCCATATAATTTATCTCCATGGATGTGTATAAAAACACCATATATGTTTCTGAGTATTGTTGTCCCTGGCCCTCATGATCCAACATAAGGAATCAATGTTTATTTATAACCATTGATCGAAGAGTTGAAAAAATTACGGAATGAAGGAGTTGAAACATATGACACTAGAAGAAGAAAAAATTCGTACATGGACTATTAGTGATTTTCCTACGTATGGGATGCTTTCTGGTTGGACTATGGTCGGTTGTCTAGCATGCCCTTATTGCATGGAAGAAACACGAGCATTTTCTTTACGGCATGGGAAGAAAGTTTCTTGGTTTCATTGTCATCGGTGTTTTCTCCATCCCAAGCATACTTTTAGAAGAGATAGAAAAAACTTTATAGCTAATAGAGAAGATAATATGCAACCACCAAAGAATTGGTCAAGCGAAGAATTATATTAAATTGTAAAGGGCTATCCAAAGATAGATAAAACTGGAGTGCAGATTGAAATTCCAGAAAAATCGGACATTCATAATTGGTGCAAACAAAGTATATTTTGGGAGTTACTATATGGGAAAAATCTCTTACTTCGACATAATATTGATGTGATGCACAACGAAATAAACATGTTTGATAATGTGTTTAATATAATTTTGAATGTAAAGGGAAAAACTAAGGATGATTTGAATTCAAGACTTGATATAGCAACCTATTGTAAACGCCCTGAACTTCATATGAAGCCCAATGACACTAAAAAATCGAAAGCATTATATCAGCTAGACGTAAGCAAGTAAAACTCGTGCTAAAGTGGGTGGAAAAATTAAGATTTCCTGATGGAATTTCTTTTAATCTTCATAGATGTGTCTACTTTAAAAAAGTAAATTGACTGGGATGAAAAGTCACGATTGTCATATCAAGATGGAATATTTACTACCCGTGCCTTTCAAAAAACTATTGCCCATAAAAGTATGTAGTGTTATAACAGAATTAAGTATGTTTTATAAACAACTTTGTTCGATGACATTAAAAGTAGATCGTATATGTAAACTTGAAGTAGAAATCCCCACACTATTCTGCAAACTGGATAAAATATTTCCGCCGGGTTTCTTTAATGTAATGGCGCATTTACATATTCATATTCCATCTGAAGAACTTCTTCGAGGTCCTGTGCAATATGGATGGACGTATCCATTTGAGAGGTAATATTGAATATCTGCAATATTTATGTCAATTTAAAATTCATATTTCTATATCTAAATATAAATTAAATTTATTTTGTAATAGGTAATTGGATCATCTGAATAAAAAAGTTAGATAAAAAGCATGAGTTGAGGGTTCAATTTGCAAACCATATCTTGAAAAAAAGCTTCATTCTTTTTCTCTCATTACTTCAGTGATGATGTGAACTTATCGTTTGTAAGCATTCCACGTAAGGATGAAGTCTACGAATAATTCCAACAACTTCAAGGCAGAAAAAGCATTGAACAAGATTCTTCTCAAACAATGTTATCTATTTTTAGACAATATGGTCGACCTGCTAGAAAATGTGTGGAAATATGGTTAGACAATAAAGATTACCATGTAGCACACACATATGTTCTTTTAAATTGTATTGAAGTTGCACCTTTTGTTAGGTAATAATAAATACATATATAATTCACTTATATGTACATATTAATTAGAACCCATATTACATATTTGCGGTATCTACGAATCATAGCATCCATCTAGCGTCGCAGTAAAGAATCTGCTAAACGCTTTTCGAACTATGTTTATGATCCAAGAAACCATGTCGTTGATGAAGATTTATGACATCTTGCAACCAGACCAAAGAGAAATGTGAAGACTTATCCAATATTCTTCGTCAATGGATTTAAGTTGAACACGAAAGATTATGGGGCTGAAAAATTAACATATAACAATGGTGTATTTGTCAAAGGTAGTGATGATCCAGATGAGCATATAAATTTTTTTTACGGCGTCTTATCATAGGTTCTAGGGTTGACATATGATGTAGAACCTATAGAAAAAGTTTTTTTAATTCAAATGCAACAGGTTCATTAATTTTCCTAGTTCTAGAATCAACGTGCACAAAGATTATAAGCTTATTGAAATAAAGCATACCCCACATTACTATAAGTATGATCCTTTCGTATTAGCCAAGCAAGCATTATAAGTTTATTTTACTCCGTATCCATCCTTAAAAGGAGATAAAGCGGATTGGTCGGTTGTTTTTAAGACGAAGCCAAAGTTTACATTTGATGGAAATAATATTCAAAACGAAGCAGCATATCAAGCGGACCTTGAACAAAATACAGAAATAATAATAACCGATGATATTGATTTAGGGCCATTGAATGATGAACCAAATGTTTTATTAGATGCATTTGAAAGTACCAAAGAAAACGAGATAGAGTACGAGATTGAATTTGAATCAGAAAATGATGAAGACTCAAAACTCTGAATATTTGCATTGCTTGTTGTATAATGTATTATTCTTAGCTGCATATTATTCTGAGCTATGATTAATAATGATGACCATGTTTTGAGCTGTAATGGACTGGGATTTTCGGCCCTCGAAAATCGATATTAATACGTCCATTGTATGAAATGCCGAGCAGCCAAGTGCCAGAAATACCAGTTCATTAGGGATGAAGGAAAAAAATGTAAAAGAAAAGGAATAACAGCACAGAATCTCACAATCGCAACGGAGAAAAATATAATATATAATAACAAATTTTAAATACAAAAACTGTACTATTAATATACATAACACTTCCAGAGTACAATAATTAATACATCAAATCTGGACAATTTAATAACATGTCTTGATATATATATATATATATATATATATATATATATATATATAACTCACACAGCGGAAATAACTAAATACATGATATGCGTCTAAACTCATGCTGCTCGTCTCTAAAGCTCCATAGCATTTTAACTTGAATCTATAATACATGGTCTGACCCAAGTATTATAATAAGATAACATCTGAGTCCGTCTGGAAAACCAGCGTGAGAAAACAAACTCAATTTGAATTTTTAACTTTTCTCAAAATCCTTTGAAAACAAAGGCATCTCGTAAGACTACATCACACATAAACACGATGGTTTTTTACCTTATGATAACCAAACATTTTTATCAAATCCGTCTGTATTATAATAGTGTCTAAACTAAGTAAATGGGAAATAGCAGAAATGCTTGCATCTAATGTTTCAGCATAGTTGGGCACTGTCAAAACCGTACGACGTTTATTGGAAAATGGATTCCATCGAATGACTGGATCATTGGGGTACCTCCCATCACAGTACACCTTTAGAATAATGTACCAAGGACCTCGTCGGGATACCCTGCTACGCAAGACCGGCCTACCCCTAACCTGGATATATCGAATATGTTATCACCCTAGGTGTTCCCACCCTTACCATCAAGTACTCCTTCTTTCATGCATAACCATATTCTTAGTATATGGGTTTTCCGAGGACATCAAGAAAAGTGATAACATATCCTAATTTGGTGCGACCCACTTAGCATAGTTGCATCTTCCCTGTTTCTGTCATTTTTGGTTGATGAGGATTAAGGCTAAGCGTTACCTTTCAAGAACAAAATTCTACTTAGAATGCTCATCATCCTCCAATGATGATGTTCTAATAGCATTCGTCCATGCAAGTTGTCCTATGTCTGGACAAATCGAATCACCATCTTCGTCATCTTCACGGTATGCATTCGTTACGTTCAAACCAGATCAAAGTGGTTTTCAAATAATTAAATTCGATCCTAATCTCTTCGAAACGATTAAGGAAATTGGCCAAAATTGATAGTCGCTCATTTAACTATCAATAAACATTCAAAAGCAAACATCAGGCCCTATTTCAAAATTCCCCAAAAATTATTTTCCAAATAACTTTATAAGATATTGCTTCCAGTACATCAACATTTGAAAATAGTATTCAAATCCTTATATTTTCAACGGAATATTTCCACCATTTTCCAATACTAAGAAAAAATTTCCACTCCATTTTATATTCAACACTTAGGAATTATATCATATATTCCCTTCTTTTTTTCCTCAAAATCATTTGCAATTTTTTTTTATGAAACTTAGTTATACTCAAACTGTATTATTATAATAAAACATAGTTGACTTGGTTAATCTTTTATTATTATTTCATGAACTTAGTTAATTTTTGTCAAATCATAGTTTATTATTACTACTATTATTATATAAAGTTTATTATTATTATTAGCTTGTTAATTTTTATATTCTAACATGCATAAAACTATACCGAACTAACGTGGTTAGATTGAGTTGATGGTCCACGTGTATTTAAAATCAAAATAATAAACTACACTAATTATATAGTATCGAAATATTAAATTATATTTTGGACGAGACATGAATCTCTAATTGTGATTCAGTGCACCCTTTTATTTTGATTCAGCTCCGTAGTGCACGAACTATCATTGTCCGCCTAGTGTTACCTACCCAATAGGCCGGGCTACAAGGTGCAGAGATTTTGATTGAATCAAGATGAAACTCGAGCCAGTGAGAGGTTGGAAATGTAGAAGATTTAGTCGATTCTAGTAGTTCGGCCTGCATACATGGTTCGACCTATATGTATGGTTCGGCCTGTATGCATGGTTTGGCCTTTACACATGGTTTGGCTTGCATATAGGGTATAGCCTTGAAATGTGATTCGACCAAGGAAGAACTCGCGTGAGTCGCTCGGCCAGAGAAAAGAAGCTATAGGAGCACAGTACATAACGCTTGGCATCGAAGGGAGAGCAAGACGAGTCGGTCGAAATGTCTAAAGAGAGTCGCTCGGAAAGGGTGGCTCGACAGTTGGTGAACCAGCCCCAGCAGAAATGATACATTTGGCTCGGTATCTGGTGGCTCGGCATTGGAGCGTTCTGCATGAATGCCTTAGTCACATGACCCTCGGCCATGAAGGGACGGCTATGTGGCTCGGTGATCCACCACTCGACATGGAAGAGGAGGGTAAAGAGGTACGGTCGTTCATCACTCAAACTAGGGAAAAAATAGGTTACCTATAGGACAGTGTGACTAGTCTTTCTTTTCTTCGGGCTATGGTTACTGGTTGCTTCGAGTCATGGGAGATTTCTCTACGAGTCCAGCACGAAGAACTCATGGAGCGGCCAGAATGGGTCGTAAGTCAGTGGCTCGGTCATATGGTTTGGCAACCCTCGCTCGGCAACCACCGTTCAGCATTGGTGGCTCGGATGCGCGGCTCGGTGGACACGAGTTACTGAATGGGCTGAAGCACCCTAGACATGTGCCTATGCAGATGGACCAGCCTATCTACATCTATAAATACAGAGGCAGGGCAAAAATTGAGGGGACCTTTTTTCGATAACTTCAGAGATACTTTGCCATTTTTGATACTTGCTTTCGTCAGTTCAAACTTGTGTTCGAGTTAGAAGTTTACAGATTGTATCTGTATCCAAGTCTTTGAGAAAAGCAATAAAGATTACAATAATAATGGATGTAGGAAATTATGCCGAACCTCTATAATTCCAGTGTTCTCATTTTTTATTGTTTTTACTGCATTCTATTGTGGTATTCTTCTTTTTAATTTACCTTCTTCATTAATCTCTCTACAGAATCCTACTCAAGGGTGTTAGTGACCAATTTGGGTGCTTTCATTGAGAATAGCATTCTCAGGTTGTTAGGATCTGCATTATCGCTACTGGATTGAAGAAATCCCCAATGAAAATCCAAGTTCGTTCACAAGAATTTCATAGATTCTACTCAGAGCTCCTACCAATAACTCTACAATGGGAAGACCGTGTACCAGATCAGCCTCTCATAATGCGAATGCCAATGAGTCTGCTAGCATCCAACAAGTAGGACCCAACAATCAACCAGCTATTCCAGGCATAGGGACCACTGCCGTCCAAAATCCAACGGAAATTTCCAGTAGAACAGAGTTCAACGACTTGATGAGGGAAATCGTGGAAAGCAGGAGATAGCTTAATGAGCAGATTCATGCTAACACCAGTCTCACGACTCAGCTTACTCAACAATAGCATCATAATGTTAGAGGAAGTCCCACTGCTTACTCCTCGTCCGTTAGCTCCGCTTCATCTGATGAACCACTCAAGCGTAGACGCCGTAGAATTGAAGCAACTCAGACAGGTGCAGCTGAACGATCCACCAGGAACGGTCCAAGTCCCCTACCTAGAACCATGGCCCCTCACTTACACTAGGGTAATTGTAATCAATTTGGAACAGAAAACTTAGGATCCGAAGCACGAGTGGAAGCTGGATGACGGCTCAAAAAGGTCACAATGAGGCAGGTCCCCAGGACACACATGTGGTAGATCGCCAATTGAGGAGGCACCAACTGGAACGGTCCCGCGAGATAGATTCCAACTTTCCACCTTCCATACAAACCCCAGACCTATCAGCTATGGTCAAACAGCTGATGCGGGAAAATCAAGGCTTATCTAATGATGATTGGGGTGTATTTAGGAGCCACACTCCATTCACAGATGCTATCCTACAGGCTGAGTACCCAAGAAGTTTAATATGTCGACTATTCCGGCATACGAAAGGAAGACTGATCCCCGACAGCAGGTGATGAGATATGAATGGATGATGGATTCAACTAGGGAAAACGATGCAACAAATGTAGATGCTTCCCAATAACTTTATCTAGAATCGCTACCATGTGGTTCACCTGACTTCCTCCGCGGTCTATATCCGACTTTGATGAGTTAGCGACGAAATTTGTGGAGCAGTTCAGGATTCATGCCACTCGTCCCAAGTATGTGATGTCCTTGTCCAGTGTGATCCAGGCTCCAGGGGAGTCGTTAAAGGAGCACTTACAAATATTTCACGTTGCTGCAACTGAATTTGACAACCCGAATGACCATGCTATTCTAATAGTCGTGATGCGAGGAGTAGATCGAGATTCGAAGTTTGGTGCTAGCTGGCAGGCCTCCGGCTACACTGGAACGTTTTTATTCAAAGGTACATCAATTTATAAGAAAAGAGGAAGCCAGGTGGATGAGGCGAGACAATGCACCAGGGCCTGACAAGGAGACTGTGGAAAGCAACATTGTTGTAAAACAATCCGGTGATAATTCTGGAAAGGTCCAGGTCAATGTTCAAAACAAGCCAGAGCAATCTAAAGTATTCGGAGGAGGAAATCCCAAAAAGAAAAGGGAAGCAGGAAAGTGGAAAGCAAGGATCCCAACTTACAACGAATACACTCTCTGAGTGCACCTTTGGAAAATATTTACCTATCGACTTGTAATACTTTTCAATATCGATAGCCACTTCTAAAAGAGTCCATTGAGGAACAAAAGCGGACTGGGAAGTATAGCCACTTCAATGAGACGTACGGGCACAATACCGAGGATTGTAGGCACCTTCAAGATGCTATAGAAAAGCTGATTCGACAGAAAAAGTTACAGGAGTTTGTTAAAGATCCGTATGAAGGTGGACAGGGGACATCCGACTCGTATCGCGGGCAAGCTCCACGTCGACTTGAGGAACCCATTATTGAATATGCGATTCTACTATGATTATTGTTTGATGATGATAAACATATATATATATATATATTCGTGTAAATGTATTTGTTAATGTACTATTTTATTTTTTCATAAATTAAATAAATATTTGCTGAATAAAAATAAATAATACAGAATTTGAATTCAAACAGAATTTTATTCAAATAAATATTTATTATAATTTTAGAATAGTACAAATTCAAGCTCTCACTATATATATACGCATACAATTTCTGATTACATCACAATTCAATTTACATAAAGTCCTCACTACATATCACTCACACTCGTAGTTTATCTTCAACTTCATTCCAGTTAGAATCCAGCATCTGAGCAATCTGCAAAAATAATCACTAACGCAGTAAAATTAAAAAAGAAATATTTTTGCAATATAAAAAAAATGGGCTTTGAAAATATTATTTGCCTCAGTTATTTGGGTTGTTCATCATGATTTATATTTGAATTCATCACACACGAACAATGTGACATGCACAGTGTATCACTGTACATGCCACAAGACCGTGCTCATCGAAATACACTTGATAATGTCACAGGGACAGGTGAGCACAAGGTTAAACCCAAAATAAAAGGACGGGTTCAACTCAGGTGCAATATAAATAAAATCACAACACGCGCACAAGGTCAAACCCAAGCTATTAGCTGGATTCAACACAAGGCAGTGGTACAGGCTACGACTTCAAGCATGCGAACAGAAAAACAAATCAAAGACCAAGGCTCAATGTGCACAACTATACCAAATAGTGGCAATGTGAATGTAGCAGATGTGTGGGGCAATGCACAAGCAAGGCTACGACATAGTGCACTAGAGGAATGCAACAGTATAAAGAAACAAACTCGGCAATGCTCAAGACCAATACACATGAATGCGCAGGGCAAACAAATGCACCAAGTAAATGACACGGCAACAATGGAACCAACACCAAAATTCACAATTCAACATGATAGCAAATGCTCGAGTTCGAGACAGTACAACCCAAGAAAAAATATATGCTAATACATGAAGGCAGCAAAGCCAATAGACCAACAGAGTTTCAAAAATGCAGGCCAACATCAAATACACAGTGCAAAGATGCACTCAAATACAATAACAATGCAAGTAGGTCAAATGAGGTGTTAAAAGCAACATGTATGCAACATGTCCAGTTACAACAAAGAACAAGGCACAGTGTAGAAGCTAATAAGCAGTGCAAACAAATATATCGAGTGTCAACAGTCAGCGGTGATGCAATAAAAATTGTATGCAACATGAACGACTAGTGTCACATGGAAGTAAAGATATAATGGCCATGAACAGCAAGTAGAATCGAGCAAGTGTACAGTTCGATCAATATCCAGAAGTTTAGTTTAAGAAATCGAATGGCTGAAGTAAACACGATCAGTGAAGACGGAGTTGAATTAACAAATCAACATCAAGGTTGATCAAGTAAAAAATCAAGTTAGTCAATGCCGAAGTCAAAATGAAATCAGAAAGTAAAGTCAAAGAATAAGAGAATTCAAAGCCTTGGTAAACATGAAATCACGAGTTCGAAATCCATGCCGTGCGAATCAAGTATCACAAAATATACGCATATGAAAAAGTCAAAAATCAAATCCAAATAAAATAGGAAAGTAGCTGCCGTAACAATCAAGGAAGGATCGAACGGTTTCAAGCTTAAACCGTGACAGTGAAGTGAGGGAAATATTCGAATTGAACAAGTCAGTGAAATCTAAAACGTTAAAGCATTATCAAGCGGCAGTGAAAATGTTTTGACAAATTCAAATAAAAAATATGTGACGAAAATTTAGGAATTCGAATCCTATAAATTGTAATCAACATCATCGGCAAAGGTATAGAGTTCAAGCATTGAAACCAGAAATCATAAAGAGAAATTCACATACCAAATCAAATCCGAACTCGATCAAGGAGGAAGAGCCGCGAACAAGTTTATTAAAGCAGAAACTAACTCGATAAAGCAGTCGAAGTCATCTCAAGAGACGATCGACCAACAGAGCAAGAAAATCAAACATTTATAGTCGCGATCTCCCAATTTCAGAAAACCCTAATTTCTGTAGAAAGAGGATCGAGCCACCATTTTCAAAGAAACAAAGCAAAGAGGAACGGGTCGAAATAAAAGGGGCCGGCCTCTTCTATATTAAGAGTTTCTTCTTTTAAAAATTATAAAGGGCTTTTAATTTCTTAATTAGGGTTATTTTAATTTTGTTTTTAAATTGTTCTTAATTTGTATTTTTCTTTTTTAAACTGTTGTATTTACTAGTCGTGTGACTAGGGGACAAACTACGTGGCGTAGTTTGAGAATTCGCAACTCAGTGGCTGAGTTGTGACAGGGTTTTGAGCGTAGAGTTAGGTTAGTCAGTAGCGGGTGTCGTGAGTTTACGTGTGTAAGCGTGTGACTACTTAATTTCTAGTAGAAACCTTAGGGGCAGCACCTAGGCAGGGTTTTGCCGAAGCTGGGTAAATTCTGTGTCGTTCTTTTTCTGCATTTATTATTCTGCTTTTATTTGTGCTGCTACTATTCTATGATCTGTGTTGAAATTATTTTATAATCTTCCGCAATTAATTAATACTATCACCCTATTCACCCCCTTTAGGGTGAAATCGATCGTACAAGTTGTATCAAAGCTAGGAATTGAAGTCGATTTTTAGTTTTAAAAATTTAATTTTCTCAAAAATCAATTCTTGTTTTAAAAAGTTGATTTTAAAATGGCTTCTTTTAATAATGCTTTTGCCGAGGGTCAGTCCATAATTAGACCACCAATGTTCAATGGTGAATATACCTACTGGAAAAATAGAATGAAATTTTTTTTGAAAACCATTGATGCTTGGAACATTATTGAGACAGGTTATAGAGCACCAACCGTAATGGTAAATAATCAGGAAATAGATAAACCGATGGATCAATGGACAGAGCTAAAAAATAAATTACAAAATGCTAATGCTAGAACTATGGATTCTATTATCTGTTCATTGGATCAATTTGAATTTAATCGTGTCTCACATTGTCTAACTGCGCAGGAAATATGGCACACGCTTGAAGTAACTCACGAAGGAACATCTCAAGTCAAAGAATCTCGCCTTGCCATGTTAAGCGGCGAATACGAGAATTTCACAATGGCAAAAGAAGAAAATGTCAAAGAGATGTACAGACAACTATCCAATATAGTATACAAATCGAAGGCTCTTGGAAAATCGTACACAGAGTTGGAGATAGTCCGGAAAATCCTCAGAGTTCTTCCTCGAAGCTTTGAAACTAAAGTCACAGCTATTCAAGAATCAAAGGATTTAAAACAAATCAAGCTGGAAGAGCTCACTGGAAATCTCACCGCTTATGAGCTTGAACTAAAGTTCAAGGAAGAGAAAGAAGGAGGCGATACTCGAAAGAAATCAATTGCTTTCAAAGGAACAACTGAAAATGACGATGATGATGATGAGGAGGAGGATGGTGAAGCTGAATTAGCGCTATTAATAAAGAGATTCAAAAAGTGGAATCGCTAATATGGAAATCCGAGCAGAATAAACAAACCACTAGACATTTCAGAGTAACAAGAGATCATCTGCCACAAATGTGATAAACCATGCCATATCAAGCCAAATTGTCCTCAAAATCGACCAAACCAAGGAAAGAAACTGAAGAAGAAAAGTTTTGCGGCTACTTGGGATGAAATTGATGAAGATGAAAGTGATAGCACCGAAAGTGAGAGTGAAAGAGAAAATTATGGTGAAGTAACTGACAGTGATGATGACGAGCCAAGTAAAGTATCGAAACTTTCTCATTCATAATTACTTATATATTTTCACGAAGTAAATGGCTGTTTTGAACGACTTAGGGAAAAGTATGCCAAACTTGAATCACAAAAGGATTCTTTGATTGATTTAAATATACAACTTGACCAATTAGTTAAAACCTATCAAAGCAGAATCCCTAAGTGTGACAAGTGACCAACATTCGAAGAAGAGATTAAAAATCAGAAAACAAAATTAAATTGCTTGAAAACGAAATCCTGTTTTTGAAAGAAAGTGAAAACACAAGAAGAGAAAATTCTATTAAAAAGTGCACACAACTGATAAACGAAAATGAATCTCTCAAAACCCTAGTCCTACAACTATCAACGACTTTAGATAAATTTTCAAAGGGAGAAAAATCATTGAATATGCTATTAGGGAAACAAACTATTAATACATCTAGGCAAGGACTTAGATATAACAAATTTCAAAATGATAGAAATCAAATTAATCAAGTCGATTCATTTGGACACATTCAAAATAGTTGTTGGTACAAACCCTAACATGTGAAGACTATATCGATTTGGGTTCCAAAAGGCACAAATATAAAATCTCTCAAAGTAAAACAAATTTGGGTGCCAAAAGGAACATGTATAAATAGTTTTGAGTCTCCTCTAAATTACCTTTCAAAATATTCTGCCACTAAAAATTTTGGACTTATAAAAACAAATAGGTCACTAAATTTTTTTCTCATGTAGGTATGCTGGCAGGCTAAGGAACAACAGCAATGGTATCTGGATTCTGGCTGTTCCAGACACATGACAGGCGTTAAATCAAAGTTCCTTAGCCTAGAAAAGTACAAAGGTGGCACAGTCACAATGGGTAACAATGACAAGTGTAAAATTGTTGGTAAAGGTAAAGTAGGTAATAATACATTTACCTTGAATGATGTACTGTATGTTGAAAATCTGCACCACAACTTGATATCAATCAGCCAACTATGTGATAAAGGTATGAATGTTACTTTTGACTCTGATTCGTGCAAAATTGTTGACAAATCATCAAAAGAAATCTTATTCTCAGGTAAGAGAAAAGGTAATACATACTCTCTATCGTTTGATGATCTCACCCTCTCTAAATGTTTGGTAGCTAAGGATATAGAAGTAAATTTATGGCATCGACGTTTAGGGCATGCTAATATGAAATTTGGTAAGAGGGTTGCCTTCACATGAGTTTGAAACTGAAAGCATTTGTAAAGCATGCACTTTAGGAAAACTTAAAAAATCATTTCATGCCAAAAACTGTGTAAGCACTTCTAGAGTACTTGAATTAGTACATATGGATCTGTTTGGACCTAACGACATTGCTAGCTTAGGAGGCAAGAAATATTGTTTTGTAATAGTTGATGATTATTCAAGGTATACATGGGTATATTTCTTAGCTAAGAAATCATAAACAGTTTCATACTTTAAGAACTTCACAAAATTAGTCCAAAATGAAAAGGAAGTCTCTATTATTTCACTAAGAAGTGATCATGGTAGAGAATTTGAAAATTATGAATTTGAAATTTTCTGTGATGAAAATGGAATCAAACATGAATTCTTTACACGACGTACTCCACAAAAAAATGAGGTAGTTGAGAGAAAGAATCGAACTTTGCAAGAATTGGCTAGGTCTATGATAAATGAGTATGAACCACCTCTGCATTTTTGGGCAGAAGCAGTAAATACAACATGTTATGTAATGAATAGAGTTATGATTAGACCGATTCTTAACAAAACCCCCATGAGCTATGGTTAAACAATAAACCAAACATTGCTTACTTCAAAGTGTTTGGATGTCCTTGCTATATTCTCAGTACAGGTGATCAGTTAGAAAATTTTGAAGCAAAAGCTGATGAGGGCATCTTCATGGGATACTCTTCGAGAAGAAAATCTTATAGAGTCTACAACAAAAGGAGTAAAACAATCATGGAGTCAATCAATGTAAAATTTGATGAAGGCATTGATGATCAGGAAACATCCAAAAGCAATGTTGACGAGGAGAAAGAAAAAGATGAGCTTGAAAAACCAAGAGAAATTGCCACAACTCAAGAAGTCCGAAGAAATCTGGATCCAGAAAAACTGAAATACAAAACAGACCATCCTCCAGAATTGGTAATTGGAAACCCTACAGCAGGTATACAGACTCGTTCCTCCTTCAAAAATCTATGTGATCTATGCTTATATAGTGGATTTATTTCAGAAATAGAACCAAATAACATAGGTTCAGCTCTTAATGATGAAAACTGGTTTATGGCCATGCAAGAAGAGCTAAATCAATTTGAACGAAATAATGTTTGGAGTCTAGCACATAGACCTAAGGATTATCCAATTATAGGAACAAAATGGATTTTTAAAAATGAATATGATGAATCTGGAAATGTAATTAGAAATAAAGCTAGACAAGTCGCTAAAGGATACAATCAAATTGAAGGAGTTGACTTTGATGAAATTTTTGCACCTGTATCTAGACTAGAATCAATTAGAATATTATTATCTTTTGCTTGCTACAAAGGATTTAAACTAAGACAAATGGACATTAAGAGTGCTTTTCTTAACAGAATTTTAAAAGAAGATGTGTTTTTTGAACAACCAGAAGGTTTTGAATGTCATGAATATCCAAATCATGTATGTAAACTGAAAAAGGCATTATATGGATTAAAACAAGCTCCTAGAGCTTGGTATGAATGTCTTAGTTCTTATCTCCTTGAAAATGGGTTCAAAAAGGGAAGTGTAGACACCACACTATTTCTGTCACATGAAAAAGATGATCTTTTGATTGTTCAAATATATGTTGATGACATCATTTATGGTGCAATTAACAAGTTATTGTATGAGAAAATTGAAAAGGTCATGCAGGAAAAGTTTGAAATGAGCTTGGTTGGGGAGTTAAAATTCTTTTTAGGATTTCAAATCAAACAAAGCGATAAAGGCACATTCATTTCTCAAACAAAATATATTAGGGAACTTGTCAACAAATTTGGATTGAAAGATGCTAAACCAGCAAGAACTCCCATGAGTACAACACTTAAACTTGACAAGGATGAAAAAGGTAAGACAGTTGATCAAAAGTAGTACAGAGGTATGATTGGATCACTCCTTTATCTTACTGCTTCTAGACCTGACATTATGTTTTCTGTCTGCTTGTGTGCACGTTTTTAATCTAACCCAAAAGAATCTCATTTAAATGCTGTTAAAAGAATTATAAGATATTTGTTGCACACCCCACTGTTTGGTCTTTGGTATCCATCAAACGATAACTTTGAATTAAAAGGTTTTTTAGATGCTGATTATGCTGGAAATTTAGTTGACAGAAAAAGTACTAGTGGAGCATGTTTTATGTTAGGACATTCATTAGTTCCATGGTCAAGCAGAAAACAAAATTGTATTGCATTATCCACCACAGAGGCAGAGTATATTGCCCCAAGCAGTTGCTCTGCTCAAATCTTATGGATGATACAGACTTTGCAAGACTATGGTCTAAATTTTAAACGTGTACCACTAATGTGTGATAGTAAAAGCGTAATTGATCTCACAAATAACCATGTGCATCACTCACGAACAAAACATATAGATGTTAGGCATCATTTTATTCGAGATCATATTTCCAAAGAAAATATCAGCATAAATTTTATTTCAACCGATTCTCAATTGGCAAATATCTTTACAAAACCCCTACCAGAAAATAGTTTCTGCAAACTACGTCTCAGTTTAGGTGTTTTAGAAATTTGATTGCCTATTTAACAAATCTATTCCCCTGCTAATTATCAAAAAGGTAAATAGTGACTGAAAAATGATAAGGGGTGATAGTAATTGTACATTTTTTCTCAAGACAGTATACTTAGTAAATTTCTTTAGAAATTCAAACAAGAGTTAAAAAAAAGTTTTGTTTGGCAAAGATTCCATGACCATTTCTAATTCTATCATAATTCTGTCGACCATCGCTTATCAAAAATTCAATATAGTTTGTCGATATGTGGTATCATAATCAGGAATCATTCGTTTTTCATTTTTAAAATTCAAAGTATTCACTCTCATTTAAAAGTCCTCACGGTTATGCATGGGTGAATTACTTGGAATTCGATATGTGCTTCCATGCTCATTTAAGAGTCCTCACGGTTATACATGTATGGAATGCATATCAAAATTAATTTATTAAATAAACAAGTTGATTCTAATCCCATTTAAAAGTCCTTACGGTTATGCGTGGTTAGAAGATACTTGAATTCATTTTTTTTTAAAATAAAATTGAAATACTACTAACCTCATTTAAAAGTCCTAACGGTTATGCATGGTTAGTAGAAATTCAAATTCCTGATAGATATATATCACAACTCGACATAACTATATGATTTTATGATAACATCATTCCCATCATCTCTAAAAATGGAATATGCGCCTAACAAGAATAGTTATGATTTTTTGTTTGATTTTCTATTTAAATTACATAGTTATAGTCGATTGAGTTTTAATGTTATATTACTATCTATTACCTTATCTCTATTTCATGACACTTATACTCTTTTGCTGATAACAAAAGGGGGAGAGAAATGTTGGATTTTGGCAAATAAATCTTATGCTACTATGCATATAAGAAGGGGGAGTTTTAGTAAAGATGAAGCATCTAAATAGGGGGAGCAAGCATTTAAATGGTGGAATCATCAAATACATTTAATATTTTCAAAATCCTAAATATATGTTTGTTATCATCAAAAGGGGGAGATTGTTGAATATGCGATTCTGTTATGATTATTGTTTGATGATAATAAACATATATATATTCGTGTAAATGTATTTGTTAATGTACTATTTTATTTTTTCATAAATTAAATAAATATTTGTTGAATAAAAATAAATAATACAAAATTTGAATTCAAACAGAATTTTATTCAAACAAATGTTTATTACAATTTTTGAATAGTACAAATTCAAGCTCTCGCTATATTATATTCAATTTCTGATTACATCACCATTCAATTTACATAAAGTCCTCACTACATATCACTCACACTCGTAGTTTATCTTCAACATCATTCCAGTTAGAATCCCGCATCTGAGCAATCTGCAAAAATAATCATTAATGCAGTAAAATTGAAAAAGAAATATTTTTGTAATATAAAATAAAAATGGACTTTGAAAATATTATTTGCCTCAGTTATTTGGGTTGTTCGTCATGATTTATATTTGAATTCATCACACACGAACAATGTGACATGCATAGTGTATCACTGTACATGCCACAAGGCCATGAACATCGAAATACACTTGATAATGTCACAGGGACAGGCAAGCACAAGGTTAAACCCAAAATAAAAGGACGGGTTCAACTCAGGTGCAACATAAATAAAATCACAACACGCGCACAAGGTCAAACCCGAGCTATTAGCTGGATTCAACACAAGGCAGTGGTACAGGCTACGACTTCAAGCATGCGAATAGAAAAACAAATCAAAGACCAAGGCTCAATGTGCACAACTATACCAAATAGTGGCAATGTGAATGTAGCAGATGTGTGGGGCAATGCACAAGCAAGGCTACGGCATAGTGCACCAGAGGAATGCAACAGTATAAAGAAACAAACTCGGCAATGCTCAAGACCAATACACATGAATGCACAGGGCAAACAAATGCACCAAGTAAATGACACAGCAACAATGGAACCAACACCAAAATTCAAAATTCAACATGGCAGCAAATGCTCGAGTTCGAGACAGTACAACCCAAGAAAAAAAATGCTAATACATGAAGGCAGCAAAGCCAACCGACCAACAGAGTTTCAAAAATGCAGGCCAACATCAAATACACAGTGCAAAGATGCACTCAAATACAATAACAATGCAAGTAGATCAAATGAGGTGTTAAAAGCAACATGTATGCAACAGGTCCAGTTACAACAAAGAACAAGGCATAGTGTAGAAGCTAATAAGCAGTGCAAACAAATATGTCGAGTGTCAACAGTCAGCGGTGATGCAATAAAAATTGTATGCAACATGAACGGCTAGTGTCTCATGGCAGTAAAGATATAATGGCCGTGAACAGCAAGTAAAATCGAGGAAGTGTATAGTTCGATCAGTATCCAGAAGTTTAGTTTAAGAAATCAAATGGCTGAAGTAAACACGATCAGTGAAGACGGAGTTAAATTCACAAATCAACATCAAGGTTGATCAAGTAAAAAAATCAAGTTAGTCAATGCCGAAGTCAAAATGAAATCAGAGAGTAAAGTCAAAGAATCAGAGAATTCAAAGCCATGGTAAACACGAAATCACGAGTTCGAAATCAATGTCGTGCGAATCAAGTATCACAAAATATATGCATATGAAAATGACAAAAATCAAATCCAAATAAAATAGGAAAGTAGCTGCCTTAACGATCAAGGAAGGATCGAACGGTTTCAAGCTTAAACCGTGATAGTGAAATAAGGGAAATATTCGAATTGGACAAGTCAGTGAAATCTAAAACGTTCAAGCATTATCAAGCGGCAGAGAAAATGTTTAGACAAATTCAAATAAAAAATATGTGATGAAAATTTTGGAATTCGAATCCTATAAATTGTAATCAACATCATCGGCAAAGGTATAGAGTTCAAGCATTGAAACCAGAAATCAAAAAGAGAAATTCACATACCATATCAAATCCGAACTCGATCAAGGAGGAAGAGCCGCGAACAAGTTTATTGAAGCAGAAACTAACTCGATAAAGCAGTCAAAGTCATATCAAGAGACGATCGACCAACAGAGCAAGAAAATCAAACATTTACAGTCGCGATCTCCCAATTTAAGAAAACCCTAATTTATGTAGAAAGAGGATCGAGCCACCATTTTCAAAAAAACAAAGCAAAGAGGAACGGGTCGAAATAAAAGGGGCCGGCCTCTTCTATATTAAGAGTCTCTTCTTTTAAAAATTATAAAGGGCTTTTAATTTCTTAATTAGGGTTATTTTAATTTTGTTTTTAAATTGTTCTTAATGTATATTTTTCTTTTTTAAACCGTTGTATTTACTAGTCGTGTGACTAGGGGACAAACTACGTGGCGTAGTTTGAGAATTCGCAACTCAGTGGCTGAGTTGTGACAGGGTTTTGAACGTAGAGTTAGGTTAGTCAGTAGCGGGTGTCGTGAGTTTACGTGTGTAAGCGTGTGACTACTTAATTTCTATTAGAAACCTTGGGGGCAGCACGTAGGCAGGGTTTTGCCGAAGCTGGGTAAATTCTGTGTCGTTTTATTTCTGCATTTATTATTCTGCTTTTATTTGTGCTGCTACTATTCTACGATCTGTGTTGAAATTATTTTATAAGCTTCCGCAATTAATTAATACTATCACCCTATTCACCCCCCTCTAGGGTGAAATCGATCCTACACCCATTAGTACTGGAGGCAGATTAGTCATAAACGCGATAGTTGGTGGCCCTCATACTGCAGACAAGAATTGGCAAGAGATGAAGCGTTATGCTAATTTCCTAAAGCATGCAGATTCTGAATGTTGTTCAAACACGGTAGATGGGACCCCAGCTAAACATTAGCAAATGATGACGGACGATATAGTGTTCAGGAGCAGAGATGTTGATTAAGTGGAGGCACCTACCATTGATCCGATGATCATCTCGGCCACTACTGGGCCGGCGTTTTTGAGAAGAATACCGATTGACTATTGAAGTTCTATTAACATTATCTTCAAAAAAGCGTATGACCAGTTGGAGATGGAGACAAAGGATCTAAAACAATCTAAAGCCCGTATTCATGGCTTAAATTGTGCGGTTACAGATGCAGTGGGTTTTGTTGAATTGCCGGTTGAACTTGGGGAAGTTGAATGTAGGAGGGTGTAGATCATATCGTTCATTATTTTGGAGGTTGATTCCCCGTATAATGTGTTCCTGGGTCGACTTGCCTTGGCGGAGTTTAGGGCAGCTTTGGCCCCGTGGTGTCTAATTTTAAAATTTCCGACAGATGAAGGAGTCGGTGTTGTGCATGGCGACCAGGCGACTGGCCGTGTATGTTATGTGGCTGAGCTAAGAGAGGTCCGGTGAAGAGATAAGGGAAAGGTTGTGGACAACTCAGTCCACATCCGAGTCACTGAAAGTTGACAAATAATGCTTGAGCCTTAGCTCGGGCAACATGATCGGATCTATAGAGACCTAGATCCAAGGGACGACGATGAGGAACCCAAGGAGCCAAAAGTAGTACCGGCTGAACTGACGATCGACATTCCAATCACCTGTGATGACCCATCGCATGTACTTAAGATTGGATTACAACTCAACCCCTTAATGATCTAGATCTTACTGATTTCCTCTAAGCGAACCTAGATTTTTTCGCTTGGACACATTCCGATATGTGCAGGATTTCTCCTGCCAATGCGAGTCATATATTGAACGTAGACCCGAGGCGCATGCCTGTAAAGAAAAAAAGGAGAGGCATAGACCCGGAGAGGTCCGTTGCTCTTAGAGAGAAGGTGGAAGAACTCAAAGCCAATGGGTTTGTCTGCAACGCCCTCTACCTCGAATGTGTGTTTAACCCCGTGCTAGTGAGAAAAGCAAGTGGGAAAGGGAGGACCTGTGTTGACTACTCAGACCTGAACAAGGCATGCCCCAAGGATAGCTTCCCTTTACCCAGAATTGACAAGCTGGTCGACTCAACGGAAGGACACGAGTTATTGTCATTCATGGATGCGTATTCGGGATACAATCAGATCCCGATGCACATTCCAGATCAGGAACATACTAGTTTTGTCATAGATGTTGGACTATATTGTTATGTCCTTTGGGATGAAGAATGCAGAAGCGACTTATCAGTGCTTGGTAAATCGGATGTTTAAAGACCAAATTGATAGGACAATGGAAGTCTATGTGGATGACATGCTCATGAAGTCACGGCAGTCAAATGAC
The DNA here is from genome assembly GCA_030765085.1 of Allium cepa. Taxonomy (NCBI): domain Eukaryota; kingdom Viridiplantae; phylum Streptophyta; class Magnoliopsida; order Asparagales; family Amaryllidaceae; genus Allium; species Allium cepa. The sequence goes on from CM060928.1 coordinate 917,665,050, forward strand.
CACATTCGAGACATGGCGGAAATGTTTGATTACTCATGTACTACGGAATGAAAATCAATCCACTGAAGTGTTCCTTTGGCATTGCTGGAAAGATTTTAGGTTTTATTGTTAATGCACGGGAAATTGAGGAAAACACAGAAAAGATTCAGGATATTCGAGGCATATAAGTGCCCAGAACTATAAAGCAAGCATAAAGCCTGAATGAAAAAGTGGCCGCGTTGAGTCAATTCATATCCAGAGCAGCAAACAAGTGTATTCCTTCCTTTGATGTGATAAACAAAGGGAAGAGAAATTTGGAATGGATGCCCAACTGTGAGGATGCATTCCGAGCTTTGATATGACATTTGGAAAGACCCCCAGTGTGGACAAAGCCTACAGACCATGAAGTGTTGTATGTATACTTGGCCGTATCTCAATATGCCTCGGTTTGGCCTTAGTTCGCGAGGAGGACCGAGTTCAGAAGCCAGTGTACTATGTCAGCAAACTTTTAACGAGGCAGAGAGAAATTATCCTAAAATTAAGAAGCTAGCTTGCTGCTTGGTATCACGCAAGCTTCGTTTGTACTTTCAGTCACACCCGATCAGTGTTTATACCGATCAACCTTTGCGACAGGTGCTCCAACGACCCAAAACCTTTGGAAGGTTGCTGAAGTGGAACATTGAGTTGAATCAATTCAACATCACCTACCAGACATTGAGGGCTATCCAAAGGCAGGTGCTAGCGAACTTCATTGCAGAATTCACCATATTAGACGAGCCAAGCAGTGAGGATGTTACTCCCCCCATTCGATGGAAACTGTACATTGATGGGGCATCCAACGACCATTGTTCTGGGTCTGGTGTTATTCTTGTATTTCTTGAAAACCGATCAATTTGTTATGCATTGAAGCTTGATTTTCCAGCAATGAATAATGAAGCCAAGTATGAAGCATTGCTTGCAGGATGAAAACTTATCAAGGAGCTCGGAGTAAGATCGGTTGGAATCTTTTGTGACTCATAATTGGTGGTGTACCAAATACGGGGGGACTATCAAGTAAGGGGGTAGAGACTTGCCCCATACCTTGCACGAGTTCAAGAGCTATTGGCAGACCTTGAATATTACGATATTTCATACATCTCATGCGAAAAAAATGGGGAAGCCGATTCGTTGGCAAAATTTGCAAGTACTCATGATGCCCAGCAGATGGAATTGGTTCCTGTCGAAATATTACATGCTCTGAGTATAAATGAGATGGAAGTAGATTTGTGTTGGAAACAGAAATCGAAATGGAGTCACGGATAACCCCTTTCAAATGATACTTGCTACACGGGGTTTTTCCCAAGAGAAAGAACAAAAGACGGCAAGTCATTCACAAAGCTTCGCGATATGTAATGCGGGACAAAATAATATATCGGAAGGGATTCTCGATACCCTTACTTCGGTGCATTACTTACGATTAGATAAAAAGGGTCTTAAAAGAAGTCTATGAAGGAGAATGTAACGAACATACTAAGGGCAGACATTAGCCAAAAAGATCCTCCGCTATGGATACTATAGGCCAACCGTGAATCAGGACGCCGCAGACTATGTGCGAAGATGTCACAAATGTCAAAAATATGCAAAAATCCCGAGAGCTCCGCCGACGGAACTCACACAAATGGTTAGTCCTTGGTCGTTTGCAATATAGAGAATCGATATAATCAGCTGCATGCCAATCTCCAACGGTGGTGCAAGTTACGTAATAGTTGTAGTCGATTACTTTACCAAGTGGGCGGAAGCAGAGCCCTTAGTTACAATCACCACCAAAAAGTCATTAATTTCATTGTGCAAAACATCATATGCCATTTTGGCCTCCTACGAACTATCATTATGGACAATGGAACTCAGTTCAAAAGTAGGGAGTTCAAACAATTTTGTCAAAAGTATGGCATTGAGAAAAGGTTTGCAGCAATTGCTCATCCAAAAGCCAATGGACAAGTAGAAGCCGTAAACAAAATAATAAAATCCATATTGAAAAAACATTTAGTGGGTGGATGAGCTTTCGAAAGCACTTTGGGCTTACAGAACCACCCACAATTCTACGACTGGCTACACTCCATTCACATTGGCACATGGCACGGAAGCTGTTATACCCATGAAACATGAAGTTCCTTCACATCGGGTAATTCATTATGATACTAAGTTGAATCAAGATCTCTTACTAGAATCACTGGACCTTATTGATGAAAAACGTGAAGATGTTGATTTAAGGGTGGTTGCATATAAGCATGGAGTCGCTCGATATTATAATGAAAAAGTCGACTGAGAATTTTCAATGTAGGCGATTTCGTTTTGAAGCGAGTTCCGATCCCATTACATATGAATCCCACATGGTAAGGTCCATACGTCATTGAACGGAAGCTTGGAGAGGGAACTTTCAAGCAAGCGACCGTCGATGGCACGGCACTCCCCCGACCATGAAATAACGAGTATCTAAGACATTATTATACTTAGTTGTTTCCTTTGCATTTTAGTAGCAATTGTTTCCAGTATGTTTTTTTGGCATGTAATGAGACAATTCAGTTGTTCCTCTTAGATCATTGATAATAAAGGCTTGAAGCCACTTTTCTATGAACTATCGATGTTCCGTGTGTTGTAATTGCATGGCAAAAATTAAATCACATTATTCAATCTGGTGTATGTTCGCATGCGCAAATTGAAAATCAATCGACATAAAAAAAATCTCTATGTCCCCAGAGTGCGGACTAGAGTACTCTGAGTCCTCAGAGTGCAAACTAGAGTGTAAATGACATAAAAATCTCTAAGTCCCCAGAGTGTGGACTAGAGTACTCTAAGTCCCCATAGCGCGGACTAGAGTATAAATAACTTAAAAATATCTAAGTCCCCAGAGTGCGGACAATAGTACTCTAAGTCCCCAGAGCATAGATTAGAGTATAAATGTCTTAAAAATCTCCAAGTCCCCAGAGTGCGAACTAGAGTACTCTGAGCCTCCAAAGCATGGACTAGGGTATGAACAATTTAAAATCACTATGCCCCAGAGTGCGGATTAGAGTACTCTTTGTCCCAGAGCACGGACTTGATTATAAACGACTTTAAAAATCTCTATGTCCCAAGAGTGCATGTGACTACCGTGTCCTCGACCATCAGAAATCGACACTAATATATCCACGGTATTCACGTGCCGTAAATCCATGTGCCAGGGAGGAAAATTATCAAGGGTGTAAAGAACATAAAGATAGAAGATGCCAAATAATAGAATCTCATATCGCATTCAAAAATTTAATTATACATAAATGATCAGAGTCAAACACAAATCCAGCTAGATAGTTATAACTGGCTATCCATACATATGCTGGAAAATACATACCACATGACAAAATGGAAAATGGGTAGATATCTACGTAAGGTATTTTAGCTTTATAGCTCCAAAAGACTTCTCCAAAATGCTCCCCAACATACTCCAAAATGCTCCTAAGGTATCCTGACTACACGGCTGCTCGAAAAATAGGGCACCAAGAGTTTAAAGGGAAAAACAAACTTTGGGTCAGTCATGGGACCGGTATGAGAACTCAAAGTACGATGTTTTGAAAACAAAAAGGTATCTCATAAGACCACGCCGCACATAAACACGGAATGAGTTTTTACCTTATGATAACCAAAACTCTTTATTACGTAAAATTCAGGGATATTATTCTTAATGACTTTCTTTAAAAACATTTGCAAATAAACTTATTAATCTTAGCCGAAATTGTTACATTGATTAAATTCCAGCATAATAGGTTTGAAATCAAGTCCGAATGTTCTTATTGGAGAATGGATTTCCATATATATGACCAGGTGAAGGGACTACCTTCCGATGGGTACATCTCTTGATGGATGTCCCGAGGAACCATCACGAAGCTCCTCTACCAACACAAGACTGGCCTATCTCTATAAATAGATAGTACCGAATATGTCATCCCTCGATCGTTACCAACCTTTATCCGATAGCTCTCTTCGCATACATCCACATTAATTTACATCCCAAACGTCATGGCAGGAAGAAATATATCTATAAAGGGGTGATCATACCCTGATTGGGAATGGCCCACTTAGCCTTGCTGCATCTAACCCTGTTCCGGTCATTTCCGGTTGGTGAGGCTCGAGGCTACGATTTTTTTTTCACATAGCATACATCACATCTTGGAATGCCACATGGACATTTCCATTGACTACTGATTGCCTTCCAAAAAAATACAATCCTTGAGCTCGTACGCCTCAAGGAGGGTGTTACGCTAAGAGAAGTTGCCTTCTCCGCCACCATTGATGTACTTTTTAAAAAACCAATATACATAACTTTTAGAAATGCAATGTCAGATAAAAGTCCATACAAGTTGTCCAGGAACAAGATAAATAGAAGGTACTTTCCTCGGCCATTACTAGGTGAGATGTCCTTGTAGTTTTGAGGTTTTTTCACAACAAAGAGACCACCGCTACAATATAGTGAATCAGGAGCTTATCCCTAATTAATCAACAAGTAGTCTCTCGTTATTATTCGTCTCAATATCTCCATCTTCAAACATCTTCATCCTTTGAACACGTAAACTGGTTCGAAGTGGTTTTCGGATAGGAATCACCCAAATCCGACCCCGGTTCCATCGAAATCTAATCATGATAAAATGATGTAATTAGGTGATTGTTTTTTAATTCATTCATTTCCTTTACCAAAATATCTTTGAGAGATATATATTTTCAAAATAATCTTCTAGTGAATACGGAATCATTTAAACCTCTTTTTGAATATTTCTCAAATCATTTTTAAAGAGTATCTTTTGGGATTATTGAAATCGTTGTACTTTTATTCAAAATTAACTTTCGTATTCAACGAGTGCTATGGGAAGAATAACGTTGAGATCGCCTTTTAAATTCCACGAATATGACAAGTTCCCTCTTTGGATTTTAATAATGATTATAAGAAGATTATTTCTATAAAATCCAAATTGAGCATCTAGGCTGTCCTTTCGATATGTTCCACCCCTCGCCTAAAAGAGAAAACTGAGGCCAGGTAAGTTCAGGGAACCGGTTGCTCCATCCTCAACCATAGTTACACACCTTGTTTCCACTTTTAGATCTCACGGACGGGACAAATGTACTAGTCGGTTCCGCATACTCATTTTTCCTTTTTAAACCACTTAAATACCATCTTCGAAATAATGTTAAATTGTATAAATTTCTTTGGACATGCTTTATTATTTACTTAAAAACATTTACTAAGGATTTGGGACGGAATTGTTAAGTTTCATCCTTTGTTTCAAAATTTATTGAAAAGTGTTGTGAAAAATGTTGCATATAGTGTTACAAAAAGTGCTTTAAAAAGCTATATTCTTCAAAACAATTTTTGTATCATTTAGAAAACTATCTTTTCAATAAATCACTTTTAAAACGTTTTGAAAGATTTTTAGAATTTATTTTATATTTTTAAAACATTAATTTCATCAATTTCCAACTTTGGTCATTTGGTGCAAAAACTAGAATTTTCTTGAAAATTGTTTTTGCCATATTTCAAAATATATAAGATTAAATCTTGATTTTATTTTTTATATAAAATATATGGATATAATGATTCGTAAAATTCTTACTTTGAAGAATTCCGAACTATATTCTACTTCGTAGGTTCATTTGAGCTTTTAATGCGAAAACGCGAACTACCGTTACGCGACGAGTCAAATTTTTGGCATACTTTGAGATTCATATCAAAAAAATTTCGAAACAAGTTTAAACACTTAGGAATCATTTCTAAAGTATTTTCAAACATTTTTCGAAAGTATAAATGATACCATATCACATTTCATTTCTTTTGGAAAGTGATTTCCATGTGATTATACGTCGTGTAAATCCGTGACTTATTTCAACATATATATTCAATATACAACTAATAAACATCCAAAACAATGTTTATAATAATTTTAACATATTACATGTCATATGAACTTGCAAATCAACTTAACAACTTTTTCTTTACAATGTCACATGATTTTCATTTATGTACATATTTGCTTACTAACTTTTGCAAATGTCTTAAAGGTGGTTGGTTTTTTTTTCAAACACTTATCAACGTCATTATTAACATCCAAACGACATTTATGACTTGCAAAATGTGATAACCCGGATTTTGAATAATAGTTAATTGGATAATTAACTGAATTTTTAACTATTGAGATACTGATTTTATTTGATAAATATACAAAATAAAAAAAATTGGTAATTTATATTATCTGGATGTATATAAATGGATTTGAGTTGTAATAAATGTTGGAATATAAATATCTAAAATTTATATCTCTTGTAGTAAATTAATAAAAATATATAAATAGATTCATGCAAACTTTATGATATTAAATTGTAAATGTATACATATGTAAGTATATAAGTGTGTGTATGTTTTGTGAATAGAAAGCTTTTATTTATTATTCAATATATTCAATTTTCAAAGGATATTTAAAATTAAAATCCTGTATTTCAAAACACTAAAAATAAATATTTGATAGTTCAAAGGTATGATAGTTTAAAATAAGATTTAACAAAGGTCTAATACACTTTCTTTTATACTTGAGTTTAATGTAATTCGTGTACATATATATATATATATATATATATGTGTATATATATATAAAAGAAAAAAGGAAAGAGTTTAAAAACATAAACATATATTAACAAAACATAAGTAACTAATAAACTAAAGGGGTTTTAACATTTGTGGCTTAACAAACATGCATAATTACAAGTGGCATACTTCATTTCTTTTAAATAAATTTTTAGATAATATGTTTTAGAAGGCCAGGCTGTTTTCTATTCAAAAAAGCATTCTTCTTCATTTTTTTAATTTATTTCAAAACAAAATCTGAATACAAACCTAAGAAGGAAGAATTAAGATCCAATAACTACTCATCTTCTTTTGAAACCCAAACCAAAATTAAGCAATAATAAGATAATAACAATAAACTTCATCAAGCTTTCAGCTAAGTAGAGCAAGAAAAAAAATTCAAATTCAAGTGCAACTCATAGTCCTGATCAAAGAACAAGCCTGAAGTTTCAAAAACTCTGTTCCCCTGATCAGATCTTATTTCAGGTGAGTAAACTTCACCTTTTTATGCCTAATCTACTTTATTATCTGATACAAGTAATAAATAATGGCATCATTGTTGTGTAAATGTTCTGCATTAATGAAGAAAATGTGTTTCTGGTCTGGAAATACAAATTGAATGTACTAGATGAATGCATGTATGTCTCTGGTTGTTATCACTGGCCAAATTTACCTCCAAAAATGTTATTCTCTTCAGTTAATTACTGATTGCTCATGATGTCTTAAAGAAATATGTTTATAAACATGAAAACTTATTTTTTTTAAATAGTTTCCAGCTTTCAATAAATTTATAGTCTTTGTTCTTCAACAGGGTGAGTAAATATTTTTTAAAGAAAAATAAAATAAAATAGTTTAAATCTGGAACTAAACTTACTGCATACAATAAATCTATGGATAACATTGGTTTGCATGGATGTTTTTCAGTTGAATAAGGTTTGATATGTGTATATGAATGTGAATGCCTGTGTGTAATATATGAAGTGTCTGAGAATTGGCCTTTGTTATTCTTACAGGGTTGAAATAAGCTTTTTCTTTAAAAAAAAATTGTCTTCTCATGTATTCGATTTTAGACATTTATTCCTAAAAGAAAAATATGAATAACGATGTAATCTTAATTATCAAAATGGACTCGGGAATTTATATTAAGTTTTATCTCAAAATTTTACAGATTACGGTGAATATGAAAAATATGGGTTAAAATTGATCAAGCTAAATTTAATCTTTAAATATATAATCTGAAACGTTGAGCAAATTGATGAATATTAATGTGAATATCATGATTTTTAAATAGGAAATTGTTGAGTTATCCTAAGTTGCTCGACTTTGGGATTATCGACAATTGCCAATGATCTACGCCAAAATAGAGTTAGGGTTGCTGTCGAGGATGGCCGGAGGGTTGTCGATCACAGGAAAATTGGTCGTAGATTTTTCTGATGATTGAGGAAGTGCGTCAAAATCAAACTAGGGTTCGAAGTTCAATTTGTGGAGCCATTGTTATCGAAGCAATGGCGACGGCCATGGGAGATCGGAGATCATTGCGAGTATGGGGATCGCTGCATGGACCAGTGAAGATGTTCTGGTTGGAGGGACTTAGGCTCTGATCATCAGGATCGTCGTGCCAAACTTATTTTGTCATTGTGGTTTGGGTTCCTGCGTTGAGCATGAGTGCTCGATTTTGTTTTCCGTTGTTATTTTTGGATCTAGATTCTCGTGTGGGTCGACGAGTTGATCGTCGTTTGGATGGTGATACTGGCGAGGCACCGGAGTCGGCATGATTAAGTGCATGTGCACGTGTACATGGAGACGCCGGTAAACTAGCAGATCTAGAAGATGATGAGATTTTCGGGTATGAGTTCGGAGGAGTTGGGTTTTGACTCGAAGTAGATGTGGAAACTCGAGTTTGGGTTCGATGAAGTTGAATGATGGCTCGGGTTTTGAGATAGCAGGTTATTGAAGAAGTAGCAAGTTTTAAGATCAAAATTTGATCCAGTAGTAACAATTTATGGACTCTTTCAATTTAAAATGATTAAGGGTTAATTCAAGTTGAAAATTTATTTAAGGTTTGAGAACAGAATTATTTTGGGTTAAAGAATTTCAATATTTATAACTTTTTAAAGAGTTTACTTAAATAAACTTGGTAATGTAATTAGATTGATTTAAGGAAATTAAGTATAGTTAATAAGTATAATTAATTATAAAGGATTAATTAAGAAATTAATTAAGGGTAATTAATTTACTTGATGTATAAATGATTATGGATTAAAAATTAATTAATTTAAGGGTTAATTAATTTGTAATTAAGTTCATTTATTAGATAATGAAGATTATTAATTAATGATTAGAGATTGATAAATTAAGCAATCCAGTGTAATTAAGAATTAATTAATTAAGTAATTAGAGATGAATTGATTGGTAATTAAGAATTTATTTACTTTGAAATTAATGATGGTTAATTTAACTTTAATTACTTAGAGAAGTAATTAGAGAATTGTTAATAGTTAATGAAAATTATTAACTAGGGATTGTGAAATGGTAAATTAATGTGATTAATTTAAGGAAATTAATTGGATAATTAATTAAGGATAATCATTTGTGGAATTGGTTGAGGATAATTACTTAATGAAAGTAATTAAGGATTAATTGCATAGTATAATTAATTAAGGATTAATTGATTAAGAAAAACTAACTAAGGTTTAGTTAATTAATAAGTGTGATCAATTATAGGATAATTAATCAATGTAAGTGATTGTAGGATGATTAATTTGTGTAATTAATTAAGAGTTAATTACTTATTGTAATAATTAATCAAGGGTGATTAATTAAGAAGGATAATTAAAGGATGGTTGATTAATTGGTTTATAATTAATCAATATTAAGTAAAGGTAATCTAGAAGGCTAAGATTAGTAATTAATTTAATTAGAGATAAATTAAATTAATTAATTTTTTGAAGTGATCAATCTTGCTTATGAATGATTGAAATAATGTTAAAAGCTTTGAATTGGTTGATCTCTTATATGAAATGCTTTGTGATATGATATGTTGGGTGATAGTGATAATGTAGTTATCTATCAATGATAAATTGCTGTGTAAAAATTTCGTCCTGTATTTAAAGTTGAATTGTATTTAATTTAATAACTTAGGTTAAGATGACATGAGATTCGAAGAGACCGGAGCCGGGTATCAGTAAATACCCAGAACCACTTCGATTTGTAATTTACAAAAAAATTATATTGGTTATAGGGTATTAAACAGGCTGGAATGGAATTAATTATGAATATGGATATTTAACTTGAAACTATTATGTGATAAAGGTTGACTATGAGAACTCGTAAAAGGTTACGAGTTACCCTGATATTCTCGTGTGTTATGGTTTGGTATTTCATATCTTATGGGTTTACTCACGCTGGTTTCCAGCCTGACCCGGGTGTTACTTTGATGTAATGCTCGGGTCAGATCGAGTATTACAGATTTCAGATAAGGACGTTCTGAAGCTCAGGAGACGAGCTGGATGGCAGGAACGTATAGAGAGTTTCCGCTGTGATATTGGAGTATCTGAAATGTGATTGAATCTGTCCTGTGTTTGTGTATTTATGTAACTCTGATGTATTTAAAATGTAATTGACTGATGCAGTTTCCTTTGTGTAAAGAATATTATTTGATATTATATTTTGATCCACTGCGAATGTGAGGTTTCTGTGACTTGTTTCTATTTCTTCTTCTTTCTCTTTTCTTCTTCTCCTAACTATCTGGAATTTTCGTGATCGAAATTTCTGGGTCGTTACACTTGGTATCAGAACAAGGTTAAGCGAGAACCTTGACTCTGGTGGGATTACTCATTAAGGATAGGGTCAATGGTAGCCTAGAATGAGTTGAGTGTGTGTGTGTATATATATGAGAGCGTACTTGTTATTTTCTTATATAAAGATCTTAAATGATTTTATATAAGAATATATTTTGATATATAAAGCAATATATCTTTCTAATAAATGTTAAGGTAATTGGTTGTTAAATTATTAGAATTAAATTAAGTGGTAATAGAAATACAACCAAATTAAAATTAAATAAAGATAAGTTTGAAATGGATTCAAACTGAAATTAAATCTTGAATTTTGGGAAGAATTTCAGAATAAGATAATAACGGATTGATTTCTAGATATGATAATCTTGGTTATTATCATAAATGATTGTTGTAATATAATGTGTATTAATGATAACCAAAATGAAATGTTTTAAGGAAGTAAAACATTTAGGGAAGTACGACTTATAAATTGGAAATTAAAGATGATCTAAATTGTGAAGTTTTAAATCTGGGTCGTGCTTCAAACAAGAGTTGTTTGAAAATTTAAAGGAATTTGTTTTGAATTAAAACCAAGGGTGGTTTAAATTTTAAAATTTGCCTTGGTGGGCCAAGAAGTAAAAATGTATATATGTGTGGATATACATAATATCAAAGATGGTTTGAAATAAACTCTAAATGTTGAGTTTTAAATTTGGAATAAGATGTTTCACCCAAAGTGATAAGTTTTTGTACTTTTAAGTGATAGAAAATTAGGAATTTGAAATGAAGAATTTAAATTTGGAGTGGGATTAATGGGATTAAATTGAATTTAACTTAGAAAAGTTAAATAAGTTTAGAACAAACAACCTGAATTGGAAATTTCAAGATGAAATTGTAATTTAACTTGGGAAGTTAAAAGGTTGATTTGAATGGGGGTTTGTGTGATCTTAAAATGGGTTTGAAATCTGGAAATTGAAAATGAATGGATGTTTTAAAATAATTTGAATGATATCATCCTGTTGTTATTAATAATCTTTAAACTGTGAATTGGATTTGTTTAATGAAATGGGGTATGGTAATATATCCTTATTAAGATAAACTGGAATTTGGATTCAGAATTAAATGGTTTAAAGAGATAAGTTGATTTGATTTAAAGGATTAAATCAACATTTAAAAATTTAACTCGAATTTATATAATTTTGGATAGTTTAAATTTGAAATTTGAATTGAATTAGTTTGAATTTAATTTGATTTTAATTATTTGGAATTGTGATTGAAGATGGATAAGTTTAAAAGTTCAAATGGAAAATTTGAATTGGATTGATTTGTAATGAATTGAAATTGGAACTAGTTCAATTGAAATTTATTTGAATTAGTAGAATTTGAGATCAAAGTTGAATAAAGTTAAATTTGGAAAGAAACTGAGGTTAATTCAACTTGAATTGGAGGTAAATCAAGTTCAAGGGAAATTGAAGTTATTTTAATTGGAACTGAGTCAATTTAAATGGAAGTGGAAATTTAAAATTGAATTGATTGGAAATTGAGGTAGGAAATTGAACAGTTTGACTCTGGACTATTTTCAAAATAAATTGTTTTAAAATAAATCTATTTTTCCGAACTATTTATTGTACAACTTTTCTTTTTAAACCTAAAACTATCTAATACTTGTTTTACAATTATTTTTGGAACTATTTAACAATTTTTCAACTGTTTTATAAACTAATTACTATTTTTCAACTATTTTACAAATTAATTACTATTTTACAACTGTTTTATAAATTAATTTCTATTTTTCAACTGTTTTATAACTATTTACTATTTACAACTATTTTGCAATTATCTAACATTTTATAACTATTTGACTATTTTTCAACTATTTTACAATTACTTAACTATTTTACAGCTATTTTACAAACTAATAATTACTTTTCAACTACTTATCTATTTTTAATTTTTCAAGCTATTATCTAAATTTAAACTGGATAGAGTTCAAACTGATTTGATTAAATATCCATTCTAGATAAGAATTGAGGTGATAATCCAAATGAGGATTTAAGCAATTGTGAGTAAGTGAGTGAAAATCAAAGTGAATGTGAATAGAAATGGAATTGATTTGGCTAATAACCAATAAAGATAAATACGTAGGATGTACGTATATTATTCTATTCGCATAGTGATTTGATCCAGATTCGAGCACAGAATTTCGAGATAGTTATATCGATCCGAGTTGGGATTTTTCACTCGATTTTCAACGGCGAACCTGGATACTGATTGTTGATTGGTTCTGAATATTCTCTTTCATATCTATGGCTATGTAAGGAGAATGACAGTTTCTAATCAATAAACTAGATCTGAGTCCGCACTAGAAAGTCGGGTGTACAATACTAGTTCGAAAGTGAAATTGTATGATCGAGTGAGCGATCAGATTGGCATAGCGTACGGATGATATGTGTACATCGTACGGATTTGAATGAAATTTTTATTGAAAAGAATAATCAAGTTTGAATATTTGATTTTGAATGAAAAAATTATATATCTTTGTTTTATAAGATAAATCTCCCCTTGGTGGATCTATTTACGAAAGAAAAGGATACTGAAGGTGTTTTGAAGTATAAAAGGAGTTTTATAGAAGTTTGAAATGATCCAAAGTTTTAAAAATTATATATATCTGTGTGTATGTGTATATATATAAAGGATATTATGAGGATTTTGGAAAAGGTTTTGGGAACCTTTGGATTTGGAAAGGCTTTTGATTTTTGGGCAAAATCAATATTGAAAGTTGGAAAGCCTAGTTTGAGAACTATCGATTTTGGGATAATTGATTTTGCATAAAGGAGCCTTGTATGAGATCATACTAAGTGTATGATTTGAAAGATACTATATGTGTATAGTATAAAGTCGTTTGATGATGGCTCTGGGGAAAACGACGCTCTCTTGAAATGAACTTCTCAGGAGTGCCACTGGGTGGCGCTACCTTGAGCCCCAAGGGGGGGTTCTAAAGTTGATCCTATGAGGAGTCCGGACAAAACAAGTTCCTGAGGATTATGAGTAGTGTGTACCATAGTGAAAGTCGTGTGTGCCACTGAAAGCCAACAGTCTGCGTTTGATTTTATATCGGTAGACTGCGACTTATGGTAACATAGCGAAAGTCGTGTGAGCCGCTGAGAGCCAACAGTCTGCATTTGATTTTACATCGGTAGACTACGACCTATGTGGGAGTGGAGAAGTTTCATTTTTGGCAGCGAAAATCGAGGGCGCTGATGCCTACAGTTACATGGATTTTTGCTGTGATGGCAACGTAACCCTGGAATGTAACTGCGATCTGTTGTGGGTTCCATGGCGTAATCGAGGGGCACGGAGTGCCTACAGTTACATGGACTATTGCTGCGATGGCAACGTAAACCAGGACGTAATAGCGACCATCGATGGGGGTGATGATTTCCAGAGCATTCTCACCAAAAGATATTTCCTATATTTTCAAAATGTTTTCTATATTTTCAATAAAATTATTTTTCAAGTATTTTCACTGGGTGTTGAAAATGGGTCTGCTAAGTATTTATAGATTTTCAGTCTTACGCCTGATTAACGTATGACCGAATTTCTATGAGAACGATGATGGACTTGTTGAGACATCGAGTTATAAAAAGTAATTTTATTAAAACTGTTTTATAATACAAAATAGATTTTAAAAGTGATTTAAAAATGATCAAAGAAAATTTATATGATTTTAAGCATTTTAATAAGTTTTGGCTTCGTTCCTTTTCGAGGACGAAAAGATTCAAAGGGGGGAGGAATGTGATAACCCGGATTTTGAATAATAGTTAATTGGATAATTAACTGATTTTTAACTATTGAGATACTGATTTTATTTGAAAAAATATATAAAAATAAAAAAAATTGGTAATTTATATTATTTGGATGTATATAAATGGATTTGAGTTGTAATAAATGTTGGATTATAAATATCTAAAATTTATAACTCTTCTAGTAAATTAATAAAAATATATAAATAAATTCAAGTAAACTTTATGATATTAAATTGTGAGTGTAAACAAATGTAAGTATATAAGTGTGTGTGTATGTTTTGTGAATAGAAAGTGTTTATTTATTATTCAATATATTGAATTTTGAAAGGATATTTAAAATTAAAATCCTATATTTCAAAACACTAAAAATAAATATTCGATAGTTCAAAGGTATGATAGTTTAAAATAGGATTTAACAAAGGTCTAATACACTTTCTTTTATACCTGAGTTTTATGTAATTTGTGTGTGTGTGTGTATATATATATAAGGAAAGAGTTTAAAAACATAAACATATATTAACAAAACATAAGTAACTAATAAAATAAAGGGGTTTTAACATTTGTGGCTTGAGGGCCATGCATAATTACAAGTGGCATACTTCATTTCTTTTAACTAAAATTTTAGATAATATGTTTTAGAAGGCCAGGCTGTTTTCTGTTGAAAAAAGCATTCTTCTTCATATTTTTTTATTTATTCAAAACAAAATCTGAATACAAACCTGAGAAGGAAGAATTAAGATCCAATAACAACTCATCTTCTTTTGAAACCCAAACCAAAATTAAGCAATAATAAGAGAATGACAATAAACTTCATCAAGCTTTCAACTGAGTAGAGCAAGAAGAAAAAATTCAAATTCAAGTGCAACTCATAGTCCTGATCAAAGAACAAGCCTGTAGTTTCAGAAACTCTGTTCCCCTGTTCAGATCTTTTTTCAGGTGAGTAAACTTCACCTTTTTATGTCTAATCTACTTTATTATCTGATACAAGTAATAAATAATGGCATCATTATTGTGTAAATGTTCTGCATGAATGAAGAAAACGTGTTTCTGGTCTGGATATACAAATTGAATGTACTAGATGAATGCATGTATGTCTCTGGTTGTTATCATAGGCCAAATTTACCTCCAAAAAATTAATTCTCTTCAATGAATTACTAATTGCTCATGAAGTCTTAAAGAATTATGTTTGTAAACATGAAATCTTATTTTTTTTTTTAAATAGTTTCCAGCTTTCAATTTATTTCCAATCTCTGTTCTTCAACAGGGTGAGTAAATATTTTTGAAAGAAAAATAAAATAAAACAGTTTAAATCTGGAACTAAACTTACTGCATATGATAAATTTGTGGATAACATTGGTTTGCATGGATGTTTTTCAGTTGAATAAGGTTGATATGTGTATATGAATGTGAATGCCTATGTGTAATATATGAAGTATCTGAGAATATGCCTCCGTTATTCTTACAGGGTTGAAATAAGCTTTTTCTTTAAAAAAAAAATTATCTTCTCATGTATTCGATTTTAGACATTGATTCCTAAAATAAAAATGTGAATAACAATGTAATTTTAGTTATAAAAATAGACTCAGGAATTTATGTTAAGTTTTATCTCAAAATTTTACAAATTACAGTGAATATGAAAAATATGGGTAAAAATTGATCGAGCTAAATTCAATCTTCGAATATATAATCTGAAACGTTGAGCAAATTGATGAATATTAATGTGAATATCATGATTTTTAAATAGGAAATTTTTGAGTTATCTTAAGTTGCTCGATTTTGGATTATCGACAATTGCCGATGATCTATGCCAAAATAGAGTTTGGGGTTGCTGTTGAGGATGGCCGGAGGGTTGTCGATCACAGAAAATTGGTCGTAGTTTTTATGATGATTGAGGAAGTGTGTCGGAATCAAACTAGGGTTCGAAGTTCGATTTGTGGAACCGTTGTTATCGAAGCAATGGCGACGGCCATGGGCGATCGGAGATCATTGCGAGTGTGGGGATCGCTGCGTGGATCAGCTGTGACGACCCAGGCTTCTACGCCCAGAAAACCGTTTCATCTTGAAGAAAGAAAGGGATGAGAAAATAGAAAAGATAGATAAAAAAGAACAACAACATCAGAATCTCACAGCGGAACGAATAAATTATAATAATCACATAAGTATTTACATAATATACAACATCAATCAGAGTTATACAAACAATACATCACATACTAGACAGTTATAGACACCTGTCTAGTTCATACAACTCGATACAACTCAAACAAATACCTCAAAGATATCAACACAGCGGAACTATAAGTATATCTATAACGCTGAAGCCTCCTGCTCCATTGCTCCTCCAGAATTCGTCAAAGCTAACCTTAATCCCTTGGCTACTCGTAAAAATTTGAGTACCCGAGAGTTTATGGAAAAGAAAAAAAACTCCGGGTCAGACATGGGTCTGGTGTGAGTAACAGGTTAAAGTTGCTTAAATTTGAAAATCCTTTGAAATAAAAGGTATCACGTAAGACTCCCTATACATAAACATGGGTAAGTTTTTACCTTACGCTAACCAAACATTTGATAGGAAATTCAGTGATATTATAGTAGGTCTAGGGTTTTCAAGTAAATAGAAAATAGCCGAAATTGTTACATCTATTAAGTTCCAGCTACTAGCCACAAAAGTGGGTAATACAATCAAAACCGTTGGTACTTACTGGATTGTGGATTCCATACAATGGCAGGGCTACTGGGGTACCGCCCGTCACAGTACGTGTCCTAGATCAACGTACCGAGGATCACTCCCGACCCCTTGCAACACAAGGCCGGAACCATTCCTTACTGAACGGTCCCGAACAAGATAACCCCGGCAGTTGTTGCAATCAACCGCCCACACAGCCGAAAATAAAGGGACATCTAGATAGGGGAATATCCTTGTCCTGCTTGGGCATGACCCACCTAACCTTGCTGCACCTCCTCTGTTTTAGCCATTCCCGGTTGATGAGGCTTGAGGCTGCGATTACCTTTAGAGAATACATTTTCTTAGAATGCTCATCGCCCACCTGACGATGTTCTGAAAGCATTCAATCCATACAAGTTCGTTCCGGGTTCGAACGAAACCGAAGGCATTATCTCGTTACACTCATTTTGGAATCACCCTCAGAGTTAACGACAATAACCCTTGCACTCTGAATCTTCATATTCGCTCTAGATTCACGACCTATCGTTAATTTGGAATCGATGTGGTTTTCGGATGTTCCAAATAAGGACAACCGATCTCGGTCTCATCGAAGTCCAAAACGTGTCTTTTAAGGCCAAGTTGTCTATTTAGTCTTAACAGTTTAATTCAATATAATCAATATACACACAGATGGATAATTCATAATATCACAATAGATAATCACCTCATCATCATAAACAGATAATCAATATTATCATCCAAACAGATAATTAAATATTATCATACTTAAACCAAGCATCCATATCACATAGATATTATTCATGTCACATCTGAATTAACAATCATTAAATGTAATATCAATATCATTCATAAGCAATGATTTATAAATCACAATCTATAATTAATTTAAAACGAATTAAATTAACTACTTCTATCTCTAATTAATTTAAAGTAAATTAAATTAATTCTTTATCTATAAATCCTGCTTATACAACCATTAATTAATTATAAATCAAATTAGTTAATTAATTAATCTCTAGATATTCATCTTGATTAGATACCTTTGATTAATCATCTTCTAATTATAATAAGTAATTAGTCTTTATTTAATTTCCCAAATTAATTATCCTAATCATTTATAGTAATTAACATTTAATTACTTCATTTACTTAATTACATTTATTCTTAATTAATTACATAAATTAATCACCCCATTATTGATTATTCCTTAATTAACCAATTCTTAATTACATCATTAATTATTAATTAATGATCTTTAATTTAGATTTAAATTAAATTACTTTATTTAATTAAGTGATTAATCTTTAATTAAACACAATTATTAATCACCTTTGATTAATATCAACCAGTAATTAACTACCCTTAATTACTCATATTAATAAATAAATTATCCCATAATTAATTATCTCCATTAATTAATCCCTTGATTATGTACAAAAGTAATTATCCAAATTACTCCATTAACACATCATCTTTCACTAGTTACATTCAGTAATTAACATTAATTACTTCCTTAAGTAATTATGCCCATTGAATACACTAAGTAATTATACTTATCAATTCATCAAATGATTTTCTTAAATTAATTAAACTAAATTAATTAACTTAAATTAATCTTCTTATCAAAATTAATTACAAAAAGTAATTAATCTCTTAATTACTTCCATTAAGTAATTACTTCACAATTTACAAATGATTATCTTAAATAATTAATCTAATTAATTATTAAATTTAATCACATTAATTAGTTACTTAATAATTCTTAGTTGATAATTAACCGATGACATTACCTTAATTACTTTTTAAGAAATTATCTTAGATTTAAACATTATCAATTATTTCTAATTATAAATTAATCTAAATTCTTAATTAAATAAATCATTCTTTAATTATCTTATTAGTTAAATTATTTTATTACCTTAATTATCTCTAAGGTAATTCATTTCTACTAATGATTTCATTAATTTTAAAGTGTATTTAAACATTACATTTTAAATTTAAATTCAATTTCCATTTTGAATTTAAGATCCAAAATGATTAATCAATTTAAACATCACCAAAATTAAATTCAATTTATAAAACTTTTAAATAATGTGAAGAACATTCATTACCTATATATGAAACTTATGTAAGAAAAGTTTAAACTAGATTACTTAATTTTTTTAAAAAAAATTAAGATTTTAAAATACATTAATTATTTAATTTAAACTTGTTTTAAAACATTCAGATTTAAAAACTGATTTAAAATTTTAGATTTGAATTCAAAGAAGAACTTGAATCCAAAAATTTAACTTTGATTTAAAAACTTTGGTTTTAACTTGCTTTTAAAAACTTGATTTTAATTCTTGATTTAAAACCAAATTCATTTGAAACCATGGATTCAAAAGTTCATTTGAATTTATACTTTAAACTTTGAATTTGAACCACTGTCAAAATTCTGGTTTCAAATTTTAAATTAAATTTAAAATTTGAAAACTGTCAGGTTTGAAAACCTGAAAATCCATATATAAATATTCTAAAACTTTTATCTCATTTCAGTTTTGAATTCAAAAAGATAAATTTGAATTCACACTTCAACTGGATATGCACTTTGTTTAATCTGGTATACAATTTCATTTGAATCATCTTCAAAACCCAAATTACAATCAGGAAGAAAAAGAACCCTCTGCACACACTAAGTTCAACATGACTTCCACTGCACTTCAACGGCACGGTGCACGTGCACCGTGCCTCCGGCCACCTCCGGCCATCCACCAGAACTGCAACCCCTCACCGATGAACTCAAGACAACATCTCGATCATCCAAACCCACTACAGCATCTCGAATCAAAATCGAGTAACCTAAACAAAACCTGGAACACAACAGCTCTTTCCCCTCTCGAACCTGTCTACGCTTCGCCCCTGCTCCTCCGACCACCAGAGAACCGCCATAACCGACTACGGCTTCGCCTACCATCCCTCTACGAATTCCCAAAAGCCCATAACGCTCGATCGTCACTGGTCATCGAACGAGACCAAACACAACCACGGTAAAAACTAGGTTTAGAAACTTCAATCGCTTACCGCTGTCGCCACCGTGGCCGTGACCACCTCCGACTATTTTTCCCATCACCTCGGCAGGCTCCTCCACCTCTTCGCACAACCTGACCACTTCTAGTCTCGTAGATCATCAGAGATTCCCAAATACTCCAAAATAGTGCAAACCAGAATTTCACTTCCAATCCTCAACTAGAAAATGAAATCTTGCTTCCTAAAATCATTGTTTAGTATAAGGGTTCAGTTCATGTTCCTGAATTACTAAATTAACGCATTTGCATTTTTCCATAAATTCAAACCTTCCTGATAGATTTTGATTTGCAGAGAAAGGTTAAAGTTATCTTAACTTAATTAAATTTTTAAACTTAACTTTATAATCAAACAAACAAATGTTGTTTAGATGCTAAGTCCTAACAACAACCAGATAAATCAGGAATGATTTTTGAAGTAAGGTATGAACTTGAGATTAAAAAAAACAGGATGTCTCACAGGTTTTAATGCACGGACATCATTGCAAAACACACAAGAATTCAACAGTATGTAAACAAATTTCATGCTTAAGTAAACAACTAGATACTCAGTTTTACAAATGAAGTTACTCACCTTGATTAGAGAAGAGGGACAGAGCATAGCTAGTTTGAAAAGCAGTTTTGAACCTTTAAAACTAAGAAATGCTTTGCTTTTGATCCTAAATCTTCTTGCCTTGTTGAGTTGCAATGTTACTTAAGTTTGTTTAGATGAAGTTGTTTCAGTTTTTGAAAAAAAAAATCTTCCTAATATTTTCTCCTCTGACTTGCTATCTTGGACAAATGAAATGGGCAGATATACAAATATGGAAGTGTTTTGTAAAGAGGGTATGGGTTAAACAAATTAGCAGGTACACTTATCTTTTTTTATGACATTCGAATTGACTAGTTTGCTGCTAGGTATGGAAGCATTAAATGCTAAGTATTTGTTTCAGTTGTAAATTAAAAAAAGGAAAAGCTTGCTATGATGTAAACGAACAGAGATGGGAAGTTAAATATAGAAAGAGCTTTACAGGGGGTGTTTCTGGGGTTTGATATCTAGCCTGGTACATTTTTCTTTTTACTTTATCTTTGATCAGAGATTTGGAGGCTGAGATGATTATTAAAAACAATTTGAACTGACTTGTTTGTTGCTTAAAGATAGAGGCATTAAATGCATAAGTACCCTATGCTTTATTTTACTTTTTTTTATGTACTTGCTTGCATACCTAAATTACAGCTACTAAAATATTTCCTTTGCCTGGTACACTTTTAGTCTTGGTTATTTAAATGCTACTATTTTTTTTTTTTTTTTTTTTGCTTTTGCATCACTATTTTAAAGGCAACATATATACAAAACCTGGTTTGCTTTTGTACTTTATACATATATATACTTGCCTGCCTAACTTTTGTACATATCCAAAGTTGTTCTAGCCAATGTTATAAATTTTTAACCTAAGTATAGATCCATACTTTTATACTTAAACAAATTTGCAATCCTACCTTTCTTTTATTTTTAAACTTAAGCTATTAAATACTCCATTTACTTATTATTTATTTATTACTTATGTTTGTATTACAATTTCTTAAGTTTATGTATTCAGGCTTATTTTTATAACTATACATTTGGTTTACACTTATGTTTCATATTTATAAAGTTTGTTTTATTTTTAAACATTGTTGAATGATTTATTTTAAATTTATAGCTTTCCAAAATACGTGTATATATATAAACATAAGTTTAAAATAATAATTCCTATTTATTTAAAATCCATTGTAAAGATTTAAATTATTAATATAGCTAATTATTAAATCAAAATGATTTATAAAAGAATTATCCCTTTATTAATAAATTACTTATTGTATCAATCTATATTTAAAAATAACAAACGAATCTTTGGTTTAATTTAAATTTAAGCTAAAATTATTTTAAACAAATTAAACTTAAATCTTAAGTATTTTAAAGCCATATGATTATTTAATAGCTTAATACTAAATTAAATCAAATTTCCAAGTTATCAGAAATATTAGAATTAGAAAACATAACTTTATTTATTAATTTAAAACAAAGATTAACTATTTACAATACATATACAAATATATAGATATATATTGTAAATAGAAAACAATTAAATTAGCTTTCAAAAGATAAATTATCAGTTAAATATTTATTTTAAAAGAAGATTATTAAATCAATTTAAATTTTAATGTAGATTATTAAATTGATATTGCTCCAAATTTCCGGGATGTCACATTCCTCCCCTCTTAAAAGAATTTCGTCCCCGAAATTTAAAACAAAGGTAATTTAATAATCTAGTTAAAGAATTAAATTTTAAACACAAGCATATATCAACCATAAGTTAACAATCATAGCAACCAATTCAGCCAAATAAACAAATCTAACTATCCAGACAAGATTCCGGATAGAATTTTCTCGAGTTTCCCCAAGTATAAACACCGGGATACTCGCTTTACAGATCCCAAATAAACAATACTACTAAGCTACAGAACTTCTTCTCATCTAGATCTACAAAACTGACGCAGCGGATTAATCGAAACAAACTTCAATCGATGGAATGTAGCAATCGGTGAGTTGAGAATACTGCAAGGCCCAAATCCGTTGATCCAAAGATACCGGATTCTAGCTATCTTCGTCTCGTTGATCGTGCACGATGCCGAGAAAGAAGATCTACGATTCTTCGTACGTTGATCTAGCGCACTAGATACCGTGAATCGGCTTCTACGATCGTTGAATCGAGCGCACACGATTAACCGAAAGAGGAGATAGGAGATCACACTCAACTACCAATTTGTATGAAAGCACAAAGCTAACAAAAGAGAATTTTATTCAAATATCAACAACCTTGAAATGTACAACTCACTCCCTATTTATAGAAGTTTCAACCCTGTCCTTAAGTCGTATACGACTTACGACTTAAACTAAGTCGGCACCGACTTATCACAATAGCATATATACAACGACTCATAGTAATTACACCACAACATACTCACTAGACCGACTTACGACTCATCTAGATCATTGCCGACCTAACTGACTCAAGATACAAGACACACGACTCATCAGTAACTACAACAGCACTACACTGGACGACCTACGACTCAACAAGGTCGTGAGTGACCCAAATGATCAACACAACACGACTTACGACTTACAGTAGGTCGTTGCCGACCTAACACTTCCGACTTAAGGAAACACACAAGTATACTACCCTTAGGTCGTATACGACCTTACTACTCACGCGACTCACGAAGCAAATGACATACGACCCAAATCATACAATGACTCACTCACATATATACAACACAGTGACTCGACTTAGGTCGTGAACGACTCATCACTTACAAACCACACGACTCACGACTTAAATTCACAACACATAACGACTTACGACATAGCACTCATACAACTCAAACTTCATGCGGCATCTCCCTCTTGTGTCCTGTTAAGTCGTGACCGACTTAGCGCCTCTTCCTTAGGTCGTGACCCGTAAGAGTTAGGTCGTTAACTCGGCACATCTTCCCCTCTGGTCTCCAAATAGGTCGAGGACGACCTATAGTTTGAACCTCAAGTCGTGGACGACTCAAATCCATGCCGTTAGCTCGTATTGCTTCTCCCTTAGCTCCTATAGCTATAAGTCGTAACTCCTTCTCCTGTGGCCTGTTAGGTCGGGTCCGATACAAGCCCTTAACCCGTAGCCGACTTAAATCTTTAGGTCGCAGATAACTCAACGCGGCTTCATTAACTCGTAGCTCTTCCTCCTTAGGTCGGGGCCGACCTAGCTTAACCTGTGCTCGATCTAAGCCTTGTGCTTCCATAGATCGTGCTGCATCATCCTCCCCTGGTTGAGAAAAATTCGTCCTCGAATTTGTAACTTTTTCC
Source organism: Allium cepa (assembly GCA_030765085.1). Classification (NCBI taxonomy): domain Eukaryota; kingdom Viridiplantae; phylum Streptophyta; class Magnoliopsida; order Asparagales; family Amaryllidaceae; genus Allium; species Allium cepa. The sequence goes on from CM060928.1 coordinate 917,688,861, forward strand.
TCATCAGACTGTTCATCTCCATAATATGGCACAAGATGTTTAACATTGAACACGTCAGAAGTGTAAACATCCTCCGGTAGCTTCAACTTATAAGCATTTTCATTAATCCGTTTCACAACTTCGACAGGACCAATTTTCCTGGCTTTCAACTTGTTATAAGCACCCACCGGAAAACGATCCTTCGTCAATACAGCATAAACCAAATCACCTTCGTTAAATTCAACACTCCGTCGTTTCAAATCAGTAGCCTGCTTATACTTCTCATTTGACTTTTCCAATCGTTCTTGAACGATTCTATGACATTCCGTCAATCCTTCAACAAAATCAGCAGCTCGTTTAACCGTCCCCTTCGGTGGTGGTACCACCGCTAAGTCCAACGGTCCCCTGGGTAAATTTGAATATACAATCTGAAATGGACTGAATCCCGTGCTATGATTTACTGCATGATTATGTGCAAACTCGGATTGGCATAACTTCATGTCCCAACTCTTCAGATTGTCCTTCACAAGATATCGCAACAAATTTCCCAACGATCTGTTAACGACTTCGGTCTGTCCGTCCGTCTGCGGATGATAGGCGCTGCTAAAGTTCAACTTCGTTCCCACCATCTTCCACAAACTAAGCCAAAAATGACTCAAAAATCTGGTATCCCTGTCTGAAACGATAGACTCCGGCAACCCATGTAAACGATAGATTTCTTTAAAGAACATCTGAGCAACACGAACAGCATCCGTCGTCTTTTTGCAAGCAATAAAATGTGCCATTTTAGAAAATCTGTCAACCACTACATATATAGAATCATTACCACGCCGCGTTCTCGGCAATCCCAATACAAAGTCCATACTCACATCAACCCATGGTCTAGCCGGTACAGGCAACGGCATATACAACCCAGCATTGGTCGCGGTTCCTTTCGAAACTTGGCAAATATGACATCGCTCCACAAACCTTCCCACTTCTTTCCTCATCGACGGCCAAAAGTAAGACTGTGAAATCAATTGCAAAGTACGATCACGGCCCACATGCCCTTCCTCGTGTAACTCCTTGATAATTTTCAATCTCAAACTACAATCTGGAATACATAATTGATTCCCCTTGAACAAGAATCCATCAACCATCACAAATTCATCGGTATTTCCTTCCTTGACTTTCTCTACACATTTCACAAAGTAAGGATCTTCTTCAATCAGCTCTGGCAACATTTCAAACCCTGTCACCTCAACCTTCAATGTCGTTAATAAATGACTCCTCCTGCTTAATGCATCTGCTACCCGGTTCATCACCCCTGACTTATGTTTCACGACAAAAGTAAACTGTTGTAAATAAGCAATCCATGATGCATGTCTCGCTGAAATCTTGTCTTGCCCCTGTAAATGCTTCAATGCCTCATGATCAGTGTACAGAACAAATTCTTTCTGAAATAGATAATGCCTCCAGTGTTTAACAGCTTGCACAACAGCATAAAACTCAACATCGTATGTGCTATATCTCATCTTGGCCCCTGACAACTTCTCACTAAAATATGCAATAGGCCTTCCACACTGACTCAACACTCCTCCAATCCCAACCTTTGATGCATCAGTATGTAGCTCAAACAACAACTGAAAATCAGGTAAAACAACAATCGGTGCTGTCGTCAATAGTTCCTTGATCTTCTCAAAAGCAACTCCCGCTTCCTCTGACCATACAAACTGTTTCCCCTTCATGTAATCAGTCACTGGAGCCATCACGCTTCTGAAGTGTGGAATGAATCTTCGGTAGAATGACGCTAGCCCATGAAAACTCCTCACCTCTGTAATTGTCTTTGGTGGTGGCCAATTTCTGACTGCTTCAACTTTATTCTGGTCAACTTGAATACCCTTTCCTGAAACAACATAACCCAGAAATAAAACACTTCTTGTCATAAACACACATTTCTTCGTAGCAGCATAAAATTGTTCTTCACGAAGAATAATCAACACTTCCCTCAAATGTTGAACATGCTCCTCCGTACTCCTGCTGTAAATCAGAATATCATCGAAATAAACCACCACGAACTTCCCAATGAATGGTCTAAAGATTTGATTCATCACCCGCATGAATGTACTAGGTGCATTTGATAAACCAAATGGCATAACCAACCATTCGTATAACCCTTCTCTCGTCTTGAACGCTGTCTTCCACTCGTCTCCAGGTCTAATTCGAATCTGGTGATAACCACTCTTCAAATCAATCTTCGAAAAGATAGTTGCCCCACTCAACCGATCTAGCAAGTCATCTAACCTCGGCATGGGAAATCTATATCTCACGGTAATCTTGTTCAATGCTCGACTGTCAGTGCACATCCTCCACGTCCCATCCTTCTTGGGTACCAATAAAGCTGGTACAGCACATGGACTCAAACTCTCCTGCACTCGCCCTTGTTCAAGCAACTCTTCCACCTGCCTCCTCAACTCTTCATGTTCCTTCGGACTCATTCGATAATGTGGTCTATGTGGTAATACTGCTCCCGGAACAAGATCGATCTGATGTTGAATGTCTCTCAGTGGCGGTAACTCCTTAGGCAACTCCTCTGGAAATACATCCTCAAATTCTTGCAAAACTGGCTTCGCTTCTTCTGGAATTTCAACCTCTTCACTGCTCTCACGCCCAATCAACAAGTATACTTCAGGCTCCTCTTCAACCTCCTTAACAAACTCCTTCAAAGTCAACAGAGTTTTCAATTCCTCAATCTCCTCCAGCTTGCTCTCCTTCTGTTGTTGCTTCTTGGGAACCAAAGTGATTTTAGTACCCTCGAACATGAAACTATAGCTATTGGCTCGACCATCGTGTTGTACTGCTCGATCAAACTGCCATGGCCTGCCCAACAACAGATGACACACATCCATGTCCACTACATCGCACCAGATTTCATCTTTGTATTTCTTTCCAATAGAAAATTTCACGCAAGCTCTTCTCCCAACTTTCACTTCACCACCCTTCCTTAACCAAGCTAACTTGTATGGTTTAGGATGCTTCTCGGTTTTCAACTCCAATTTCCTCACTGCCTCTGTAGAGATAATATTATCGCAACTCCCAGCATCAATGACAAATTTACAAACTTTCCCAAGAATAGTGCAAGTAGATTGAAATATGTTATTCCTCAGCCAACTATCTTCCTCCTCTTGTTTTGGCGTCAAACAAGACCTCCTCATCATCAGATTACAACCTTCGTCTCCTGACACTTCTTCTTCCTCCTCAACATAAGGTGAATTAGAACATTCAGCTTCTTCCTCCTCATCCTCAGCTTCAACTATCATAGCTCTCTTCTTCGGTTTCGGTCATTCATTGCTTTTATGACCCATCTCCTGGCAGTTGTAACATTCGAACCCACTGCTAACCTTCGCCTTCTCACCCTCCTTCACAACTGGTTTGGCAACAGCTTTAGTAACATTAGAACTTCCACCGACACCCTTTGCTTGATTGTTAGAATTAGTAAACACACCACCTCCACGCCTTCCTTGCTTTTCCCAAACTAACGCCTTTTGATGTGCCTCCGCTACAGATCTGGGATCGAACATATTAACCATATCCTGGATCTGCATTCTCAACCCTCCAACAAACCTAGCAGTCAGCTGTTCTTCTGTCTCCATTATATCGTTCCTGGCAATGAGTTGGTAAAATTCATCTGCATAGTCATTTACTGATTTCGTCCCCTGCCTTAGATTCTGCAATCTCTGGTACATAAGCGATTGATAGTTGTATGGTAAGAATGTAGCTCGCATCAACTTCTTCATCTTCTCCCATGATTCAATCTTTGACTTTCCCATTCTCTCTCTTGTAAGTTTAGTTTGCTGCCACCATGCCAAAGCTCTCCCCCTCAACCTAGTAGCAACTAGCTTCACCCTTCTATTCTCCGGAACCTCCTTGAAATCAAAGATTTCCTCAACATTAGACAACCAATCTAAAAATTCCTCAGCTACCATTCCGCCTTTAAACTCCGGAATTTCCATCTTCATTCCTGATTCCCAACGTCGATCATCATCAATAACCCGATACTGACGTTGTCCCTGATCTCTATCTCTGTAATGAACACTTCCTCTTTCACCATCAAACTCCTCATCAAAGTCTGATGCATATCGTTGTCGTTCTCATCCTCCAACATCTCTACCACCACTCCTACTACCAACATCCCGTCTATCATGATCATCAACATTCCTCCTACTTCGATTATCAACACTCCTAGGCTCTTGACTTTCTCTCCTCTCCCGTTCTGAATGTGATGACACTCTACTACCCCCACGGATGGATTCAGGTGAATTTCTTCTTCTACTTTGATTCATATCAATCATAAGCTTCTCCAACCTACCAATGCCTTCATCAATCTTCTCATGCATACGTTGTTCCATTTGATCGGCCTCTTCTCTCCGATATAAAGCTTCAACGTTTTGATGACGATTAGCTCTCCTTGGTGGCATGATTCAATTTCACAAAATTTCAACAAATCGATACCAAAGTGATACTTCACAAGCAAATCATGGCTTCACAAGCTTCTACACAACTTCACAAAGCTCGGCCTTAACTCCTTAGCTTGAAACAAGCTTCCAATGATCCTCCCTAGGCTTGGCTACTTCACTAGTATACACGGCCTACTTCAAATTCAAACACTCTCAACACTTTGATCCAAAATGGAATGGATCGAAAGTTCTCCCTCTTGTTGTAACTTCAATATGAACACGATGAACAACTTCAAACTTCAACACTTGGCTGCAAGACCCGATTTAGCTATGATTGGCTAAAACAAGCTCCGATACCAAAAACTGACGCAGCGGATTAATCGAAACAAACTTAAATCGATGGAATGTAGCAATCGGTGAGTTGAGAATACTGCAAGGCCCAAATCCGTTGATCCAAAGATACCGGATTCTAGCTATCTTCGTCTCGTTGATCGCGCACGATGCCGAGAAAGAAGATCTACGATTCTTCGTACGTTGATCTAGCGCACTAGATACCGTGAATCGGCTTCTACGATCGTTGAATCGAGCGCACTCGATTAACCGAAAGAGGAGATAGGAGATCACACTCAACTACCAATTTGTATGAAAGCACAAAGCTAACAAAAGAGAATTTTATTCAAATATCAACAACCTTGAAATGTACAACTCACTCCCTATTTATAGAAGTTTCAACCCTGTCCTTAAGTCGTATACGACTTACGACTTAAACTAAGTCGGCACCGACTTATCACAATAGCATATATACAACGACTCATAGTAATTACACCACAACATACTCACTAGACCGATTTACGACTCATCTAGATCGTTGCCGACCTAACTGACTCAAGATACAAGACACACGACTCATCAGTAACTACAACAGCACTACACTGGACGACCTACGACTCAACAAGGTCGTGAGTGACCCAAATGATCAACACAACACGACTTACGACTTACAGTAGGTCGTTGCCGACCTAACACTTCCGACTTAAGGAAACACACAAGTATACTACCCTTAGGTCGTATACGACCTTACTACTCACGCGACTTACGAAGCAAACGACATACGACCCAAATCATACAACGACTCACTCACATATATACAACACAGTGACTCGACTTAGGTTGTGAACGACTCATCACTTACAAACCACACGACTCACGACTTAAATTCACAACACATAACGACTTACGACATAGCATTCATACAACTCAAACTCCATGCGGCATCTCCCTCTTGTGTCCTGTTAAGTCGTGACCGACTTAGCGCCTCTTCCTTAGGTCGTGACCCATAAGAGTTAGGTCGTTAACTCGGCACATCTTCCCCTCTGGTCTCCAAATAGGTCGAGGACGACCTATGGTTTGAACCTAAAGTCGTGGACGACTCAACTCCATGCCGTTAGCTCGTATTGCTTCTCCCTTAGCTCCTATAGCTATAAGTCGTAACTCCTTCCCCTGTGGCCTGTTAGGTCGGGTCCGATACAAGCCCTTAACCCGTAGTCGACTTAAATCTTTAGGTCGTAGATAACTCAACGCGGCTTCATTAACTCGTGGCTCTTCCTCCTTAGGTCGGGGCCGACCTAGCTTAACCTATGCTCGATCTAAGCCTTGTGCTTCCATAGATCGTGCTGCATCAAAAACAGGACAGGATATCAGACTAAGACAAGTCTGAATCAACAACTAAAACTCCCTGAACTGCTGGTTCTATAACCAGGGATAGATCTTACACGTACTCCCTCAGAGATACGTGAAATACAACGAATTCCAGTTATCCAAATTGACAATTCAATCCTGAAGACTAAACACTTATCCAGAATCAAATCTCCTACTTCAGAATCCCAATTCCTCCGTTTCTTATCCATAAAACTCTTCGGACGATCCTGGGCTTCCTTCATCCTTACTGATCAGCTCAACTCTTGCTGATGTCCTTAGAAACAAACTGAACCAAAGACAATTCAACAAATTGATCTTTCCAAGATCAACTGTAACGACCCAACTTCCAAACTCCAGGAAGTCGCATCGCTAAGAAGAAAGAAAGGGATAGAAAAGAGAAAAGAAAGAGAAGAAGAAGAAACAACACTAGAATCTCAGCAGCGGAACGAATAAATTATATTAATAACATAAAATATTACATAGTTTACAACCACTATCAGAGTACACAGATATACAACACATACTAGACAGTTTTAAACACCTGTCTAGTATTTATAACATAATACAACTCAGAGACAATCACAGATTACACAGTGGAATACTATATATCTAACGCAGAAGCCTCCTGCTCCATTGCTCCTGCACAATTCGTCAAAAGCTAACCTGAATCCCTTAGCTACTCGTAAAAATTTGAGTATCCAAGAGTTTATGAAAAACAAAAATAAACTCCGGGTCAGACATGGGTCTGGTGTGAGTAACAGGTTAAAGTTGCTTAACTTTCAAAAACCTTTGAAAAGAAAGGTATCACGTAAGACTTCCCACACATAAACATGGAAAAGTTTTTACCTTACGCTAACCAAAACATTTGATAGGAAATCCAGTGATATTATAATAGGTCTAGGGTTTCAAGTAAATATGAAATAGCCGAAATTGTTACATCTATTAAATTCCAGCTACTAGCCACAAAGTGGGTAATACAACCAAAACCGTTGGCACTTATTGGATTTTGGATTCCATACAATGGCAGGGCTACTGGGGTACCGCCCGTCACAGTACGTGGCCTATATCAACGTACCGAGGAGTACTCCCACTCCCCTGCAACACAAAGCCGGACCCGTTCCTTACTGAACAGTTCCGAACAAGACAACCCCGCAGTTGGTGTACACTGACAACTGCCCACTAAGCCGAATAAAAAGGGACCTCTAGACAGGGATCAATCTTGCTCTCCAGTGGGTGCGACCCACGAAGCTTTGCTGCACCTCCCCTGTTTTAGCCATTCCCGGTTGATGAGGCTTGAGGCTACGATTACCTTTAGAGGACACATCTCTTAGAATGCTCGTCGTCCACCTGACGATGTTCTGAAAGCATTCAATCCATACAAGTTCGTTCCGGGTTCGAACGAAACCGAAGGCATTATCTCGTTACACTCATTACGGAATCACCCACAGAGTTAACGACGATAAGCCTTGCACTCTGATTCACCATCTCGAATCTATAAGTACTTTTCCGTCAAACTCATTGCGGAATCACCCACAGAGTTATACTGACGTATAGCCCTTACACCTCGAGTCTTCACTCGCTCCACTTGGATTAACGACCTAACGTTATTTGGAAACGATGTGGTTTTCGGATATCCAAATATGGAAACTCGATCCCGGTCTCATCGAAATCCAAAGCGTGTCTTTTAAGGCCAAGTTGTTTTAAAGTTTTAAAACAATTCAATTATCTATATCCATACAAATAGATAAATCATAGGTTCACAACAGAAAATCAACATTATCATCATATTAGATAAACCATATTATCATTATTCAAAAGAATAATCTATATCAATATCACCATGCAACCAATGCATCCAAATCACTCAACATTATCTATCTCATATCCGAGATTCTAACCATCCAAAGCAAACAACACTATCCAACCATATAAGCAATGATTAACCACACCAAAATATAATTAATTTAAAATGAATTAAATTAATTACATTATTCTATTAATTTAAAGTAAATTAAATTAATTACTTCACCAATATCAACTTGCTTATCAATATTAGTTAATTATCAATCAAATAATTAATCATCATCCAATTATTCCTTTTAATTAATCACCTTGATTAATTAACTCTTAATTACATTCAAGTAATTATACACTAATTACTTACTCAAATTAATTATATTTAACCAAATACAGTAATTAACCTTTAATTACTTCATCATTAATTAATTGTAATTAATTACATCAATGCTTAATTAATTACATAAATTAATTACCTTTAATCACTTATTATTAATCTTAATTAATAAATCTTAATTACATCATTAATTATATTAATTAATGATCTCTAATTACATTTTAATTAATTGCCTTATTTAAATTAATTACTTTAAGTAATTAATCTTAATTTAAACCATAATTGTTAATCAACCTTGATTAACCCAATGTAGTAATTAACTTCCCTTAAATTACTTCACCAAATAAATTAATTACTCCTTAATTAATTCTAATTAATCCATTGATTAATTTACAAAGTAATTATACTCAAATATCTTCATTATCAAATCACTTCTAATTAATTGCATATAGTAATTACACATTAATTACTTCTCTAAGTAATTCCTCTTCATTTAATTACATTAAGTAATTATCCTCCATAAATCATCAAATGATTTATTTTAAATTAATTAAACTGAATTAATTAACTTAAAAAATCAAATTTAAACTCAATTAATTACAATAAGTAATTAATTCCTTAATTACTTGCATAAGTAATTATACTTAATAACCTACACAATTGATTATTTTTAAATTAATTAATCTAATTAAAAATTAAAATTAATCACATTAATTAATTATTAAGTAATTCTTTGTTAATGATCTTCATTAATTATTAACAACTCATTAATTATTTTCTAAAATAATTAACTTATTTTAATCATTATTAATTACAGATTAATTAATCATTAATTGATCCATTAATTAACCCCTAATTAATTAAATAATTAAGTGTTAATTAAAACTTAATTAAATCCATTATTACTTGATTAATTAATTATTAATCATTAATCAAAAACTAATTTTATTTAATTAATTATTCTTAATTACAAGTTAATTATTCAAAGAATAATTAATCCTAAACCCTTAAGATTAAACCCCTAATTAATTTAAGTAATTATTAATTTCATTAATTTATTAAATAAATTAATTATTCATTTAATTAAATTAAACGAAATATACAAACATTAATTTATTATTAACTTTAATAAGTTTAAAATCAATCTAAAATCCTTAATTGACAATAATACTTTTATTATAAAAGTAATTTTTACAAAAGTCAAACAAATTTCCTTTTAAAATTAAAATCATCTAAATTTTACATTATCATTCGAATTTGGTTTAACATTTAAATTTATAAACTTAAATTCATTTTAAATCAAAGATTCAAAATTAGATTTGAATCAAATTTAGACTTTATTCAAACATTACTACATATTTTAATTTCAAATTTAAATTTAAATTTCTTTTTAAAACATTTTAAACAATAAACTCTTTAAAGTTATTTTAAAGCAAATTTAAATTTAAAAACTTAATCATTTCAAATTTTAAGATTCAATTCAACTTGAATCTATAATTTAAATTAGATTTAAAACTTAATTTAAAATTTTGCTTTATATTTCAAATTCCAATTTAAAATTTGAAACATAACAATTACTAAACCTCAATAACTAGCTCGAGCTGACTCAAGCAACTCGAGTAACAATTCTTTCAAAATCATCTTAAAAATCAATTTAAATTTTCAAATAAAAACAGGTTTATACATAAACCTGTACTAACAGGTTTACCAACCCTGTAACTAAAACAAACACCCGAGACTAAACAGCAGTGACTTCGAGTTCGATATTCCCCAGCTTCGAGACCATCACAAAACTACCCGATACACACGAGCTTCTTCTTCTCCCAACAGCTAACTGATACGCTAGCATCCCCGTGCACTTGCACCACCACGGCGATCATCTCCATCCTATCGTGACCCCTTACGCAAGTCGACGGCCCTCTCCAAACCCCAAATCAACCCTCAATTCAACTACAAAAACCCTAAATCAAAATCAAGCACTCGAGTACCCAAAACAGGAAAATGTCAAAATGAAGATTATCAGCGTTCCCTCGCCTCCGACCACTAAAATAGATACCACTTCCGGCCATAGACTCCTCCATACCCCAGCCACCATCACCTCAAATCAGGTAAAGCTCGGTCTCTTAATTTGATCACAGTGATCAAATTTCTTGAACACAGTAAAACTAGGGTTATAAACATTAATCCTTAGTCACTACTTCCCCACTGCCTTGATTCCTCAATTACCATTTTTCCTAAATTCTCCTATCACCATTCTATCACCAGGAACATCACTGGCCACCAAATCACCTTAGATCGACAGAATCAACCCAAGACAGGTTTTCTAGAGAAAGCAGTAATGCTCAACCATTTCCAAGCTAAAAATCCTAATTTTAGTTTTAAAATTCAAGTTTTAGATAATGAAATCAGTTTGTCAACTTTAATCAATGATTCTAGAAAATCAAATCCTTATTTATTTTCAATGTGCTTTGTTATATTTTTATAATTCAGAGGCACTACAGAAATTTTTTTTCCTTTTTATTTTTATAAAATTCTAAACTTTAAACTCATAATACAACACCATATTGATTTAATCTTAAGCTTTACACTGATTTAAAACAAAAGGATGGGTTTAACAAATTTCTGAGCCTGGGATATCATACACCGCAAAATAATTACACAACAACTTGCATACTACAATCATTCATATAGCAGAAATGAGCTTGTAAATTTGCATGCACACAATTATTTTCAGAGAATATAAGCAACTAAATTATACTTAGGCTTATTATGTAATAAAATGTTACTCACAGTTTTTAGGAGCAGAGCATCCATTTTTACTTGCAAAGCTTCAGATTTTATTTTTTTTGATTTGCTTTAAAAACTGCAGATGCTTTAACTTCATCTTGCTTATAGAAATGCTCCCTGATCTACATGCCTAATTGTTTCCAGGTGATCACTTGCAGGCTTCCAGAGAAAAGATGCATGCAAGTTTGAATGTTGATTTCAATTAGAGGACTGCAGGCTTTAGTTGATGTTGAAAAGAACTGCAGGCTTGACTTAGCTTTTGAAGTTGCATGTAGGTTTCAGAAATTGCAAGTTGATTTCAGGTTTAAGAATTGTAGAATTTGATGATCAGGTTATTATGATTTATTTTGGTAAGTGGAAACATGGGTTTTGATTTGAAGATGAAAACTTCATATTTCCATGGCTGAAAATCTTAAGTTTTGAAAAAGAAAAAAAATGGAAAGGAAGAATGATCTTTGAGGAAATGTATTTGTATAAGTATATTTTGATTTTAATAGAAATAAAATGAAAAGAAAATTTTAAACATTACACTTGTTCACATTTTAACAATTGTCACTTAAGTTTATTATATGACTAACACATGTCAATTTATATCCTAAGAAACTTACACATGTATATTAAAAGTGTTTTAAATTTTAATTTAAATTGTTTATAAATACTTTAACTTATTTTATTCCGTATGTATATATAAATGAATTTTATTTCCTTTTAATTTTAGAAATCAAAACAAAACAAGTTATAAACAAAAGCTTATTCAAATATTTTTAAGTGTTTATTCTTTTAAATTTTTAAAATATTGAATTCCAATTTAAATTAAATTATAATCTCCAATTTTAAAATCAAGTTATATATATGCATATATAACTCTTATTAAATTTTTAAAATAACAAATCCTATTACTACAAATCTATTTATGTTCAAAAGAATTTAAGTATTATAATTTTTATTCAAAAATAACAAACTAAACAATATTAAATAATTTATAAAGGAGATTATAAATTTCCTTTATCACTCAATATATTAAAACCATAAGTAAATTGTATTTTAAATTCTTATATAACATTTTCAAGCAATATTTTTTTAAAAAGAAAATAAAACAAAGCTTTGATGTTAATCAAATTTAACTTCATTTTTAAGTTAATTAAAAATATAAATTTAAACAAGTAAGATTTTCCTTTAATATAAACCATATAATTATTTATTTGAATTGGTTTGAAAAGTTATATGTTAAATTTAAATCAAATTTCTAATTTATCAAATTTAAATTAGAGTTAGAAAATTAATTCATTTACTAAATTCAAAAATCAAAATTTATCACTTTACAATATATACAATTATATATATTATAAACAGAAAACAATTTATTTATTCAAAAAGATAAAATCCTCTAATTTAAATATTTATTAAAACATGATTATTAAATCAAATTCCAAATTTGTTATTAAAATTATCAAATCAAATTAAATTTATAACACAGATTATTAAATTTATATTGCCCAAATTTCCGGGATATCACATCGAGCAAAACTCAGAACACAAACTCTATTCCAAAATCGGAGGACAAATCTCACTTCTCTCATCCGTAAAAGATAAAATAGGTGCATTCCAAACTGGCCTCAGATTCTGAGAAATTTCCTGTAGAACTCTCCAATCCAAACATTGCAACATCCCATTGCTTCCAAACTAAAATAGCTGCCACCATGCTTCAACTGCGCAACTCTGATTGAACAGATGAAAATGCTGATGATGAACTCAAGCACAGACTGGACAACACATTCCAAAAATAAAGTTCACATATCCAAAAATAAAACTCAGAAGTTCTTCCAAAATCTGAGCTGCTTCACCAAGCTCAAAAACCATCCTATTACTAAGCTGATCCATCGGTACTACTCCTGGAAATCCAGTCGATACCAAACTCAATCTTCAGATGTTGACCAAACTCTGACTTCTCGAAGACACCCAGAAAAATATCTCTGAAACACAAGAGAACACTCAAATTATCGCAAGTCACTTTTGCGATCAGTCCAGCCTAATTCTAAAGATACTGCTCTCTCTTTACAAATCAGAACAGCTTACACTTATGTGGCCAATCCTTACACTTATGTGGCCAATCCATCGAAGAAATGGAATTACTCTGTTGCTTCTGAAGTCACCCAATAAAACTGCTAAGCCAGAAGACTTTCAAACCCAAAGCCCTTCGAGAAACTCGGACCTCAAAGCAAACAAGAACACCCAACTGAACACAGCCACAACACCGAAGCAGACACTCTTCCTAAATCTTGTCCCAAAGAAACATCTCCGGAGACATCCATAGTCACTGTGTCTCATCACACAGCTACTACACCTTAATGTATCAAGATATCATGACTTGCTTCTGTCCAACCGACAGATCCAAATTCTAGCTCATCCAAACTTACGCTTCAAAAATGAACTCCGAACCTTAACAGATTTTCTTCAGAGATCGATGAAATCCTTACACCACCCAAAGCTTACTCGAGACAGTATTAGGTCTACAGTCTCGACAGATACATTTCCAACCTCAAACATTCAAATTCCAACTATTGGTAGTTGTGTTACACACACCACCACCCAATCTACCTTTATAGCTTATTGGAAAACCCGAACAGGTAACCCAACAATAGGTAGAAATAATTAAATATATATTATGTATCAAAATTACAAATATGCTCTCTCAGGAAAGAAATCACTCAAGAGCCTAGGTATTTACTCAACCTAGCGCTCTGATACCAACTGTGACGACCCAGGCTTCTACGCCCGGAAAACCGTTTCGTCTTGAAGAAATAAAGGGATGAGAAAATAAAAAAGATAGAGAAGAAAGAACAACAACATCAGAATCTGACAGCGGAACGAATAAATTATAATAATCACATACATATTTACATAATATACAACATCAATCAGAGTTATACAGACAATACATCACATACTAGACAGTTATAGACACCTGTCTAGTTCATACAACTCGATACAACTCAAACAAATACCTCAAAGATATCAACACAGCGGAACTATAAGTATATCTATAACGCTGAAGCCTCCTGCTCCATTGCTCCTCCAGAATTCGTCAAAGCTAACCTGAATCCCTTGGCTACTCGAAAAAATTTGAGTACCCGAGAGTTTATGAAAAACAAAAATAAACTCCGGGTCAGACATGGGTCTGGTGTGAGTAATAGGTTAAAGTTGCTTAAATTTGAAAATCCTTTGAAATAAAAGGTATCATGTAAGACTCCCCATACATAAACATGGGTAAGTTTTTACCTTACGCTAACTAAACATTTGATAGGAAATTCAGTGATATTATAGTAGGTCTAGGGTTTTCAAGTAAATAGAAAATAGCCGAAATTGTTACATCTATTAAATTCCATCTACTAGCCACAAAAGTGGATAATACAATCAAAACCATTGGCACTTACTGGATTGTGGATTCCATACAATGGCAGGGCTACTGGGGTACCGCCCGTCACAGTACGTGGCCTCGATCAACGTACCGAGGATCACTCCCGACCCCTTGCAACACAAGGCCGGAACCATTCCTTACTGAACAGTCCCGAACAAGATAACCCCGGCAGTTGTTGCAATCAACCGCCCACACAGCCGAAAATAAAGGGACATCTAGACAGGGGAATATCCTTGTCCTGCTTGGGCATGACCCACCTAACCTTGCCGCACCTCCCCTGTTTTAGCCATTCCCGGTTGATGAGGCTTGAGGCTGCGATTACCTTTAGAGAATACATTTTCTTAGAATGCTCATCGCCCACCTGACGATGTTCTGAAAGCATTCAATCCATACAAGTTCGTTCCAGGTTCGAACGAAACCAAAGGCATTATCTCGTTACACTCATTTTGGAATCACCCTCAGAGTTAACGACAATAACCCTTGCACTCTGAATCTTCATCTTCACTCCAGATTCACGACCTATCGTTAATTTGGAATCGATGTGGTTTTTGGATGTTCCAAATAAGGAAAACCGATCCCGGTCTCATCGAAGTCCAAAACGTGTCTTTTAAGGCCAAGTTGTCTATTTAGTCTTAACAGTTTAATTCAATATAATCAATATACACACAGATGGATAATTCATAATATCACAATAGATAATCACCTCATCATCATAAATAGATAATCAATATTATCATCCAAACATATAATTAAATATTATTATACTTAAACCAAGCATCCATATCACATAGATATTATTCATGTCACATCTGAATTCACAATCATTAAATGTAATATCAATATCATTCATAAGCAATGATTTATAAATCACAATCTATAATTAATTTAAAATGAATTAAATTAACTACTTCTATCTCTAATTAATTTAAAGTAAATTAAATTGATTCTTTATCTATAAATCCTGCTTATACAACCATTAATTAATTATAAATCAAATTAGTTAATTAATTAATCTCTAGATATTCATCTTGATTAGATACCTTTGATTAATCGTCTTCTAATTATAATAAGTAATTTGTCTTTATTTAATTTCCCAAATTAATTATCCCAATCATTTATAGTAATTAACATTTATTTACTTCAATTACTTAGTTACATTTATTCTTAATTAATTACATAAATTAATCACCCCATTATTGATTATTCCTTAATTAACTAATTCTTAATTACATCATTAATTATTAATTAATGATCTTTAATTTAGATTTAAATTAAATTACTTTATTTAATTAAGTGATTAATCTTTAATTAAACACAATTATTAATCACCTTCGATTAATATCAACCAGTAATTAACTACCCTTAATTACTCATATTAATAAATTAATTATCCCATAATTAATTATCTCCATTAATTAATCCCTTGATTAATTACAAAAGTAATTATCCAAATTACTCCATTAAAACATCATCTTTCACTAGTTACATTCAGTAATTAACATTAGTTACTTCCTTAAGTAATTATGCCCATTGAATACACTAAGTAATTATACTTATCAACTCATCAAATGATTTTCTTAAATTAATTAAACTAAATTAATTAACTTAAATTAATCTTTTTATCAAAATTAATTACAATAAGTAATTAATCTCTTAATTACTTCCATTAAGTAATTACTTCACAATTTACAAATGATTATCTTAATTAATTAATCTAATTAATTAATCTAATTAATTATTAAATTTAATCACATTAATTAGTTACTTAATAATTCTTAGTTGATCGTTAACTGATGACATTTCCTTAATTACTTTTTAAGAAATTATCTTAGATTTAAACATTATCAATTATTTCTAATTATAAATTAATCTAAATTATTAATTAAATAAATCATTCTTTAATTATCTTATTAATTAAATTATTTTATTACCTTAGTTATCTCTAAGGTAATTCATTTCTATTAATGATTTCATTAATATTAAAGTGTATTTAAACATTACATTTTAAATTCAAAATCAAATTCCATTTTGAATTTAAGATCTAAAATGATTAACCAATTTAAACATTACCAAAATTAAATTCAAGTTATAAAACTTTTAAATAATGTGAAGAACATTCATTACTTATATATGAAACTTATGTAAGAAAAGTTTAAACTAGATTACTTAATTTTTTTTAAAAAAATTAAGCTTTTAAAATACATTAATTATTTAATTTAAACTTGTTTTAAAACATTCAGATTTAAAAACTGATTTAAAATTTCAGATTTGAATTCAAAGAAGAACTTGAATCCAAAAATTTAACTTTGATTTAAAAACTTTGGTTTTAACTTGCTTTTAAAACTTGCTTTTAATTCTTGATTTAAAACCAAATTCATTTGAAACCTTGGATTCAAAAGTTCATTTGAACTTATACTTTAAACTTTGAATTTGAACCACTGTCAAAATTCTGGTTTCAAATTTTAAATTAAATTTAAAATCTGAAAACTGTCAGGTTTGAAAACCTAAAAATCCATATTTAAATATTCTAAAACTTTTATATCAATTCAGTTTTGAATTCAAAAAGATAAATTTGAATGCACACTTCAACTAGATATGCACTTTGTTTAATCTGGTATACAATTTCATTTGAATCTGCTTCAAAACCCAAATTACAATCAGGAAGAAAAAAAACCCTCTGCACACACTAAGTTCAACAGAACTTCCACTGCACTTCAACGGCACGGTGCACGTGCACCGTGGCTCTGGCCACCTCCGGCCATCCACCAGAACTGCAACCCCTCACCGATCAACTCAAGACAACATCTCGATCATCTAAACCCACTGCAGCATCTCGAATCAAAATCGAGTAGCCTAAACAAAACCTGAAACACAACAGCTCTTCTCCCTCTCGAACATGTCAACGCTTCGCCCCTGCTCCTCCGACCACCAGAGAACCGCCACCACCGACTACGGCTTCGCCTACCATCCCTCTACGAATTCCCAAAAGCCCATAATGCTCGATCGTCTATGGTCATCGAACGAGACCAAACACAACCACGGCAAAAACTAGGTTTAGAAACATCAATCGCTTGCCGCTGTCGCCACCGTGGCCGTGACCACCTCCGACTATTTTTCCCATCACCTCGGCAGGCTCCTCCACCTCTTCGCACAACCCGACCACTTCTAGTCTAATAGATCATCAGAGATTCCCAAAAACTCCAAAATAGTGTAAACCAGAATTTCACTTCCAATCCTCAACTAGAAAATGAAATCTTGCTTCCTAAAATCATTGTTTAGTATAAGGGTTCAGTTCATGTTCCTGAATTACTAAATTAAAGCATTTGCATTTTCCCACAAATTCAAACCTTCATGATAGATTTTGATTTGCAGAGAAAGGTTAAAGTTATCTTAACTTAATTAAAATTTTAAACTTAACTTTATAATCAAACAAACAAATGTTGTTTAGATGCTAAGTCCTAACAACAACCAGATAAATCAGGAATGATTTTTGAAGTAAGGTATGAACTTGAGATTAAAAAAAACAGGATGTCTCATAGGTTTTTAATGCACGGACATCATTGCCAAACACACAAGCATTCAACAGTATGTAAACAAATTTCATGCTTAAGTAAACAACCAGATACTCAGGTTTATAAATGAAGTTACTCACCTTGATTAGAGAAGAGGGACAGAGCATAACTAGTTTGAAAAGCAGTTTTGAACCTTTAAAACTGAGAAATGCTTTGCTTTTGATCCTAAATCTTCTTGCCTTGTTGAGTTGCAATGTTACTTAAGTTTGTTTAGATGAAGTTGTTTCAGTTTTTGAAAAAAAAGAAGAAGAAAAAAACTTGCTAATATTTTCTCCTCTGACTTGCTATCTTGGACAAATGAAATGGGCAGATATACAAATATAGAAGTGTTTTGTAAAGAAGGTGTGGGTTAAACAAATTAGCAGGTACACTTATCTTTTTTTATGACATTCGAATTGACTAGTTTGCTGCTAGGTATGGAAGCATTAAATGCTAAGTATTTGTTTCAGTTGTAAATAAAAAAAAAAGGAAAAGCTTGCTATGATGTAAACGAACAGAGATGGGAAGTTAAATATAGAAAGAGCTTTACAGGGGGTGTTTCTGGGTTTTGAAATCTAGCCTGGTACATTTTTCTTTTTACTTTATCTTTGATCAAAGATTTGGAAGCTGAGATGATTATTAAAAACAATTTGAACTGACTTGTTTGTTGCTTAGAGATAAAGGCATTAAATGCATAAGTACCCTATGCTTTATTTTACTTTTGTTTATGTACTTGCTTGCATACCTAAATTACAGCTACAAAAATATTTCTTTTGCCTGGTACACTTTTAGTCTTGGTTATTTAAATGCTACTTTTTTTTCGCTTTTGCATCACTATTTTAAAGGCAACATATATACAAAACCTGGTTTGCTTTTGTACTTTATACATATATATACTTGCCTGCCTAACTTATGTATATATACAAAGTTGTTCTAGCCAATGTTATAAATTTTTAACCTAAGTATAAATACATACTTTTATACTTAAACAAATTTACAATTCTACCTTTCTTTTATTTTTAAACTTAAACTATTAAACACT
The DNA here is from genome assembly GCA_030765085.1 of Allium cepa. Classification (NCBI taxonomy): domain Eukaryota; kingdom Viridiplantae; phylum Streptophyta; class Magnoliopsida; order Asparagales; family Amaryllidaceae; genus Allium; species Allium cepa. The sequence goes on from CM060928.1 coordinate 917,707,906, forward strand.
CCATTTACTTATTATTTATTTATTACTTATGTTTGTATTACAATTTCTTAAGTTTATGTATTCAGGCTTATGTTTATAACCATATATTTGGTTTACACTTATGTTTCATATTTATAAAGTTTGTTTTATTTTTAAACATTATTGAATGATTTATTTTAAATTTATAGCTTTCCAAAATATGTGTATATATATAAACATTAGTTTAAAATAATAATTCCTATTTATTTAAAATCCATTGTAAAGATTTACATTATTAATATTGCTCATTATTAAATCAAAATGATTTATAAAAGAATTACCCCTTTATTAATAAATTACTTATTGTATCAATCTATATTTAAAAATAACAAACGAACCTTTGGTCTAATTTAAATTTAAGCTAAAATTATTTTAAACAAATTAAACTTAAATCTTAAGTATTTTAAAGCCATATGATTATTTAATAGCTTAATACTAAATTAAATCAAATTTCCAAGTTATCAGAAATATTAGAATTAGAAAACATAACTTTATTTATTAAATTTAAAACAAAGATTAACTATTTACAATACATATACAAATATATAGATATATATTGTAAATAGAAAACATTAAATTAGTTTTCAAAAGATAAATTATCAGTTAAATATTTATTTTAAAAGAATATTATTAAATTAATTTAATTTTTAACGTAGATTATTAAATTGATATTGCTCCAAATTTTCGGGATGTCACATCAGCGAAGATGTTCTGGTTGGAGGGACTTAGGCTCTGATCATTGGGATCGTCGTGCCGAACTTATTTTATCATTGTGGCTTGGGTTCCTGTGTTGAGCATGAGTGCTCGATTTTGTTTTCCGTTGTTATTTTTGGATCTGGATTCTCGTGCGGGTCGATGAGTTGATCGTCGTTTGGATGGTGATACTGACGAGGCACCGGAGTCGGCATGGTTGACATGCATGTGCATGTGTACACGGAGACGTCGGTAAAGTAGAAGATCTGGAAGATAATGAGATGCTCGGGTATGAGTTCGGAGGTGTTGGGTTTTGACTCGAAGTAGATGTGGAAACTCGAGTTTGGGTTCGATGAAGTTGAATGATGGCTCGAGTTTTGAGATAGCAGGTTATTGAAGAAGTGACAAGTTTTAAGATCAAAATTTGATCCAGTAGTAACAATTTATCAACTCTTTCAATTTAAAATGATTAAGGGTTAATTCAAGTTGAAAATTTATTTAAGGTTTGAGAACAGAATTATTTTGGGTTAAAGAATTTCAATATTTATAACTTTTTAAAGAGTTTATTTAAATAAATCTGGTAATGTAATTAGATTAATTTAAGGAAATTAAGTATAATTTATTATAAAGGATTAATTAAGAAATTAATTAAGGATAATTAATTTACTTGATGTATAAATGATTAAGGATTAAAACTTAATTAATTTAAGGGCTAATTAATTTGTAATTAAGTTCATTTATTAGATAGAAGATTATTAATTAATGATTAGAGATTGATAAATTAAGCAATCCAGTGTAATTAAGAATTAAGTAATTAAGTAATTAGAGATGAATTGATTGGTAGTTAAGAATTTATTTACTTTGAAATTAATGATGGTTAATTTTAACTTTAATTACTTAGAGAAGTAATTAGAGAATTGTTAATAGTTAATGAAGATCATTAACTAGGGATTGTGAAATGGTAAATTAATGTGATTAATTTAAGGAGCTTAATTGGATAATTAATTATGGATAATCATTTATGGAATTGGTTAAGGATAACTACTTAATGAAAGTAACTAAAGATTAATTACTTAGTGTAATTAATTAAGGATAATTGATTAAGAAAAACTAACTAAGGTTTAATAAATTAATGAGTGTGATCAATTATAGGATAATTAATTCAATGTAAGTGATTGTAGGATGATTAATTTGTGTAATTAATTAAGAGTTAATTACTCATTGTAATAATTAATCAAGGGTGATTAATTAAGAAGGATAATTAAAGGATGGTTGATTAATTGGTTTATAATTAATCAATATTAAGTAAAGGTAATCTAGGAGGTTAAGATTAGTAATTAATTGAATTAGAGATAAATTACATTAATTAATGTTTGGAAGTGATCAATCTTGCTTATGAATGATTGAAATGATGTTAAAAGCTTTGAATTGGTTGATATCTCTTATATGAAATGCTTTATGATATGATATGTTGGGTGATAGTGATAATGTAGTTATCTATCAATGATAAATTGCTGTGTAAAAATGTTGTCCGGTATTTAAAGTTGAATTGTATTTAATTTAATAACTTAGGTTAAGATAACATGAGATTCGAAGAGACCGGAACCGGGTATCAGTAAATACCCGAAACCACTTCGATTTGTAATTTACAATTTTTTTATATTATATTAAAAAGGCTGGAATGTAATGAATTGTGAATATGGATATTTAACTTGAAATTGTTATATGATAAAGGTTGACTATGAGAACTCGTAAAAGGGTTCGAGTTATCCTGATATTCTCGTGTGTTATGGTTTGGTATTTCATATCTTATGGGTTTACTCACATTGGTTTCCAGCCTGATCCGGATGTTACTTTGATGTTATGCTCGGGTCAGACCGAGTATTACAGATTTCAGATAAGGACGTTCTGGAGCTCAGGAGACGAGCTGGATGGCAGGAACGTGTAGAGAGTTTCCCCTGTGATATTGGAGCATCTGAAATGTGATTGAATCTGTCCTGTATTTGTGTATTTATGTAACTCTGAAGTATTTAAAATGTAATTGACTGATACAGTTTCCTTTTTTAAAGAATATTATTTGATATTATATTTTGATCCGCTGCGAATGTGAGGTTTCGGTGACTTGTTCTGTTTCTTCTTCTTTCTCTTTTCTTCTTTTCCTAACTATCTGGAATTTTCGGGATCGTAATTTCCGGGTCGCTACACAAAACATCATATAAACATTTTCTATTAACAATTTAGAGTTCTCACTTTTTGTGCTTTCAAACTAGGTTTAAACTTTTCTAGCTTTGCTAAACTTTGCTTTAAGCTCTTTAGAACTTGATAAACTTCTACCTACTTGCCTTAGGAGGCCACGACCATGCTTGAAAGGAAAATTATGCTCGGCCAAATTAAGGAAAAGGGGGTGGGAGCAATAGGAGAGGGAAGGAGGCGTTTTGAAGTGGTTCGGATCGAGTTTAGTCGATATTTTTCTTTGTTTTATTTTTAGGAATATTTTGGCATAAATTTGTTAAGGTGGAAGTCATTAAAGAAGGTAAGGAGAAGCTTGAAATTTTGAGAAGAAGAAGTAGAAGTAGGTGAGAAAGTGTGTATGTATTTATAGAAAATATTTGGGAATAAAATATAGATTTGTGTTTTTACTTAACTAACCTTTCTTCAGAATTAATTATTTAAATCAAAACTTACCATCCACATCACATCACACTTTTAAAATTCAAATACTTAAGATTAAGTAAAGAATAAGATTGATTACTTTACTTTATATCACATTTCTTTACTTTATGTCGCATTTGATGCGACATGTGTTTTGTCTTTCTTAGTTTACTTTTGCTAATTGCATTCTAGTATTTCCTAAGTGTGATTATTAGAAGTAACATTGTTTAGTTAATTGTTAACTATCCTTATATGTTAACATATTTATTAAATTGTGTACATAAAGGTGCAACAACGTTGCGATAATTTTAAATCGACACAACGTTGATTTTTGACAAAACGTTTTACGGTCGTATTTGACGTTTCATTTAAAAATAAATTTCTATAATGTTATTTAAAAATATAAACACTCATAAATAAATTAAAATAATTTATTAAACCATTTAAACTTACTTTTCTAAACTCAGGATTTTGTCATTTTTGTCGATATAAGCAAATGTTACTATTTTTATGTATATTTTTATTTCCAAATACTATCTGATATTATTTAAATCAATAAAATTTTCATATTTTATATTTAAAATCACTTCAAATATTATATTTTGAAGTGGTTAAATTTTGGGTCGTTACAGTGCGAAATATAATACTTTGATCCCTAGAGCGCGGACTAGAGTATAAACGACTTAAAAATCTCTAAATCCCCAGAGTGCGAACTAGAGTACTCTGAGTCTCCAGAGCACGGATTAGAGTATAAACGACTTAAAAATCTCTAAGTCTTCGGAGTGTGGACTAGAGTTCTCTAACTCTACAGAGCATGGACAAGAGTATAAGCAACCTAAATATCTCTAAGTCCCCGGAGCGCGGACTAGAGCGCTCCAAGTTCCCAAAGTGCGGGCTAGAGTACAAATGATTCAAAAAATATCTAAGTCCCTGGAGCACAGACTAAAAGTATTCTAAGTTCCCAGAGCATGGACTAGAGGATCTACGATTCCAAAAATTTCCGAATCATATGGAAGTGAACTGTAGCTTGTGATAACTCACAAGATTTCAAATTACGGCTACAAGTTGTATAATAAGCTGAACAACAAAAATCATCGAAAGAAAAGAAACATAGTTTTATTCACTAATCCAAAATAAAGTTCCACTACGACTTCTCCTAGACTCAGAGCAAAAAGTCTATTTACAACGGCTATAAAAATAATAATTACATGATCCAGGCTTATTCGCGGTGAACGAGGCTTGTTAGCTACTTTTTCGACTTATTCTCCTTCCTTGCTTTCTCTGAACACTCCTCCCCCAGGTGTTTTCTCTTGGACGCCTTGCTTGACACGGAAGTGGTGCCCGGGGAAGGGAGAGGAACTCCTAGTGGCGAGGTCCCACAGGGAGAATAGCCTTCAGGGGTCTGTTCATTGGATCGTCAAGTTCCACCACATGAGGCTCAACCTTAATATCAGCCTTCTTCCCCTCTTTCATGATTTGCTCCTTCATGCTCAGTTTTGAAGTTTGTTCAGAGGCACCCGTAATTTCAACTTCATCATGTTCTTCTACGGGCGATGGATTTTCAGATTTGTCTTCGTCAAGCGCCTTGATCACTTAAGCGTTAGGTCCGGGAGTCTTCCCCGTTCGAATAGCCTCTCCCACTTTCTCCTCCCTCTCCATGGCAACATCGCTCCTTGCAGTAGGTTCGGGATCGGAATGGCCTATATGAAGTAATGAAAAGTAAATGTTAGAATGCGTCTATTACACGCCAGAAGCGATTATCTTTTAGACTCTAGGAAGAAAAACCACGTACCGATTTCCAGTTGGCTCTCAACTGTTTTAGGTGTTCTCCCTTTGGAATAGGACATAGAGCGTGAATATCAAGTCCAGGCTTCTTTAGGTCATAGCCAGTATGCTGCTCGAAAGGATCAAGTGATGAGCGACCGGTTGTCTGAATAGGAGGAGGAACTGGAGATTCAATTTCGGATGGACCAGCAGTGTCATTCTTTCCTTTTGATGAGGAGGAGTCCCTTCCGTAAAGGGCCTTTGCCGCATATAGGTCAGTGTGCTCATTCTCGCGAAGCACTTCCTTCACAAGAGAATCCTCATCAACCTCTTCAGTTCCCAACTCAACCTTTTTAATTTTTATTAAAGTGTCCCATGCTTCGGCCAAAGATTCAAGGTAACCCTCGCTAAGAAATGTTAAATTGCAATGAATAAGAACTTGAGTATTGTACTCGGCTATGAGTGGATCAAACATGCACTTAATTTCCTTCCTACTAGCCTCAGCAGCCGCCTCGAGGCGTGAATCGATTTTCGAGAGCGCAATTCTTTGCCCTCCTCATGGGCTTCGTCCTTCAGTGCTTCAGCCTTGGAGAGCTCCTCATCAAGCTTTGTTTTAGGATAGCGATAATCTCATCGCAATATCGTTGCGAATCCTCTTGAGCGCAGTCTTTTCTTCCTTTTCTTTGAGGAGTAGCTCCTCCAATTCTTTGGTTCATTGAGTGAGAACATCTTTCTCCTTTTGAACCGAGTCTTTTTCTAAGGCTAAAACGCCACAGCGTTGAACCGCTTCATCAATTTCTTTTTATGGGTAGCCTTTAGGTGATTGACTGCCTAAGTAGTATCTTTAACATTATTCCGAGAGGCCTCAATTTGAGATTTATACGAGGAAAGCTCTTCATCCTGGGCTTTGATAATGTCTTTATCATGAATGACTTTAAGTTTTAGGTGATCTATCTCATATTGACGTTCCATGGAAACTTTTCAAACTTTTTCAACCTAGTGCACAAACGCGTCGTGTTGGATGTAGACATCATTATTTCATGTAATGGTACTTTCTTTAACATGCCCTAGAATAGGATGGATCGCGGGAAAATTTTTTAATCCATCAAAGCATATTTTTGAAAATGTGGCTTTAAGCTCGGCTAGCTTTTCTGCTATCAATGGATCATGTGCAGGGGTTGAGGAAGTTTGTTTAGCCGAAACCACGGACTTCTTGTGAGGCATGCAAGGTTGCCTAGTGCTTGATGAACTAAAGTATTAGTCGCGAGGAGCTTCAGATTAAGATCCCCTTTGAGCAGATTTCCCCCTGCTTTGTTCTGGTTGAGGAGGAGGATCATTGAGGTATGAAGAATGGCTGTATGTTTTCCATCGAGATGATGATGAATCTTGGGGACAATCGTCTTTATCGTTGTCATCGTCTCTATCTCGGCATCTACCGGACCCCGAGTCTCGGATGGAGTGATTAAAGATAGAAGACCTATGAAGGCGGTCGAATCCATGAGTATGCCTCATATCACCTGCACAGAAATTAAGTGAGGACAAGTTAGCAAGAATAACATGATGGCCGAGCTTAAGTACAAAGTGAAGTGTAAGTGCTTGTGTGTGTCCTAGTGATTCCCCCCAACGGACTAGTTTCTTTTGCTTTACTAATTGGGGTTGACTCTCCATGTCGACTGGTCGAATCGCCTACATCGCTTCTCGTGGGTGAATTAAGCCCTATATCTCCTGGATAGTTAGAACCATAATTCAGCAGGTCAACAGGGATGGTCAGGCCTGAAAGACCTTTAAGTGAACCCTCTAGATGTTGGGGAGAGGATTTTTTCTTGACCAGGATGATGGTAACTTTAGAAGTCATTCCAACTGTTATATTCTTCGATTTATAGGTTAAGCCTTTTAGCTTCTTCGAAGGGGGAAGCGATTTGGTGACGTCAAGTACGTCAGTTATAGGTGCGATATTAGAGCCTAAGTTGTTTTTGGCACCTCAGCCTCCATTATTTCACCCTCTTCAGATACATCGGGGGTCCCTCCTGTGGAAGGCATCGAATGCCCAGCTTGCTTTTTGTCTTTTGTCGAGGCAGATCCGGTTGTAGTGGAACTATGAGGGAAACTTGTTCGACGACCTTCCACCGACAATCCTACCTTTAAAAGTGATTCATTGGAAATGACGGATTTGATGTCCCAGTCTCCCATGGGAACAGCTCGAATAGCTTCGACGGCCTTAGAGTACCCGGTGCCTTCAGGACATGGTCTGATACCTGTAAAAATTGAAAAAGTTATAGAAAGAATGCACTTTCTACCATAGACAAATATTGATCCGGAAAAGGAACGTACTCCCATCCAGCCATCTTCTCGCAAAGCCCGAGGGACAGCGTACATAGAACCATTTCTGCTTGTATTGGGTGAATTTACTCCATGCCCCCGTCAGAATCTGACACTTGAAATGTTGCTCGAGAAATATGAAAGATGGACTATCAGACCGTCTTTTGAAGCGATAGATGTAACGAATGTCATCAAGAGTGGGAAGCCTGAATAGAATGCTCATAAAGAGAATACAAGTGGCATAAAGAAACGCGTGACTATTGGGATATAGCTGTGTCGGGGCGATCCCGATATACTATAGCACTTCGCGGAGAAAGCAGTTAAATGGTGGCACGCTACCGACTCGGCACATGAATTTGTTGCAAGCTGTATATCCAGTTGGGGGTAGGTGAGGACGATCTTGTCCCGACGGAACTAGTACGTCGTCAAAAGGGATTCCATGGATCGAAAATAGCCGGCGAAGAGCAGTTTCACTAATTTTTGAAGCTCGTATTGTGCAGGATAATTACTCCATTTGTAGCATCAGGTGCTGGGCCCATAACTGCAGCGGATGGATCCGAACTACTCTGCGTGGAGGTTATCGGTGGGTCCAAAGTACCTACTACTTCCCGCTGAGAGCCTGGATCAGGATTATCGAAAATTGTGGTAGAGCTCGATTTTTTGGACATCTTCAATGAGCATCGAATATGGATAGACACATATTTGGACTATACTTGAAAGACAATCAGTATTAGATATAACGATAAAAATATTCCCCCTCCCTCCTTGTGGTGTGTGGACTAGTGCAATCATTCAAGCATGAGTATAAAAGAATTAAAGATTTAAAGAGTTCTGAAGTGTGATTGAGCCTTAAACTATCATCTTCGAAGACCGTCATCCTTGACCGTCCCCAAAAGCTTGTCCTATGATCGGTAGTAGTGATCCTGGAATTAGGCATTGACATCATATGTTGAAGGCTGTTATTTTCTTTGGCTAAGTTGAATACATGTTTACATTTTGTTAAAACCGTGAAGTTATTAGTCCAAATCGGCTATATATGCTCATGTGCTTAAATTCTTGTCATTTTCGTTGTTCTACGACTAGGCATGGGAGTATGTAATCTTGACATATGCTGTGTTTAAGCGGAGATGGTCTTAAATTATCAATGCTGAACGAAAGGCCTAAGGCCGATCGTATCTCTAAGCCTACATACCGAACTACTAATCTACAAGCTACCGAACGACCCCCTAGACCAACGCACCAACCCACTCACTTTCCTCAATGACACTCTCTCCCTCAGCACCGAGCAACTCCCTCATTCAAAATACCGAACCACTCCACTAGACTTTGACCGACCTACAACGACGCGCAACATTACCAAACCACCCTTTCACTCTCTCAATGTGACCGAACTGCTCTCTTTTTCTCGATACTAAAACTGGTCCCTCTCAGAAATACCAACCCTTGTCCCCAACAAGGGTTCGCCGACATAGCCTTGCTCCAAAGACTTGCCGCTTCTGCTCCCTAACTCTCCACGTCATCGGCCTCAAGACTAAGGCTACACCACTTCTCTTAGTAATCCTCAAACGAGCTATAGTCCTAAAACACGACCTCCACTGTGGTTCTTCCTCTTCGCCATCTCCTATGAAACTTGTAAACTCGAACTCAGAACTAGACTCTTGACCTAGAGGAATAGGCTGGATGAAGGATTCATACCTATGTGAAAAGCTTGAAACTCATGGTGGTTGTGGGATTAAGAATTGGAGGTTGTTTGAATTAGTCGGCTACTAGAGTTTCGATGTAAGAGGACTAGGTTTGGAAAAAAGGAGGAAGGGTTAAATAGCAGATGGCAATTCGAAGAGAAAAAGTTCGCTGGCTTGTGAAAGTAGAAAGAAAGTAAGAAGAAAGGAAAGAAGCAAAGGCCGAGGTTTTTATATGATGAGCAGGGAAGGCTAACAGGCCTTAACCGATAGAACTGGTCAGCACATCAGAATAGGAAAAAGAAGGAGGGCGAGTTTCAAACCGACCGTGTGGTTCGGTATTGATATGCCAAACCACATTCTATCTTGAAATAATAATGAATTAGTGAACTAACACATATACTTATATGAATATATGTATACGCATGCATACAACTGAGTGAAAAGACTGACCGCTAATTCAAAGCATGTCATGTTGGTTCAAACGATGCACTTTGGGGGGCAAATGTTACCTGGCTGATTGGCCCGACTATAAGTTGATAATTGCAGAGATTTTGGTTGAATCAAGATGAAACTCGAGCCAGTGAGAGGTTGGAAATGTGGAAAATTTACTCGATTCTAGTAGTTCGGCATGCATACATGGTTCAACCTATATGTATGGTTTGGCCTGTATGCATGGTTCGGCCTTTATACATGGTTCGGCTTATATATTTAGGGTATGGCCTTGAAACGTGGTCCGACTAAGAAAGAGCTGGCATGAGTCGCTCGGCTCAAGAAAGAAGCTATAGGAGCATAGTACATATTGCTCGGTCATCGAAGGGAGAGCGAGACGACTCGGTCAAGACGTCCAAAGAAAGGTCGCTTGGCAAGGATGGCTCGACAATTGGTGGACCGAACCAAGCGGGATTGATACATTTGGCTCAGTATTTGGTGGCTCGACATTGGAGCATTCAACATGAATGCCTAGTCACATGCCACTCGGCTACGAAGGGACGGCTATGTAGCTCTGTGACCCACCACCCGACAAGGAAGGGGAGAGTAAAGAGGTACGGTCATTCATTGCTCGAACTAGGGAAATAACTGGTTACCTACAAGATAGTGTGACTATTCTTTCTTTTCTCCAGGCTATGGTTATTGGTTGCTCCGAGTCATGGGAGATTTCTCTTTCAGTCCAGCACAAAGAACTCATGGAGCGGCCAGAATAGGTTGTAGGTTAATGGCTCGGTCATAGGGTTCGACAACCCTCGCTCGGTAACCACCGTTCGGCATTGGTGGCTCGGAATGCACGGCTTGGTGGACACGAGTTATCGAATGGGCCGAAGTACCCTGGACATAGGCCTACGTAGATGGGCCAGCCTATCTACATCTATAAATACAAAGGCAGAGGGACATTTGAGGGGACCTTTTTTCGAGAACTGCAGGGATACTTTGCCATTTTTGATACTCGCTTTCGTCAATTCAAACTTGCATTCGATTTAGAATTTTATGGATTGTATCTATATTCAAGTCATTGAGAAAAGCAATAAAGATTACATTAACAGTGGACGTAGGCAATTACGCCGAACCACTATAATTCTGGTGTTCTCATTTTTTTATTGTTCTTACTACATTCTATTGTGATATTCCTCTACTTTAATTTACCTTCTTCATTAATCTCTCTACACAATCCTACTCAAGGGTGTTAGTGACTAATTTTGGTGCTAACACCTAGTAAATATATGTGGCCTCAAATATGTTTGATGTTATAGTCTATCTAAAACAAACATCAATGTTTTCAAATGTTATATCTAGACAATATTCTATCATTTTTTTTACTGTTTTTTGTGTATGGGTAGCATATAATATGTAGGTTTGAGACGCTGAGTTATCTAATTGTATACAGTGAACGCTTTGAATTTTTTTTTGTTTTGGACCAAGGGTGTACCAGTTTGTGGACCTGTTGCTACAATTCTATATCAACTCGTCTACAACTTTGTCTTTATTTCTAATTTTATATTATTGTTTTGACTTTCACTATTTGGAAACACCATTAATCAATCAAGCATTTGAAACCATAAAAATAAATAATTAAACATTGGTACCTGTTCTTTCAACTTACTGCAATAAAAAAGAAGACAACCCACCAATGATGCATTTTGCTGCCAAATGATCAAGGTTACAATAGATGTATGCTGAAATGATCAAAGCAAAACATGCAAGCATCAATTTCCATTTTGCGATATTATGTACAATGAAATAGAATAAAAATAAAATATGCACCCAGTGAATCAACCAACCATGGTTTAAAACATGTAACATCAACAAAGTTCCAAATGATTTACAAAGAAGAATCATGCTTTGCTGCAACTTGTTAGTCGTTTTGCTGAAATAAGACCTAGATTTATCAATAAATTGTAATAGGTAAACAAAGAAAAAGTTAGATTGTTTAAGGTTACAAAAATATTTTCTAACTGAACACAAAAATAAAATGAATACATGCAGACTTACCACTGCACGCAAGATACACAGGATGATATGTATAGGTACCTTTGATTTTCTCATATGAAATTAGGGATAACACAACTGCAGACGATTCATTCTTGCAGTGGCCTTCATCGCAGTAGAACTGGTCTATAACAATAGGTGTCTTGACTTCCAACATCTTAAGATTGGAGCCAGAGCCACTCTATAAATAATAATCATAAGTTGATCCATAAGTTGCATATTTGCAAAAATGGAAAAATAGATTACCTAACACGTTTTGATTCTGACACCAGTCATTGTGTTGCTGAAGATTGCATTACCGACAGTAACATTTGATACACTAGCTTTTGTTTTGTCCTTCCCCAAACTCTCGATGCTAATTCCACGACTAGGACCACAGTTTATGTCATGTACGTGAACATTTAAGCTTCCGATTTGGATAGAGATGCAGCCATCGTTTTATTCAGTTATACACACTTTAGAAAACAAACTTCTACCATCTAAAAAATGATAAAATAACCGTGAAGGTTAAGAAGAGATTTCCACAGCTTAAGCTGACGTGATGACTGATGAATCAAGGCATTAACGGAGTTTTGTAAATGAATTCCATCAGCGTTGGGACTATCTCTAGGTGAAGAAATGGACATGTTGAAGACTTAAACTACTTCATAACTGCAAAATTTTAAGTGACACTAAGGATTGTTTTGAATAGCTATTCCTGTGACTGTTACATTGTAGATCTCATAAAACCTTAGAGCCTGTTTGTATAGAAGTTTATAAAAACGAGTAACCTTTTTTAGCATAACATAATCATAAATAAGAGGAGAGAAATTACTACAGGTTTAGTCTGAGGCATTTTTCCAGCAATTCCACTGTTAGTTTCGTGCAAAATATATTCGGAGATAATACAAATCATTAGTTGCATAACAATGAATTCAATAGTAGAATGAACTTCTAATAAAAACAACATTCAAAATGAACATAAGGCTAAATACTATAGCCTATTTGTTCTAACTTTAAACCCAAAGCCATGCAAATTTCATCTAAGATGCAGAGCTAGTATTTAAAAAATCACCATTCAATAACTAATGTTATCAAGAATTTGGAAACTAACAGGAGAAATAAAGAAAAACCAATCACTTTTCTCTAAAAAAATGTTTAATTGTATGCATTAATAATCTCTCACGGATTCATTTTACGTAGATGCACAAATGAATCTGATCAAAAAATAGAATACAGTTAAATCTAAGAACATAGCGGTAATCCGTGATTAAATACATCAGAGACCATCTCTCCACTGCACAAATCTTCTCATATAGACTTTAGGCCCAACAGCAAAATACCCTTACAACATTCTCAAAATTCAAGGCTGGGTCTCTGGAGTTTTCTTCTTCTCAGGCAATGAGGCTACTGCTCCATTTCAATCCATATCTACATCACTGATCCAACAATAGAATTACACATGCACTCGGGAACAGAATAGGCCGCGACATCCTTACTAGCCTTTTTACTCTCGGGTTGCCCCACTAAATTCTCATACAACCGCTTCACAATCATATTGGACTCGTACTCTGGCAACGAAGCATCGAGGAAATAAGTCAGCATTTACCTTCTATTTGGGGTAATAAATTTCTTGTGCCCTAAAAATGCTTTGTGTCCACGAATCAAATGTCCTACGTTTCCACCATGAGATGGCATGAAAACATCATTCTTTTCACAAACTATGTACTCGATTGCAGCAAGAGAAGAAGCTTTTTTCGCAAATGATTCGAATTCTCTATTCCTGCTTGATGGCCTGATTATCTCCTTTGTGTTCGTTTTTATGTAACCTTGTAAACACTTGTGGAAGTGTATTTATGTGTTAAATATGCTTAAACCATTTTTTATTTTGGCTATCAAGCATACAGGAGTTTAAACTACATGAATTACAAACTCATAATACCTTACTAATTAATACATCTTCACAGAATTTTTTGGGCTTCAGGGATGAGTTCTGCTCCTCCTAGATAAACTATTATTATTCCAGATGCGTTACCCTGTGCGAATTACAAATAGCAATGTGAGAAAAGCACTGTTCTATTGGAGTACAAGGGAGTAAAATAGCTAGTAAGGATGTCGCGGCCTACGATTGTGAAGCTGTGTCCCCTACTTTTATAATTCTAATACTAGTTTGGTTGTCTTTTTTGCACACATAACTAGATATAGACACACACGTATAGGTAGGTTGAAACTAAAATAGCACGCGTTGGGTGCAATTCAGAACCAGGCAAGTATATGGACCTGTGAGTGCACACTATGAATAGCAAGTGCTGAAATGTTAGTTGAGGTTAACTGTGAGAGAAGTAGGCAGCTGCATCTGCTGAGTGGACAGAGTTGAGTGTAGGCAGGCGAACGCCAGTTAGCTATCTGGACAGAGATTCAGCTAATGCGAATTGATGTTGCATCTACTGTCAAGAAGCTCGGGATGGATGGTGCAAGTGTATTGCAGGCATTAGTCTTTAATGTTGAATTGTAAGATGTAGATGAAACTGAGTGTGCGGAAGTGTAGATAGGAAAATGATCACCCGACGAGCTACTACACCGGCCAGGCTCTAGATAGAAAGTGGCAGGCTTATGGCACATGACTGAAACACAAATTGGCATGCAGTGTTGAGACTCGCTGTCATGCTAGGTCTCTACGACTAGAGGAATAAAGCTAGTAGATAGAGATAAAGCTACACTACAAAATTTACAACCAGCTACGCACACGTATATAAATAAACACACATACACACATGTTCAAGAAGTAAACTCATATTCTTTTTCATAAACAAAACGTCTTTATTTTTATGAATAAATCAAGAAGGAGATAAATCAGTGTTAATTTACTTGAATATCATTGAGTATCAAGCATCAAGAAGTAATTAAGAGAAGGAATACACATACCACATAAGCAATTGAAATGTAAAATATGCTTTCCTTGACCGTTGATATATGATATCATGCAGAGAACCAATACACATATGCAAAAGCTCTTAACTGTCTCCAAGAAAGTGCGGTTGTAGGTCGAGAAGAAAGCAGAAGAAGAAGAAGAAGAAGAAGAAGAAGAAGAAGAAGAAGAAGAAAGCAAACGAAGACGATCGGAAAGATTGTAACAATCATGATAATATAAACGTATTCCATTTTCAAAGTTCAATGTGACATTTTCAGGGAGAAGAATAACTCATTATATGAAAAATTAGTAAATGTTCCTCAGGGTCAAAATTTGGTAAATAATTATATGGAGAGCTGCAACCAACTGAATAAGTTAATGAATGTATATGCTACTGAGTTAAAACAAAAAGCCAAAATAAAATGGTTAAAAATGGGTGATTAAGTCATGGATTTTTTTATATGTCAGAACGATTGCTAATAAGAGAAGAATGTGTCTTTCTCTAATTATAAATAATGATGGCAACATGCCAATTCTGTGGATATTAAACAAACTTAAATCAATGTGATAGATTTTTATATTAGTTAATTATGACAGTATTCTTAGATAAAAGAGAGATAATTTTCAGCCTAGAGTTGTCTAAGAAAATAAGAAGTCAAATATTGTTAATAATATATTTTAATATGCTACAAACATAGTTATTTAAGAGTGATAACCAATCTCGTTGTTAAAAAAAGATCATTTAACATCATGAACTATTTAGCAAATTGAAAAAAGTACCTCTTAATATCAAATTGTTGCTCTAGTTGAACATAGATGCTTCAGCATATATACGTTTGATGAACAAACATCAGACAGATCTTGAGGCATCAATTGATTTTTGCAAGGATTTTAGAGCTAGGAGAAGACTTTGAGAATTTTGATGAATAAACTGACGATGGAACTTATAGAGCTCCTGAAACAATAAAAATTTGAATAATCTAAGCATATTTTACTTTATTAAAATAGAAATCTTGATCCAAAAGTAAACCTAACACCACTGAAGGAAAAATTCAAGATGTGGACACTTCTCTAAGAGATCTTCAAAATCCTCGACTAACTATTGTATATAATTGATTGCTATCGAAGAAGCAACAACACTTATATCTAAGGGATTTACTACAAAGATACATTTTTTGTCGATGAATCTTCATTAAGGGAAGGCTAATAAGTAATGCTACCTGATGTTGATCCCCGGCAAAGGCCACATCAACCGCCTAGCATATAATGAAGAAAAATGAAATAGCTGATTATATTATATACGGGAGCAACTATTTATGATATTTAACGATAGAAGTCACAAAAGTTTACTACTCTAAAGATAACCATAAACCATATACAATTGTAAAGCATATATGTGCAACGTTCTAATATGTCAAAATGAGCTACGCTGTATATATTTGATTGGTATCGAAGAAACAACAACACTTACATCTAAGGGATTTTCTGTAAATATACATTTTTTATTGATGAATCCTCATTAAGCCGAAGGTTGATAAGTGTAAAGGCCCGCAAATCCGTACCACTTTGAACTAACAAAATTCCACAACAGTTCAATCCAAAGTGGCACAAAAGTACGAATCTTTGGGTAAAAGAAGAAAGAGGTAGAAGAAGAAGAAAAGAAAACAGCTTCAGAATCTCACATCGCAGCGGAATAAAATATAATATATAGAATACAGCTTTTAAATACAAAGAAATCTGTATTGTATACATATACATACATACATGCATCATCAGAGTACATCAAACATCCATACAGAGACAACTAATAATTGTCCATACACAGCGGAAATAATAGACAAATACAGAAATACGCTACGTCATCAGCTCGTCTCCTGAGCTCCAGCATTTAACCTGAACCTGTTTAACTCGGTCTGACCCGAACATCATATAAAACAACACCCGAGTCAGTCTGAAAAACCAGCGTGAGAAAATCACACTCAATTGGATTATTATATTTTCAAAAGTCCTTTGAAATCAAAAGCATCTCGTAAGACCACGCCACAAATAAACATGTCGGGTTTTTACCTTACGATAGCTAAAACGTTTTTTATTTAATCCGTCTGATATTATAATAATGCTTATAGAAAGTAAAATAGAATCTAGCTGAAATGCTTGCATCTCACGTTTCAACAATAGTTGGGCACAATCAAAACCGTACAGGCGCTTATTGGAGATTGGATTCCATACAATGGCAGGGCTACCGGTGTACCGTCCGTCACAGTACCTGGTCTAGATCAGAGTACCGAGGAGCCACCCTAACTCGCCTGCAACACATGACCGGAACCATCCCTTACTGGACAGTCCCAAGCAAGATCACCCCGTGATTGGCGCGACCAACCACCCACTAAGCCGAAATAAAAGGGACATCTAGACAGGGGAAACCTCACTCTCCAGTGGGGGCTACCCACGCAGTCTTGCTGCACCTCCCCTGTTTTAGCCATTCCCGATTGATGAGGCTTGAGGCTAAGCGTTACCTTTTCAAGAACGAGTCCTACTTAGAATGCTCATCGTCCTCCTGACGATATTCTGAAAGCATTCAATCCATATAAGTTGCCCTGGGTCTGGACAAACCGAATCACCGTCTTCAACTCTTCACGGTCTTCATTCATAGTCGTTCAAACCGGATCGAAGTGGTTTTCGGATAAATAAATCCGATCCCGAACTCTTCGAAATGATCAGCGCATTGTCCAATATTGATAGTCGGTTATTTAACTATCATTTAGTCATTCACAAGCAACCATCAAGTAATTTCTACAAATTATTTATCTCAAATATCATTTAGATATTATTTCCATTTTATCCCGTTTGAAGTAATTTTCAAAGTTCTTTTATTTTCAGGAAATCATTTAACTGATTTCTTATACTCACACACATTTTGATTTACCCTTTTAAAATATCCTTTATTCTCTCATGCATTCCTCAAAATCAATTTACACTTTCCTTATAATTCTCAAACTCACTTTCTCCACTTAATAAGATTTCTCCTAAATCTTATCTCAATTAAATTAATTTTCTTACCCTCACAAGAGGATTTTAATTGGATTTTAAAAGCAATTTGAAACGTCTATATTTATAAAATAAGAAGTATGGTTTTATACAAATTATGGTTCGAAAGTAATAGTTTATATAAATATTAAAGTTCATATCCAGTTAATGATAAAATTCAAAACCGGTTTTAGAAACTTAGAGTTTATTAATAAATATTTGCCAAGCCTTCAAAGTAACTAATTCGAAAATATTTTACATTCAAATAATAGTTTATAAAAAAAATATAGTATAGTAATTTAAAAAATATTCCCTTTTAAAATAAATTTAAAATTTTGGAAAACTCAATATCCATCTATAAATGCCTCTTGTCCATAATTCACTTCTTACTTTCGAAAATATTCTACTATTTCCATTACCAACAAATTTATAATTCAATATAAGATTTCTCCTTGACTTATCTTTTCCCATATTTACTGGTTTCTTCCTTTCCATTTATAAACCCCGTTTATAAATTTGATAAACTTCCCTGAGTTTTCTATTTATTTATAAAATAGTTTTATTCAAAAATTTAATCTTTGATAACTTTATTTCTCAATACAATTTCATATCATTCCTTAATAATTCATTCCTTAATAAAATTCCATAAAAGAATTCCCTTTTTTTATCTCTTAATAAATCTGCATTTTATTCCCTTAATTAGAATTTCACTTTTATTCCTTAGTTATTAATCTATAAGTTAAATTGTCCAAAACTTAACTTTAACCAATTTTAAGTATAACCAATGTAATAAATATTCTTTTCAATTTACTTTATTCTCAATAGAAGTAATTCCAAATCCTAAATATTTTTTTAATTTAAGTTTCATTTAACTTCCTTTAATTAAATTATTTATGGTATTTAAAAATTACCAAATTTCAATTCCATATTATTTAACACTATATAATTCAATTGGCATGCAATTCAATATTAATTCATTCAAACTGTCATATGAAAACATATATATAAAATCAATAAATATTCTTGAGGAATCCTGTTGGATCCCTCCAACCTGTTTTCCCTGCATCCACAAATGTTAGCACAATAACATATCAGTTCCATTTTCAATTTATAATATAATCCAGTGAATAAATTATTATAAAACAACCAAACACATCCAATGATTTAAATTAACATTTAAATTTATTTATGTCATCCAAATGAGTGAGAAAATCTCACCTTTGCTTTTAAGTTGCAATCGTTTCCAATCTAGACTCGATTTCCCCGACTTTTGACCTTATATAAATAATTATATGATTTTATTAATATTTGAACAGGTCGAACAATTTATTATCATTTAAATAAATTTATTCTTTAACTCTGATAGTTTAATTTTAACTGGTGGTAAATTTTAAACAAGCAATTAAATTTTAAACTAATTCTCTTTTCAAAATCTTTTAGCAACTATAATTATTAAATAAGTTAATTAAACGAGTTAATCACCGAATTCATTATTTTCAAGTGAACCTGTAACATTAAAAATATAGAAATGTATATTTATTTTTCCTTTGAACTACCTATACATTCATAAAAATATTCTATATAAATTTCAAAAAAAAATTATTTTACATAAATTCTTAAATAAAATTTTACTTGTAGATTACAATAATTCTTCCAGTGTTTAATATATTAAATTTTCAGAAAAACTAAAATAATTCCTATATTTTCTATATATTAAAATTGAAACAAGATTAACTAAATAATTTAAGCAAACCGCTTAACAAGTTAACTTATTATTTTATTTTTGTTTGGTATATACATATATACAATTTCCAGTTTAAATATTCAAATTAAATTAAACCCTAAAATGATATATACTTCACTGTAAAAATCTAAATTTGAATTTCAAAAATAAACAGAGATATACCTCACTAGTCGAACGGATCCCAAACCCTACCTCACCTCCAGCCCACGCTGCACCTGCGCGACCACCCTCAATCGGCCGAGGCTTCATCGATGGCTTCGATGAACTCTAAACCACTAGCCTCGACTACCATGCGCGCGCTCCACGTGAAACACCCCTTTCCTCTTCTTCGCGACCACGACATCGCTTGAAACCCTAACAACCCCTTCTCGACCTCGACTGGCCTCACGCACGCCACTGCCTCCAACGATCTTGTCCCGAGCTCGAGCACGAGCGCGCTCCTCCTTCCCTCGTCGATCGAATCGCCGATTTCCCCTCTCTCTCTTTTTTATTTTTTTTATTTTTTTATATGTGTCGATTAATTCGGCTTGAAGGAAAAAGGGGAAACGAAGATGGTTTCGGAAATTGAAAATATGAGGGGTTGGGCTTCGCGATTAAAAGCAAAGGGATGGCAGCCATGAATTAAAAATTTTAGTTTTTCTGATCGAAGCCAGAACACAAAAAGTAACGTGATTATAACGAAGATGGAAGGCGTATGGGAGAAGACGAATTATAGTGTTAGTGTGTTGAGGAAGCTAGGTTAATTATTTTATATTTAAACTTTATATTTAAAAACCTTCTCGAATTTCAATTAAATTATAGCGCGTTTGCTTATCGTACAATCACACGGAAGCTCCGAAAATTACGAAATTTGAAATCCAATAATAACTTAATATTACGGATCCAATGAAACTAGTTTCGACGAATTCCGAAACCGTGTCTCGAATGGCTATTTTTAATCGTCAATTTAAACGATGCAATTTGTAAAATTAAACAAACGAATGTTAAATTCTATTTTAATGCATCTATTACTTTCAGTATTATTAATATAAATTCTATAAGCCTTTAAAATATTTTAAACAAGCTGACTACCCCCGATTTAACATTTTACCCGATATTCAATTACTATTTTAATAATTAATTAATTCAACAGGTCGTTATATTTAAATTCTGAATCCTTTCTATCATATAAAACCAAACTGTTCATATTATAATCAAATTAGAGTTCAAATTAAATATTTAAATCCAATTTAAATATCGCAAATTAGTCGTCAAAAAAATCCGGGTCTTTAAAATAAGTAATGCTCTCTGATGTTGATCCTCGACAACGGCCACATCAACCGCCTAACATACAATAAAGAAAAAAGAAATAGCTGATTATATTATATACTGGAGCAACTATTTATGATATTTAATGACTGAAGTCATAAAAGTTTACTACCGTTAAGATAACCATAAACCGTGTACAAATGTAAAGCATATATGTAAACATATGTTGACTTAAATTTGCTATCTATACGTGGTTAAAGGTATCAACATGAGCCAATTCTTAACTAAAAATAGACATCTACAATTAATGAGATTTTGGCAACATAAAATGAATCAAAATTTAAATCGTTACCTATAAAAGGGGTTGTATAATTAGTTCAGACAAACAGTTTATTGAATGATAGTTTCAAAACTTTTGTAACAGTCACAATACTACACTTGAGTTAATATACATAAATTGAACTTTAGAGAAGTTTAAGAAAAAATTGTCTGAACAAAGAAAACTGACATACCACACATGGATTGATAGTGTAAACTATATTGGTCCTAACTGATTATCATATTAATGGAGTTGAAGCAATCGTACGTACTCATTGAAGGAACTCGATGTTGAGGAGAAACCAATGACTCGAAGCAAGTCGTCGTAAGTTAAGCAAGGAGCATGGAAGCAAGGATATGATGAATTCTAGGGCTAAGTAGCAACAACAATTTGAGTTGAGAAATTTGTTAAATTATAAGTCGGTAGATGGGAGTA
Organism: Allium cepa; assembly: GCA_030765085.1. NCBI lineage: Eukaryota > Viridiplantae > Streptophyta > Magnoliopsida > Asparagales > Amaryllidaceae > Allium > Allium cepa. Next base: position 917,729,178 of record CM060928.1, read on the forward strand.
AAAAGGGAAATAAGAATAGCATTTACATCAAGCAAAAACAAATTGCTGAAAATACTAAACATGTATATCTCCATATTGCTGAAAATTCAGAAAAAGAAAAAAACAAAAAAAGAATCATATAAAGAGCATGTTCATTAAGCCAAACAATTTATGACTCTGGAAAGGTAAACAATAACAGTCCCTGACCTTAAAATGGACCTTCAACTCTATACTTTTATATTACTATCAACATTGCTCACTATTAGCACATCCTGGATAATTGATTCTCCGTACTTAATCTTTCTTTTTTACTGCTAAAAATTATACTATAGTCAATTTTAGAACAAAATTTTATATTATCATCTAATTCTAGTTCCAAACCCACTACACTGCAAAATAAGTCATCATCGATACCGTCCAAGAGCATGTCAACATGATTAGGAAGAAGATCTCAAAACACTTGCACCTCAGTTACTTCTAAAATTGTAATAGGCTCATTGTAATTGAAGTTAGACTAAATTTCATTAGGTGAGTGGTTAATCAAGCCATCATTTGATGTTAAACCTCATGCTCTATTAAATTAGGGTTCTTGTAGCACCAACAACTATAGTACCGAAATTAAAATACCTAGGCAAAATTAGGGTTTTGTGGTTACCTCAATATGTTGATTTAGGGCTTGTGAACGAGTTTCAAAGAAGTAAACATGAGCGGATTGAAGGATGAGTGAATCCATTAAGTGGAGGGGAGCAGAATGACTAGGGAGAAGGGGCACATAGCAGAAGCCAGAGGAATTTTATGGTGAGGGTAGAAACATAAGAATTAGGGATGAAGATGGAAAAATTTGACGAAGGTTTTAGTCCTGGGCAGGAAGGTGGAAATATTTGGCAGCATTGAATCAGACAAAAATGAGAAAAAGGAATTTGTAAAATTAATATTAGGTGCATTCTCATTATAAATGCTGCCAATAGGTGCAACTATACGTAAGTTTTCTTGTAGTGACATCGACAGTCAAACCGACCGTGGCCACTACTGAGAATAAAACAATGGTTCCAATAAACACCATCGCTTTTTCACATGGTGACAGGCCAGAAAAATTTGCTAGAGTAGATTTCAAACGTTGGCAACAGAATATGCTATTTCTCTTGACTACCCTTAACCTTGTGCAATTTATCACCGAGAATGCTTTGAAAGTGGACGAACTAGAGACTGATGCAACCAATGCTGAATCACTCAACATATGGAGCAATTCAGACTTCATATGCAAAAACTACATATTAAATGGACTGGATAATGGTCTGTATAATGTGTATTTTACAGTGAAGATTCAAAACGACTTTAGGCTTTCCTGGATTAAAAGTATAAGATGGAGTATGTTGGAATGAAAAAGTTCATTGTTGAAAAGTTCTTCGATTTCAAAATGATAGATGCCAAAACCATTACCAGTCAAATTCAGGAGTTGCAGGTAATAATACACAAAATCCATGATGAAGGAATATCCTTGAGCGAATCATTTCAAGTACCTACTGCCATCGAAAAGCTACCATCTTTATGGAAAGATTTCAAGAATTATAAAAAAAAACGTAAGCATAAGGAAATGACTATGGAAGACTAAAAGCTCTAATTCACTTGAGGATGCTGAACAAACTATTGATAATTTTTAGCAAAACGGTACTAATCAACAAGTGGAGGAACCAAATAGAAGACCATTGACATAAAAACAAGATATATCCTCCACCGATGCCCCTTATTGGAAGGAGGCCGTTAACTCTGTGATCGAATCCATTATGGTTAACCATACATGAGAGTTAGTTGATTTACCTCGAGACTGCAAGACCTTAGGTAATAAATGGATATTTAAGAAGAAATTGAAACTTGATGGTTTAATAGACAAGTATAAAGATCGTCTTGTAGTCCAAGGATTCAAACAAAAGGAAGACCTGGATTATTTTGACACATACTCAACAGTGACTAGAATAATAACGATTAGGATTCTTATTGAAATCGCATCTATACTTGATTTGGAAATACATCAAATGGATGTAAAAACTGCTTCAAATGGACGTAAAAACTGCTTTTTTGAATGGTGAACTAGAAGAAGAAATATGCATGAAGCAACCTGAAGGGTTTTTGAACCCAGGAAATGAGAATAGGGTATGCAAGTTAGTAAAATCAATTTATGGCCTTAAACAAGCTCAAAAATAATGACATGAGAAATTTGACGAAACTACGTTATCAAATGGATTCAAAATAAATGAATTAGATAAATGTCTTTATATAAAACATATAGATATTTGATATGTCATTGTTTATCTTTATGTTGATGTCTTAGGTAATAATAAGGCCATAATAAAGTCAATAATTGATATGTTATCCTTTGATTCGAGATGAATGGCATAGGAATAGCTGATGTAATTTTTGATATATATATATATATATATCAAAATTTTGAAGACATCACAGGGATATGCATTATCTCAATCACATTACATTGTGAAAACACTTGAAAGGTTCAAACAACATAATATTAGTATTGTAAAATCACTAGTAAATATGAACCAAAATTGGATAAAGAACATTGGTGATGGTATCTATCAGCTTGAATACTCTTATATACTAGGAAGTATCATGTATGTCATGAACTTCACTAGGCTAGATATCGCATATGCTGCATGTAAGCTAAGTAAGTATACCGGCAATCCTGGAAAAATCATTGGAAAGCGATAATTAGAGTTCTAGGATATTTGAAATATACAAAAAACTATGGATTACTAGATATTCTTCAATAGTGGAAGGATAAAGTAATGCGAATTGGATAACTAGTTCAAATGTCACAAAATCCACAAGTGTATATGTGTTCACACTAGGAAATGGAGCAATTTCATGGAAATCATCCAAACAGACTGGCATAGCAAGGTCAACAATGGAATCAAAATTTATTGCACTAGATAAAGCCGCGGAAGAAGCAGACCAGCTTCAAAGTTTTTTTGGAAGACATTCCGAATTGGAACAAACCCGTGCTTCCAATATGCATACATTGTGATAGTCAATCAGTTATTGGTAGGGCTGTCAATTTCCTACACGACCCGAAACACGACCCGAAACCCGCACGGAAATTAGCAGGTTAACCCGACCCGATAAGTTGGCGGGTCATTTTCGGGTCAACCCGAATTTGACCCGTTTATAAACGGGTCGGTTTCGGGTTGACCCGCTAACCCGAAATTGACCCGTTAGCAACCCGTTTATACTTATACGGGTTATACGGGTTGACCCGACCCGTTTACGACCCGTTCCGACCCATTTACGACCCGTTTACACCTTATACGGGTTGACCCGACCCGTTTACGACCCGTTTACACCGTATACTGGTTGACCCGACTCATTTACGACCCGACCCGACCCGACCCGACCCGACCCGACCCGTTTATAAACGGGTTACACGGGTCGGGTCGGGTCAAGCCGTTTATAAACGGGTCGGGTTCGGGTTGAGTTTTTATGACCCGTTTAATAAACGGGTTGACCCGACCCATTTAAAATCAACCCGAACCCGACTTGACCCGACCCGACCCGACCCATTGACACCCCTAGTTATTGGAAGAGCTAACAGTACATTATACAATGGTAAATCTAGGCATATTCGTCGTAGACATAAACCATAAGATAGCTTCTTTCTAATGGAGTTATCATGATAGACTATGTAAGGTCAAAAGATAACAATACGGATCCACTAACAAAAGGCTTGCCTGGAGAGAAAGTTCAAACCTTGTCGACGGGAATGGAGTTAAGGCCCATATACTGAAAGATTCTCTAAAATGGAAATCCTACTTAGTTGACTGGAGATCCCAAGACCTAGGTTCAAAGGGATAACTAAGTTTAAGATAAACTTAACGGCACTATTATACACTCAAACCATTCCTACGATAAGTCAATGCATTACTTGCCAGAGAATAGGATAAGTTTTGATACTTTTAATGATGTACGTACTTGGTAACACTAAAGAACAAGTAGGGAATTACAAATACCCTTTATAGAATCACCTATGTGAGCGCGAAGGCGCCGCTTCAAGAAGAATTGTGAGGCCAAATTCTCCAAGCACTCATGAGACTAAGCTGGTGCTCATGGAAAAACGAACACAAACAAAGAACTAAGGAAGATAAGAAACACTTATTATATGTTGTCTATTTTGGATTTACACAAAATGGCTTACAATTCAAAGACAACCTAGTGTACCGATTCACCAGTAATTCAAAACGATAAAAACTTCGGAAGTTCAAGGCCTGCATGCTACTTTAACCGATACAATAAATGTTTTGCATAATCTTAAGAATAAATTGAACAAATACTCATTCATATGGGGGATTGTTAGAAATGAATGAGTTGTATTGGGGGATGTGAAGGCATTGGTTGCTTTGGAAGTTGAATAGTCCTAAATGTTAAAATAAAATAAACTATTTGTGTTTATATACTAAGATGTTGACAATATGACAATTCATATAGACAAAAAGAGACACAAGCCATGACAGGTGGTACAGTGCACCAACTCGCACGTGCGCGCACCTAAGCCCACGCTCGTGCCCGAGCTCAAACCCGAACTAGCATCCGCATCCACAGCATAAGTGAATGGGCGCTTGAGGCATATTAGAGGCACTTAGCACTTTTTCGTTGGTAGTTGGCTTGGTGCGGCTATTCAGACCGAACCTTTTTTATTTCTATCTTTTCAAATTCAAACAGTCGCACCACCTGGTAATGGATTGCAACCTTTTCAACAGTTGCAACCGTTCAAACAGGTGCCTGTTACCAAATTGGCACCTCCCTGTGTCTATATATAGGTAGAACAAATCGAAAACATGTACACTAAATCTTTTTGCATTCCTTTATACTTCATACTATGTTCTTGAAATAATCACTTGAGTTCTTCGTCATTCTGCAATTGTCAATGCAGCATTGCAGAGATCGATTCGTTTCATCTGGGGAAACAGTTGCTCATCATCCCTTCAGCACCATTGAGCGAGCAATTCTATTTCAAGGAAACAATTTATAGTGGACTCGGACAAATTTAATTGTTACGCCTTTAACTGCTTATTTGTTAACTGCACAAGTATTACTCGTAACAATTTTTACAACGTACCAGTGGCGATTTGTTGTTGTTGCAATTTGCAACATAATTGTAACAGTTTCGTAACACTTTTATAGCGTTACTGTTAGCAATTTGTGTAAACAGTTTAGTAACGCTTGTTTGACGGTACTAACTAATAATTTCGTTAACACTCTTCTGACATCACGACTAACAGGAAGGGGATGGAGAAATGAGCATTTACTACTTTACGACTATTATAGGAGAGAATGTTATCTCAGGGATTAGCAGTGGACCACTACTAAAGGCATTTGGACCAAGCTAGAAAATCTCTATTTAAAGAGATATCTTAATAGCCGTTTGATATTACTGAAGACATTTTTCACCATGCAGATTAGAGATGGTACTTCAGTGAAGGAACATCTTAATTTCTTTGATGATCTCATGATGAAGATGAAGACTGTTAACTTGAAGATGGATGAGGAGCAAATGGAAATGATTCTTTTGTTTTCTCTTTGCGAAGCGATACATGGTTTCGCTAACAGCCGTATCTTCGCTAGAGACACATTGACAGTGGAAGATGTGAAGATAGGCCTTCTATCCGAGGGATTGAGAGATCAGATGAAGGAGATAAGTGAAGGAAGTAGAGGTGGAAGTAGTAGTCAAGGCTAGTTTGTTGAAAGGGGCAGATAAGAAGAATTGGCACCCTAGAGGGCGTTCCAAGTCCAAGAAGCCCAATAATGGCAAGAGAGGAAAGTCTAAGGATGAGAAGTCCTTTATCTGCAAGAAAACTGGTCACTGGAAAAAGGATTGTCCATATTTAAAGAAGAAGGAAGAAGATGGATCTTCATCATTTACGATGGAGAAGTCTATATTTGATGATGTGTTGTCTACAGTAGTATCGAACGTCTCAGATCATTTGGTGCTGGACTCGAGGGCATCTTTCCATATGATGCCTGATAAGGATTACTTTATTTCTTTTGTTCGACAAGAGGGAAGCTCTATTCTTATGGATAATGATGCTAGCTGTTGAGCAATGGATAAAGGTACAGTGAGGATCAAGATGTTTGACGGAGTGATACGCACTTTGACAGGTGTCCGTTATGTTTTAGGTCTTCGAAAGTCCTTAATTTTTTTAGGACAACTGGCATCTTTGGGATGCAAGGTAACTATCGAGAATGATAGTCTGAAGGTTTCGAGAGGTGTAGTTCTTATGATAGGAGGTGTGTTCTGAAATCTTTATTCGCTGAAAGGAACCACAGTTCTTAGGGAGTAGTGTGTTGAAGGAGAAAGTTCTTATGCTCTGGATGCCACAATGCTTTAGCACCTCAGGTTGGGTCATATTTCAAAGAAGGCTTAGAGTTGCTTCAGAGGCGGAAGATGATCAAAGGAGAAAGCTTTGACAAGATGGACTTTTGCTAGGAGTGTGTGTTAGGCAAGCAAACTAAAGTATCTTTTGGAGTTAGTCTTCATAGATCGAGGTGAGTACTTGAGTACGTGCATATAGATGTTTGGGGACCTACTGCTACTCCTTCTCTTAGAGGAGCAAGGTATTTTATATCTTTCATTGATGATTTTTCTCGGAAAGTACGGGTGTATGTGATGAAGGCCAAATCAGAAAGTTTTGAGAAGTTCAAAAACTGAAAAGCGCTTGTTGAGAACCAATCTGGTTCTAGGTTGAAGGTGCTGAGATCAAATAATAACGGTGAATTTGTCTCTAGAGAGTTCCTCGAGTTTTGTAGACAGCATGGAATTCAAGGACATTTCACGACACCCGGCGATCCACAATCAAATGAGGTTGCAGAAAGGATGAACATGACTCAACTAGATGAGGCTCGTTGCTTGAGATTGATGGCGGCTTATCTAGAGGCATTTGGACTGAGAAATTATCAACTGTGGTGCATATTATAAACCGAATTTTGTTTTCAGCCAAAGATGAGAAGATTTCAGAGGAGAAGTGAAGCAATAAACTAGTGTATCTTGGTTACTTTCGAATTCTTCGTTGTTCTGTGTACGTTCACCATACTAGTGATGACAAGTTAGAGGCTAGGGAAAACAAGGGCATACTAATAGGATACGCCGATGGTATCAAAGGGTATCAAATTTGGAACCCTATTGATTGGAAGATTGTTCATTCCTAACATGTTACTTTTGATGGGTCTGCCATGTTCAATCCGAATGAGAAGCTACCTACCAAATCAGAAGATTTTGATAGGTCAAAGGAGATGGAAGAAGTTCCACTATTCTTGCCAAATAGTAGAGTTGTTGTTGATGCTGTCGAGGAAAACATGGTTGATGAAACATCACAGTATAGCCCACAGGTAAATTCTAGTAGTGCTGATGATGTGCATGAATCTAGAAGAAGTTTAGTTCAAGGTGGAACTGAAAGGATTTTAGGTGAAGCAATACCTATCCAGATCAGTCGTAGGACTATTAGGCGCCTGAAAGGTATGGTGATTGGCAGTTTGCGAACCTTAGCCTTGGTGATCAGTTTGGCTATGGCTTGCATGTGGTTCATGAGGAGCCACTTGACCTTGATGAAGCTTTGAAGTCATGTGAGAGTTCGATTTGGATGTGCGCTATAGAGAGGAGTTAGAGTCGTTAAAGAGCAATTGGACTTGAGAACCACTTCATTTTCATTTTGAGTATGATAAGATATTCTCTCCAGTAGTAAAGCATATGTCCGTCTCCATTTTTCTCGCTATCGTCATAGCACATGACTTGGAGCTAGAGAAATTGGACGTGAGAATCGCTTTTTAGCATGGAGACTTGGATGAGACCATCCGCATGAAATAACCAGAAGGATTTTTTGTAGATGGGAAAGAAAATTGGGTTTGCAAATTGAAGAAGTCTTTATATGGACTTAAGCAGCAACCTGGACAATAGTACAAGAGGTTTGACTCTTTTATGCTTTCACTTGGTTTTGATCATAGCATCATATACACTTGTGTGTACTTCAAGCGTTTAAAGAATGATAGATGGGTGTACCTACTCTTGTACGTGGATTATATGTTCATTGCTTCTAAGCATAAGGCTGAAATCGATAATTTAAAGCAAAATCTAAGAGTGGAATTATAAATGAAAGACCTCGAAGAAGAAAAGAAAATTTTTGGTATGTAAATCCAAAGGGATAGAAAGCTAGGACTTTTGAGCCTCACTCAAAAGGAGTACATTCGAAAGGTGCTTGCTCGGTTTAGCATGGGAGGGGGAAAGGCAAGCACTACACCCATGCCTTTGCACATGCAGCTTTTTAGTAAAGGCTCTCCGATCTCGAAAAAGTACAAGGCTTATATAATGAAGGTCCCATATGCAAGTGCTTCTAGCTGCTTGATGTATACCACGGTCTGCACTGGGTCTGACATTGCACAGGCGGTTGGATTGGTGAGTAGGTTCGTGGCAAGTCAAGAAAAGACGCATTGGGAAGCAGTGAAATGTATATTCATATGCCTTAGAGAAACTCCAAACCATGGACTTGTCTTTAGCGGCAGAGGTAAAGATTTCAGCTTGGTTGGATTTTGTGATTCCGACTATACCGGTGATAGAGATCGAAAAAATTCAACCTTCGGATATATGTTCACCATTGATGGGACAATGATCAGCTTGAGAGAAAGGTTGCAGACGGTTGTGGCTTTGTCCACTATAGAGGCAGAGCTCATATCTGCGAATGAAGCAGCATAGAAGGTGCTTTATTCGAGATTACTATTGTGTGATTTGGGCTACGAATATGATGTTGTGTATGTGTACTATGACAATCAGAGTGCCATTCACTTAGCTGAAAATCCGACATTCAGCTCGAGGACAAAGCATAATGAGGTGAGAAAGTCATTCTGTCTTGATGAGTAAAAAGAAGCTAGTTCGTCTACAGAAAGTACACATAAGGAGAATACAGCAGGCATGTTTACCAAGTCATTGCATGTTGCTAAGTTCGAGCAATTCTTGGACTTGATTCACTTAATGAAGTGCTAGGTGGCACGGGGTGGCACAGGGAGAGAGTTGAGATGGTTCTTGGAGACCTTTGTTTTCATGGTGGAGATTGATAGGTTCTACATGGAAGGGGTACTTCTAACATTTTTTTTTTTGACGAGCGGTGGCCTTGCCGGAGTTCGTTGACAGAGTGTAATGGGTGATGGCTTTGCGAAAACTCATTGGGTAAGTATCCATTGCTTGGAGCATGAGGTGTAGATGAAGTTGGAAGGCTTGTTCGGAATTTAGTATCAAGGTGGAGATAGTTAGAAATCGATACCTGAATTTGAGAAGAAGCCATTGGAGAAGCTCACGGAGAACTGATGCCGAAACCCTAGAATCGACGAAGGTGAAGCCTTAGGCTATGGAGTTGAAATTGACGAGCTAGTTCGGTGGAAGAGCAGTTTATTTCGGTGATGGGTGATGTCGGACCAAATATTTGTTCGGTGATGCTTGGGCTTCGTGATGACTTCGTTCTGTAAAGAAGTGGAAGTGTTGGAAGAGAAATCTCGTCCGGTGTTGCTAGGTTTTACCACTCCATATTTATAGGGGGTGGTGTTTCATTCGACATTGAGGAGGACCCCAATGGATGCCGAACCAAACCCTAGGGCTGCTATATAGTAGCTACTCTCTTTATTTCTTCAATCTACAAATAGTTGAACTTTTGGACAACAATGGAAGCCATCCTGGAGAGCTGAAACTCTGTAGAATTTTTGTTTGTATTTTTAATTCTTCTTATGTATAGCCTTCAAAAGTGAATTAATCTTGTAACTCTAATCTTTCAGTGATTAATAAAATATCCTCTCTCCAAGTGGTCATACACTACCTCGTGGTAGTGGAACCACTATTAATACTAGTGTTATTTATTTTTTCTACTTTGCATGGATCTATGACTGTTTGTACTAGTGTTTGTCTCCGTTTGTTTCTTCTCACTACAATCATGATCTAATTGTTTTCCGATGCCATATGAAGGGATTTTTCCCAACACATTCTCCTCTTTGAGTCTTTTATACATCATTTACTTCTCCTTCATCCACATTCATCATAGCCCAAACACATCAAGATTTAAATTGATATTTCTTGAAAATACTAACTCCTTCAATATTGGTTGTGCTTTTTAGAGTCTTTGTTATGCCTCTTCCCTCTCCATCCTTTCTTTATCTTCTATTATTTTCTACAGCATGGCGGATCAAGCTCTCTAACTGGAAACCATCGGGTTTAGCGCATGGCTTTGGCTGAGGTTTTGGTGGTATCTAGTATTACATATTCGTTATTCAAATACTAGAATGAGTACGATATATAGATGTGTGAATGTATTAACATCTATAGCTACTAATAACAGTGGTAAAACATTTTTATAGGCAACAAAAGTTCACTGAAAAGGAAAAGAAAAACATCTTCTTCTTAAAATACCTTATCAAACATGTCAATTAGTACTAATGGAGGACCAGCTTTTCATCAACAGCAAAATGAAACTCTTGAGGAGTTGTCAATTTATGTTTTATTTTGCAATGGCGAAAAATCCAAGATCACCTTTGCCCTTAAGAATGTGAGTATTTTTTGAAAAAAACTAGTAAACACTGATCTTAATCGACTTAAATGATGATCAAGTTTACCATACACATAAAATGTGCCCACCTTCTCGTTCAATGATTTATCCTTACCTCTAGCTCTAACTCTTTTGAACATTTAATCCTACATGAAAAAAGAAAATAATAATAATAATAATAATAATAATAATAATAATAATAAGACAATAAATTTATAGAATGTACTTGAGACTGGAAGAATTTATGTCATACATTTCTGTTGCACCTGCAATGATGTTTCAGGATGACAAGGTCCACACTTCGACTCTGTTGATTTGTTTGTTAAGATTCTACCATATCGTAAGTTAAATAAGTGAACATAATTTATCTAGATCGTGTAACGATCCAATTTTTCGACACCCGAAAGTCGACACTAATACGTCCATTATATCAAATGCTGCACAGTTGAAAGCCACAAAACCGAACCATTAGGGTTAAAGAAGATAGAAGAAGAACAGAAACAACAACAGAATCTCACATTTCACAGCGGAACAAATATAATAGATAAATGAATATCTTTAAATAAAATCACTATATCAGTTTACACATTACAACATCAGAGTATTACAACAACAACACACAAACAATGGCAGTTATAATAACCTGCCTCTATGGTTGAATACACATCGGAATGATAATAATATATGGAAGTACGTCTCGCCATCCAGCTCAAACTCCAAATCTCTACAGCATCTCTTTTTTCGACTTTGGTCCAGAATAATGACAACCTAACTCTAGGCTGCCCGTTTGGAAAATTATGGCCACCCAGAGTTTAGAAAGGGAACAATAAACTGCAGGTCAGTCATGGGACTGGTGTGAGATCTTAAAAAAAGTTATTTTCACAAAGAAAATAAAAAGAAATCCTCTATGCTTTTGGAAAATGAAATTGCCATAAGGCCTCCCACCACACACACAATGCAAACGCACAATTGGAGGAGATTTCTCCTTATGACAGTCAAAAATGCTTGATATGCGAAAACCATTTGATATTATTATCAGTGCATAGTGCAGAAAATATTTCGAAAGTATAATATTAATCTTAGCCAGCATACCACATTTCGTCGTATGCCTACTATAGCTACCAGGTTCAATAGCAGGTTACCGCCACATTCCATGGCAGGTTATACAACTAAAAACCGTACAAAGCGCGTATTGTTTCTTTGGATTTCCAACAAATGGTCAGGCTAAGGAACTTCCTTACCGAGATGGATACGCCTCTGGAAGGACGCTCCCGAGAACCTAACCTGATCTCCGCTAACAAGGCCGACGTTACCTCACGCTTTAACTAAGCTATAACATAGGTAACTAACACACAAGTATGCCATCCCTGGTCATTACCGACCTTTATCCGAGGATCCTCAACCGTAAAGCAACAACCACAAAGCTTAATAAATTTGCAGCATCAACATAGGTAAAATATATGGGCTCCATACCATGATATCACCTCTTATCCAGAAGGAAATGGACATACCCTAGGGGCGCGACCCCTAAAAACCTTGCCGCAACATTCCTGTTTCGATCATTTCTGGATTGTGAGGCTCGACGAAGTCTCGTCCACAAAGCTACGCTTTTCACAAAAGCCATGCTTCGATCAACAAATGATCAGCAGCACTTCATATGCCACATTACCAAATTAGGAATGTATCACTAGTAACCATCAACTACATAACCTCTGAGCTCGTACATCTCAGAGAAGGGTGTTAAACTAAGAGAATAAATGTTTGCCACCAAACAGAAATGTATTTGATAGAAACCAGCGTTACATCTCAAAGTGTAATTTCAGACATACATCCATACAAGTTTGTTCCGGGTTCGAACAGAACCGAAGGCACTTCACAAAGAAGCCCTTGCAAATTTGGATAATCCCTAATCACGTCCGGACTTCCCATCACAAAGGGTGATCAAATCTCTAAAGCGGGGATCAACCGGTGCAGAGACATTCGACAGGTAATCCTTTCGTTTTCGAAAATACTCGGTCTTCAACACCATCTTCAAATGCAATCCCAATTCGTCGTATCATTGCTCGAAATGGGTTTTATGACACAAAGTCCTCTCCCGGCTAATCCGGATAACGAGCGCTTATTTTAAAAAGTAAGTGTTACACATTCAGATTTCAAACAAATCACAACAATTTTCACTTTGATATTTCAAAAAAAAGATCCATCACTATCACAAAGGTTCGATGTGGTTTTCGACTATCCAGTTGGAATCCGACCCCCGGTCGCATCGAAATTCAAATGCCATTTAAAGGCCAATATTGATAGTGGGTTATTTAACTATCAATCAACAATCACAACAATTACTGGATTTCAAATAATTTTCCCCCAGTTATTTATTTTCAAAATATCTTCGCAAGATATATTTTTAACACTTCATCACTTTGAAAACAAATTTTAAATCGCTTTTCACCTTTCAATCTTTTGAAAACAAATTTCAAATTGCTTTTCACACTTCAATCCTTTGAAAACAAATTTCAAATCACTTTCCTTACGTGGAATAAATTTTCAAATATTTATTTAATTCCACTGAAAATTTGCGGAGTTCAAATACTTTAAAAATAATTTAAATCACTTATCCAAAATATTTTGGGAGATATTTAAAATAAAACTACTTTTACTTAAATATTAGTTATGAAAACATTATACTAATTATTACAAATATAAGACGTCAGGTCTAAACTAATTTCAAAATTAAATTACTAGATAGAGTATAAACATTTAAACAACTATTTTCTAAATCAAATATCAATTTAATCTTTAAAATAATCTCTTCTATACTTAATTAAATAAATATTTACTTTAAAGATTTAAAACAATTCCCGAAAAAATAATTTCTTCAACGATATTATTTTAAAACCAAATCTATAACTTTAAATTTTATTTCAAAAGCTATTTTAAAAATATTCTCGGCTTTCCGGGGAAAGTACCCCTTCCATTTCAAAATGGTCCATTTAAACCAATTAATAAACCCTTCTCGATTTATTCTAAATTTACGTTCCAAATTCGTAAATTCCTTTCCACACTTTTAAAAATAACCCAATATTTATTTTTAAAACAAAATTCCCTTTCCTTTACAAATTCCCATTGTGAATTTAGATTTCCAAATATCAACTGATATTTGATTTTCAAATCGATTCCCAAATATTCACTTTCAAACACCAAATCAAATTTCTAATTGATTTCCAAAACCATTTCAAACACCAAATCAAATCCCAAATTGATTTTCAAATTTATTTCCAAACACCAAATCAATTTCCAAATTGATTTTCTAAATTCATTTCCAACACCAAATCAAATTTTCAAACTCATTTTCCAAACATTTATTTCAAACACCAAATCGATTTTAGAATTGATTTCCCAAAATTTATTTTTAAACACCGAATCAATTTCAAATCGGTTACCCAAAGATTTAATTTCTTTTAAATTAAATTCCTTTATTTCATTCAAACTATTTAAAATCCATATTTTAAATAAATTCTTCAACCTTTGAATAATATTACCCGAAATCCATTTATTAAGCCTTTTTTCCATGTTTTTGAATTTTTATTCAATAGGATTCAAAAATAAAACTTTATCCTTTTAAAATTCTTTCTTTTAAATTTATCCCATGCTCAAAAATAAATCTTACTATAAATTCTCCACTTAAGTTTCAAAAATCCAATTTTTATCTATTTCTGGTATCCTACGATACCAAAAATATATTCGGCTAAATTTTAGCCTTCAATGATTTCAATTACAATATAATCACACAAAGATTATCAACACACAATATATGAAACAAATTCAATATTTGAGGAATCCAGTTGGATCCCTCCAACCTGTTTCCCTGCATCCACAGACGTTAGCACAACAATTAAATACGAATTCCACTTCGAGGTGGAATATCGCGGTATATGGGATTTATACAATATCATCCGCTATTATGCGACATATAGGGTCTCATCTGCTATCTAATGCGGGAAATCAATCACTCCAAATACATATATAATACCAATTCCACTTCGAGGTGAAATATCGCGGTATATGGGTTTATATATATAATATCATCCGCTTTTATGCGGCGCATAGGGTCTGTTTCAATACAACTGATAATTATTTATCATCTAAGCACACAATCAACAGTTTTAAATCTTACTACTTAAAATTAAATAAGAAAAAAAATCTGATTAAGTGAGAAGATCTCACATTTGCTTATGCATGCAACCCATTTTCCTTTCCAGCTTGATTTCACAATTTTTAAACCTTGTAACATACATTATACGGTTTATTAATATTTGAATCAATCGACAATAAATTACCATTTGTTAATTTATTTAAACTAATAATTTAATTTTATCGAATGATTTGTTTTAAACAAATACTTTTAATTCTAAACCAATTCCTTTTTTATAAACAGATTTTTCTTAGTAGCTAAAATAATTAAACAGGTTAACTGAAAATTTTATCACCTTAATAAATTATTTATGCATGTAATATTTTATTTTGAAACTATATATTTTTTCTATTCCACTTCTATATTTTAAATCCAAATTTGCATGTACTATATATAGATATTTATATAAATATCATTATTTATTTACTGTTTTGCAAAAATATATTTTATTATAACTCAAGATTAACTTTTAAAAATTTAAAAACTGCCCAACTTCTAAAATTTCTTTACTGTAAGGTATACATACATATATAATTTGGGAAAAAATAAATTGCAAAAATAAATAAATAAATAAAGTAAAAATCAAAAAGAAAAATCGAATGCCTCATCGATTTGTCATCACGTCATCGACACTTCATCTTGACCAAAACCCACGCGTGCGAACCATACTCCGGCCGTCGCAACCCTGCGCGAAACCCTAAATACGCACGCGCTTGAAATTCACCAGCACTCAAACGCAGACCGACGCAGCCACGACTTTGACTGTCATCTACACTCACATCGCTGCAACAGTAGCATAGTTATCTTCAACCCATGCCATCGGCCTAGCTCGCGCTCGCCTCCAAATCGCGATGATGTTGCGATGAACGGGTTCGGCCATTACTCCCTCGATTTGGAATTGTTATATATCTGAAACTAAAATGAATTTCGACTTTTCGTTCTAATTTTCTTTGAGCATTCTGTACGACTATTTTTGATCGGAAAATTTAAAAGAGGGGGACGCAAATCTTTTTCTGAGTTCATCTACTATTTCCTTTTATTCTCGAATTTGGGTCCTTTCCCCCCTTCGGCACTGTTTTGATTTGAACGAAAAGGATTATCATTAGCTCGATTTCTTCTTCTTTTATTCAACGAGTGAGATAACATTTTTTTCCAGAACGCGTGTTCTCTTTGACAGAGAAAGAAGGCCAGATGTCCAAAATGATGAAACGTGTTGAATCAACAGTATTTTATTCATGACTGATTAAAATATCAATTTAAATTTGAATTTTTGAATTCAAACGACTTGAAATCGAGTTGAAAATCTCGATCTCCATTCAATGTGTGCCTCCAGGCGTTTATAATGTTAAACCCCTATTCTGAATGCAATGGAAAAGATTCCGAGTCCAAATTCGATCGTATGGAAAAGATAGCATTTTGGACCAGTTATTAAATTAAATTTCGATAAAAAATTTCAGCGCGTTTGCTTATCGTAAGGCCAAACGATCACTCCAAACACTACGAAAATTGATAACCGATAATAATACAATATTGCGGATTCAATGGAACTAGTTTCGTCGAATTCCGAGACTGTGCCTCCGAAGACTATTTTTAAATACCGATTTAAACAATATAATTTCAAAACCGATCAAATCACTTCCAAATTCAATTTTGAAGCTTTTATTATCTTCAGTATTATCAATATAAATTTTCTAAGCCTTTAAAATATTTCTAACAAGCTTAAAACTAAAGATTCAAAATTCTACCCAACTTCAATAATTAAATTGCCAAATCCATATTATACTTGAATTCAAGTTTAAAATAACATCCAAATATTTTAAAATCAATTAACTTATTCAATTTCAATTCTCCAAAATTCAGGGTCGTCACAGACTTCCCCCTTAAAGAATTTCGTCCCGAAACTACAAGTTAAGAAGAACGATCCTTAACCCATTTGCTATCTTTCCAAAACTAAATAGTTTTATTAGCTTGCCAAACCAAATCTTTTTATTAAAGACCCATTTACTCCAACTAATTTTCCAAAATCATCCATAGTTTCCAATAATATTGTTTACTTCACAATTCAAATTTAAATTTAAATTCAAACTTTCAAAATTTTCTCAAAACTTTTCTAACACTCTAAATTTTCGAATTTTTTTGCCAACGTCTTCTTTGCGCGGCTATCTTGGTACGACTACAAAATGCCACAACCTGCCCCCAGATTTCAAAAATAAAATGAAAAGCCAAGTGGATGGAAAAGAAAATCATCAAATTTCATATAGAAATTTAAATACATACCTTTTCGAGAAATTCAACCTTTTATCTTCGAAGTCAAAATCCAATTCCCTTTTCTTTTTAAATCACCTGTATATCCTACTAGCAATAATATCCAATTACCATTTCACAAATTTACAGTTTATTCTTTACTCAATCATCAACTTAGAATATTTCCTCAATTCAAAATTTACTTAAGAATTTTGCCATTTACTTCTTAAGTTCAATAAATATTCTATATACACCATATGTTTAATTTCGTTTACTTGTATTTCAATTACATTTAAATTCAATTCACCACTTTGGTTTATAACTTATTTATTTAAACTGGATTTTTTAATACCATACGAATTTAATTTACCTTTCATTTATAATTATAGAATTCAATTCATTTCAAACCATACCCAAATTTGTCAATCCTTCTATTAGTTTCAGTTACTAATTTTATTTTAATACTTCGCATTGTTTATCACAAATCAAATTCAATTCCATAACTATTTTTATCAAATTCCAGAGCCTTTCCAACATTTCATAATCATCTTTGAAAATCAGTTCAAATTATCTTTTGAATTCCAAAACCACTACCAGTTTTTCAAACAACTTCCTTTTTTAATATAATTTGGTAGCAATTCCTCTCCTGAAAACTCAAAAATGAACATCGATGATGCTGCAGTCATCACCGAAGTTATTTTCCAACGACCGAAAAGAAGAGCTTTTATCCCTTCAAAACATTTTTCTAAAACCTTTGAAAACCATTTTCAAATCAAAAAGGACTTAATTTTCTCCAAATCTCCAAAATTTTCAAATTCTTTTCAAAATATTTCTCTGGAATTCTATTTCAAATTACAAATCACATTTACAATTTATATTTATAAATTCCATTTGTATATAAATTTATTTCTTAGCTGTTTGTCATCATTTCAATTTCTTATTCAACAATAATCATAATACTTCAATATTATCGCTTTCTAACAAACAAGCAACCATATACTACTATAATAATTTACGGAAAATTATTTCCTTCATATACGAAAATAGTTTGGGTAAAATTATTTCATTTACCCTAAGTTTAAAACAATATCGTGTCCATTTATCTTGTTTAAGAGTTTAGAAACCCCTATCGATACAGTTGGCCAAATTGCACCGACCAGAATCTATAAACAATCAACTGATAAGTCAACACAATATAAAACAATTTTATATTCACTAACAAATATGCGCTCATATCTATTATTACACTCAGACTCATTCTATAGTACTACAGACTCTATCTCTAATGAGTAACACCCAACAGAGCCAAGGTTGTCGCTTAACGAAATGCTCTGATACCACGTTGTAACGATCCAACTTTTCGGCGTCCGAAAGTTGACATTAATACGTCCACTATATCAAATGCCGCACAGTCGAAAGCCTGAAAACCGAACCGTTAGGGTTAAAGAAGAAGAAGATAGAAGAAGAACAGAAACAACAATAGAATCTCATATTTCGCAGCGGAACAAATATAATAGATAAATGAATATCTTTAAATAAAATCACTATACCAGTTTACACATTACAACATCAGAGTATTACAACAATTACCACACACAAACAATGGCAGTTATAATAACCTGCCCCTATGGTTGAATACACAGCGGAATGATAATAATATACGAAAGTACGTCTCGCCATCCAACTCAAACTCCAAATCTCCACAACATCTCTTTTTTCGACTTCGCTCCAGAATAATGACAACCTGACTCTAGGCTGCCCGTGTGGAAAATTATGGACGCCCAGAGTTTAGAAAGGAAACAATAAACTCCAGGTCAGTCATGCGACTGGCGTGAGATCTTAAAAACAGTTATTTTCACAAAGAAAATAAAAAAAATCCGCTATGCTTTTGGAAAATAAAACTGCCATAAGGCCTCCTGCCATACAGATAATGCAAATGCACACTTGGAGGAGATATCTCCTTATGATAATCAAAAATGCTTGATACGCGAAAATCATTTGATATTATTATTAGTGCATAGTGCAGAAAACATTTCGAAGGTATAATATTCATCTTAGCTAGCATACCACATTTCGTCGTATGCCTACTATAGCTACCATGTTCAAGAGCAGGTTACCGCCACACTCCATGGTAGGTTATACAACTAAAAACCATACATGCGCGTATTGTTTCTTTGGATTTCCAACAAATGGTCAGCCTAAGGAACTTCCTTACCGAAATGGGTTTTCCTCTTGAAGGACGCTCCCGAGAACCTAACCAGATCTCTACTAACAAGGCCGACGTTACCTTACATTTTAACCAAGCTATCACATAGGAAACTAACACACAAGTATGCAATCCCCGGTCGTTACCGACCTTTATCCGAGGATCCTCAACCACAAAGCAACAACCATAAAGTATAATAAATTTGCACCATCAACATAGGTAAAATATCTGGGCTTCATACCATGATATCACCTCTTATCCAGAAGAAAATGGACATACTCTAAGGGCGCGATCCCTAAAAACCTTGCCGCAACATTCCTGTTTCGACCATTTTCGGGTTGTGAGGCTCGACGAAGTCTCGTCTACAAAGCTACGCTTTTCACAAAAGCCATGCTTCGATCAACAAATGATCAGCAGCACTTTGTATGCCACATTACCCAATTGGGAATGTATCACTAGTAACCATCAACTACATAACCTCTGAGCTCGTACGTCTCAGAGAAGGGTGTTAAGCTAAGGGAATAAATCTCTGCCACCAAACAGAAATGTATTTGATAGAAACTAGCTTTACATCTCAAAATGTAATGTCAGACATACATCCATACAAGTCTGTTCCGGGTTCGAACAGAACCGAAGGCACGTCACAAAGAAGCCCTTGCAAATCCGGTTAATCCTTAATCACGTCTGGACTCCCCATCGCAAAGGGTGATCAAATCTCTATACCGGGGATCATCAGGTGCAGAGACATTCGACAGGTAATCCTTTCGTTTTCGAAAATACTCGGTCTTCAACACCATCTTCAAATGCAGTCCCATTTCGTCATATCATTGTACGGAATGAGTTTTATGACACAAAGTCATCTCCCAGCTAATCCGAATAACGAGCGATTATTTTAAAAAAAGTGTTGCATTCAGATTTCAAAAAACTCACAACAATTTTCACTTTGATTTTTAAACAAAAGATCCATCACAATCGCAAAGGTTCGATGTTGTTTTCGACTATCAAGTTGGAATCCGACCCCCGGTCGCATCGAAATTCAAATTCCATTTAAAGGGCAATATTGATAGTCGGTTATTTAACTATCAATCAACATTCACAACAATTACTGGATTTCAAATAATTTTCCTCCAGTTATTTATTTTCAAAATATCTTCGCAAGATATATTTTTAACACTTCATCACTTTGAAAACAAATTTAAAATCACTTTTCACCTTTCAATCTTTTGAAAACAAATTACAAATTGCTTTTCACACTTCAATCCTTTGAAAACAAATTTCAAATCACTTTCCTCACGTGGAATAAATTTTCAAAAATTTATTTAATTCCACTGAAAATTTACCGAGTTCAAATACTTTAAAAATAATTTAAATCACTTATCCAAAATATTCTGGGAGATATTTAAAATAAAACTTCTTTTACTTAAATATTAGTAATGAAAATATTATACTAATTATTACAAATATAAGACTTCAAGTCCAAACTAATTTCAAAATAAAATTAGTAGATAGAGTATAAATATTTAAACAACTATTTTTTAAGTCAAATATCAATTTAATCTCTAAAATAATCCCTTCTATACTTAATTAAATAAATATTTACTCTAAAGATTTAAAACAATTCCCAAAATAATAATTTCTTCAACAATATTATTTTAAAACCCAATCTATAACTTTAGATTTTATTTCAAAAGCAATTTTAAAAATATACTCGGCTTTCCTGGGAAAGTAAACCTTCCATTTCAAAATGGTCCATTTAAACCAATTAATAAATCCTTCTCGATTTATTCTAAATTTACGTTCCAAATCCTTGAATTCCTTTCCACACTTTTAAAAATAACCCAATGTTTATTTTTAAAACAAAATTTCCTTTCCTTTACAAATTCCCATTGTGAATATAGATTTCCAAACATCAACTAATATATGGTTTTGAAATCGATTCCCAAATATTCACTTTCAAACACCAAATCAAATTTCTAATTGATTTCCAAAATCATTTCAAATACCAAATCAAATCCCAAATTGATTTTCAAATTTATTTCCAAACACCAAATCAATTTTCAAATTGATTTTCTAAATTCATTCCAACACCAAATCAAATTTTCAAATAGAGTTTCCAAACATTTATTTCAAACACCAAATCGATTTCACAATTTTTAAACCTTGTAACAAACAATATACGGTTTATTAATATTTGAATCAATCGAAAATAAATTACCATTTGTTAATTTATTTAAACTAATAATTTAATTTTATTGAATGATTTGATTTAAACAAATACTTTTAATTCTAAACCAATTCCTTTCTTATAAATAGATTTTTCTCAGTTACTAAAATAATTAAACAGGTTAACTAAAAAATTTATCACCTTAATAAGTTATTTATGCATGTAATATTTTCTTTTGAAACTATATATTTTTTTCGATTCCACTTCTATATTTTAAATCCAAATATGCATGTACTATATGTAGATATTTATATAAATATCATTATCTATTTACAGTTTTGCAAAAATATATTTTATTTTAATTCAAGATTAACTTTTAAAAATATAAAAACCGCCTAACTTCTAAAATTTCCTTACTGTAATGTATACATACATATATAATTTGGGAAAAAAATAAATTGAAAAAATAAATAAATAAAGTAAAAATCAAAAAGAAAAATCGAATACCTCATCAATTTGCCATCACGTCATCGACACTTCAGATCGACCAAAACCCACGCCTGTGAACTATACTCCAGCCGTCGTGACCTTGCACGAAACCCTAACCCACGCACGCGCTTGACATTCACAAGAACTCGAGCACGAGCCATCGCGCAAACGCGGACCGATGCTGCCTCGGCTTCGACTGTCGCCTACACTCACATCGCCGCAACAGTAGCATAGTTATCTCCGACCCACGCCATCGGCCTAGCGCACGCTCGCCTCTAAATCGCGATGATGTTGAGATGAACGAGTTCAGCCACTACTTCTTCGATTTCGAATTGTTAGAGATCTGAAACTAAAATGAATTTCGATTTTTCGTTAGAATTTTCTTTGGGCATTATGTTTGATTTTTTTTTGATTGGAAAATTTAAAAGAGGGAGACGCAAATCTTTTTTGAGTCCATCTACTATTTCCTTTTATTCACGAATTTGGGTGCTTCCCCCCCTTCGGCATTGTTTTGATTTGAACGAAGAGGATTATCATTAGCTCATTTTCTTTTTCTTTTATTCATCGAGTGAGATAACATTTTTTTCTTCAACGCGTGTTCGCTTTGTCAGAGAAAGGAAGGCCAGATGTTCGAAATGATGAAACGTGTTGAATCAACAGTTTTTTGTTCTTGACTGATTAAAATATCAATTTAAATTTGAATTTTTGAATTTAAACGACTTGAAATCGAGTTGAAAATCTCGATCTGCAATCAATGCATGCCGCCTGGCATTTATAATGTTAAACCTCTATTCTGAACGCAGTGGAAAATGTTCTGAGTCCAAATTCGATCGTATAGAGAAGAACTTTTTGGACCAGTTATTAAAGTAAATTTCGATAAAAAAATTCAGCGCGTTTGCTTATCTTACGGCCAAACGATCACTCCAAACACTACCAAAATTGAAATCCGATATACAATATTGCGGATCCAATGGAACGGGTTTCGTCGAATTCTGAGACAGTGCCTCGGAAGACTATTTTTAAATACCGATTTAAATAATATAATTTCAAAACCGATCAAATCACTTCCAAATTCAATTCTGAAGCTTCCATTATCTTCAGTATTATCGATATAAATTTTCTAAGCCTTTAAAATATTTTTAACAAGCTTAAAACTGAAGATTGAAAATCCCACCCAACTTCAATAATTAAATTTAATAATTAAATTGTCAAATCCATATTATACTTGAAATTCAAGTTTAAAATAACATCCAAATATTTTAAAATCAATTAAAATTTTCAATTTCAATAGTCCAAAATTCAGGGTCGTCACAGATCGTCTGACATCCTACGAAGAAGAACTAGATGAAGTTTCAGAGTGTTCATTGGCCCTCTCTGATGTTTTTAAATTAAAATCCTATTTCAATAACCAAGTTAACAGCCTAATTCTATTCATCCAACATAATTTTATTTAAAACGGAGTATCAACCTGTATAAAGTCACTTGAATCTTAGAAGGTTGAGAAGTAGTTCTAGGATGTAAAGGTATGGATGGTGACTCTAGAATCTGCAAACCATTTAAACTCGATTCTTCATAATTATGCTTCTCAAATTTGTTTCAATTCCAAAACAAAAAACCAAAGAAACTAGTAATTTAAGAAAGAACCTTCTTATTTACGGGATGAGCCTTAAATTCAGATATCTTTTCTAGCATATCTTCTTCGAGGTCTGCAGTACTCTTAATTCTTAATGCTTGAACTCAATCTGTGAGATATCTCAAATTCAAGTTCTTTTGGTCTTGTAAGTTTGGATTGTGGCCTATTATATGCATTACTAAAGCTATGTTTCCTATGATTTACGTAAATTTATTATAATTAAAAAAAGGGTTTAAAAACCTCAGAAAATGTCATATCATGAAATTGTATCATATAATTTGAAATCATAACAATTTTAACCTCAAATCCTTCCTTTTACCATATAGACGTTCAGAAAATTTGTTTTTTAATGATTATCAACTGAACCATGTCAAAATATCACTAGAATTATGTAACTTACATGTGAAGTTATCATTTTCTCTAGTATTTGAATGGAACTCATTAACCATCTCTTCTGCTGATACAAATTGCACTTTATTTTGCTAATCAGTTTTTTTTAAAAGAATAACCGTAACAATGCTCCTGCTCAAAGAATATATGACATCAAAAGTATGCATATCAGATTCTTTACAACAACTTGCATGAGAAGCAACAACCATTTCCGAATAAGGCTTTGATTTGTGAAGCAACACACGAAGTTTTGCATAATGTCTATATTATATTAACATATAAAGCTGAAGTTGCTAACTTACCATACACTAGTTATGCGTACAACATGGCAGTCTACATTGTCACAAAAACGTCTCCAACTAACACAACATTTTATATTCCACTATTTCATTCCTAATACCCCGTTACCTCTTTTAAGTCAACAATCAAGGACATATCATTTCATTACCTACAATTAACTTGAACTAACCTCGTCTTCTTATATATACATCCCATAACACTAACAGCCTTATACCTAACTAACCCACAACCACCACAATGGACACAATAAAGTCGTTTAAAGGGCTATGGCAAGGTCGATGAGGAAGAAAATTACAACTTCCAACGTAAAACCAAAAAGTGCACCATTCTCATCTTCATCTCCACCCTCCTCCTCTCCTCCGTCATCATCCACATTACAAGCATGCTTATCTCTAACAAATGCTTTAATAATAATAAAAAATCTCCACCATTCAACTAGTGTATGGTAGGGAAGAGGAGTCCATATATGTATGATATATATGTGACGAAAGGGGTGTATGAGGACAATGCGGTGACTGATAAGAATAAATGGAATATTATTGTGTTTGGATATTGGATGTATCATACCGTTGATGATGGAAGCTTTAATTTTTGTTGATTGCAGGCGCGCGCATTTATTTTTTCTACAGCTACTTTCGGCATGGTTTTACCTTGTTCAGTTAATGCGATTTTTTTATTACCTTCTTCAATATCAGTTATGAAAGTATAACTAACCTAAGCTAACTATCGTATTGTTCAACCTATAATGACATAGATACACAAGTGCTTTGGTGTGCTAAGTAATAAATTTTGAAACAGTCCCACATAGAATGAATGTTCTTACTAAATCTATAAAAGTAGTTAAAAATACAGATTAATGGTGTTAATGTGAATTAAGGGTAAACTTAGAATATACTCAACTCATTTTAATGTACTCTTATTTTAATTTAATGTTTTTCAACTTTTTGTTATATTAATGCATACAATCTTTTTGTCATTCCAATGTATAATACATTATTACGACAAATAAACCATTCGTCCTAATGAAGAAACCATCAATACATGTTAATTTACAGTCACGGTCGTCGCTTTGGCTTTGGTTCTTGCTTCAACAAGTTAATGCTGGAATTACTCTTTGGATGCATTCATGGATAATTTTGGTTAAAGGTAAGAGATTAGAGGTTGAGACATTTGTGGAAAAAGAAGTAAGATGAAAGAAATTAACTGGTTTTCGTTTTGTACTACAGAATTAATAATTTTTGTTTAGAAATTAATTTAAATAATTTAATAACTAATATTAATAATTATATAATTAAGAACTTAGGATTGGCTTAACAACAATTATTTGAGGTACTCTTTAAGTGGTGAGATACCACTGCATTTTAGAGTTGAAAAACATATTCAATATAAGTGTTGATGTAAGAATTATGTCCTGCTTATCAAAAATAAGACGGACGCACCTGGCTGAATCAAATGTGTTTCTTGGGTCTGAACGACCCTTAGTAGAGCATACATTTTAAATAGAAAGCAATAATTTTCACGTTATCTATGTTTTTCCAAATGAGCGTTTCTCATTTGGTAGAAAGAAGTCAACAAACTTATTCGACTTCATAGCGTAGTATATTAACCACTAACATAACGGGTTTTCATTGGTACCTTGTCCCATATTTATCATAAAAGGACCACAACTAGTAATCGTTTTGATCAATCAACCATACTGAGCTATACTAATATAAATGTACAAACAGGTTGATGTGCAAAAGTAATAAAATATCTTTGAACTAGTCCCACACCGAAGTAATGTTATAAAAAATTCTATATAAATATTTAACTATGTTCGGTCATTATAAAGTGAACATTTAATTAATATAACAAAGTCAATGAAATTGTATTTGAGCTTTATTGCAATAATGTGTTTGCTTCCTTATTTTTATTAAAAAATATGTTTACAAACATGCCAGAATGATTCAGACTACGTATAACTATAATCATATGTAATTTGTTTATTTTCGAATTTCGACCCTTTAATATTCATAAAGCTGTAATTGATGTCTATGGAATTGGGGTGTAGCTAAACACACATGAGTGAAAGTTTCTAGTTCGAAACAAAACATACTTGCCATATGGTGCTAAATTCATATACCATGAAGTCGTTGTGATGATTCTGACAGTTCGTATTCATTTTTCCACTCCATATTTTACCTACCCTAATTTTTTTTAATTATTTTCAACTTTTGAGTTTATGTAATTTAAAATTTTAAGGTAATCTTACCGTTAAAAGAAACTTCACATATCTTTTTAGCATATTTCAGATTTTGTATAGGACATAGGTTGTGCTTGAAAAGTGACATTATGTTGGCTATGCTATACTGCTTTATAACCATTAAATACAACATGACTTTCTTCAACTAGCTCTGTGGAGCTACTAATATAAACGTAAGAATGTTGTAACGAAACTTGTACAAATATAGAATTATTTTTTATCATAGTAAGGTGCAAGATGTTTGAGCAATAAATAATATCAAGTTTTACTAAAGTTTGTATGGTTGAGCACTAAAACAAGTAGTGCAAATTAAACAATATTATTCAATTCCTCGTTGACATTATTATTAATAGGAATATTTAGTAGTAAAAATTGTAAATTCATTCTTTATAAACCAGTACAGATATAGTATTCATACTAAGACACCCTCCACACTCACTCCATGTGCCAGTTTTACCCAAGTGCGACATTATCGGTACGATCGACTTCATCTTTGACAACACAGTGGTCATCTTCCAAAGACGCAAGATCTGGCATCAATTGCAATATTTCTAACTCACGGTTATATTCCTTACGATAATAAATGTGATTACTTTTCAAAAATTTGTTTTTTAAAAAGTTGATCATTTTAAAAAAAAAACTATAGTCAATATTATTAGTTAAATTCTTACTTAAAATAACCAATCTTTGTTTAGTATTTGGTAAATCATACTTAATAAAGTTTTCCACTCCATATTTTTTTTACCATATCCATCTTAAAAATCATTAGATCACAAATTTAATAGCTCCAAGAAAATCCATTGTATTTTGGCAGGGTTAAATTTATCATAATACACCAATACTGCTAAAATGTATCAAATCTCTAGAAGCTAGTAGATATATACGATCTAATGGATTTAAAGCAATTTTGAACCACAATAGGTGATTTTGATCTTATTTTCAAAACTCATGAGAATGAAAGAAATATTACAACACTAAAAGCCATGGACTTGCTTCGATCATCATTACAACCATCTTCTTCATGCACCGAACATCGTCATCACATGAAAATTTCTTCCATTCTTAATTTCGCAATCATCTGCTCCAACTTCAAAAACCACAGCAACAATATCCTCCTCTTACAAAGCCATGTAAATTTCTAAGTGAATAGGCTAAGAGATGGTAAGACCAATCAATCCATAGTTTTGCTCTATAACTCAGTACTTGGGCTCCTGCTTTACTAGCCACTCCACCGTCATAAATGTCAGCTCCTTCCATGATCCATAAATCTCTACCGTATCTGACTCCATTATCGTCACCTCCAACGACACCATGGTCGAAACCGACATCCACATCTGCAAAAAACCTGTCCATAAATACAATGGTTTCCATCAAGACTTGATTGATTCGATGAACCGGTCGCTAACAAAATCCAACAACACTGACATATGAACATAACTAAGAGCTGCATTCATGAATGAGGGAAATCCACTAGGATGGCTTCGAAGGCGCGACCGAGAGATACAAGAATTTTTAGTCCTTGAGATGACAGTTTTGATGACAACAACCTTAGAATAAGATTATAAAATGTAAATACTAACATTATAGTTTAGATATATATGTATATGCATGATTTAACCATGCAGGTACCGAGAATGAAGACCGTACAGTATAGAGATTCAAGATATCAAGATTGAAGACTCATGAGTATCAAGATTATCAAGAGTTCAAGATTTCAATAATAGGTAATTTAATTAGGAATTTTTTTAAAAACTTCTAGAAAAGCACCGACATCTTAAAATCCAATTTATTTGTGGAATGGAATCCACTTCGAGTCTGTTAAAGGGATGGGACCCTAAGTAGGATGGAACCTACGAAAAATCTAGTGGAACATTGTTTTGTATCCACTAACTTTTATTCAAAATGTTTTACAAAATTATATCTTGTTTTCAAAAATGTTTCCAATATCTTCCTTTTCAAAGAATCAAAAACATCTATCATGGTTTTAATATTTTTAGCCTCAAAATAATCTTTATTTTCAAAATCAAATTATCCTTGGTTTTTAAGCTATCTTTTAATTGTAATTAACTTTTATTATTACTTAGATTTAAATATAAAATTATAGTTAAATTATATATATATATATACCACAATATTATTCTCTATATTTACTTATGTATTTTAGCTATAGTTAAGTATATTTATAAAGTTTAAAATAGTTTTAATATAAGATAGAAGTTATTTTAAAAGAAAAAAAAATCACCAAAATTTCCTTTGGCATGTCGACATACTGAAGTACCCCATTTCGACATGGTAGCAATTAATTTCAAAAAATTGAATTTTAAAGAAAGTGTCTATTCGTCATATCCTTTCACGAATGGACATGCTTGTTGTTCTACTATAAATAGGGGTGGTTTTGAACAAATTTCAAATCATATTTTTCTGGTTTTCACTCCTCTTCTTCTTCCACATTTGTTTATACACATTCTTACCATTACTCTGCCGAAATCAACATTGAATCTAACTAGTTCATTTCTGGTTTGATTTTCTATCACTATCTCAATAAGATCTTAGTGTTATTCAGAGTTATAGACTTTTTATAATCAATTTAGCTAGATAAGAAGTGATTGTAGCCTTGGAAATCAATCAAGTGAGAAAAGGTGTGATTGTAGCCTTGGAAATCAATCAAGTGAGTAAAGATGTGATTGTAGCCTAGGAAATCAATTGGGTGAACTTGTTGCCCCTGAAATCAAGTATCTCTACCCAAAGGATTGTGAATCTGGAGTGGTGTACCTCGTGGCCTTGAAATCAAGGGTGTAATTGTAGAATTTCTTTTGAAAGGAAATCTGTACTTGTGTGCGGGACTGAATATAGGGTAACACCAATCCAGTATAAAATCCGGTGTGTTCTTTCCTTTATTACTTTTACTTTATTTTTGCATCTGTGTTTGATTCTATGATCATATCTGTGTCTGAATATTGCATACATTTGTTTTCAAATTAACAAAAACTCAAAAAGATTTAGTGATTTCTTTAAACACGATTCACCCCTTCTAGTGTTAATCCTAGCCTTAAGATCCGTATTCTGCATTTTTCATATTTGCTATCGAAGCAAGGTTTTCAAAGTTTAATAATCTGATTTTTCAAAAAGTTTTTAAAATGGCTTTGTTTAAAAATTTTGTTAATACTAGTTTATAGATATTCAAATCATCATTGTCTCATGAGTCTGCATATAATCAATATTCAAATTCAAGTTGTCTACTAACATTGTTTGATGTGTAGGAAACATGCTTTATGGGGGTTGAGGAATCAATCCACAACGGATAGATTGTGCAGATCAAAAATAATAAATGGATGCTCGATAGTCGATGCTCTAGACGCATGAATGGTAATCCATATATGCTGAATGATATAATATGCAAAGACAGTGGACTGGTTAATTTCGAAGACAACTCAAAAGGATATGTGATTGACATCGGCAAAGTCAGTAACTCTAAAACTCCTATTATTACTAATGTTTTGCTAGTTAAGAATCTGAAATATAATCTACTAAGTATAAGTCAACTTTGTGATAAATGATATAAAATTAAATTTGAAAAAGATAAATGTCACATTGAAGATAATAATTCAACCATAATATTTGAGGGAATTAGGAAAAAGAATATTTATGTTCTTAGTATGAAAGTCTCAAATGATCACTTATGTCTTTTGGCAAATACGAGTGACCCTTGGATTTGGCATAAGAGATTTGGACATTTGAATTTCAGTCTCTTATGTAGACTGTCAAAACATAATCTAGTAAAAGGTCTCCTAAAATGAATTTCAAAGTAGATAGTCTATGTGATGCATGTCAATTAGTAAAACTTAGAAAAAGTTTCTTTAAAATAAAAGATATGATTTCAACTTCAAAATATCTTGAATTACTTCACCTTGATTTATTTGTTCCATCTCAAATTTTGCCAATAAATCATAGTAAATATATTTTTGTAACCATAGACGATTATTCTAGATTTACATGGAAAATATTTTTGAAAAATAAAAGTGATACTTTTGAATGTTTTAAGAACTTTACAAAAAGGATTCAAAATAAATTTTCTCTAAAAATTATAACCATCCGTAGTGATCACGGTGGTGAATTTGAAAATGAAAAGTTTGAGGAATTCTCCAATAAAAATAGAATAACTCACAATATTTCATTTCCAAGAACTCCACAACAAAACGGGGTAGTAGAACGTAAAAATAGAACGACTCAAGAGTGTGCGAGAACTATGATTTCAGATAGTAAATTACCAAAGTATTTTTGGACATAAGCAGTTGCTACCGCCTGTTATATTTTAAATAGAATTTTAATTAGACCTTTAACTGATAAGACATCTTATGAACTTCTTCACGGAAAGAAACCTAAGGTATCTTATTTTAGAATTTTTGGAAGTAAATGTTTTATTTTAAATACAAAATATAACTTATATAAATTTGATCCTAAATCCAACAAATGTATCTTTATCGGATATTCCAATAGAAGTAAAGCGTACAGAGTGTTTAATTTAAGAACTAACACCATCGAAGAAATAATGCATGTTTCATTCGATGAAAATCACAAAATTTTTGAAGATGCAAATGATGAAGAGGATTTAATCACTCAAAATCAAGAGCCAACTGAAACTAATAATGAAATTAATCATCCTAATAAAAATACTAAACTTTTAAAAGATTATCCTATAGAAAATATACTAGGAGATATGCAATCTATTGTTAAAACTAGAAATCAACTAAGTAAAATGAGCAATGTAGCCCTTATATCAACTATTGCACCCAAAAGTCCAAAAGAAGAATCAACTGATGATTCATGGATTTCGGCTATGCAAGAAGAACTAAATTAATTTACTAGAAATGATGTTTGGGAACTTGTTCCTAGACCTAAAAATAAAACTATAATTTGAACTAAATGGGTCTATAAAAATAAAATAAATTAACTAGGAGAGGTTGTTAGAAATAAATCTCGGTTAGTCGCTCAAGGTTTTTGTCAAGAAGAAGGAATAGATTCCGATGAAACCTTTGCTCCCGTAGCATGATTAGAAGAGATTCTACTTGCTTTTGCAAATTATAATAATTTCAAATTGTATCAAATGGATGTTAAAAGTGTCTTTTTAAATGGATTTGTAAAAGAGGAAGTATATGTTGAACAACCACCACTTTTTGAAAATGAAAAATTACCAAATCATGTTTATAAACTTAAGAAAGCTCTATATGGTCTAAAACAAGCTCCTAGAGCCTGGTATGATAGACTAAGATCTTACTTATTACAATCAAATTTTGAAATTGGTAAAGTAGATAATACTCCTTTTATTAAAAAGAAATAAAAATAATATTCAACTAGTACAAGTCTACGTAGATGATATCATTTTTGGATCAACTAATTTTGAAATGAATAAAGAATTTTTTGAAATAATGACAAAGGAGTTTGAGATGAGTCATATGGGTTAATTAAACTTCTTTCTAGGACTACAAATAAAACAATTAGATAGTGGTATTTTTATTAGTCAAGAAAAATATGCTAAAGACCTAGTTAGTAAATTTGTTTTGTCTACTGCAAGTGGAAAATCCACTCCATGGCAACCAATGGGTGCCTAAGTAAAGAAGATCTCTCGAAAGATATAGATCAAAAATTATATAGAGGAATGATTGAATCACTACTCTATATCACTGCTAGTAGACCTGATATCATGCATAGTGTTTGTCTCTGTGCAAGATATCAATCCCAACCTAAAGAGACCTACTTAAAAGTCGTAAAACGTATCATAAGATATGTTAAACACAACTTTGATTATGGCTTATTTTACCCTAAAAATAATTCTTTTGACTTAATATCTTACTGTGATGCTGATTATGCTGGTTGTAAATCAGACTGAAAATATACAAGTGGAACTTCTCATTTTTTGGGGCATTCTCTGACTTCCTGGTTTAGTAAAAAGAAAAACACAGTTTCTTTATCAACAACCAAAGCAGAGTATATTTCTGCTGCTTTAGCCTGTACTCAAGTAATATATATGTAACAAACTTTAAAGGATTTTGGTTTAAATATCTCAAAATCACCAATTTATTGTGACAATACGAGTGCAATAAATTTATCCAAAAATACTATTCACCACGCTCGAACTAAACATATTGATATCAGACACCATTTTCTCAGAGATAATATAAGTAAGGAAGTAATTACTCTCGATTATATCAATTCTAAGAATCAAATTGCTGATATCTTAACAAAACCATTAAATGAATCTATATTTACTAAATTAAGAAGAGAATTAGGTACTTGTTCAATAACTGAAATATAAAATATAAATAACAAAGTATAATTAAAAATTAAAACTAAATAAATCAAATAGTAAAAATTTCAAGCACCATGTCGACATCACCCCTATACCCATGTCGACATATAACGGTTTTTTATTTTTGAAATTTTCCCACCAAAATTTAAATAAATAGTTATATATTCTTCATATTTTCGAAATTTTTATCATTCTTTCTATTTCCTTTCTGTTCTAACTTCTGAAATCAATAAAACTGCGGCCTCCTCATCCAAATCAAAAAAAAAAATTCAACCTTTTCGATCCCTTCTCCTACTTCTGGACTGTTTCAACGAAATACGCTTGCATGAGTAATGAAAATGGAGGATCCTTTGAAGGACGCACTACAACTAATGATTGAAATTCAAGTGATGCAACTTAGATTGGCCAAAGAACAAGAACGGCAAGGCAAAATCCTTAGAAATTTGCAAAAATTTCTAATGGACAATCATGCTAATCCGATCTTGACTGATGAATAGTCTTCGGGAGATCAAGTGCAAGAGGATAGCAAGGAAGAAGAAGAAGAAGCATTCATGGAAGAAGAGCACACTGAAGATGACGACAAAGTCGTGTGCGTAGGCGAAGTGTGCTCTGACAAAGATGAAAATGTTGTCGAACAGCGTGGAAATTTCTGTTTCCACTATCCAAATTGTTCGTTCATAGATCTCCCATTTTCAAGGACATGCATTAGTTTCTTTTCGCTCTTTCTTATTGTTGTATGTTTTTGTCTACGTTCTCTATGCAAATGTACATATAACAATATAATTAATAAACGATTATGTTCTTATATTAAATATTATCTTGTTATGTTTTTAGTTAGGAAAGTTAGTAGTTTAGGAATAAATTTTAGTTTTAGAATTAAGTGTTGATTATTTATGATAACACTATCATCATAATCACAAAGTATTAGATTAAGGGGAGTTGTA
The DNA here is from genome assembly GCA_030765085.1 of Allium cepa. Classification (NCBI taxonomy): domain Eukaryota; kingdom Viridiplantae; phylum Streptophyta; class Magnoliopsida; order Asparagales; family Amaryllidaceae; genus Allium; species Allium cepa. Next base: position 917,762,851 of record CM060928.1, read on the forward strand.
TAGTTTCGAGTTAGTTTTTGTTGATGACAAAGGGGGAGAAGTATAAATAGGATAGTTAGGCATAGATTAAGTGGAAGCTATTAGTTTTAGGGGGATTTATTAGGGTAGAAGTAATATTTTATAAACAAAGGTTATCATCATTAAGAAGGGGGAGATTGTTAGTCCTTGAGATGATAGTTTTGATGAAAAAATCCTTAGAATAAGATTACAAAATATAAATACTAACATTATAGTTTAGATATGTATATGTATATGAAGAATTTAACCATGCAGGTACCAAGAATGAAGACTATTGTCACGACCCGACTTTCTACTCCCGGAAAATCGCATCATGAATTAAGAAAGAAAGGGACAGAAGAAGAAAAGAAAGAAGAGAAAGAAGAAACAACACAAGAATCTCAACAGCGGAACGAATAAATTATATTAATAATGTAAGTATTTACATAATATACAATACCAATCAGAGATACACAGCATACACATCACATATACTAGACAGTTATAAACACCTGTCTAGTATTTACAACTCAATACAACAACACAGAGAACACACAGCGGAAATTTCTATAGCTATACGCAGAAGCCTCCTGCTCCATTGCTCCTCCAGAATTCGTCAAGCCAATCTAAAATCCTAACCTGAATCACCCTTGACTACTCATAAAAATTTGAGTACCCAAGAGTTTATGAAAAACAAAAACAAACTCCGGGTCAGACATGGGTCTGCTGTGAGTAACAGGTTAAAGTTGCTTAACTTTCAAAAACCTTTTGAAAAGAAAGGTATCACGTAAGACTTCCCACACATAAACATGGAAAAGTTTTTACCTTACGCTAACCAAAACATTTGATAGGAAATCCGATGATACTATAATAGTGTCTAGGGTTTTCAAATAAATAAGAAATAGCCAAAATTGTTACATTTATTAAATTCCAGCTACTAGCCACAAAAGTGGGTAATACAATCAAAACCGTTGGCACTTATTGGATTTTGGATTAAATACAATGGCAGGGCTACTGGGGTACCGCCCGTCACAGTACGTGGCCTAGATCACCGTACCGAGGAGCCACCCTAACTCCCCTGCAACACAAAGCCGGACCCATTCCTTACTGAATAGTTCCAAACAAGACAACCCCGACAGTTAGAGCTCAAAAGACCGTCCACACAGCCAAAATAAAAAGGGATCTCTAGACAGGGATCAATCTTGCTCTCCAGTGGGTGCGACCCACGAAGCCTTGCTGCACCTCCCCTGTTTTAGCCATTCCCGGTTGCTGAGGCTTGAGGCTACGATTACCTTTATAGACATATCATCTTAGAATGCTCATCCCGCCTGACGATGTTCTGAAAGCATTCAATCCATACAAGTTCGTTCCGGGTTCGAACGAAACCGAAGGCATTATCTCATTACACTCATTTTGGAATCACCCTCAGAGTTAACGACGATAACCCTTGCACTCTGATTCACCGTCTCGAATTTATAAGTACTATTCCGTCAAACTCATTACGGAATCACCCACAGAGTTATACTGACGTATAGCCCTTACACCTCGAGTCTTCACTCGCTCCACTTGGATTCACGACCTAACGTTATTTGGAATCGATGTGGTTTTCGGATATCCAAATATGGAAACCCGATCCCGGTCTCATCGAAATCCAAAGCGTGTCTTTTAGGGCCAAGTTGTTTTAAAGGTTTAAAACAATTTAATACAGTATCTATATACACATAGATAGATAACTTATAAATCATAACTGATAATCAACATTATCACATAACAGGTAATCTACAATCATCAATATCAAATAGATATTCCATATACTATCATCACCTTAGATAACCTATTTATCATCACAACAAATTCAAACATCCATACCACATAATATCGTTTATCTCATTACTGAGATCACAAAGCATCCAAGTCAAACAATGACATCCATTCATACATAAGCAAAGATTTACTCGTCACAATATAATTAATTTAAAATGAATTAAATTAACTATCTGTATCTCTAATTAATTTAAAATGAATTAAATTAATTACCCAACTTTAATTAATTTAAAATAAATTAAATTAATTACTTCATCTATAATTAATTTAAAATGAATTAAATTAATTACTTCACAAAATTATAACTTGCTTACCCATCTATTTAATTGATTACAATCAATTAATCATTCAAAATAAATCATCCTAATTAATCACTCTTGATTAATTACTCTTAATTACATTCATGTAATTATTCTTAATTAATTTGATAAATTAATTATCCTCAACTAAATAATAATTAACCTTTAATTACTTCAATTAATTAATTAATCATAATTAATTTCTTTAATCCTTAATTAATTATATTAATTAATTACCTTTAATTACTTATTATTGATTAATTAATCATAATTAATCAACTTTAATTACATCATTAATTAAATAATTAATGATCCTTAATTATTCCTTAAATTAATTACTCTAAGTAATTAACTAACTTAATTACTATATTAAACCAAATTAATTATCCTTAAAATAATTTCTTAATTAACTTTTTGATTAATTACTAAATAGTTAATCCAAATTATCTCATACTTAAGCATCTCCTTAATTACAATCTGTAATTATTAAACAATTACTTAACTGAGTAATTCCCAAATCAATAATTACATAAAGTAATTATTTATAAACCTAATATGTTTAAAATTAATTAAACTTAATTAATTAAATTAAACAATCCCATTAAACTAAATTAATTACATTAAGTAATTAATTTCCTAATTACTTTATCAAGTAATTATATCCAAACTATTTATAATTGATTATTATTAAATTAATTATTCTAATTAATTATAAAAATTAACTACATTAATTAATTGTTAAATAATCATGGTTAATGACCTCCATTAACCATTCCTTAATTATTTTATAAAGTAATTAACTTAAATTAATTACCAATTAAATTATCTTTAATCATTCATTAATTAAAGTTAATTACAAAATTAATTAACCTTAATTTAAAACTTAATTACATAATTAATATTCATTTATCATTAATTAAAAATTTAATTAATGATCTTAATTCCAATTTGATTAATCATTAATCAATTATTAATTCCAAATTTAATTAATTTAATTAATTAATCATTCGTAATTATCTTATTAATTAAATTCTAAAACATAAATCTAAATTTAAATTTTCAAAATAAAACATAACTTAATTATGTTTAAAACAATTTGATTCAAAACAAAGTACTTTTTGAACTTACCCTTAAATTTCAATTTAAATTCAAGCTTAAAATAGAATAATTTTTAAACCTATCAAAGTTTTAAATAATTTAAAACATATTTAAATTTACAAGTCAAAACAAAAGTTTGACTTAAAAATGAAATCATAAGAATCTTGAAGTTAATTTCATTTCAAATATTTTTATAACTTAAATTTACTTTTAATTTAAAACTTCAATATTTTTTTTAAACCTTCTTTAAAATCTAAAACTGAAACTCAAATTAAAATTTGAATTTCTAGATTTAAATTAACCTTAAATCTATTCATAAATTTTAAAATCTCATTACTATGAAGTTTAAACTATTTATCAACTTGATATAGTTAATTAAGATGAATTTAAACTTAAATTTCTGTTTTAAAAACTGGAGTTTGAATTTGAATCAAAAAGTTCAACTTGAATTTGAATTAAACCTATCCTTACCTTTAAACAAAACTACAGATTTAAAATTTAAAAACCCAGATTTTTGAAAGAACACAGTTTTCCCCTGAAACCTGAACACTGCAGTAACCCGAGGAAATCCATATCCTACTTCGAGTCAACAGCCTCTCCACTCTGAGTTTCCTATCAACTTGCTTCGAGTAAAACCCCACATTCCCCTGCAACATCCAGAACCCCAGGGCAAATCATCAGAAAAATTTGTCGCCGTGCATATGCACGGCGACCCCCACCTCTGCCAATCACCGTAGATGATCCAACACCCCAGAAAAAACCCACGAATGACTTACCACAATTACCAGATCGAACAAGTAATCAAAGAATTCGAAATTAACCCCTAACTCAAAACCTGTAAAACAGAAAACAGGTTTTGTCTCAAAACCTGTCAACAGAAATTTTGCGCCACCCCGATCACCTGAGTATCCACCTCTCCGGCCATGAAACAATCCACACATCAGCTACCCAATCACCAAGTACCAGAACACTCGATCACCCCTACACCTCACACTGACCTAATCCTTAACCCCTATTCAAAACTAGGGTTTAAACAAGAATTTATAAACCGCAACCAATCAAACTGATTAAATTCACAATCATGATTTTTCTAAGGATCTACAATTCATCCTCAATTGCTCAGAAGAATTCCAAAACATCTCAAGTTACAGATTTCATGAACTTGCCAAATTGTATTTTTAGTTCAACTTTAAACTGTAACTTGAATTAACATCCTAAAATACAAATTGTTAGTTTAAAAATTCATGTTTTTGTAATTAATTTTGTTACCTGATACTACATTACAAGTTAAACATGTTTAAGTTTTGTTAAAAATTCATATGAAGCTTTCTGTGTTACAGAGATATTATCCTTTACATACATTTTTATTTACTAAATTTAAATTTAAACCTCAAGCAGTCAAACCCTTTAACATCATAGCTTTTGATTCTATCTATGATAAGCAATCTCCTTAAATTATTCTAAAACCCAAATACTATCTCAAATTAGAACAATTGTAGGAATTCTTTTCATAGGAAGATGATCTGGGTATATTCTACAGAACCAAAATCAAACATGCATGCACAATCAAAATCAACACACAAACTTAATTTAACTCAAGCAACCTAAATTACAGTTTTAAGATTAAATGTTACTCACTTTTATTTGAATGCAGACCACTGTTTTTCCTTTATGTAGAAGACATAAAAATGCAAGCTTGATTCCTCTGTTGTACATTTGAAAATTTGCAGAAAGCAAACATGTGCAGGCTTGACCCCTGTTGTTCTTTATGAATTTTGCAGAAACACCAAAAATGCAGCAGCTATTTCCCCTCCCCCCCAAAGACATGCAGATGCTATCACTACTCCCAGGTTTAAACAGTATGTAGGAAAAAGAAATAGTGCAGGCTCAATTTGATTTTTGAATATGCAGAATTGCTTCAGGCTAAATGCTTTTGAATTTGAGATGAAGGTGGATTTTGATTGTTGAAGAGAAATGGAGTATGCAGGTTTATGGAGGATTTAGTTTTGATGAGGAGTTACAGAAATTTGCAGATTTGTGAATTTGAATATGCAGATTTGCATGAAATTTGAGGTATGCAGATCTTAGGATTTTGATAAATTTGTATATGCAGGTTTTATCTTTGATTTAAGAAGTTGAAGATTTTCTTTGGTTGAGGGAAAATGAACATGAAATATAAAATAAAGTTGCAAACTTAAACAAATGAATTTTTTTCAGATTTTATACAAGAAAAGAAAAATAAAAACTTAAATTAACACTTGTCATATTGTTAGACACTTGCCAACTTGAAATGTTAATTTTTAAACATATGTTAAATGGATGAAACACGTGTTTATATGTTGTTAGTTTATTTTTAAAATATGTTTATAAATTTACAAAAGAAGTAAAAACAAACAATGTTTTAAATTTGAAACTTATACATATTAAAAATTAAAACAAATATGATTTTATACCTTTGAACTTAAATTCAAACTAAATTCAAAATAAAACAATATCAAATCAAGTTAAGAATATAAATTCAATTTTGATATAAAAATTTCAAATCTTATCCAAAGCTTATTTAAAAAGTCAATACAATATTAATATTGCTTTTATGAATCTCCTTTATTAAATTTAAAATCATTTTACAAGAAATTATACTAAATAATCCATTTTATTAAGTCATGAAATCATTTGTTAAATTTATTCTAAATTTTAAACTCAATCCAATTTAATTTAAAACATTTCAATATTTTCTTATCAATTTATAAATTATATCTTTACTTATGAAATAGTCTTTGAAAACTCAATACTAATTTGAAACAAAATTCCCAAATTAAAATGTTTACATTAGAAATTTTAAAACATGAGTCAATATTAAATTTAAACCAAAATCATTTATTTAACTTTGAAAAACTTAAATATTAAATAAAACAAATTTTCCAAAATTACTACAAATATCAATACTAGAAAATATACTTTATTTATTGAAATTAAAACAAAACCAATCTATTTAAAATATAAACCATATATTTATATTGTAAATAGAAATCAATTTATATCATTTAAAAGATAAAATAACCAATTAAATATTTATTGAATAAGATTATCCAATCTATTTTATTAACAAATATCAATATCAATTTAATTTTAATTACAGATTATTAAATTGATATTGTTAAAAATTTCGGGATGTTACAATCCTTCCCCCTTAAAAGAATTTCGTCCCCAAAATTTAAAACAAAGGTAATTTAATAATCTCATTGAATTTTAAATTTAGAACACAAGCATATATCAAACATATGCTAACAACCAATCAAACAATTTTAATTATCCAGACAAATTCTGGATAAAATTTTCATCGAGTTTCCCTAGGTGTATATATATACCAGGTTACTCGCTCTAGGGAATCCAAACAACCAATGCTATGAAGCTACAAAACTCCTATTCAATTATATCTATAACACTAGACAAGATATCAGACTACAAACGAGTATGACTCAACAACCAAAACTCCAAAATTGCTGGTTCCACAACCAGAGATCGATCATACACGAACTCCCTCAAAGATACGTGAAACTCATCGAATCCCAGTAATCCAAACTGGCAATTCAATCCTATAGATCAATCACTTATTTTCCAAGATCCAGAAAAGATCCAAAACACTTCAGAGCTAATTTCTCAGAATTACCCAAACTTATAGCTCACTTGATCGGAGAAAACTTATCCAAAATTAAATCTCTGACTTCAGAGTCCAAATTCCTCCGATTCTTATCCACAAAAACTCTTCAGACAATCCTGGGCTGTCCACAGCCTTACCGATCAGCTCAACCTTCGCTGATGCTTCTAGAAACAAACTAGACCAATCAACACAACAAGATGATCTCCTCAAGATCAACCAAAACCAACAACTCAAACTCAACTCCTTACTATCAGAAGACAACAACTTCTCTTATCCGAAAAAGAAAAGAAGATGCACTTCCAAACCGCTTCCGCTGCTCAACTCTGATCCAAAGTAGAAGAAAAAGCTTGAAGAAGAACACGAGCACAAACTGGACAACACACCCCAGAGATATGATTCAGCACATTCATAAGGAAAATTCAGAAGTTCCTCCAAAACTCCGAGCTGCTACTCCAACTCAATCTCCTTAAAACCATTCTTCTATTGAATCACCCGTACCATTCCTGGAATTCCAGTCGATAAGAAAAGACAATCTCCAGATACGGACAAAACTATGACTTCCTAAAGACATCTAGAAAAATTCAGATAATCCAAGAGAACACTCAAACAATCGCAAGTCACTTTTACGATCCACCAAACCAAATCCAAGGAAAACTGTTCATCCTTAACCAAACATAACAGCTAACTCTTCACTAGCCATCCCTTTGAAGAAACGGGTCCACTTAACTGCTTCTGAACTCCACTTCAGAAATACTGCTAAGCCAGAAGATCACTTGCCAACACCGAGAACACTCCAAACTGCACTGCTGTCACAGATACCAAAGAATTCCAAAACAAAGCTCTTCGGGAAACTCGGACTTCAAAGCAAACAGAACTCCAGCTGAACACAGCCACAACACCGAAGCAGACTCACTTCCTTAACTTGTTCCAAAGAAAACATCTTCGGGAACATCCATAGTCACTGCATCTCATCATGCAGCTACTACTCCTTAAGGTATTCAAAATACCATTACTCATTTCTGCCAACCAACAGATCCAAACACTACTCATCCAACTTCAGAAATAAACTCCGAACCTTTACAGATTTCCTTCAGAGATCAACGAAGTCCTTCATCATTACAGAACTCACTCGAGACGGTATTAGGTCTACAGTCTCGACAGAACACCTCCAACCTCAAACATTCAAACTCCAACCAATGGTAGTCGTGTTACACACACTACTACCCCATCTACCTTATAACTTATATTGGAAAACCTGAACAGGTAACCCAACATATATATATATATATATATATATATATTAAAAATTACAAATACGCTCTCTCGGGAAAGACACCACTACAGAGCCTAGGTATTCACTCAACCTAATGCTCTGATACCAACTGTCACGACCCGACTTTCTACTCCCGGAAAATCGCATCATGAATTAAGAAAGAAAGGGATAGAAGAAGAAAAGAAAGAAGAGAAAGAAGAAACAACACAAGAATCTCAACAGCGGAACGAATAAATTATATTAATAACATAAGTATTTACATAATATACAATACCAATCAGAGATACACAGCATACACATCACATATACTAGACAGTTATAAACACCTATCTAGTATTTACAACTCAATACAACAACACAGAGAACACACAGCGGAAATTTCTATAGCTATACGCAGAAGCCTCTCCATTGCTCCTCCAGAATTCGTCAAGCCAATCTAAAATCCTAACCTGAATCACCCTTGACTACTCATAAAAATTTGAGTACCCAAGAGTTTATGAAAAACAAAAATAAACTCCGGGTCAGACATGGGTCTGGTGTGAGTAACAGGTTAAAATTGCTTAACTTTCAAAGACCTTTTGAAAAGAAAGGTATCACGTAAGACTTCCCACACATAAACATGGAAAAGTTTTTACCTTACGCTAACCAAAACATTTGATAGGAAATCCAATGATATTATAATAGTGTCTAGGGTTTTCAAATAAATAAGAAATAGCCGAAATTGTTACATTTATTAAATTCCAGCTACTAGCCACAAAAGTGGGTAATACAATCAAAACCGTTGGCACTTATTGGATTTTGGGTTCCATACAATGGCAGGGCTACTGGGGTACCGCCCGTCACAGTATGTGGCCTGGATAACCGTACCGAGGAGCCACCCTAACTCCCCTGCAACACAAAGCCGGACCCATTCCTTACTGAATAGTTCCGAACAAGACAACCCCGACGGTTAGAGCTCAAAAGACCGTCCACACAGCCGAAATAAAAAGGGATCTCTAGACAGGGATCGATCTTGCTCTCCAGTGGGTGCGACCCACGAAGCCTTGCTGCACCTCCCCTGTTTTAGCCATTCCCGGTTGCTGAGGCTTGAGGCTACGATTACCTTTATAGACATATCATCTTAGAATGCTCATCCCGCCTGACGATGTTCTGAAAGCATTCAATCCATACAAGTTCGTTCCGGGTTCGAACGAAACCGAAGGCATTATCTCATTACACTCCTTTTGGAATCACCCTCAGAGTTAACGACGATAACCCTTGCACTCTGATTCACCGTCTCGAATCTATAAGTACTATTCCGTCAAACTCATTACGGAATCACCCACAGAGTTATACTGACGTATAGCCCTTACACCTCGAGCCTTCACTCGCTCCACTTGGATTCACGACCTAACGTTATTTGGAATCGATGTGGTTTTCGGATATCCAAATATGGAAACCCGATCCCGGTCTCATCGAAATCCAAAGCGTGTCTTTTAGGGCCAAGTTGTTTTAAAGGTTTAAAACAATTTAATACAGTATCTATATACACACAGATAGATAACTTATAAATCACAACTGATAATCAACATTATCACATAACAGGTAATCTACAATCATCAATATCAAATAGATATTCCATATACTATCATCACCATAGATAACCTATGTTATCATCACAACACAATCAAACATCCATACCACATAATATCATTTATCTCATTACTGAGATCACAAAGCATCCAAGTCAAACAATGACATCCATTCATACATAAGCAAAGATTTACTCGTCACAATATAATTAATTTAAAATGAATTAAATTAACTATCTCTATCTCTAATTAATTTAAAATGAATTAAATTAATTACCCAACTTTAATTAATTTAAAATAAATTAAATTAATTACTTCATCTTTAATTAATTTAAAATAAATTAAATTAATTACTTCACCAAATTATAACTTGCTTACCCATCTATTTAATTGATTACAATCAATTAATCATTCAAAATAAATCATCCTAATTAATCACTCTTGATTAATTACTCTTAATTACATTCATGTAATTATTCTTAATTAATTTGATAAATTAATTATCCTCAACTAAATAGTAATTAACCTTTAATTACTTCAATTAATTAATTAATCATAATTAATTTCTTTAATCCTTAATTAATTATATTAATTAATTACCTTTAATTACTTATTATTGATTAATTAATCATAATTAATCAACTTTAATTACATCATTAATTAAATAATTAATGATCCTTAATTATTCCTTAAATTAATTACTCTAAGTAATTAACTAACTTAATTACTATATTAAACCAAATTAATTATCCTTAAAATAATTTCTTAATTAACTTTTTCATTAATTACTAAATAATTAATCCAAATTATCTCATACTTAAGCATCTCCTTAATTACAGTCTGTAATTATTAAACAGTTACTTAACTGAGTAATTCCCAAATCTATAATTACATAAAGTAATTATTTATAAACCCAATATGTTTAAAATTAATTAAACTTAATTAATTAAATTAAACAATCCCATTAAACTAAATTAATTACATTAAGTAATTAATTTCCTAATTACTTTATCAAGTAATTATATCCAAACCATTTATAATTGATTACTATTAAATTAATTATTCTAATTAATTTTAAAAATTAACTACGTTAATTAATTGTTAAATAATCATGGTTAATGACCTCCATTAACCATTCCTTAATTATTTTATAAAGTAATTAACTTAAATTAATTACCAATTAAATTATCTTTAATCATTCATTAATTAAAGTTAATTATAAAATTAATTAACCCTAATTTAAAACTTAATTACATAATTAATATTCATTTATCATTAATTAAAAATTTAATTAATGATCTTAATTCCAATTTGATTAATCATTTATCAATTATTAATTCCAAATTTAATTAATTTAATTAATTAATCATTCATAATTATCTTATTAATTAAATTCTAAAACATAAATCTAAATTTAAATTTTCAAAATAAAACATAACTTAATTATGTTTAAAACAATTTGATTCAAAACAAAGTACTTTTTGAACTTACCCTTAAATTTCAATTAAATTCAAGCTTAAAATAGAGTAATCTTTAAACCTATCAAAGTTTTAAATAATTTAAAACTTATTTAAATTTACAAGTCAAAACAAAAGTTTGACTTAAAAATGAAATCATAAGAATCTTGAAGTTAATTTCATTTCAAAGATTTTTATAACTTAAATTTACTTTTAGTTTAAAACTTCAATTTTTTTTTAAACCTTCTTTAAAATCTAAAACTGAAACTCAAATTAAAATTTGAATTTCCAGATTTAAATTAACCTTCAATCTATTGATAAATTTTAAAATCTCATTACTAAGAAGTTTAAACTATTTATCAACTTGATATAGTTAATTAAGATGAATTTAAACTTAAATTTCTGTTTTAAAAACTGGAGTTTGAATTTGAATCAAAAAGTTCAAATTGAATTTGAATTAAACCTATCCTTACCTTTAAACAAAACTACAGATTTAAAATTTAAAAACCCAGATTTTTAAAAGAACACAGTTTTCCCCTGAAACCTGAACACTGCAGTAACCCGAGGAAATCCATATCCTACTTCGAGTCAACAGCCTCTCCACTCCGAGTTTCCTATCAACTTGCTTCGAGTAAAACCCTACATTCCCCTGCAACATCCAGAACCCCACAGCAAATCATCAGAAAAATTTGTCGTCGTGCATATGCACGGCGACCCCCACCTTTGCCAATCACCGTAGATGATCCAACACCCCAGAAAAAACCCACGAATGACTTACCACAATTACCAGATCGAACAAGTAATCAAAGAATTCGAAATTAACCCCTAACTCAAAACCTGTAAAACAGAAAACAGGTTTTGTCTCAAAACCTGTCAACAAAAATTTTGCGCCACCCCGATCACCTGAGTATCCACCCCTCCGGCCATGAAACAATCCACACATCAGCTACCCAATCACCAAGTACCAGAACACTCGATCACCCCTACACCTCACACTGACCCAATCCTTAACCCCTATTCAAAACTAGGGTTTAAACAAGAATTTATAAACTGCAACCAATCTAACTGATTAAATTCACAATCATGATTTTTCTAAGGATCTACAATTCATCCTCAATTGCTCAGAAGAATTCCAAAACATCTCAAGTTACAGATTTCATGAACTTGCCAAATTTTATTTTTAGTTCAACTTTAAACTGTAACTTGAATTAACGTCCTAAATACAAATTGTTAGTTTAAAAATTCATGTTTTTGTAATTAATTTTGTTACCTGATACTACATTACAAGTTAAACATGTTTAAGTTTTGTTAAAAATTCATATGAAGCTTTCTGTGTTACAGAGATATTATCCTGTACATACATTTTTATTTACTAAGTTTAAATTTGAAACCTCAAGCAGCCAAACCCTTTAACATCATAGCTTTTGATTCTATCTATGATAAGCAATCTCCTTAAATTATTCTAAAACCCAAATACTATCTCAAATTAGAACAATTGTAGGAATTCTTTTCATAGGAAGATGATCTGGGTATATTCTGCAGAACCAAAATCAAACATGCATGCACAATCAAAATCAACACACAAACTTAATTTAACTCAAGCAACCTAAATTACAGTTTTAAGATTAAATGTTACTCACTTTTATTTGAATGCAGACCACTGTTTTTCCTTTATGCAGAAGACATAAAAATGCAAGCTTGCTTCCTCTGTTGTACATTTGAAAATTTGCAGAAAGCAAACATGTGCAGGCTTGACCCCTGTTGTTCTTTATGAATTTTGCAGAAACACCAGAAATGCAGCAGCTAATTCCCCTCCCCCCAAAGACATGCAGATGCCATCACTACTCCCAGGTTTAAACAGTATGCAGGGAAAAGAAATAGTGCTGGCTCAATTTGAGTTTTGAATATGCAGAATTGCTTCAGGCTAAATGCTTTTGAATTTGAAATGAAGGTGGATTTTGATTGTTGAAGAGAAATGGAGTATGCAGGTTTATGGAGGATTTAGTTTTGATGAGGAGTTACAGGAATTTGCAGATTTGTGAATTTGAATATGCAGATTTGCATGAAATTTGAGGTATGCAGATCTTAGGATTTTGATAAATTTGTATATGCAGGTTTTATCTTTGATTTAAGAAGTTGAAGATTTTCTTTGGTTAAGGGAAAATGAACATGCAATATAAAATAAAGTTGCAAACTTAAACAAATGAATTTTTTTCAGATTTTATACAAGAAAAGAAAATTAAAAACTTAAATTAACACTTGTCATATTGTTAGACACTTGTCAACTTAAAATGTTAATTTTTAAACATATGTTAAATGGATGAAACACTTGTTTATATGTTGTTAGTTTATTTTTAAAATATGTTTATAAATTTACAAAAGAAGTAAAAACAAACAATGTTTTACAATTTGAAACTTATACATATTAAAAATTAAAACAAATATGATTTTATACCTTTGAACTTAAATTCAAACTAAATTCAAAATAAAACAATATCAAATCAAGTTAAGAATATAAATTCAATTTTGATATAAAAATTTCAAATCTTATCCAAAGCTTATTTAAAAAGTCAATACAATATTAATATTGCTTTTATAAATCTCCTTTATTAAATTTTAAATCATTTTACAAGAAATTATACTTTTATTAAATAAATAATCCATTTTATTAAGTCATGAAATCATTTGTTAAATTTATTCTAAATTTTAAACTCAATCCAATTTAATTTAAAACATTTCAATATTTTCTTATCAATTTATAAATCATATCTTTACTTATGAAATAGTCTTTGAAAACTCAATACTAATTTGAAACAAAATTCCCAAATTAAAATGTTTACATTAGAAATTTTAAAACATGAGTCAATATTAAATTTAAACCAAAATCATTTATTTAACTTTGAAAAACTTAAATATTAAATAAAACAAATTTTCCAAAATTACTACAAATATCAAAACTAGAAAATATGCTTTATTTATTGAAATTAAAACAAAACCAATCAATTTAAAATATAAACCATATATTTATATTGTAAATAGAAATCAATTTATATCATTTAAAAGATAAAATAACCAATTAAATATTTATTGAAGAAGATTATCCAATCTATTTTATTAACAAATTTCAATATCAATTTAATTTTAATTACAGATTATTAAATTGATATTGTTAAAAATTTCGGGATGTTACAACTGTACAGTATAGAGATTCAAGATATCAAGATTGAAGACTCATGAGTATCAAGATTATCAAGATTTCAAGATCTCAATAATAGGTAATTTAATTATGAATTTTGTTAAAACTCCTAGAAAAGGGCTGGCATCATAAACTCCAATTTCTTCGTGTAATGAAATCCACTTCGAGCCTGCTAAAGGGATGGAACCATAAGTAGGATGGAACCTACGAAAAATCTAGTGGAACATTGTTTTGTATCCACTAATTTTTATTCAAAATGTTTTACAAAATTATGTCTTAATTTTAAAAATGTTTTCAAAATCTTCCTTTTCAAAGAATCAAAAATATCTATCCTGGTTTTAATATTTTTAGTCTCAAAATAATCTTTATTTTCAAAATCAAATTATCCTTGGTTTTTAAACTATCTTTTAATTATAATTAACTTTTATTATTACTTAGATTTAAATATAAAATTATAGTAAAATTTTATATATATACCAAAATATTACTCTCTATATTTACTTATGTATTTTAACTATAGTCAATTATATTTATAAAGTTTAAAATAGTTTTAATATAAGGCAGAAGTTATTTTCAAAGAAAAACAAATCACCAAAATTTCCTATGGCATGTCGACATACTCAAGTACCCCATGTCGACATGGTAGCAGTTAATTTCAAAAATTTGAATTTCAAAGGAAACGTCTATTCGTCATATCCGTTCACGAATGGACATGGCTGTTGTTCTACTATAAATAGGGGTGGTTTTGAACGAATTTCAAATCATATTTTTTCGATTTTTACTCCTCCTCTTCTTCCACATTTCTTTATACACATTCTTACCATTACTCTACCGAAATCAACATTGAATTTAACTAGATCATTTCTGATTTGTTTCTCTATCACTATCTCAACAAGATCTCAGTGCTATTCAGAGTTATAGACTTCTTTATAATCAATTTAGCAAGAAAGGTGTGATTGTAGCCTTGGAAATCAATCAAGTGAGAAAAGGTGTGATTGTAGCCTAGGAAATCAATTAGGTGAACTTGTTGCCCCTGAAATCAAGTATCCCTACCTAGAGAATTGTGAATCTGGAGTGGTGTACCTCGTGGCCTTGAAATCGAGGGTGTAATTGTACAATTGCTTTTGAAAGGAAATCCGTACTTGTGTGCGAGACTGGATGTAGGGTAACTCCGAACCAGTATAAAATCTGATATGTTCTTTCCTTTATTGCTTTTACATTATTTCTACATCTGTGTTTGATTCTGTGATCATATCTGTGTCTGAATATTGCATATATTTGTGTTCAAATTAACAAGAACTCAAAAAGATTTAGTAATTTCTTTAGACACTATTCACCCTTCCCCTTCTAGTGTTAATCCTAGCCTTACGATCCGTATTCCGCATTTCCACAAGAGTGACATACGCAGGAATTTCAAGTAGTAAAAAAAGTATGAAATGATAATATTCATGAAAACAATTTATAATTTCACATATGTAATCAGTCTAGAAAGTCATAGAAGTTAAGCTCTATAAATAAGAGTACCAACCTTCACGTTGTATTCACTAATTAATTCATTCTACCACGCAAAGCATAAAACCACATAAATTTATGAATTATGTCTTAACTTGTCCGCAATACATATGGCTTGTTCTTAAATTTGTTGATGGGCATAATATAATAGAATTAATTAGTTATCTTTTTAATTAAAGAAATGTATGTGTTTAGGGAAAAAATAACTATGATAATGAGGTAAGTATATAGATTATGGTGGATTTGCTTTCTCAGATCTATGCAAAAGAGCATGCATACCTTGTTGTACGTCATGCATTTGTGTTTCAAAAAGAAATCATGGCTATCACAAATCTTGCTCTTTTTATGATGCTTTCACTATTCTCACTATTCATAGAAGCATAGTTAAATTTCCTTCATTGCTTACGGATTAATACATTATCATATGTATTTCTATAGAGTAACTGCATTTGAAATATAATCTAAATTGTGTAATTTATGATTTAATTAAGACGGTACCACAACTTCGTGCTTTCATTAGTTTTACAAGTGAATTAGATATTTTACTGTACTGTGAAATTCATATCTTGTAGTTGATCATGAACATGAACATGAACATGTAAAAGTGATGAGCTAAAACACTTTAAAACAGTACAGAAGTTACTTATCATAAACAAAAAAACTTGACAAATACATATTCCATCCATAAATTTAAAAGCTAGTTAATACTAATACTAATGACTACTGGTAAAAATAAAATATTCATCCATCAAACAACAGTATTTGCTGCAAAATCTTCATGAAAGCTCATCGTTGGAAACTTATAGATCACAGCCCCTAACTGTAAGACCACAGGTTAGATTTTCACATGGTACTTTTTGCATCATTGAGTTTCTCATACAGGTTAAAAGGCATATAACCTCTTTAGCCTCTTTACTGCATTTCAGAATAAATATATTCCTTGGAACCTTATTTTGAGAGTTACTGTAATAGTCAGCCTTGTGTTTAGGAAAATTTATCAAGCTCACATGGTTGAACAATTTTATAACCTGTGCTTGGCTTTCAGAACAAAGGAAACAATGAATTTCTAAAAAATAAGCAGATATGAGATGACCATGCATACATGCTTGCATTGGATAGTTCATGTATAACAAAAGCTCTTTTGCATATATATGATTCTGAAATCAAATCAATTAATATGATAAGTATACAAATAATCATATTAACAAAAAATAATTGACAAATATAAAAAAGTACCATTCCTAGAACGAACCGTGCTTGAAAGTTTCCACTACTTGCACAAAAGAATAAGTAAATCCTCCATTCTTGTTTATCATGCCAAAACCTACTTTATTTGTTGTATGTGCACATTGACTTCCCTACTTTCTTTGTTTCTCTGGCATCGCGTAAAGTTTTGCAACTACATTGATAAGAGAATGTTTTATATAATAAAGCACCACTCCTAGAAGGTAACTATTTCGTTATTCCTATGTTTCTATTTCTATGGCTTCTTCCTTTCTTTTATTCTAATCCGACCATAAAAAATCATCATTGTTACCTTAAAATCATAAATATAAACCCTCGGTCTTATAGGTTAACTATTTCTTAGACTTTTAACTGACATCGACTAGTTATTAAATTTGATAATATGGAGTACTAACTTTAATTAGAGTGACATGAAGTCATACATATAATATTAACATATAATAAAAAATATGTATGATTAGATTTCGATAATTCCAAACGTGAACAAGACCGCCATTTTGAATTGGTCATTTTGGACATAACTCTAATAATTAGAAATAGAAATGACTAGGTTGAATGATAGGGCTATTTTCTTTTTAGTTTTTATATTTCCAACCATACAAAATAATTTTGTTTCATGTAGGAACTTAAATATAAAATTTTGTGCCATGAGGACTGAATTTGATATTCAATCTTATACATTATATATTTTATTATATATTTAATCAACGACGATTATTAATTAAATCAAATCAAATACAGTACTATAGTTAAATTACAATAATTTTTAATACTACATTTAAAATTAAAATTAATTTATAACAATTATTAAAATAAAAATTAGATTACTAAACTTTTATAGATGAATTTGAATTTAAGTTAAATTATGGTTACTTTAATATTAAATCAAAATTATATTAATTTTGAAATTGAACTAAATTAAAATTTTAAGTTATAGTTGATAAATTTGAAAATTAAATTTAAAATTAGGTTGTACAAATTAAATTCGAATTTTAATCAAATCGTCATAACTTTTAAATTTTAAATGAAAATTAAATCATATACTACTTTTAAAATAGAATTATATTAAATTAAATTATAATAAATTTTAATATTAAAATGAATATATTATATTAATTTTAAAGTTATATTTGAATTTGAATTAATTTATATTAATTTTTAACATCAAAATCAAATTATAATAACCTTTAAAATTAAAATATATTAGGCATTGGAAAAAAAGCATAGGGAAAGACATAGGAAATAAATGAAGTATGGATGGCATTTGGTGGGCTTAAGGAAAATTACTAATCCTTAGTCGTGGCTCATTCGCTTAGTCCAAAAGTAGGAGAGAGTGAAGTGAACAGTTCGGATGGTTGGTAATGGTCATAATTTATAAGATGTTCGTAGTTCATTTTTGGGATCTTTTAATACGCCCAATAACAAATTTTATAACACAGACAGTGATATGAACATTAACTTGTTAGGAATATAGATGTTTCTACAATAACGCCATATTAAAATGGAAATTGAAGCAAACAACTTACTACCTAGGCTTGTAAGTATTTCTATGGTAACTTATATATATACTACTCATATATATGAATTCATTTTCAAACTATAATTAATGTAGTAATTGAGAAAAGTTGAATGAAAAAGTTACAAAATAGGAATGAAATGACTAGAAATGGAAATAACTAATTTTTTCGCGGTGTTACTAATTCCTCAACAAGGTTTAAAGCAGGCGATGATTTTTTAATATCAAAATGGAATTGGGATATTCGGAAGAGGAAAGATCGATGTCTGATGGGGAAGAGAGAGCGAGGTAACTGTTGCCTCTAATTAGAAAGGAAATGTAAAAGAACAGATTATAAAATAAAAGGACATGTGTAATTCTATCATATTTGGATTCAATTTTCTTATTTAAGTAATAGATAGATGGATTGGTCGTATCTGATATCTCTTAATGAATTGTTTATAGGAAAGTGGACAGATCTATGAACTTTCATTGATGGATTTCTTCTTTGGTTCCTCACAATTTGAAATCATCTTTATTTATGTATGGAGGCATTCCCTTTTGATTTGAAAGAGATAGTAGATTTCAAGTTGGTAGAGAAACATAAGGAGGGGTTTAGGATCCCCTAAAACTCCGATAAGATGTTGTTTTTTTATTTTCATTTACTTGAGATGCCATTTTTGAAATTAATCAAATACTTTCGGTATGTTTTTAAACTTCTTCGACAATGGCTAATGTGATACAAGAAAAATGTAATATAAATAAGGTTGAAATAGTCCCACATCAAAATAATGTCTTATTCCTATAAGTATATATAAAAACTACATTATATTATCATGAATGATAAGAATTCAGTGATAAAGTAAATCAAATTAAATTTGTACTATATCATTAAATTCATTCATACTTTATTGGGGATTGGTAGATAACTTTTATATATAGTTGTACTTGTGTGAAAGCCTCTGATTTGAAACATATCAGTTACAATGGAAAATTGCTATATCAACGAGGTTTATCAAATTTTCATTTTTCAAACACTTATGATATTATAGTTTGTGCCATTTAATTACCAGCTTGTTATGCAAGCAAAAATATACTACTATGAAAATCATGCATACTTTATCTTAGCATCTGTTACGAAGGGTTTGGAAAAAATTTAAGAAAGTTTGAAGCTAGAGTTTGAATAGAAAGCACGAACCCAAGGTCAGAACATGAAAATGAGTGAATGCCCATATATACACTCATTATTTTAGTATCGTACACTGGAACAAAGATGTAGTATAGGAGTTGAAAGCTCCACTCTTTTATTTAGTCTGAATTTTTGTATTGCTTATCAATAAAAGTATACCATCCTGTTACATTTAATAGCGCTTATTTATCTGCATTGTAATGTACTAACAATTTCAGCCTTCAAACAAATTCATAATGTAACCAAAATTCTACGTACTACTGTTACAGAAATTAAACACCGTGTATGATAAATAATGATTTATCAAGCACTACTAGAATTACTGTTTTTTCGCGATGGAAGGTTGCGACGGCCACCAATGGCTCTTTTGGACAACTTCCGACGGCGTGGTTTTGCTATGGAAATTCTATAATAAACGAATTTTACCGTCGAAAATGGTTGGAAAGTTGCTGTCAACAGCCATCGAAAACCGATGTACATCCTGATTTAGCTGAATCGACCGAGAACAATTTCATTCCATCTTATTCCCCTAAAATCATAAACCAAACCATCTCACTTCCCTTAAATTTACCCACTTCTGGCCGCAACTGTTGTACATCGTCCGCCACCAACAGAAACATCTCCAACTTCTCCTCCCCGGCCTCCAACACTTCAATTTCAGCGAAAAATGTATTTTTTTTCTAACTCCAATTTACCCTATTATGGTAAATTAATATTAATTTATAGTCGTGTTCTATGATATTACCCCATTGAGTGTTTTCAATCGTATGTTGATTGATTGTGATATGCTAACTATAGTTATAAATGAGTAATTCCGATAATTAAAATACAATTATGACTAAACTTAGGTTATTAGCTTATATATCAAATTAGTGAAATGATTTAGTGTTAATTAGTATGCTAAAATGTCAATATCAATTCAAATACTATTACTGAAGATTAATTATCGGTCGATGGTATATATAACAAATCTAGTTTACTTGGATGCTAAATCCAATAAAATTAATAAATAAATGAGGGTATAATGAAGTTTATTTTTTTGAATATAATATTATATCCTTAATTTGTTATAATTGAAAATATATAAGATTTAAAATGTAAAAAAGATAATATATTATATAATTGCTAAAACATTACAATGCACAAATGAAGTATATATGCTAATATATGTTATGTATATAATTGTTATCCCTTAAAGAGTTTTTGGTCCGTCGGGCAAGTATTATATATGATCATTATATGGATATTCTTTTTTATCATAGAATGGACATCTATATTTATTTGATACAATATTTGTCAGATTTTTTCCTGTATTGGACACGCTATAAACATAATAAAGTAATTACATTTTGTATGTCAGTTCATTTAAACAGTTTACAAAACATCGACAGTGCTTCCTTTTTGTTCCCTGTGTACATGCGTTTGTGCACAATTCAGGGAACAAAGGGTAAGTGCTACCAAAATTTAGTTGAATCATTTAAAATAAAATTATTGACGAAATGTAAGTATTAATGTGTTTGTAATGGGGAGTAGGATGACTGGCCATCAAAGTAGAAAACAATAAACTAAAACTTTAATAATCTATTCTCAATTTGTGTCAATCTCTAAAATGCATAAATGAATATTAATTAATAAATTATTTCAAAAATCGAAGTCAATCCATAAAATGATTGATGCTTTTTTTAATCTATATCATACTTTTTAAGTAGGAAAAATGATCAATTATTTTGTTGATCGGACTGGATGTATCATCCTTGAAGGGAAATGAGAGGCTCAACAATGGGACATTTTTATAACAGTGTGAACATATTTATTGAATTCGCTTTAACTAATAATGGAAACGATAGAGAAATTTATTGTCCATAAAGCAGGTGCAAATTGTTGAAGCATTTGATACTGATATGGTTAAAGTCCATTTATGCCAGTACTTTTTTCATGTCGAATTCTCTTGTGTAAGACTGTCATAGAGGACTTGTTGTATCTAATCCTGTACATTCAAAGTAGGGGGTAGGTAATGAAAATGTTACGATGAATCCCATATAAGATATGGTTTAAGATGCAGCATGATCGTTGTTCCCTACTTTTGAAGTTGATAATGACGATGTTAATGTCGAAAAAGAACCAAATATTGGAGCAATAAAATCTTTGATTTATTGGATGCTGCTAAAAAACCTCTTGGGATGGCTGCACAAGTAGTACCCAATTATCAGTAACTACAGAATACATTACGATGAAATCAAAATACAACTTCACAGAAGTCGGATTTATAGCTTACAAGCTGGAAAAAGGACATATACTATCCGATAATTTGATGTGCGAAAATCATTATGAAGTGAAAGACCTTATGTCTTCTTTTGGTTTGCCGTATCAAAATATAGATCCACGTTTAAATGATTACATGTTGTTTCGGAAAGAAGACATCAATCTGAGGAATTGTATAATATGTAACGAGAAAAGATATAAGCAATGAAAAAAGAAGGAAAAGGAACTTGCGTACAAACATATGAATTACTTACCTAGTCCTAGGCTTCAACGATTATACGCATCCTCTATAACTGCTCATCATATGAAATGACATGGTGTGGGAATACAAAAAGAAGATACATTAACACACCCAGCTGATGGAGAAGCATGGATGTATTTTGATATGAGATGTCCTGCTTTGCAATGGAGAGCTATAATGTTAGACTTGGTCTATGTGTTGATGGATTTTCACCACTCTCTCAATTGGTTTCTAAATACTCATCTTGACCTATAATCGTTACACCTTATAATTTACCTCCATGGATGTGTATGAAAATTCCATACATGTTTCTCAATATTGTCATCCCTGGCCATGATGATCTGCATAAGGATCGATTTTTATCTACAACTATTAATTGAAGAGTCGAAAACATTGTGGTACGAAGGAGTTGAAACATACGACATTTCAAATTAAGAATTTTTGTATGCTCACTTCTTTATTATGGACTTTTACCTATTATCCTGCATATGCAATGCTTTCTAGTTGGAGTACGACTGGTTGTCCGGCTTATCCTTATTGCATGGAAGAAACACTGTTATTTTCTTTAATGCATAGGAAGAAAATTTTATGGTTTAATTTTTGTCGGTGTTTTCTTCATATTAATCATCCTTTTGGAAAAGATAGGAAAAACTTTAAAGCTAATGGACAAGAGGCTTCGCGACCACCAATGATTTGGTTAAGCAAAGATATATATGAACTTGTAAAGGATTATCCAAAGATACATGAAACTGGAGAGCAAATTGAAATTCAAGGTAAATCGACGATTCAAAATTGATGCAAGCAAAATATATTTTGGGAATTGCCTATTGGAAAAATCTCCTAATCCATCATAATACTAACGTGATGCACTATGAGAAAAATGTGTTTGATAATGTTTTTAATACAGTTTTGAATGTTAAGGGGAGGACTAAGGATGATTTGAAATTTAAATTGATATCCAAGCAGTATGTAATCATCCCAAGCTTCATATCAGGCCAAATTACACTAAAAAATCCAAAGCGTGCTATGAGTTAGACAGTAACCAAGTTAAGGTTCTGCTAAGATTGGTGGAAGGATTAAGATTTCATGATGGGATTTCTTCTAATCTTCGTAGATATGTTGACTATAAGAATGATAAACTAAGTGGGATGAAAAGCCATGATTGTCGCATAACGATGGAAAATTTATTACCAGTCATTTTCAAAGAACTATTATTATATAAGTTTGAACGGTTATCACGGAACTTAGTTTGTTTTATAAGGAGCTTCGTTCGACTATGTTAAAAATTGATCCTTTGTATAAACTTAAGGAAGAAATTCTAGTACTACTTTGCAAGCCGAGGAAAGTATTTCCTCTAGGTTTCTTTAATGTGATAGAGCATTTACCTGTTTATCTTCCATTTGAAGCACGTCTTCGAAGTCCTATGCAATATGGATGGATGTATCCATTTGAGAGGTAATATGTATACTGGATATGTTAAATATTAGTTTAATTACATATAAGTAAATTTTAATTTGAGATTATTTTTAGTAGGCACATAAATCATACAAGAAAAAGGTTAGACAAAAAGTACGAGTTGAAGGCTCGATTTGCAAATCATATACCAATAAAGCAATTTCGTTCTTTTTCTCTTATTATTTTAGTGGCCACGTGGACTTATCATTTGAAAGTGCTACGTGCAATGATGAAGGGTTAAGCAAGAATCTTCTCAAGCAATGTTATTTATTTTTAGACAATATGGCCAAATTGTTGGAAAATGTGTGAACGTATGGTTAGACCATAGAGATTACGATGCAACACACATATATATTCTTCTTAATTGTACTGAAGTTGCACCATTGCTAGGCATTATTTAATTATAATTTCGGGTATTCTTTTTAAATGATACGTGTTACATTTACTATAATGCAATATATTATCAATATCTACAATGTTTATAAATCACAACATCCAAGCGGCGATATCAGTAAAGAATTCGTTAATTTATTTTCAAACTACGTTTTTGATCCTAGAAACTGTGTGGCCGATGAAGAACTGGAACATCTTGTGATGGGACAAAAAATAAAAGCTAAGACATATCTAATATTCTTTGCCAATGGATATAAATTCAATATTAATGAATATAATGCTGAAAAGTTAACTACCAATGCCAGTGTATTTGTTAAAGGTAGTGATCATCCAAATGATCATACAAACGATTTTTATGGTGTGTTAATACAGGTTTTACAATTGACATATTTCACAAGGTTCATGGAGGAAGTTTTTCTATTTAACTGCAACTAGTTCAACAATGTTCCAAGTACTGGAATTATCGTGCACCCAAAATATAATCTTATTGAAATAAAGCATACATCGTGTTATCATAAGTATGACCTTTTATACAAACCAAACAAGCCCTACAAGTTTATTACTCTCCATAGCCATCTCTAAAAAGAGATAAACCAGATTGGTCGGAAGTTTTTGAAATGAAGGTAAGATTTATGTTTAATGGAAAGAATATCCTAGACGAACAAGCTTATCAAGTAGATATCGAGGAAAATAGCAGAGTAATAATAACCAATAACCAAATCGATTCTGGTCCTTGAAATGATTAAACTAAATGTATTAGTAGAAGCATTTGAGACTACATGGGAAAACAATATAGAGTACGAGACTGGGTCTAAATCATAAAATGACTAGGACTGATTTATAATGTACATTTTGATAGAAGGTAATTCATATGATTATTGATGTTACATTTCTTATTGTAAAAAGTGATATGTTTTCTCATAATTAAATGATGTGTTCTTCCACAATAAAATGTTTATCTATGATAGGTATTTTGTCATTTTTTTCAATGTTGCGGTTCTTCCCACTATGTTGCCCATATTCTACTAAGATTGGGAGAGATGCAGGAGGTGATGGCAGCAGCCCATCAGAGTAAGGACCACTTACCATAGTAAAGCTGCAACCAAAAGCGAATGGGTCGTAAGAATTAAATTTACTTTAGTATTATAAATATTTTATATATGATATATTAGTCATTATTTGTTAAAAGTTTGTATCATATTTAACAAAGGGGATTTGAGCTAACGCCATCAAAGATTGTTGTTTGTATTTCCAAGCAGGCATACATGAACAGGATGACTAATTGTTGGCCTACGTGGGTTAAGATCCTTTGCCCCATCAGGGCAAGTATCTTGTAGGACTTCCTTGTAAATGTAAATTTATATATCATTATATATTACCACTTTACAATTTGCTGACTATGTATTAATGTATAGCTTATATTATTTCAACGTACAGGAGGAGGTAGACTTGTAGGAAGAAGACCTTGAACTTTACAATTGCTGACTAGGAATTACCGGGGCGTAATGTATGGCATAAGAAAATCAAGGAAGAAGCCTAACTGGATGTGCGCTAGTGTTGGGATGCTTTGGTTACCTAGTGGAATAGTGATGAATTCAAGGTAAGTTTATCATATAACATTTTAATTTGTTTCCGTATATAATACATAATTTAAAGCTGAAATATATAATGCTCAATTTAAATTTATAGACGGATTCAAGAGGAACTCTCAATAGGAACAAGAACCCAGATATACATTGCGGTGGCTCCAAATCATTCCAAAATCTTCGCGAGGATGTGGTAAATTTATCAATTATAAACAGTTATTAACTTATGTAATTTTGTATAAACAACAACAAGATGTACTAATTATTTCAGGAAAGAGAGTGCGACAATCATGTCTTCTATATGGACGTATTTGCTCATGCTCATACCACCAAGCAATCAATCGAAGATGGCTCAATACCGTATGCATGGAGTGATGGTGAAGCAAGTGAATCCTATGCAAGCATATTTTAAATTAGAAGTTATTATCGATCAATTTAATTTATTACAAAGAATAATTAAATTATTTTGTTTGAATTTCAATTATTTTTATTTTCCATTGTAGGAAAAATTTGCAGAAGCACGAGCACAAATGATCGAGGGATCGAGACCGGATTCGTTGACCATTGATGAGGAGGACGCGACTTTTGACTCCATCATGGAACCCACATCGTGAAATAGGTGTTATGTCTTTGGGAATCAAGCGGTAATTTCTAAAAATTTACTAACTTATAAGTTTAAAGTAAGTTTAAACCAATAATAACAAAAAGTTGTCATAGAAAAAAATATCATTAATGTTTTAACAAATGATTATGCTTTACTTATTTGCTCCTTTTTAATTTGCACCAGCCACTAAAATACATTTCTGATTTTTGACATATATCTTGATTATTTACAGGCTAGGTCCACGTTGAAAGCATATCAAAAAGCTCAGGACGAAGAAGAGATCACGAAGCTTAGAGCTATATTCGTGGAGCTGCAGGAGAAAGACCACCATCGTGCTATGGAGATAACACAATTGAACCAGCATTTGGCTGAGGTGCAGCAGCATGCGTCATTTCCTTCATTAGGTGGTTCCAGAGCTAATGATGAGTCTTGATGGGTATGTTACTTTGAGTTTATGTTTGGATATTCTAAAATCGATGTATTTAGATATGTTGATATATTTTGACGTTGTGTTGGATGATATGTTGGTTTGTTTTGACATGGTGGATGTTGATTGGATATATTAGATGTTGGATGTTGATTATTTAGTGTACTGTTTGTTTTTTCTTAAGTATTGAATTGGTGGGGATTGAGTTGGATAGTGGATATAAGTTATGAGTTGCTTGAGTTTATATATTGGATATTGGATATATATTAAATTTAATTTTGATATGTATGCGTAGTACATGAAATGAATGGTTGCAAGAATACAAATATTGCCTAGATTTTTGATGGTTTCCAATGGCCCTTTATCCTTCAATTTCGGATTGCTAGTGACAATAATTGACGGCGTGATAGTTAAGATTTTCGACTTTTTACGACAGTTTTACACATCTCGAAGAAATGTTTGAACGCCACGTGGGCATCGAAAACTATCACAAAACCATCAAAAAGTTCCATGAATAGTTATCGCCAAATAGTCGTCACTCGAAGGAAAGCGCGTACATCATAGCGACGGCTTTTTCGATGGCTAGCGACGGCCGTCGACGGCTAACTACCATCGAAAATGAACGTTGTTCTAGTAGTGAAAACACATTTGTGCCTAGTAAGTAATTAAGGTACCTTATTTACGTTTTAACTCTTTATACACATATTGCTACAAAATTTCACGATAAGTACAAACAAAATAACATATTTCCTCCTTCCTCCATAATGGAAACTTATTACAAATTGTGATTATCCATTTTCTCTTGAAGTTCTTTTTTTAATGAATAATAACTATACTATTTGCTAATGCTTAAATGTTTGCAATATCATCATTTGACGCAAACATTCAAACAATATTAACTTCAAAAAGTTCAAGCACTATTTGAATGGATTTTAAGTTGTTAATATTTGGTTGAGGTTGCTTATTTACAAATGTGTGGGTCATCTATGATAAATCGGTTAAAACCGTCGGGATGACCATGAGCATGGCGGCCAAGGCCAAACTAGTACAATGGACTTCAGTTGTACTTAGTATATGGGTTTAACTTAGTACTGCCATTTAGGTAGTGCTGTCAAAATTCAACCCGACCCTTCTAACCAAATTTAATAGGGTCGGGTCTAACCTAATTCAATTATTTTTGATAGTGGGCCAATACCCATTCAGGTCAGTAAAAAACCAATTCAACCCTCTTTACCCTCTTACCATCAAAACCCTAGATTCCTAAATTTCGTATCTCCTTTCTTACAAAACTTCTGCATCTCGCTCTCTCTCAAAATTATAATCTCTCCATCTAGGGACTCGCTCTCACTCAAGTTTGTGTGGGTTATATCTCCCCCCTTAAGAATCTCGCTCGATTTAAGCCTACCATCACTTCACGTGAGATTCAACTCGCGAGCTTGCAAAACACGCTGTGTCTGAGGGTACAAAGGCTGTTACCAAGTTCAGTGGTTAGATCTGAAACAAGGGTTCTTTTCAGGTTTTTTAGTTATCTTATGTTTTCTCAGTTCATGTTCCAAATGAAAATTAAATAGGCATGACATGTTATTCAATCTCAGACTCCACCGAACATAGATAAGTTTTAGATGCCTTATTGTTAATTGACCTTATGATTCACTGTTTTTTTATAATCACATTACATTTACATTTCAAAAATAAAATAAAAAAAGGATAAAAGGATAAAGAAGAAGGAAAGAAAGAAGAAGAATCCGCTTCAAGAAATTAATTCTCTAGCTTAATTTGCATGTACCGCTGACAGAGACTGAATATAAGTTTTCAAAAAATTGCTGATAAAGGCATTGTTTTTGGTATTTGATGTCCCAAAATTGCAAGTCGCCCAAAATAAAAAGAATATTTTCTCAACACCGGCAAGTTAGAGCATGTTAGTCTTCAATACAAGTTCAACATATTAGTACAGCCTCCACATTTTAATATTTTCCTATATAAATCATAAAAAAATAAGATGAATTAGATAAAATAAGGACTGTCTGTAATCTTGAGCCATTCTTCTAAACCTACTAGAAATTTAAACACATTTAAAATATATTACAAAAATAGATCGCTTTCTATCGATGCACCAAAAAGTGATAAAGCTGCTATACTGATGCAATGAAATCATGAATGCAATTATTGTTATAAGTGTTCTAGCACTTACTATAAAAAGATAGACATAAAAATATTAATACTAATGAAAATAAAAATAGATTTTTATTTGTTTTTCGTGATTTATGAGGAAACTTATATTTAACCGATACATTCATATATCGACATTTTCCATTTAACGTGTGTAACGTCTCGCCTTTTTATACGGTTTAAATCGACGATAAACCACACACATCAGACTTAAACCATACAGAATGGCGGACTGTTATGGGTAAATAAAAAAAGTAGAGGAAGAAAAAAAACAAAATAGAATCTTGCAGCGGAACGATAAAATATAATATTCAAATATACAGTTCATGAAGCTGTTTTACAACGTACTCGATTATACTTATATAATACATATCAGAGTTGTACATACCAGAGAAAAATCAATAACAATGCAGCGGAATAGTGAGAATGTAGTGGAATACCATAATAACTGATAATAATAAGTCTTCGTGTTCGCCCTCCAGAATACGGTCTTCTAAATCCTGAAATGCTCAGGCTGACCCGAGCGAATTGAAAAGACAAAACACTCGAGTCAGAACTAAAAGATCTTATGTAAGTTAAATCAATAATAAATAATATGAGTTGAACGGCGTCAGAGATGTTTACGGGATTTGACATCTCCTATCCAGTGTCTAACATGAGTAAAGTAACTCAAGAGATGCTCGGGATTCACATCTCCTAAGGATCCGTTAAACTATTTACTATGTAGTATTATTTCGCAAATATAATAGTGTCTATAGTAAAATAAACTTACTTTTAAATAGCGTTGAGGAGTGACCCAATATTCCCCTTAACATGTAAAAGTCCTAGTGGTCCATCCAATATCATAGTCCCTCCTGATCGGGAAGCCACCAGAAGATACCACATGGACTACGGGAGAAAACCAAACTCGTATAAGGCGCACTATGGTAAGTGACACGGCACAACCAGACAATGCCAGGGTAGATATACAAATTGCTATCCAGACTAGTGGTAACGCGTAGCGCGCAGCTACCACCCACCTCGAGCCACGCCCCCAAATCAAAAACAAAAGTGACCATCGAAACAATCCAAAAGTCAAAGTATAATATCGAAGGGATGTGTTCGATAAGATGGGCTACCTCCTTGGCCCGAGAATCGCTCCTGTTTTAGCCATCTTATGCCAACTCACGGGAGTCGGGTCCACGTATATACCTTAATAGAACGTTGCCACCATCCTACTTCATTCTGGAATCTCCACCGCGTACACAGTTGTTAAAGTGGTTTTCGGAGTCGGCAGAGAGTATGACAACTTCCGATCTCGGTCTCTTCAACAACCAAACATTATTATAACACCGCGGTCATTTCAAAATAATTTATTTTTGAATTTATACTTCAAACCAAAATATAATATCCATTTCAAACCATATAATTACGAAACCAAATCAATATGATGTCATTTTCAAATATATCCTTTTCTAAAACCATAACATTTTCAAAGTTATAATATTTCGAAACCAAACGCTTGAAATATAGCCATCCATAACGTAAAACTTTGAATTTCATAACTTTGAAATATAACTACACCACTTAAATGGTTTAAATATTAAATTACTTTATAAAATAAAATAGTTTCCTTAATTTCACAAATACATTCCAAATACCGATTTGAACCTCCAAATAAACCATTTCAATTTCAATATATTTCAAAGCTTAAGTATTTAATATTTCAAAACTAAATTTTATAATTCATATATATATATATATACACACACCAATTTCACTTTTTCTATTATTTAGTTTTGAAATATTTGCTTTCTAAATCCAATATCCTTTAAATAAAACTTCAATTTTCAATAACGAAATATTCCTCAGTTTATTCACTCAAATCACCTTAAACCCGATTAAGTTATAAAACCATATTCTTTTAAAATCTCAATTTCAATAAGTTCCAAAAGGATTCTTATTAAATATAATTCTTTAATTAAATAAAATCTCCAATCAATTTCAAAACTATCTTCTCAACCTTGATTTATAAAAATCAATATAAACTCTATACAAAAATATACTTTAAGTAAATACTTAACCATATTATATTTTAATAAAATTCAACTTATTATTTAACTTATTTATACTTTAAACAAATCTTATTCATAGCTTAAACCCAAGAATTTATGATATATAAAATACATTTATACAATATCCAAATCCATACCTCATAAAACTGTATATTTCTTTACAAACCATAGAAAATCATTTCAAAATATTTTTATATATAGACCGTGATGCCTGTATATAATTTTCTATCCTATGGTCAAGCGATATGAATATTTATCATTTCAATCCGTAATTTAAAATAAAATTACAGTTATAAATCATTTCAAACCGCAATACCGAATGAAATAAAATGCATAACAACTTGCAGTTTAAAATAATATATAATACAATATCATTCATCCATCAACAGATCACATATCCATCACAATCATCATCTAAAACAATCAATCAATACCAATAGATAACTGATAATATATATATAACAGGTATTTAATTGGCAGTTATATTCAATAATAAATTAAATAACGATTTAATTCAGATGAATGCAGTAACTGAGATGATGATTAAAAATATACGAAAAAGTCATAAATAAATGCATGATCACAACAAAAATTTAATTTAACAAACATAAGAAATTTTAGAAGTTGTGGGTGGGTTAAAATACTCACCTTCGGGATTTAAATTGAATTTAAATCCAATTTAAACCCAAAAATTGAACATTCTCAGAATTCATCCAAACCGGCGCCAAAAGTGTCTGAAATTCCAATACGAACCTAGCGGAGAAAACCATGCGTGGATTGGATCACGTATGTAAAAGTTATTTGATTTAAACAAGTTGAAAATCAATGATTGAAATAAAATAAATAAAACAGGCTAATACCAAATTGTTGCCACGTCATCAGAGAGTAACGCATGCGAACTACAGGCAAACCCAACCACACACGAAAAACGCAGCCGCCATCACCCTAGCCAATTTTTCATGAAAATCGAGATGTCAGATCGACATGCGAACAACGCTGATAAACTCCCCTCCGTCCCCTCTTTAAAACCCAAAAACGATTCGTCGATCAGTCGATGTGCATCGATGCACGATGAACGGCTGAAAATGGTTCTGCGATTTTTGGACAAAAGTTGATTCAAAACCAAAAACGAACTGCAGATCTGAGATGTGTACATCGAGAGCTTCGATATATAATTTTCTGAATTTTTTTGAAGAGATTGAAATTTTGGCTTTGGATTTTATTTGGAATTTCAACTGGATATGTAATTTTTTATTGTCTGCCATTGAGGAGGAGGTAAAGAGAGATTGTATGCATAGACAAATGAGAAATAAAGGTAGGCCAGGGTTTATAACAGGGTATTTATAGGTAGGGTTGAAATAGAATAGATGGACACGATTTGATATACGCGTTCAACTATAAAATGGCCCGAAAAGCCCGTTCTGACTCCGGGACGAAACTGGGTCAACCCATATATCAAAACAGATATTTCTAAATATTTTAAACGCGATGGAACATATTTCAAGTCCAAATTCCCTCGTATGAAGAAGTTATGCTAAAATCAATATTTTTTTCAAATTGATTTCAAGGCATTTCGAGTCCATACGAACAAACGACCAGTCCGATCGTTACGGAACTTGAAATCCTACAATAATTCACCGTTGCGGATCTGATGAAACTGGTTTCGTCGAAATCCGAGTCAGTGGCCAAAATGGCTATTTTACATAATTAAATAAATTAATAATTAACTAATTAAATCCATTTTTTTATTTCAATTCTATAATTGATCAATTTCGGCACTTTTAATTTCTTAATCATTTACAATGATTTAAACAAATTTAAATATCAATTTAACGTTGATTCATTCATCAATTTTAGCGTTAAATTTCAATTCCATCATATTCACAAATTATAATTTAAATTCTCAATAATCCCATTGAATTTACTTTTCATTCTATTATTCATTTCATTATTATCCAACGGATGCAATTAACATTGGTTCATGGTTTATTGCATTATTATTCGCAAATTTCATCTTAATTTCAATAACGTAACATCCAGATATTTAATTTCATTTATTTGAAATAAACCCAATCACTATAATTTATAATTTTTATCATCTAGTATTACTTTAGTAATTTATAATCCTTTAAAACCAATTTCCATATCAATTTAAAGTAAATTAATTCACCAATTATAATATTTATTTCGTTTACTTAAAATAATCCCTTTATTATAAATTGAATCCAATTAATTTTAATATATTCCAATTAAACTGATTAGATTCAATTCCAACCCTTTAATTGAGTCTATTATTACTTTGTAATGCAGTTAACACCCCATCACATTTCATTTCATTAATATATTCAAATTTCCAACTTCCCTTTGTATTAACTATTATTCCCAAATATATTGAAGTTGTTAAATATATACATTTATTATAATTAAAACCTCAATTAATTCATTCAAATAGGTTTCATTCCTTTATATTATCTTATGAATAAAATATGCATTTCTGTACATTTGCACTTTACAATTACAGTTCTTACCCTCATAAATGAGACATTTATTTTCATTCAAATGTAATTGTTTTACAATTAGTTTGGTAGACTAGATATATTCTGGTAATTTATAATGATTGTTACCATAGCCTTAAAATTTCACTTAGGCTTATTATTTCAACTATTTATTATAATTACTTACATCATATGGATTCATTCTATTACCATAAATCATACATTAATTCATATATTCATACAATACATACCTTTATTTACTTATAATAAAATCTCATTCCCAAATACAACGGTTACAGCAAATTAATAGGACAATTAAATAGTAACTTACGTCCATTGCTATTTCTTTAATTCATTAATTACAATTAATATTCTCAATAAATTTATTTACTTGGTCTCATGCTTTCGATTACACCAATTACTACCTTATAAATAAATTTTACGTTTCCTTTTTAATTTACATTCACACTTTCCGTTATTATATTAATTATCATTAAAGTACATTTACTTATCTTTATTTTTAATTGGTGAATTAACTTGTAACAACCATTTGTCACCATTTTACTTTTTATAATACTTGTTTGTTCATTCTTCCCAACCAATTACCATCTATTATATTATAACTTTACAATTTAATAAATTAATTAATTGTCATTTCATTCAACCTATTGATTATTAACCTAAATTAGCATTGTTACGTTTTAATTCACTTATTAGCTTACAACAAGTGCTACCATTAGTTCATATACTAATTCATTCCATTTCCATTCATTATACATTATTTTATTAGTAAGTCGACATTTTAAATTATTAATTTACCTTTTATATCCTATTATAAACTAATGCACATATTAATTAGGATTTTAAATCAAATTAATCACTTCATCTTGGTAACATTCTTTTATTACAATAAGAATATAATTAACATTTACATTGTTTCACTTATTGGAATTACATCCAAGTTATTAACAATTAACTTACATTTATACTGTTACATTCAAGTTATTAAAAATTAACTAACCAATCTTATCCAAGATATTATTTCCATTAATAATTCACTAAATTTTTATTTCCTTCAACATTAATTTACCAAAATACCAAATTTTACGGGTCGTTACAACGTGAAACAGATGGACATCGAAACCATCATCCTCTAATTAATGTGGAAGCTGGTGGTTGAATGATTTAAATATAAATCAGCTGAAAGTGTAATCTTGCTTATTAAATTACTTTTGTTCTAGCTAGAACTGTTGGCTAGTAGAACATTCGGATTTGGTTTGGGTGATGATAGAAAAAGACCTAATCCAACCTAAGTTGAACCGACTCATCCTAAATGATTAGATTAAAAAATATTGAGAACGGGTCAGTTCAATTTGTATGTTTTATCTTTTAGTTCCCTATATCTATAAGAAAAATAAAGACCCGATCAAGCATAAAAATATACGGCATCAGTACATGTAACATTTGCAAATGTAATGTATTTTGTTCATGATTTCAAATTTCTTATCAAATTTTAGATCCCAAACTTGAATAATTATCAGTAGGTGAACTTAAAAGTCATTTTACTATAATAGCATCAGTGCATGTAACATTTGCAGCTGTATGCTCGAGGATGATAACTTCTAGTTCATCTCTAATTATTTTTATGTGGCATAAGTATACACTGATCAATTTGACATATTTTATATGTCATGATGATAAAGTCCTAATGACTTTTACATATATTTTGTAGAATATGAATATCGCTGAACATGACAGTCAAACAAGTGATATGGTAGAATTGGAAGTTGATCTTGATTCGGTGGGTAGTTCCGCGGGAAGTAAACGAAAAAGAAATACTTATTATGTTGTTTGGAAATATTTCGAAAAGAAGGACATTGTTAGTGGTGAAAAAACGCACATGTTTTTGCAAAAAACGTAAAAGAGAATATGTGTGTGTGTGTGTGTGTGGTGATAACTATGGGACAAATAATTTAAGGAGACATGTTAAGAAATGCCATGGTATGAATGTGGAAGAAGTCAATAAAGAAAACATTAATCAAACGAACTATAGCGATTTAATTACTAAAGCAATAATTCGTCATAATTTACCATTTAATTTTGTGCAATATGAAAGTATTCGTGAATTGGTTTCTTAATTAAATGATGAAGTGGTGCATTTATCCAGAAACACTTCGCGTTCAGATGTTATAAAACTTTATGAGAATGAGAAAGTAAAACTCAAAGCTGTATTAGATTCATGTAGCGAGAGAGTGAGTATAACATCTGCTTTGTGGGCTTCAATTAATACGGATGGATACATAACATTAACTGCACATTTTATTGATAATGAATGGAATTTGCAAAAAAAGATTGCTTAGTTTTTGTTTATTGCCGCCTCCTCATTCTGGGTCAGCCATATTTGGAAAGATATCAAGTTTGTTGCTTAGTTGGGGAATAGTTGATAAAATATTTTCATGTACATTGGATAACGTATCTTCCAATGTTAAGTTTACTGAATTGTTAGGATCACATCTCAATTATAGAAGATTATTGGTAGCGGACAACCAATATTTACACGTTAGGTGTGCTGCACATATATTGAATTTGATAGTGCAAGATGGCCTGAAATCTATTACTATTTGTTTTAGCAATATACGGAAAGCATAAAATATATTAAGGGCTCTCAATCTAGAATTTTTTTTGTAGAATGCATATATAGTCTTTCTTTGAATAAGACTAAGAAAGGATTACATCGAGATGTTCCCACGAGATGGAAATCCACATTTATAATGCTTAAAAGTGCAATATATTATAAACAAGCTCTTTATCGTTTGAAACATGTGGATTCTAGTTATACTCATTGTCCATCATTTGAAGAATGGAAGAAAGCAAAGAAAATCACGTGTTTTTTGGAAGTTTTCTACAATGCCTCCTGCTTGTTTTCAGGAACAAATTATCTGACGCTAATTTGTTCTTTCCAAAAAATTTCTTGGTACATTTAACTTTAAAAAATACTATAGAGGGTGATGATTTTATGTCTTCCATGGCACGCAATATGCTTAAAAAGTTTGATAAATATTGGAAAGAGTTTAATATGTTTCTTTCTATTGCTTGTATTTTTGATCCACGCTACACAGTAAATTTTGTTCGCTTTTCTTATGAAAGATTATATGGAAGTAACATAGAATTTGAAAAGGTAAAAAGAAAATTGGAAGAGTTGTTCTTTGAATATTCAAAGAAATTGCAAGAGGATTCGCCTTGAAACAAATGCTACAAAAGTCTTGGAATCTCCATGTTCGTTTACGAGCCCTTATTCACAAGAATGTGAAGATATGTTGGAATAATTTGACTCTTATCAAAATTCAAAATTCGCTGGCTTTTTTACTAGATCAGAGTTTTATTCATATTTAAATGATGGGTTGGTTGATCGTAAAATAGAGTTTGATGTACTTTCATTTTGGAAATCACAACAGTATCACTATCCTATTTTATCCCTTATGGCAAAAGATAAAGCGGCTGTACTAGTAACTACCGTGGCTTCAAAAAGTGCTTTTAACATTAGTGGTAGAGTACTTGACGATTACCATAGTTCACTAAAAGAAGATGTTGTTGAAGCATTGTTACGTATAAGAGATTGGTTGTATGGCGGTACGGTTGTGCAAACAATCGAGGATCTTACCGAAGATATTACAAAGTTCCGTTTTCAAGAAGAAGAGACATTAGTGCACAGTGTCAGGTATGATTTTTAGATTATTATGCTCTGATATGTATATTCTGAATTCTACTAATATGTCATGGAATGTGAACAATTTTGAATTGCAAAAAATCTAAAATCTTATATGGACAGTGCATTGGAATTATTTGTGCTGCTTCCTTTGTGTATATCTCTGTATAACTTAAGTGTAAATTTGAGCAGACTATATTATAGCTCTGTCACCTCTCCTTAAGTTTGTAGCATATGTATCAATTATTTGCTAGAAGTAGGAAAAAGGCGGATTCACATTATATTTGTATTGCAGGACATAGTAGAAGCTAAGGAATTCTTGAGGGAAAAAGGGGTTGATGTGGGTTCATATTGAAGTTTTATGTGACTGACTTTCTTGGTAGATATTACACTTCCAGTTATTAGCATATATATGAACAACATGCATGTTCACATATTTCATATACATTCAGATTTTGATGACAAACATTAATGCTTATTAATTGACAAGTTGCAAATAAAAAAGGTTTAAGCCCTGTCAGCTTGTGTTAGTGTGCTATGCAAACTCTCATGTATTAAACTTTAGAATTTAAAACATATACTACAGTTTAGTAGAAGCATAGATTATTCTTAAAGAAATCTAACTGTTATAAATTTCAACCTATATAATACTTCAACTCAAAAAAGTAACAACTTACCCATGCTAGTGCCACAAGAAAAGATGCATCTTAAAAAGAGAACAAACATTGTGCGAGGTAGTTATCCTAAACAAACATCTCATGCACATGTGGTTTAAGCATCAGAATTAGTATTTAGCTTTTAATTTTTCTTTTAACAAAGAGTTTGAAATTACTAATATATCATCAAATAATAATTAGTTGATTATCCTCATATCTCATTGTGCGAGGACTAAAGAAAGATTTGACAGTTACTCGTCAAAAACAAATAAAACCGGCGTTACATTCAATCTACAAATTTGAAGCATATGGAGTTTTTGATTGATTTCATTGTGGGATGTTACTTTATAGGCATTTATTAGTCCTATCCTTGACTATCCCTCGGCAGGTAGATGGAGATGTAAGCCTATGTTACCTGATACAACGTTTTGTATTGAAATATAAGCGAACATTATATATATAGAATTTACAGCTTGTACAACGTTTAAGTATACTGGACACCAAAAATACAGTAAAGATATTTTCTATTTTCCAAACAAGTAGTAAATTATCACCTTTTATTTTAGTTAAGGATACGACTATGTTATGGTTATATGGTATCTATGTAAAATAGTTTTATTTATAGAAGATGTTCCTTGTTCAACCATCTGTGTGTACTGTATTGTCATAAAATGACAAAATATGTTCATGTGTTTTACATGATAAACCGTTTTTAGCTTCAACAAAATAATAGTGAGAACCCACAAAGGAAGACTGTATACAACTTTGTCTCCTATGATAGCGTTGTTTTCAACTTTGTCTGCAGTTGAAACTCACTCACCTGAATAAGTATTCCTTTTTGTAGCTGAACCCAATTCAGGCTAATATATATATATATGTATGTATGTATATATATATATATATATATATATATATATGTATGTATGTATGTATGTATATATACATATATATATATATATATGAATTGGGGCTAAACATTAGATATTGCAGTAGTATTTCCATGTAATTTCAAATATAAATATTGTCTCATTTGTTCTACTATTTTACAATGCAGGTCCGATTGGAATTAGGCTGAAGAAAGTGTCAAGATCAACGTGTTGTAAAAAGAGTCATGCTGTTCTTGGAAATGTCACCATTTTTAATTGAATTAATTTTTTTATTGTCTTAGTTTTATGTATGCAGATTTAAAACTTATTTGATGCATTTTCAATGTTATTTATTGTAGTCTGTGTTATTTGGTGTTGTTTTATGATATTTAGTGCAAATTTCATGTTATGCAACAATGTTTTGGGCTAAAAAAACATCTATGTATCAGTTCATCTAGTTTATGTGCAATTTTATGTTTTATGTATGCGGTTTTTATTATGTATTGGATGTTTTTTACTTTTCTACCTTTGATGTTTTTTAAACGGGTTGACCCATATATGAAACGGGTTGGGTCATATTGACCATTTTAGTAAATGTATTAAAAGGGTTGGGTCTTAAAATGGGTCGGGTCAACCCATCTTGACCCAACCCGACCCGTTTGACCGGTCTACATTTAGGCGATTTAGGCGAAACAGGCATAGTAAAACTAAAAATGTAGTGATCGCCGCTACAGTCGTAAACAAACACTTTAATAATAATAACTAAAAATCTTCTCCATTCAATTTGATAAAAGTCATCTGTTTGGTGACTCCTGCTTCACCAGCATCCCCTCCATCAAAAACCCCAACGCCACCCACTATCCAGAAGAGCTATTCATTAGAATTCTCTACCAGCTAATTTTATAAAAACCATATGTTCGATGACCTGCTACACAGACTCCTACTTCACCACCATCCCCTCCGTCAAAAATGCCAGCTTTATCCACAATCCAGTAAAGCTTTTCAAAATCTCCTTATCTGTCACTTCTGCCACCCACTCCGAATCAGCTTCCATATATGTCCTCATCATTGTAACTTCTAATGACGCTAGGCTTGAATCTACGGCATCGACTCCGTAACCACCTCCTTAACAAAATCCACACTACAAAAATTACTGATTATGGCAAACGGGCGGGGGCAACGGCCTCCAACGGCCATTGACCAACGGCTTCCAACGGCTAGCAACGGCCATTGACCAACGGCCATTGACCAACGGCTTCCAACGGCTAGCAACGACCATTGACCAACGGCTAGCAACGGCAAGCCGTCTGTTGAAGTGTATACCAACGGCAATTCCAACAGCATCCAACGGCTTTCCAACGGCCTCCAACGGCCATTCGCCGTTGGAAATAGCCGTTTCTCTTGTAGTGCCAGGATCACCAACATAAGGATGTGGCTAAGCCAATGATCAGCAAACCTTCTTGGACGCTTCGATGGCACGGTGGAGTGGTGAAAAAAAAAATCTACACAAATATGTCATATACATGAAGAACCGGGTGTATGAGAAGAATGTGGTGATTTGATAAGAACAAGTCAAATGTGACTATGTACAGAGATGAGACGTACGATTGTTGATGTAAGCTTGAATTTTGTTAATGGGGAAGCCTAGTTTCCTACTGCTACTTTGGGTATGTTTTTCCAACTCCTTTGGCTTAATAATGTTGGAAGCCTGAATTCACCTTCTAAACATGATTCTAATATAGACATAAGAATGGATTGAACTTTGAAGTAGTCCCACATCAAGAAAATGTTTCAACAATTTAAGTATATAAAAAAGCTACTTTTAATTATTTATGAGATATTAGTGGAGTTACGAAAAAGCAAATGAAGGTTTGTTCAAAGTTTGTCATAAATTCATTGATAACTTTTGGCACATAAAAACTTTTGCTTTGCTCAATTGTAGTAAACATTTTTTCTTGACAGTTGGTTGGTGATGCTCACGCCGCATCAGCAGATCTTAGGTAGCCAAAATAATTCGATACAGATATGCTTACCTGGAAGCCAGGGAGGGGAAAATGTAAAATTATTGATAATTCATTGTTAAGCTTTAATTTTACTTTTTAACGCTGTACATTTAGCCACTAGGACCTAATAAAGTATTAGACTCAAAATAGCAGCTGTAGAAGTGAAGTAAATATACATGCAAATCCAAAACTCTTGAGCTACATTTGTCTAACATGCTAGGACAAAACAAATCCAACACCAAGGCAGCAACATGTAGAATTGAAGAAGCAAAGTTGAGTTTGATCATGGCTTCTTCGAAATGATGCTTGTAAGCATCGATTATAAGTATGAGATAGGTTTCGAGACTTTCAGTGGAAGGTAGGTCGACACAAGGGAGGTATTGGAAGGTGATGTCGAGTTTGAGGGGTTGGGTGTTGTCATTTTGATCTTGGATTGTGGAGGCCCAACAAGGGATGTCGACCTGGATGAAGGGGATGATTATGGCCAAAGGGGCATGTGGGTCTTTGAGGTGGAGCTTTGAGAACTCTACCATGGAGATGAGATGCCCTACTTCCAGTGATGACATGAGTATACTCTAGCTTTACCCATTGTTGTTTTTATTCTTTCTTTATAGTGTAATCAGTGGATGTATTATTTGTGATATATGGTTTCTCAATGGATAGATATAACTAATAGTGTACAAAAATATGTATTTTTTACATTCCAACAACGAGCGTAATATGTTTTTTTCTGTCTATGCCACAATCTGATATTTAACGCCAGTTTCATACACGATTTTAAAAATAATAATATAATACTAGTAATTTTTTAATGGATTAGCGTAAATAGTTCAGCAGGCAAAGGAGTCTGTCCTCATAATTCAGGTCGTAAGTGCACAAAAATGAGTGAGAATACAAATTTACCATACAAAATCCCCTGGGTTCAGGGAATATTGCTTGTCCTTAAAGTGAAAATTCAAAGAGAACAGAGTGCATGTTATGCGCAAACTCATAGTGAAAAACTCAATAGAATTTACGTTACTAATTGGGTTTAATACGACAATATTTTGTGATACATGATTTTATTATTGTTTATTTTTCCATGCTTAATAGTAACCAACAGAGAAAATCCATTTAGTGTTGTTTTTCTATTTTTCAATTTTATCTTAGCATCTGTTAAAGTTTCAGATAGAATTTAAGAAAGTTTGAAGCTAGAGTTTGAATAGAAAACATGAACCTAAGATTAGAACATGAAAATAAGTAATTGTTTATATATACTCTCATTATATTAGTATCATGAACTTTAACAAACATGTAGGATAGGAATTGAAATCTCCACTCTTTTACTTAGTATGAATTCTTTCCATTGTTTATCACTCTGTTCATACCATTTGTTTATTTCAACTATGATGTACTGACAATTTCGGTCTTTAAACAAATTTACAATGTAACCAAATTTCTACGTACTTTTTGTTACAAACAAATTAAACACCATGTTACAAACAAACTAATGAACTATCAAAGCACCTTCATTCCTAAAAAGTAATTAAACTGCCTGATTTATGACCCTTGTCTTCGTACCCATATTATACAAAATTTTAGTACCAGTACAAACAAAGTAACATGTTTCCTCCTTCCTCTATAACGGAAATTACTTGTTACAAAAATGTGATAAACCATTTTCTCTTGAAGTTCTTTTTTTAATGAATAATAACTATACTATTTGCTGAAGCTTAAATGTTTGAAATCTCATCATTTAATATAAACTTTCAAACAATATTAACATCAAACGGTTCAAGCACTATTTGAATGGATTTTAAGTAGCAAAAGTTTGTTTAAGGTGGTTTATTTTCAAATGTTGATCATCTATGATAAATCAGTTAAAAATCCATAGGGATGGCCATGAGCATATTGGCCAAGGCCAAATTAGCACAATTGACTTGACTTATATTTAATACATTGGTTCAACCTAGTATTTCCATTTAGGTCGAGATCGAAAGAGGCATAGTAAGACTAAAAATGCGGTGATCCCCATTACAGGCGTAAACAAACACTCTAACAATAATTAAAAATCTTCTCCATTTAATTTGATAAAAGACGTCTGCCCGGTGACCCGCTACACGCACTCCTGCTTCACCAGCACCCCTTCCATCAAAAACACCAACTCCACCCACTATCCAAAAGAGCTATTCATTCAAAATCTCCACCATTCAATTTAATAAAAGCCATATGTTTGGTGACCTGCTACACAGACTCCTACTTCACCACCATCCCCTCCATCAAAAGCGCCAACTTCACCAACAATCTAGTAGGCTTTTCAAAATCTCCTTATCTATCACTTCTGCCACCCTCTCCCAACTAGCTTCCATATCCGACCTCATCATTGTAACTTCTAATGATGCTAGGCTTGAATCTGCGGCACCGACTCCGTAACCACGTCCTTAATAGAATCCAGGATCACCGACATAAGGATGTGGCTAGCTAAGCCAATGATCAGGAAACCTGCTTGGACGGCTTCGATTGCACGATGGAGAGGTGAAAAAAAAACCACACCAATATGTTATGTACATAAAGATCAACGGGGTGTATGAGAAGAATGTGGTGATTGATAAGAATAAGTCGGATGTAGCTATATACTGAGATGAGAAGTACGATTGTTTATGTGAGCTAGAATTTTGTTAATTTGGGATGCCTACATTTCCTACCGCTACATTTGGTATGTTTTTCTAACTCAGTTGACTTAATAATGTTGGAAGCCTGAATTCACCATCTTAAGCATGATACTGATGCAGACATAAAAATGGTTTGAACTTTGAAGTTGTCCCACGTCAAGCGAATGTTTCAACAATTTAAGTATATAAAAAAAGCCA
Source organism: Allium cepa (assembly GCA_030765085.1). NCBI lineage: Eukaryota > Viridiplantae > Streptophyta > Magnoliopsida > Asparagales > Amaryllidaceae > Allium > Allium cepa. The sequence continues at coordinate 917,806,434 of CM060928.1, forward strand.
CTTTCAATAACTCACAAAGTATCATTGATCTATGACAAAGCAAATAATAATTTATTCGAAGTTTGTCATGAATTCATTGATAATTTTATAGCACAAAAATAAACGACAAAATAACTCTTTGGTCGGTGATGTTCAGGACGCATCAGGTGATCTTAGGTAGCCAAAATTATTCGATACAGAGATATGCTTCCCGTAAGGGTTTTTGAAGGGAAAATGTAAAATTATTGATATATCATTGCTAAGTTTTAATTTTACATTTTAACTGCCGTACATTTAACCCACTAGGACCTAATAGACTATTAGACTCAAAATAGCAGCTGTACAAATGAAGTAAATATACATGCAAATCCCAAACTCTTTGGCTACATTTGTCTATCATGCTAGTACAAAACAAATCCAACACCAAGGCAGCAACAGGTACCGTTGAAGAAGCAGAGTTGTGGTCGATCATGGCTTCTTCGACATGATGCTTGTGAGCATCGACTAGAAGTGTGAGATTGGTTTCGGGACTTTCGGTGGAAAGGTAGGTCGACACAAGGAAGGTATTGGAAGGTGATGTCGAGGTTGAGGCCCTTGAGGGACTGGGTGCTGCCGATGTAATCTTGGATTGTGGACGCCCAGCAAGGGATGTCAACCTGGATGAGGAGGATGGCTATGGTGAAAGGGGTGTGTGGGTCTTTGAGCAGGAGGTTTGACAACTCTTACATAGTGATGAGGTGCCCTACTCCCAGTGATGACATGAGTATACTCTAGCTATACTCCAACTTTACCCATTGCTTTTTTGTTCTTTGTTTATAGTGTAATCGATGGATGTATATTTTTTTTTGATATATTGTTTCTCTATGGTTATATATATGACTAATAGTTTAAAGAAATATGTATTTTTTATATACCAACAATGTACGTAATATGTATTTTTGTATGTGTCACAGTCTGATATTTAATGCAGGTTTCATACATGATTTACAAACAATAATATAAAACCAGTAATTTTTTATAAATTGGTGTAAATAGTATAACAGACACTCCCCACAATTCACGTTTAAGTGTACGAAAATCAGCGAGAGTACAAATTTACCGTACAAAACCCCTTGGATCCATTTACAACCAAATGAACAAGGGAACATGGCTTGTCCCTAAAAGTGAAAATTTAGGGAGAACAGTCTGCATGTCATGCGCAAACTCATAGTAAAAAAACTCAATAGAATTTAAGTTACTAATTGGGTTTCATACGACCACATCTTGTGATACATGATTTCATTATTATTTATTTATTTCTTGCATGCTTAATTGTAACCAACTGGGAAAATCCATTTAGTATTTTTTTTCCAATTTTTTTAATCAACATACACTTAAAATGTCAATAGAGTCAGATCCAGATTATGAACACTTAAAATGTCAATAGAGTCAGATCCAGAATTTTCATAATCGGACCATAAGTCGAACCGTGATGACTTAAAATTTTAAGGTTTTAATGATTTGACCATTCAATAATAGAAACGATGAATTTTTTTTCAAAAATTTAATCATTTAACTACAAGATATATGCAAAATATTGAAATAAATATGCTACGTAGCTGAGCTGTAAACGGTCTTCAATGTCTGCAACGGACATTGTTTATTGTTACACTACACAACTACACCAACATAATTGCAGTTGTGTATACAATAATAATGTAGTTATACATAAGTTTAGTGACGGCAAACTTGATGAATCAACGATGGTTTTCGAGAAGCTTACAGCGGTGAAAAACGAAGTGGTGGACTTTATTGTTCAGATTTAAGGACGATGATTTATTTTATTTTTTTTAGAGCATTACAAATGATGAGAATGGGATAAAATTAAATGATGAGAAAGTAAGGAGAAATTAAATGAACCACTTGAATTTAACATGACTAATACAAGTTTTTTAATATATGAAGAAAATTTTCTACATTGTAGTTTTTCCTTGTATATCAATGTGAATAGTTAAAGTAGAGTCATATACCATTCCTGAATTTTGTTTTATTCATCCATATGTCGCAACGTAAAAAAAAAATTCTCCATGATTTAAACAATAGATAGAACATGTATTTTGTATCAGTATAAATCATAGTTATCATAATCGGACCGGGAGTCAATCGTGACGATTGAAGGTTTAAGGTTTTGATTTTTCAATTGATAAAACCGTTGAAACCATGAATTTTTTTATTTTCGAAAATTTATACATTCAAATATAAAATACACGCAAAAATATTGAAAAAAAATACGCTAAGTAGATGAACCATAGAGTGTCTTTGATGTCCGCAACCAAAGTTGTATACAGCTACAGTTCAGAATTGCAGCAATTTTGCATGCTGCAGTGGCACAACTGCACAACATAATTGATTTTGTGCACACTTGAGCAATGCATAATAGCAGAAGCATAGTGGCTGTGAACTTGACGAAACATTTAGTAATCTTGGAGGAGTTTGCCAGAGAAGAATGAAGCTTATTGTTAAAATTTTGGGATGATAACGATTTTTATGATGTAATTTTTTTCCTTTAGAACAATATAGAGAATGAGGAAGGGAGAAAATAATGGATAAATAAAAAACTATAGTTCAATGGATAAATAAAAAAATCATAGTTCAATTAGGTAAAATGGACGGATCGTTCGTTGGTTCAAAGGTTCGATCTTTGGATCGTGCACAACTAAGGTCTAATTTAGTTTCGTGCCTAAATGGTCCACGGTTTTAGTTATTTGCGGTTGAACCACGGTCCGGCTCGGCCATGATAACACTGGTATAAATAGCCTAAAGTCAGCAGAGACAATTACCTGCTCAGTTAAACTGCATCAACGTCGGCATTCAGAAGTTGTCAAGCATCCAGTAAATGATACTCAAAACAATGCAATTGAAAAGAATAGTTACATGTGAGCAATTGAAATAAAAAATACAAAACAAATTTGAACAAAAAAGATTTTGACATCTGATGCTTTTGTTGCTTTCAGTAGCACCAAATAGCTGAAATGTCTACCAAGATACTTTAGTTGATGTTTAAATATGATTAGATTGAAGCTTTCTAATTGAGGAAAACGATATAACGATGATACTAATACACTTGTGTAATATATTATCACGCACATAAACATAACAAACAATATCCACTCCAAACATCTTCACATAAATATGCACACAAAATCATCTAAAGGTCTAATGGCGGCATATATCCACTCATTGCAATAAAATTGTATTTAGTCTTCTATTTTATTCGCATGGAATAGCTGATTATGCTCACTTTTTTGAAATACAAAGATCGGCAAAGTTTAATAAAGGCTTTGCATGAGGAATCATTTCTCTCCTCATTGCTTAAGCTGCTTCCCTCCTTCAATCTATTCATGTCAAATAAAATTGTTAAACGTTACATTTTTATAATGGAAAGGACATTTTACATTTGTATAATTTTAACAAATAAATGCCTTCATTGCAACCTCCTTCTGTTAGAAATTGATACTTGAATTCGGGAAGATGCCATTGGAGAAGCTTGCGGAGGAATGATGTTGAAACCCTAGAATCGACGAAGGTGAAGCCTTAGGCTGTGGAGTTGAAATTGTCGAGCTAGTTCGGTGGAGGAGCAGTTTCATTCGGTGATGGGTGATGCCGGACCAAAGATTTTGTTTTCACGCTTACTTTTATTTACTTTTTACATGTTAATTCCATTCCAGGAAAATTTTCGAACTTATAAGTTTCCAAACCTGTTTATAATCCATAAACATTTTTAGTCAAACTTCCAGAGTTCAAACCAATACTTAGACACTCAAAATATTTTAATCCAATTCCACAGTCTTCAACAATCATTTAAGTATTTCAAAATCATTTTGAAATCAATTATATTCAAAATCTTTTGATATCAAATTATCTTTTGAATTTCAAAACCAAACTTAGTTTTGCAAACACTCCACTTTAAAACAATTTGGAAGCAATTCCTCTTTTGAAAACTCAAAAATGAACAAATGAATTTATATTTGTAATTAAATGAAATTGAAACTGGATATTGGAATTAAATTTGAATGGTGTTAAATAAAGTAAAAATGGAAAATATAGTTGAGTTGGACTAAATAAAACAAAAAATTGAAAATAAAAATTAGTAAGTAAACTAATTGATTAAGTGGGTAAGTAAATTGGAATGATATTTAATTTAAATTAGGTGAAGTAAAGTAAAGTGAAGTTGAAAAATTAATTTGTAGTAGACTAAGAATAATAAGGGTTTGGAAATAAGGTCCATTAAGATTTAAAATAAACTAGTAAGTGGAGCTAATTAAAGAAATGATTAATTAAATATGGTTTGAAATAGGATGAATAGAATTCAATATTTAAAATGAAAGGAAAATTGAATTCACAATGAAATTGGAAATTTAAGATGAAATTAAGTAAATATGAAAGCTTACGTGGTGGAGTTGAAATAAAAATAGGAAGTATATAAAATATTTATATTGAACTTAGGAATGGTTGATGAAGTTCTTGAGTAAAACTTTTTATTAAGAATATAATGGGTATCTGGTTGGCGAGACAGATCACACATATTTGATGAATATTCAGTTGTGTTTGATTGACTGCATAGTCAGTTTTGTGAGGACAGTTTATGATAACTGTCTAGTTGTGTGTTATGAATTTTGTTGTTCTGATGATGTAATTTGTAAATAGATATAATTCTTTTTGTTTAAAGATTAATCATTTATCTATTTATATTGTTCCGCTGTGATTGTGAGATTCTGATATTGTTTCTATTTCTTCTTCTCCCTCCTTCTTCTTTAACCCTAATAGTTCGGTTTTTCGGCATTCGATTGTTCGACATTTGATATAGTGGACGTATTGATGTTGATTTTCGGACGTCGCAAAATCGGACCGTTATAGATTGGTATCAAGATGACTTCGTTCGGTAAAGAGGAGGAAGTGCCAGATGAGAAATCCCATCCGATATTACTGGGTTTTGCCACTCCATAATTATGCGATGGTGATGTTTCATTCGACATTAAGGAGGACCGCATGAAATATCTCGTCCCGTAGTGGTGTTTCGTTCGATATTGAGTTGATGCCGAACCAAGTAGTGCAAGCCAGATTTGAGACGTTGAAAGCCGAACCAAATATTTGGTTCGGTGTTAGAGCATGTCGGTCCAAATCATACCGAAGCAAACATCTTGAGCTTTGCTGAAACAAACTGATGCCGAAGTTGATGGATGCCGAACCAAACTCCACGGTTGTTGTATAGCAGCTACCCCTCCTTATTTCTTCACTCTATAAATAGTGCAGCAAATGGCTGTGACTGTTGGAAAGGTTGTGACCCTTTACCAAGTGGTGCGACCATTTGAATTTGAACAGACAGAAATAAAAACTGTTCGGTCTGAACAGCCACGCCAAGCCAACTGGCAACTGCAAAGTGCTAAGTGCCTCTAATATGCCTCAAACGCCTAATCACCCACGCAGCAGGCGCGGGCGCACACGTGTGGGCGGGGTGGTGCGTTGCACCACCTGCCATGCCTTGTGTCTCTCTTTGTCTATATGAATTGTCATTGTGTCCACATCTTAGTATATAAACATAAATAGTTTATTATATTCTAAGATATAGGACTATTCGACTTCCAAGGCAATTAATGCCTTCACAATCTCTAATACAACTCAATCATTTCTAACAATACATTATCAATATTTTGTTCAGCATCCTCAAGAGAATTATATTTTTCTATTTCCCTTGGTCTCTTTTGAGTATAATTTTCAGTACCCTATTTTAAAGGATATACACGTTCAAAAAATTTAGCATTTCTTGACTCAATGATGGTATTTACATGAATATCAACTTTAGATTTGTACACCAAAATTCGATAAGCTACACTATTTTGTGCATATCAAATGAATACGTAATCGATTGTTTTTGGTCCAATTTTGACCTTCTTTGATTTCGGTACCTCTACTTTTGCATGACACCCCCACGCTTTTAAGTATTTGCAGGATGGTGCTCTATTTTTTCAAAGTTTGTGGGAAGATTTAGATGTTTTATTTCGTGATATTTTATTTAATATATGATTTGCAGAAAGAATAGCTTCTCCCTAGAAGTTATCTGGTAAGCTAAAACTAATTAGTACGACATTCATCATTTCTTCAAGAGTTCTATTTTTCCATTCGGTTATACCGTTGGATTAAGGTGAATATGGGGCTGTAGCTTGGTGTATAGTACCATGCTCAGTGCAGAATTCCTCAAAGGAAAATTCATATTCTCCTCCTCTATCACTTCTTAAAGCTATAATTTTCTTGTTGAGTTGATTTTCAACTTCTCCTTTATATTGTTTAAACATGTCGAATACCTCGTCCTTACCTCTAAGGAGATACATATAACAGTACCTTGTACAATCATCAATGAATGTGATGTAGTACCTTTTTCCTCCTCTAGTCTGACGTATTTTTAAGTCACATACATCTGTGTGTATTAAATCTAGAGGTTTTGTTTCTCTTCCAACGTGATGATATAAGGTTCTAATCTATTTTGCTTCAGCACAAGTTTCACATTTATAACTTGGATATATTGAAAACTTAGGTATAAAGTCTAAGTTAATCATTTTTTCATAATGTATCAAAATTAACATGGCCCAATCTGGCATGCCATATATTAGAGGATTCTGCGATATAAATAGAAGAGTTAAAACTTTATTATCAAAATCCTTTGGTATAACGGTCATTACATTTATTTTAAACAAGCCATCACTTACATATCCTTTCCCTACATAAACTCCATTCTTTGATAAAACATTGTTATTGGATACAAAGACTAATTTGAAGCCATTCTTGCTTAGTAGTTAACCGGAAACCAAATTCTTTTGAATATCTAGGACCTGTAAAACATCATTCAACGTAAGCTCTTTTCTAGAGGTCATCTTTAGAACAATTCTTCCTTTTCCTTCAACTTTTGATGTGGAGGAATTTCCCACCTTCTTGTGTCACAGGTTTATGGTTCAAGAACATCCACTTATTGGCATTAATATGTCTTGTGGCACTAGTGTCCACAAACCACTCTTTGGAGTTGCCAATTAAGTTGCATTCAGAAATCACCATAGACAAGTTCATTTCTGAAATGTCATCAGAGAGTTTCTCACATTCGGTAATATTTGCTTATTTTTTCTTTTTCTTTGGACCTCGGCATTCATTGGCCTTATGTCCTTTCTTCCTCCAGTTGTGATAATTTCCTTTGAACTTCTTTGGTTTCTTTATTTTTGGATTTTATTCCCGTTTTCGCTTGTTGTTTTTCTCAACCTTGACTACATTTTCCTTTACCACTATTGCATTAGTCGTTTTCTTTTCCGATCTCCTATTATCCTCTTTGATTCTAAATCAGATAATAATTTTGAAAGAGAATTTTCGTATTTTGTTTATCACTGATTGGAGTCACTGTATTTTAGACAATGGCTTAAGACAGCAGTACACATTGCACTAGAAAAGACCTTATGTACCGTTGAATAAACGCTACTAAAACTTTTAGTAGTGCTTTGGCTAACGTCGCGATACGACATGCAACTAAAAGTCTGAAACTCGTTATAGCATTATAGAAAACGCTTTCAATACTTGACCTATTGTAGGGTTTTAAAAATGCTACAAAAGTTTGAGACTTTTAGTAGCATGTCGCATCCCAGCGTTTAATAATTCTACTAAAAGTTTTGGTAGTGTTTTTTCAACGCTTGAAAAGCTATCACATCTATTTACATTTATTTTAGTAGCGTTTTTGAAACATTGCTAAAATTTATTAACTGTTTTGTAGCATATTGTATACTCTACTATAGCATATCAATGGCTTGTACCATAGTCATCACTCACATAATTGTCTTATTACAACCAGCAATTAATCACATAATCGTCGTATTCAAACAATCAATCAATCAATCATATAAACAACTATTCAAACAATTAAAAAAACACGTTAATCACATAATCAAATATAATATCCATAACCATTTCGATAATAATTTTTCGACAAACCGAGCAAATTAACATAAAATCCATCACCATTTATAAACAAGTTTACACAATAAGTACCAACAAAATGTTATAGTATATATAACAATTAAAGACATGTTCATTACTTGATTACCCATAATACTTTGTTGCAGCTAGTCTTTACTCCTAAAAATCTAATTACCTGTAGACAAATTTAACAATTAACAAATGATTATGAAACTGTTTCATATTTAAAGTATATCTAACATCCTTAGTTGGACTTTTCTTAAATTTAAATAATTTTTATAAAACTTAATTTTTTATAAAACTTGGTTAATTTTTATAATAAACTTATTTAATTTTTAAAAACTTATTTATGTAGTTAAATTCTAATAAAAATTAATTAATTTCTATAGATTTATTTAATTTTTATAAAAAATAGTTAAATTATATAAAACTTAGTTATTTTTTAAAATTTTGGTTAATTTTTAAGAAAAATAGTTAAATTTATAAAGCTCGGTTAACTTGTTTATAAATTTTTTATATTAACTCAATCTTATAAATTATCGCAATCGTAAGACTTAAATGTCATGACTTGTATTTTAGTTAAACTTAAACTTATAAATTATCTCAAACTTAATTTTTATTAACTTGTTAATTTTTATAAATTATCTCAAACCTATAAATTTTTCATAAACTTAGTTAATTTATTATTATTATTATTATTATTCTAAACTTAGTTAATTTATTACTATTATTATTATTATAAGCTTAATCAATTTTTATAAAACTTATTTATTTGTATAAAACTTAGTTTACTTAGTTAATTTTTATAAGCTTAGTTTTAGTTGTTATTGTTGTTTTTATTATTATTAATAATAATTATAAAACTTTGTTGACTTTGTTAATTTATTATGAGTATTATTAGTAGTAGTAGTATTATTATTGTAACGATATAGATTTTTCGTTGCCGAAAAACCGAAATGTTAGGGTTTAAGAAGAAGAAAAGGACAGAAGAAGAGAGAAAAGATAGAAAATAGAACGGAAAGAAATAACAGAACAACATCAGAATCTCACAATTCGCAGCGGAACAACATATAATAGATATATGAATAATCTTTAAACAAAGAACTATAACAGTTATTACATTACATTTCATTTCATCATATCATCAGAGTGTACAACAACAATAACAAACAGCGGAAAAGAAATACTATATACTAGTAATACGCCATGCCATCCAACTTGCCTCCAGCAACTCCTGAATATCCAGAATATCCTGATAAACCTAACTCTTGACTGCCCGTGTGGAAATTGGTGGGCACCCAGAGTTTAGGAAGGAAAACAATAAACTCCGAGTCAGTCATGTGACTGGTGTGAGAACTCAAAACAGTTTATTTTTCTTTAAAATCAAAATAGAGGAATATTTTTAAAATCAATTCGCAATGCTTTTAAAAATGAGACTACCATAAGGCCTCCCGCACACACACACAATGCAAACGCAGAATCGGAGGAGATTTCTCCTTATGATAGTCAAAGATGCTTGATACGCATTAAAAAGAACATTTGGTATTATTACTAGTGCATAGTGTAGAGAAAATTCATTTCGAAAATAAAGATATAAATCTTAGCCGACATAGACATTTCGAACTATGTCTACTATAGCTACCATCCAAACAGTGGGGCGCCACCATAAGTAGATGGCAGGTAATACAACTAATACCGTACAAGGCTCGTATTTGAAGAATGGATTTTCCAACAAATGGTCAGGCCAAGGAACTTCCCATTGCCACATGGAAACGCCTCTGGAAGGACGCCCCGAGAACCCAACTGGATCTCTGCCAAACAAGGCCGGGAACCCCTTTTCCCAAGGGATATTACAAACCCTCAGATATGCCACCCCCGGTCCTTTGGGACCTTTAAACGAGAGCTCTCTAACCAACATCACACCATAATAATAAGTGTTTCAACATGAGTAAGTATCTGGGCTCCATACCATGATACTACCCTTTTCCAGAAGGAATGGTCATACCCCAGGGACGCTATCCCTGAAAACCTTGCCGCACAATTCCTGTTTCGACCATTACCGGTTTGTGAGGCTCGACGAAGTCTCGTACACAAAAACATACTTTATACAAAAGACATGCTTTGGGTCAACAAATGATCATAGAAATGATTATCAGGATAGACGATCAAACAAATGATCCTATCTCAAATAATCAATACAATGATCATTTCACAGCAACACTCAGCATGTCACATTACCAAATTGGGAATATATCGCTGATAACCTTCAACTACATAACCTCTAAGCTCGTACGTCTCAGAGAAGGGTGTTAAGCTAAGAGAATAAATTCTCCGCCACCAACAGAAATATATTTGAAATAAATCGGCTTTATATCTCAATTTGTAATGTCAGACATACAATCCATACAAGTCTGTTCCGGGATTGAACAGAACCGAAGGCACTTACAAAGAAGTCCTTGCAATCCGGATATCCACAATCCTGATCGGATTCCCCATCACATATGGAGAACTCTATACCGGAGCAAGTCGGTGCAGAGTCAATCGACAGGTCATCCTATCGCTCTCGCAAATACCGGGTCTTCAACACCGATCTTCAATGTTATCCATTACGTCGTATCACTATTCGGAATGGGTAATCCGAATAACGAGCGCAATAATTTAAAAATGAGTGTGCATTCAAATTCAAGCAAATCACAACCAATACCTTTCAAAGGTAAATATTGATAGTCGGTTATTGAACTATCAATGGATATGCACACATCACCAGATTCCAAATAATTTTCCAAATTATTTATTTCCCAAAAATATCTTTACAAGATATATAATTTCAATACCTCAAAAATAAATCAATATTTATTTTTAAAAGAATTCCACTTCCTTTTATAAATTCCATAGTGAATTTATATTCCAAAATATCTATGAATATACGACTTCAATTATTCATTTCAATTTATCTTCAAAAAGATAAATTCTCCAAATGTTCACTTTATATTGGAAAACATTTCCATACTTACTTATTAAGTAATTCTCAATCCATTTATTTTTCAACACTTGGAAAATATTCAAATATACTTAAATCGAGATTAAGTATATATTTCTTTCTTTAAGGAAATCATTCACTTAAACGTATTTATTTGGGCCAAAACGAATGTTGCGTAAAACATCGTTACGACAACCCAAAATCACTAGTATAGGGATTCGAAATTAAAATAGATATATAAATCCCAATACTATACAAAACATTTCCTTTCGGAAATCATTTACTATAACAACAGTGTTATAGTCCACCATTTCCTTCTATTTCTCGAAAACGTCTATTTCAACAGTGAATGTTGAAATCTATGGTTTCGAATCTTAACACATTTAAAACATCGTTAGATCATTTTAATTCTGTTTAAAATATCACATTCTAAACATTTTTCTTTAACATATTATTCACTATTCAAAAACGTGAATATACTTCGTTAACAAATTTCGTCCTTCTATATATTTTATCTTAAAGGATTATTCACTGTCTATAACGTGAATATAACTCCATAAATAAGTTACAACAATTTACTTATCAAAATAAGTCGTTGCGAATTTATAAAACAATGTTTATAAATTTTATTTCTATTTATTTTATATCAACTCCTTTTATAAATTCCTTTATTAACTTATCTCAATTCATATCTCAATGATATACTAAAGATTCATATTATAAGTTAAACACTTATAATTTATTTGTTTACAAGAATCGTTCTTTTAAACATCCCAATTTATAAATCTTATGACTTATAAGATTCATTTATTTATCAAAAAATCCATTCTTCAAATAACTTTTCAAATTTTATAAACCTACTTCTTATAAAATTCCATTTATAACTTCACCGTTTATAATTCTATAAATTTCATTCATTTATGAAATTCATTCACAATTCATTCTAACACTTATAAAAACTCGTTTTATAATTCAAATATTTTAATTTATAAATATCAATTTATAAATCTTTTATATAAATCAATTTATATTATTATTTTAAAACATCTTTAATCTCCTTTATAATTTCACCATTCTCTTGATTTATAAAATAATCAAATTTTATAAATCATATTTTTAAACTTTTTATAATAAATTCAAAAATCTAATTTAATTTTTATAAAAACATTAACCCATATTTCTCAAAAATCAATATTTAACCGTATTTCTCAAAATCAAAATTTTTATAACTTTAAAAATTATAACGTTTATTTATTTAAAATGGATCAATTCCAAAAATATTTTATAAACGTATACTTTCAAAAATCACTTTAAAATCATTTTAAAATTCCAAAATTTGGTCCAATGATGCTACACACTAAATAGTCAACCACGACTACAACGACATCATATATCGATATGATAATCCATCAAATATCAAAATATCTGAAATCAAATAAAAACTGTTGAGGAATCCAGTTGGATCCCTCCAACCTGTTTTCCTGCATCCACAAACATTAGCACAAAATCAATTCCGCTCCAGTACGGAATTATCGCGGTATATGGGATTTAAAATATTATCCGCTTAATAACGGTGCAATAGGGTCTCATCCGCTAAAAAATGCGAAAAATCAACAACTGCAATATATATATATGCCAATATATATATATATATATATATATATATATATTGCTATTATATATAATACCAATTTCACTGTTTATGAAATATTCGCGGTATATGTTTTTAATAAATAACATCCGCTTACTAACGGCGCATAATGTCTATCTTAACAATCAATAGATAACAATCATCATTCAATCATGCATTCAAGAATTTTAAATCTAACTATTTAAAATAAAATCCAAACCGATTCGATTGAGTGAGAAGTTCTCACCTTGATTTCAATTTCGTTTTAGCGATTTATTTCGAATAAAATTAAACGGACGTTTAATTTTACCCGAAATTCTCACTACCTCCAAACGACTCCAATCCAATTCATAGCGTAGTTCTCGTCCATACGATTCCAACGCAACTAGTTTCGCGCGTTTTCGACCTCGTATGAAAAAGATATGCAATTTCAAAGTTTACACGAATTTATACTTAATAAATTTACAACAAAATTTCATTTAATTTATAACCTAACTATTATCTGCCGTTAGATCTCTGCCACCTTCATCCAGACCGCACACCCCCCCATCCATCTTCTTCGTTCACGCGTGCACAGAACAAAACACGGCCGAACTAAACCCATCATCATTTTTAGGGTTAATTTATACAACCTCTTCGACGAACTATAGCACGATCAGGAGACGCCATCGAATAGCTCGTCCATCACTCCATCACCGCCCAGAGGCTTGCGAAGCTCGGTCGCCTCTCTTTGCCTAGAAACGCGTGCGAACGCAAGGGGAACGCGGCCAATAATCACCTCCATACGACGACGATAGCCAATTCCCACCGTTAGATGTCTTTGTCTCGTGATGCTCTATGATTTTCATGTTGAAGCTTTTCGCTAAATGTTTATAGATTGGGAGAGAATTGAAGGGAAAGCTCGTGAATTTCTGGCCATCTATTCCAATGGTGGTGGCTGGCTTAGGTTTAGGGTTAGGTTTATTTTTTTTTTTTTTATTTGTGAATGAAGGCTATTTATAGAGAATCGAACGAAACACTATTCATTCCGGAAATTCCAAACTCCGATTCACGCGCCGTAACCAGCGTTTCTAGGGTTTACCCCGCGTTCCGGACACAATGGAACAGGTTTCGGAAGCTAATTCGGACATCTGTGCGAGTTATGGCAATAAACGTTCAATTTAAATTAAACCGATTTAAACGATTTTCTAGGTGTTTTAATTTGTACCGGACAAACGGTAAATCCAATTGACACGAAATTTGAAACCTTACAATAATATCACATTACGGATCCGATGAAACTGGTTTCGTCGAAATCCGAGACTTTTTGAAAAATGGCTATTTTAACTCGCTAAATTAATATTAAAAACAATTTGATACGTTTCGAGCTGCCACGATCAAACGGTAACTCCGATTGCTACGAAAATTAAAATCCGGTAATAACTAACTATTATGAATCCAATGGAACTGGTCTCGTCCAATTCTGAGACTGTTCAAAAATTGACTATTTCCACTAGTCAATTAAATATTAAAACATTCAATTTTCACAAATTAACTTTTAATTCAATTTTAAAAGTTCTAAAATATCGTTCTAACTCCAACATGATAAAATAAAATTTTAAAAATCATTTTCAGTCATATTTAACTCAATTTTCAATTATTTCCATAATTTCACATATTAAATTATCGATTTAATTATCCAATTAAATCCAATTATTCGAAATAAAATTATTCGACTTATAAATTCACTTATTAATATTTAAAATTAATTAAATATTCAAATTTTAATTACTTAAAATCCTGGGTCGTTACAATCTTCCCCCCTTAAAAGAATTTCGTCCTCGAAATTACCAAGTAAGAAAAGTTACAGAATCTATTAACTTTCCAAAATTCATAGTTAAACTTCTTACCATACTTTACTAAGTTTTGAAATCATACTTAGTTATCTTTTCAAAAAAAACTACTATTGTTTAACTTTCAACTCCAAATCAAAGTTATAATTTTCACAAATTTTCCAATTTTTCTCAAATATTTTCTAACGCCTTAAATTTTCGGAAAAATTCGCCATAGTCTCCTTTGCGCGGATCGATCCGAAAAAAATGACAGTATATATATATATATATCACAAATATACATCTCATCAAGTAATGAGGCATCCCGCAGGGAAAAAATGTAAAAGTACGGTATGTAATCCGAGATATGTACCTTATATTTTATTAGCGAGCATATACGGCTAATATAGCGCGAAAGCGAGCTCCAAATGCGAAGCAAACGCGATCCGCACCTACTAAACACTCAACAAACAACATGAGAACATGCATGTAGACAATAGTATCAATATACAACATATAGTAACATAATAACTATATATGTTAACATAGCAAATGCAGTAAAAGCAACAAATGCAAACATCAACCAACTATCATCCAACTAACATTCATAACCAATAAATATTCATTCATATTCTCATTAATATTCAATGAAATGGGTTTTCAATTTAAATCACATTTGATTCATTAACAGTGGATGTTTTTACTAACATTCATTTTCAATTAGTTTATATTCACTAATTTATATTCAAGTTGGTTCACTTCCAAATCAAATTCAATTCTATTTAATATTCACTTAACTTCCAATTGAATTTCAATTACTTTAGCTTCCAATTTCATTAATTCAATTTCATTAACACTTAATGAATTATATACAATCAATCAACTAACAACCATATAACAATCAATGCATATTAATTACAACCAAATTCCTTTGCTTTCAATTGGTTTAATTAATTGATTTTTATTCAACTATTCAACTTTCAATAACATTAGATTTTAAGGAATTAACACTTATATTCATTATTTCATATCAACTTAATTCACATTCAATTGATTAACATTTAATCCATTAATTCAATTCAATTACAAAAGTTGAATTTCATTTATATAACTCAAGTTCACATTTATCACTTGGTTTTACATAACTTAAATTCCTACTTATAAATCAATTCATTTCTATTCATTTTATTTCAAACTCATTTTTATTCACAACTCATATTTATAAAATATTCGTATAGTTTCACTTCTTATATGTATAAGTTTATTTTACAATTGTAAATCACTTTAATTATAATTCAATTCTTATAATTCATTTTACTTATACAATTATTCTTTTATTTAGATTATTCAAACAACTAAACAATCAACTTATATTCACTTTAATAATTCTAAAAAATTATTTCTTCATATACAAAATATAATCAAGGTAAAATTATTTCATTTACCCAATTTAAAACAATATTGTGCCGAATTGTTCTATTCAAATGTTTAGAAACTCCTTCGGCATAGTTTTGCAGACCGCGCTGACGAAAGTTCATATGCCACTCAATAAATCAATCACCACAATATAAAACAATTTTATATTCACTAACAAATACGCTCTCATAGCTATTATTACACTCAAACTCATTCTAGAGTACTGCTGACTCCATCTCTAATGAGTAATACCCAATAGAACCATGGTTGCCGCTTAACCATAAGCTCTGATACCAAATGTAACGATATAAATTTTTTGTTGCCGAAAAACCGAAATGTTAGGGTTTAAGAAGAAGAAAAGGACAGAAGAAGAGAGAAAAGATAGAAAATAGAACGGAAAGAAATAACAGAACAACAGCAGAATCTCACAATTCGCAGCGGAACAACATATAATAGATAAATGAATAATCTTCAAACAAAGAACTATAACAGTTATTACATTACATTTCATTTCATCATATCATCAGAGTGTACAACAACAATAACAAACAGAGGAAAAGAAATACTATATACTAGTAATATGTCATGCCATCCAGCTTGCCTCCAGCAACTCCTGAATATCCAGAATATCCTGATAAACCTAACTCTTGACTGCCCGTGTGGAAATTGGTGGGCACCCAGAGTTTAGGAAGGAAAACAATAAACTCCGAGTCAGTCATTTGACTGGTGTGAGAACTCAAAACAGTTTATTTTTCTTTAAAATCAAAATAGAGGAATATTTTTAAAATCAATTCGCAATGCTTTTAAAAATGAGACTACCATAAGGCCTCCCGCACACACACACAATGCAAACGCAGAATCGAAGGAGATTTCTCCTTATGATAGTCAAAGATGCTTGATACGCATTAAAAAGAACATTTGATATTATTACTAGTGCATAGTGTAGAGAAAATTCATTTCGAAAATAAAGATATAGATCTTAGCCGACATAGACATTTCGAACTATGCCTACTATAGCTACCATCCAAACAGTGGGGCGCCACCATAAGTAGATGGCAGGTAATACAACTAATACCGTACAAGGCTCGTATTTGAAGAATGGATTTTCCAACAAATGGTCAGGCCAAGGAACTTCCCATTGCCACATGGAAACGCCTCTGGAAGGACGCTCCGAGAACCCAACTGGATCTCTGCCAAACAAGGCCGGGAACCCCTTTTCCTAAGGGATATTACAAACCCTCAGATATGTCACCCCCGGTCCTTTGGGACCTTTAAACGAGAGCTCTCTAACCAACATCACACCATAATAATAAGTGTTTCAACATGAGTAAGTATCAGGGCTCCATACCATGATACTACCCTTTTCCAGAAGGAATGGTCATACCCTAGGGACGCTATCCCTGAAAACCTTGCCGCACAATTCCTGTTTCGACTATTACCGGTTTGTGAGGCTCGACGAAGTCTCGTCCACAAAAACATACTTTATACAAAATCCATGCTTTGGGTCAACAAATGATCATAGAAATGATCACCAGGATAGACGATCAAACAAATGATCCTATCTCAAATAATCAACACAATGATCATTTCACAGCAACACTCAGCATGTCACATTACCAAATTGGGAATATATCGCTGATAACCTTCAACTACATAACCTCTGAGCTCGTACGTCTCAGACAAGGGTGTTAAGCTAAGAGAATAAATTCTCCGCCACCAATAGAAATATATTTGAAAGAAATCGGCTTTATATCTCTATTTGTAATGTCAGACATACAATCCATACAAGTCTGTTTCGGGATCGAACAGAACCGAAGGCACTTACAAAGAAGTCCTTGCAATCCGGATATCCACAATCCTGATCGGATTCCCCATCACATATGGAGAACTCTATACCGGAGCAACTCGGTGCAGAGTCAATCGACAGGTCATCCTATCGCTCTCGCAAATACCGGGTCTTCAACACCGATCTTCAATGATATCCATTACGTCGTATCACTATTCGGAATGGGTAATCCGAATAACGAGCGCAATAATTTAAAAATGAGTGTGCATTCAAATTCAAGCAAATCACAACCAATACCTTTCAAAGGTAAATATTGATAGTCGGTTATTGAACTATCAATGAATATGCACACATCACCAGATTCCAAATAATTTTCCAAATTATTTATTTCCCAAAAATATCTTTACAAGATATATAATTTCAATACCTCAAAAATAAATCAATATTTATTTTTAAAAGAATTCCACTTCCTTTTATAAATTCCATAGTGAATTTATATTCCAAAATATCTATGAATATACGACTTCAATTATTCATTTCAATTTATCTTCAAAAAGATAAATTCTCAAAATATTCACTTTATATTGGAAAACATTTCCATACTTACTTATTAAGTAATTCTCAATCCATTTATTTTTCAACACTTGGAAAATATTCAAATATACTTAAATCGAGATTAAGTATATATTTCGTTCTTTAAGGAAATCATTCACGTAAACGTATTTATTTGGGCCAAAACGAATGTTGCGTAAAACATCGTTACGACAACCCAAAATTACTAGTATAGGGATTCGAAATTAAAATAGATATATAAATCTCAATACTATACAAAACATTTCCTTTCGGAAATCATTTACTATAACAACAGTGTTACAGTCCACCATTTCCTTCTATTTCTCGAAAACGTCTATTTCAACAATGAATGTTGAAATCTATGGTTTCGAATCTTAACACATTTAAAACATCGTTAGATCGTTTTAATTCTGTTTAAAACATCACATTCTAAACATTTTCTTTAACATATTATTCACTATTCAAAAACGTGAATATACTTCGTTAACAAATTTCGTCCTTCTATACATTTTATCTTAAAGGATTATTCACTGTCTATAACGTGAATATAACTCCATAAATAAGTTACAACAATTTACTTATCAAAATAAGTCGTTGCGAATTTATAAAACAATGTTTATAAATTCTATTTCTATTTATTTTATATCAACTCCTTTTATAAATTCCTTTATTAACCTATCTCAATTCATATCTCAATGATATACTAAAGATTCATATTATAAGTTAAACACTTATAATTTATTTGTTTACAAGAATCGTTCTTTTAAACATCCCAATTTGTAAATCTTATAACTTATAAGATTCATTTATTTATCAAAAAATCCATTCTTCAAATAACTTTTCAAAATTTATAAACCTACTGCTTATAAAATTCCATTTATAACTTCACCGTTTATAATTCTATAAATTTCATTCATTTATGAAATTCATTCACAATTCATTCTAACACTTATAAAAACTCGTTTTATAATTCAAATATTTTAATTTATAAATATCAATTTATAAATCTTTTATATAAATCAATTTATATTATTATTTTAAAACATCTTTAATCTCCTTTATAATTTCACCATTCTCTTGATTTATAAAATAATCAAATTTTATAAATCATATTTTTAAACTTTTTATAATAAATTCAAAAATCCAATTTAATTATTTTATAAAAACATTAACCCATATTTCTCAAAAATCAATCTTTAACCGTATTTCTCAAAATCATAATTTTTATAACTTTAAAAATTATAACATTTATTTATTTAAATGGATCAATTCCAAAAATATTTTATAAACGTATACTTTCAAAAATGACTTTAAAATCATTTTAAAATTCCAAAATTTGGTCCAATGATGCTACACACCAAATAGTCAACCACGACTACAACGACATCATATATCGATATGATAATCCATCAAATATCAAAATATCTGAAATCAAATAAAAACTGTTGAGGAATCCAGTTGGATCCCTCCAACCTGTTTTCCTGCATCCACGAACATTAGCACAATACTAATTCCGCTCCAGTACGGAATTATCGCGGTATATGGGATTTAAAATATTATCCGCTTAATAACGGCGCAATAGGGTCTCATCCGCTAAAAAATGCAGGAAATCAACAACTGCAATATATACATATGCCAATATATATATATTGCTATTATATATAATACCAATTTCACTGTTTATGAAATATTCGCGGTATATGTTTTTAATAAATAACATCCGCTTACTAACGGCGCATAATGTCTATTTTAACAATCAATAGATAACAATCATCATTCAATCATGCATTCAAGAATTTTAAATCTAACTATTTAAAATAAAATCGAAACCGATTCGATTGAGTGAGAAGTTCTCACCTTGATTTCAATTTCGTTTTAGCGATTTATTTCGAATAAAATTAAACGGACGTTTAATTTTACCCGAAATTCTCACTACCTCCAAACGACTCCAATCTAATTCATAGCGTAGTTCTCGTCCATACGATTCCAACGCAACTGGTTTCGCGCGTTTTCGACCTCGTATGAAAAAGATATGCAATTTCAAAGTTTACACGAATTTATACTTAATAAATTTACAACAAAATTTCATTTAATTTATAACCTAACTATTATCTGCCGTTAGATCTCTGCCACCTTCATCCAGACCACACACCCCCCCATCCATCTTCTTCGTTCACGCGTGCACAGAACAAAACACGGCCGAACTAAACCCTTCATCATTTTTAGGGTTAATTTATACAACCTCTTCGACGAACTATAGCACGATCAGGAGACGCCATCGAATTGCTCGTCCATCACTCCATCACCGCCCAGAGGCTTGCGAAGCTCGGTCACCTCTCTTTGCCTAGAAACGCGTGCAAACACAAGGGGAACGCGACCAATAATCACCTCCATACCACGACGATAGCCAATTCCCACCGTTAGATGTCTTTGTCTCGTGATGCTCTATGATTTTCACGTTGAAGCTTTTCGCTAAATGTTTATAGATTGGGAGAGAATTGAAGGGAAAGCTCGTGAATTTCTGGCCATCTATTCCAATGGTGGCGGCTGGCTTAGGTTTAGGGTTAGGTTTATTTTTTTTTTATTTGTGAATGAAGGCTATTTATAGAGAATCGAACGAAACACTATTCATTCCGGAAATTCCAAACTCCGATTCACGAGCCGTAACCAGCGTTTCTAGGGTTTACCCCGCGTTCCGGACACAATGGAACAGGTTTCGGAAGCTAATTCGGACATCTGTGCGAGTTATGGCAATAAACGTTCAATTTAAATTAAACCGATTTAAACGATTTTCTAGGCGTTTTAATTTGTATCGGACAAACGGTAAATCCAATTGACACGAAATTTGAAACCTTACAATAATATCACATTACGGATCCGATGAAACTGGTTTCGTCGAAATCCGAGACTTTTTGAAAAATGGCTATTTTAACTCGCTAAATTAATATTAAAAACAATTCGATGCGTTTCGAGCTGCCACGATCGAACGGTAACTCCGATTGCTACGAAAATTGAAATCCGGTAATAACTAACTATTACGGATCCAATGGAACTGGTCTCGTCCAATTCTGAGACTGTTCAAAAATTGACTATTTCCACTAGTCGATTAAATATTAAAATATTCAATTTTCACAAATTAACTTTTAATTCAATTTTAAAAGTTCTAAAATATCGTTCTAACTCCAACATGATAAAATAAAATTTTACAAATCATTTTCAATCATATTTAACTCAATTTTCAATTATTTCCATAATTTCACATATTAAATTATCGATTTAATTATCCAATTAAATCCAATTATTCGAAATAAAATTATTCGACTTATAAATTCACTTATTAATATTTAAAATTAACTAAATATTCAAATTTTAATTACTTAAAATCCTGGGTCGTTACAATTATTATATAAACTTAGTTAATTTTTATCAAATTATATATTGTTATTATTATAAACATAGTTAATTTTTTATCAAGTTTAGTTTATTATTATAAAATGTCGTTAGATTATATAAAACTTAGTTAATTTTAAAAATTTGGTTAATTTTAAAAAATTAGTTTAATTTCTACAAAAGTTGGTTAACTTATTATCAAACTTAGTTAATTTTAGCAAGTTTAGTTGTTTATTATTATTACAAACTTGTTAATTTTTATAATACTTAATTAACTATTATAAAGGTTTTTTTTATGAAACTTAGTTGTATTCGGTCTATTATTTGTTATTATTATTATTATTATAAAACATAGCTGACTTGGTTAATATTTTATTATTATTATGAACTTAGTTAACTTTTGTCAAATTATAGTTTATTATTACTACTATTATTATGGACTTAGTTTATTATTATTATTAACTTGTTAATTTTTGTATTCTAACATGCATAAAACTATACTGAACTAACATGGGTAGATTGAATTGATGGTCCACGTGTATTTAAAATCAAAATAATAAACTACACTAATTATATAGTATCGGAATATTAAATTATATTTTGAACAAGGCATGAGTCTCTAATTGTGATTCACTCACCCTTTTATTTTGATTCGGCTCCGTAGTGCGCGAACTATCATTGTCCGCCTAGTAAATATATATGGCCTCGAATATGTTTGATGTTATAGTCTATTTACAACAAACAACAATGTATTCGAATGTTATATCTGGAATATTCTATCATTTTTTATTGTTTTTTTTATATGGATGGTATATAATATGCAGCGTTGAGACGTTGAGTTATCTAATTGTGTACGGTGAATGCTTTGAAATTTACTTCGTTTTGGACCAACAATGTACCATTTTATGGACCTGTTGTTATCGGTTCTATATCAACTCGTCTACAACTTTGTCTTTATTTCTAATTTTATATTATTGTTTTGATATTCACTATTTGGAAACACCATTAATCAATCAAGCATTTGAAGCCATAAAATAAATAATTAAACATTACCTGATCTTGCAACTCAGTGTAATGCAAAAGAAGACAACCCACTAGTGATCCATTTTGCTGCCAAATGATCAGAGTTACAATAGAAGCATGCTGAAATGATCAAAGCAAAACA
Organism: Allium cepa; assembly: GCA_030765085.1. Lineage (NCBI taxonomy): Eukaryota > Viridiplantae > Streptophyta > Magnoliopsida > Asparagales > Amaryllidaceae > Allium > Allium cepa. Next base: position 917,829,153 of record CM060928.1, read on the forward strand.
TGCAAGCATCAATTTTCGTTTTGCAATATTATGTACAATGAAATAGAATAAAAATAAAATATACACCCAGCGAATCAACAAACCATGGTTCAAAACATGTTATATCAACGAAGTTCCAAATGATTTATAAAGAAGAATCAAGCTTTGCTGCAACTAGTCGTTTTGCTGAAATAAAACCTAGATTTATTAATAAATTATAACAGGTAAGCAAAGAAAAAGTTTAGATTGTTTAAGGTTACAAAAATATTTTCTAACTGAACACACAAATAAAATGAATATACGTAGATTTATCACTGCATGCAAGATACACAGGTTGATAATTGCAGGTACCTTTGATTTTCTCATATGAAATTTGGGACAACACAACTACATATGATTCATTCTTGCAGTGGCCTCCATCGTAGTAGAACTAGTCTATATCGATAGGTATCTTGACTTCCAACATCTTAAGGTTGGAGAACATTATATTTTGTACTGAGCCAGAGCCACTCTGTAAATAATAATCATGAGTTAATCCTTAAGTTGCATATTTGCAACAAATGAACAAAATATTACTTGCCACTTTTTGATTCTGACACCAGTCATTGTGTTGCTGAAGATTGCATTATTGGCAGTAACATTCGATGCACAAGCTTTTGTTTTGTCCTTCCCCAAACTCTCGATGCTGATTCCACGACTAGGACCACAGTTTATATCATATACGTGAACATTTGAGCTTCCGGTTTTGATAGAGATTTAGTCATCGTCTTATTTAGTTATACACACTCTAGAAAACAAAGTTCTACCACCTAAAAAATGATAAAATAATCGTGAAGGTTAAGAAGAGATTACCACAGCTTAAGCTATCGTGATGAATCAAGGCATCAACGGAGTTTTGTAAATGAATTCCATCAACGTTGGGACTATCTCCAGGTGAAGAAACAGACATGTTAAAGGCTTGAACTACTTCACAACTGCCATATTTCAAGTAGCATCGAGGACTGTTTTGAATAGCTATTCCTGTGACTGTTACATTACAGCTTCCATAAAACCTTAGAGCCTGTTTATATAGATGTTTATAAAAACTAACTTTTTTGAGCATAACATGATCATAAATAAAAGGAGAGAAATTATTGTAGGTTTAGTTTAAGGCATTTTTCCAACAAGTCCACTATAGTTTCCTGCAAAACATATTTGGATATAATACAAATCATTAATCGCATAACAATGAATTCAATAATAGAATGAACTTCTAATAAAAACAACATTCAAAACGAAAGTAAGGCTAAACAAAAAAGCCGATTTGTTTTAACTTTATACCTAAAGCCGTCCAATTTTCATCTAAGATGTAGAGCTGGTATTTAAAAAATCATAGTTCAATAACTAATGTTATCAAGAATCTGGAAACTAACAGAAGAAATAAAGCAAAACCAATCACTTTTCTCCAAAAAAATGTTTAATTATATACATTAATAATCTCCCACATATTCATTTTGCAAAGATGCACAAATGAATTTGATCAAAAAATAGAATACGGTTAAATCTTAGCACGCAGCGGCAATTTGTGATTAAATACATCAAAGACCATCTCTCCAATGCACAAATCTTCTCATACAGACTTCAGGTCCAACATCAAAATATCCTTACAACATTCCCAAAATTCAAGGCTGGGTCCCTGAACTTTTCTTCTCTCAGGCAATGAGGCCACTGCTCCATTTCAATCCATATTATACTCATTCTCTGCCTTTGATATCTATATCGCTGATCTAGCAGTAGAATTACACATGCACTCAGGAACGGGATAAGCTATGACGTCTTTACCAGCCTTTCTACTCTCGGGTTTCCCCACTGAATTATCTTGCAACCCCTTCACAATCATATTGTACTCGTACTCTGGCAATGAAGCATCGAGAAAATAAAGCAGCATCTACCTTTTATTTGGAGTAATAAATTTCTTATGCCCTAAAAATGATGTATGTCCTCGAATCAAATGGCCCATGTTTCCTCCATGAGAAGGCATGAAAACATCACCCTTTTTGCAAACTATGTAGCAACAAGAGAAGAAGCTTTTTTCGCAAATGATTCGCTTTCTCTATTGGTCGCATATCCTACTTGTTACCCTATTTCTTTGAAAAATTCAAATCACCAAAGCCATCAGTTGCCTGGTTGTTATCATCTGCCTCATCATTCGAGTTTTTCTCAACATTTATGAGCAAACATATACACCTTTTTTTTCAATTTCAGCATGTATATCTACAACTTACCTCAGTGCATATATATTTGAGCATAGCAGTCCTCTCACCACTTTCTTATTTTATTCATTTTTATTTGCACTCGACATCTTGCCTAAAAGAAACTCATCGAAGTATTGTGGTTTCTTATGGCATGCGGCTTCCCTGCATTGTATAGTACCAACTTGGTTTTATCCACCCACTGTAGTTCTCCTACATCGTAACTTCATTGCATAATAACAATGTAATCATATTAAAATATGTTTTCATTAAGTATTATAAAATCGTCTATTTGATGATCTCCTTTGTGTTCATTTTTATGTAACCTTGTAAACACTTGTGGAAGTGTATATATGTGTTAGATATGCTTAAACCATTTTTTTATTTTCACTATCAAGTATACAGAAGTTTAAACTACATGAATTACAAACTTATAATACCTTACTAATTAATACACCTTCACAGAAATTGTTGGACTTCAGGGCTGAGTTTTGCTCCTCCAAGATAAACTATTATTATGCCAGATGAGTTACGTACACTCTGCAAATTACAAATAGCATTGTGAGCAAAGCACTGTACAACGAAGTAAAACAACAATGCTTTGTAAATAATAATAATAATAATAAAGCTAGTTTTGCATAAAAAAACAAGCTAAATAGAAACTTCCTTATATCTACTATATGTTTGTCATAGGAGCTATAATGAAGTTCTTGCATGAAACAAAAATAGTGTACTGCCATAAATTTAGTCATCATCCAAGTCAAAGTTGTCGCAAAACCACATGTTTGCTTTATATATGATAATACGGGAGAAAAAGAATCATGCACGAAAGTAACTAGTTGTGTAAAGAGATTATACCAAGTAATCATCTGCGACTGTTTAACTAATTCTAGATCATATAATCAACAATGAGAACAAACTCCAGATCATAAAATAGTGGTAATAATTCTTGATTAAACAATAACATGAAAATCAATTTATAAATCTAAAATCAATCTAGACGGTTATCATCAAACATTATCATAAATATATTATTTACTTGTTGTGTTCCCTACTTTTACAATTCTAATACTAGTTTGTTGTCTTTTTTGCACACACAACTAGATATAGACACACACACATATTAGTAGGTTGAAATTGAAATAGCATGCAGTGGGTCCAATTTAGAACCAGGCAAGTGTATGGACATGTGAGTGCACACTATGAATAGCAGGTGCTGAAATAGTAGTTGACGTTTACTGTGAGAGAAGCACGAAGCTGCATCTGCTGAGTGGGCAGAGTTGAGTGTAGGCAAGTGAACACCAGTTTGCTATCTAGACAGAGATTCAACTGGTGCGAATTGACATTGCACCTACTACCAAGAAGCTCGGGAATCCGGGATGGACGCTGTAAGTGTATTGCATGCATCAGTCTTTAATGTTGAATTGTAAGATGCAGATGAACTTGAGTGTGCTGAAGTGTAGATAGGAAAATGATCACCCAACGAGCTGCTACACTAGGCATGCTCTAGATAGAGAGTCGCAGGCTTATGTCACATGACTGAAACACAGATTGGTAGGCAGTGTCGGGACTCACTGTAATGCTAGGTCTCTACAAGTAGAGGAATAAAGCTAGCAGATAGAGATAAATCTACACTACAAAATTTATAACCAACTACGCACACATATATAAATTAGCACACATATACACATGTTCGAGAAGTAAGCACATATTCTTTTTCATAAACAAAAGTGGTCTTTATTTTTATAAACAAATCAAGAAAGAGATAAATCAATGTTAATTTACTTGAATATCATTGAGTATCATGCATTTAGAAGTAATTAAGAGAAGGAATACACATACCACATAAGCAATTGAAATGGAAAATATGCTTTCCTTGACTATTGATATATGATATCATGCAAAGAACCAATACACGTATGCAAAAGTTCTTGACTGTCTCCAAGAAAGTGTGGTTGTTATTCGAGAAGAAAGCGGAAGAAGAAAGCTAAAGAAGACGATCAGAAAGATTGTAACAATCATGATAACATAAATGAATTCCATTTCTAAAGACAAATGACATTTTCAGGGAGAAGAATAACTCATTATATGAAAATTGGTAAATGTTCCTTAGTGTCAAAATTTGGTAAATAATTATATGGAGTGCTGCAACCAACTGAATAAGTTAATGAATGCATGTGCTACTGAGTTACAATAAAAAGCCAAAATAAAATGGTTAACAAGGGTGATCAGCTCACAGATTTTTTTATATGTCTGAATGAATGCTAATAAGAGAAGAACATGTCTTTCTCAAATTATAAATAATGATGGCAAGCTGTCAATACCGTGGACATTAAACAAACTCAAATCAATGTGACAGATTTTTATACTAGTTAATTTTTGACAGTATTCTAAGATAAAAGAGAGATAATTTTCAGGCTATAGTTAGTTAATATGCTGCAAATAGAGTTATTTAAGAGTGATAACAATCTATGGTTAAAAAAGATCATTTAACATCATGAACTGTTCAACAAATGAATAAAAAGTACCACTTAATATCAAATTGTTGCTCTAGTCGAACATAGATATTTCAACATATACTCATTTGAGGAATAAACATCAGACAGATCTTGATGTATTTTTGCAATTGATTTTACAAGGATTTTAGAGCTGGAAGAAGACTTTGAGAATTTTGGCGAATAAAGTGACGATGGGCCTTATAGAGCTCTTGAAACAATAAAAGTTTGAATAATTTAAGCATGTTTTACTTTTTTAAAACAGAAATCTTGATCCGAAAACAAACCATACACCACTGAAGGAAAAATTGAAGATGTGGACAATTCTGTAAGAGATCTTCAAAAGCCTTGACTAACCATTGTATATAATTGATTGCTATCGAAGAAGCAACAACACTTATATCTAAGGGATTTACTACAAAGATACATTTTTTATCGATGAACCTTCATTAAAGAAAAGGCTGATAAGTAATGCTATCTGATGTTGATCCTCGGCAAAGGCTACATCAACTGCCTAGCATATAATGAAGAAAAATGAAATAGCAAATTATATTATATACAACTATTTATGATATTTAATAATAGAAGTCGCAAATGTTTACTACCGTAAAGATAACCATAAACCACGTACAGATGTAAAGCATATGTGTTCAACGTTCCAATATATCAAAATGAGCTACGCTATATAAATGTGATTGGCATCGAAGAAGCAACAACACTTACATCTAAGGGATTTACTGCAAATATACATTTTTTATTGATGAATCCTTATTAAGCCGAATGCTGATAAGTAATTCTCTCTGATGTTGATCCTCACAGGCAAAGGCCACATCAACCGCCTAGCATACGATAAATAAAATGAAATAGTTGATTATATTATATACCGGAGCGACTATTTATGATATTAAATGACTTAAGTCATAAAAGTTTGCTGCCGTAAAGATAACCATAAGCCATGTACAAATGTAAAGCATATATGTAAACATATGTTGACTCAAATTTGCTAACTTTGTACATGGTTAAAGTATCAACATAAGCCAATTCTTGACTATAAATAGACATATACAATTAATGAGATTTAGGCAACATAAAATAAATCAAAATTTAAATTATTACCCATAAAAGGGGTTATATTATTAATTCAGACAAACATTTTATTGGATGATAGTTTCAAATACTTTTGTAACATGCACAATACTACGCTTGAGTTAAAATACGTAAATTGAACTTCAGAGAAGTTTAAGGAAAAATTATATGAACAAAGAAAACAACTATATTGGACCAAACTGATTATCAGATTAATGGAGTTGAAGCACCTGTATTGAACTCGTTGAAGGAACTCGATGTTGAGGCGAAAACAGTGATTAGAAGCAAGTCATCGCAACTTAAGCACGGAGCATGGAAGCAAGGATAGGATGAATTCTTGGGCTGAGTAGCAACAACAAGTAGAGTTGAGAAATTTGGGTGAATTATAAATCGGTAGATGTGAGTAAAATGAGTAATAAGAAGAGCATTTACATTAAGCCAAAACAAATTGCTAAAAATACTATACATGTATGTCTCCATATTATTGAAAATTCAAAAAAAGAAAAAAAGAAAAAAAAGAATCATATAAAGAGCATGTTCATTAAGCCAAAAAAATTATGACTCTAGAAAGGCAAACAAAAACAGTCCCTGACCTTAAAAAGAACCTTTAACTCTATATATTTTATATTATTATCAACATTGCTAACTATTAGCACATCCTGGACAATTGGTTCTTCTTATTCAATTTTTATTTTTGACTGCTAAAAATTATACTATAGTCAATTTTATATTATCATCTAATTTTAGTTCCAAACCCACTGCACTACAAAATAAGTCATCATTGGTACTGCCCAAGAGCAAGTCAACTTGATTAGGAAGAGGATCTCCAATCGCTTGCACTTCAGTTTCTTCTGAAATTGTAGTAGGCTCATCGTAATTGAAGTTAGACTAAATTTCATTTGAAGAGTGGTTAATCAAGCCATCATTTGATTTTAAACCTCATGCTTTGTTAAATTAGGGTTCTTGTAGCACCAACAACTATAGTATGAAAATTAATATACCTAGGCAAAATTAGGGTTTTGTGATTACCTCAATATGTTGATTTAGGGCTTGTGAACAAATTTCAAAGAAGTAAACATAGGCAAATTGAAGGATGAGTGAATCTATGAAGTGGAGGGGAGTAGATTGACAGAGAGAAGGGGCACGTAGCAAAAGCCAGAGGAATTTTATGAATGAGGGCACAAATGTAAGAATTAGGGATGGAGAAGGAAAAATGCGATGAAGGTTTTAGTCCTGGATGGGAAGGTGGAAGTATTTGGCAGCGTTGAATCAAACAAAAATGCAGAAAAAGAATTTGTAAAATTAATATTAGTTGCATTCTCATTGTAAACACTGCCAACAGGTGCAACTATACATAGGTTTTTTAGTTGTGACATCGCCAGTCAAACCGACCGTGTCCACCACTGAGAACAGAACAATGGTTCCAACAACCACTATCGCTTTTTCACACGTTGAGAAGCTAGAAAAATTTGCTGGAGCAGATTTTGATTGCTGGCAACAGAAAATGCTGTTTTACTTGACTACTCTTGACTTTGTACAATTTCTCATCGAGGATGCTCCGAAAGTGGATGAACAGAGATTGATGCAACCAAAGTTGTAGCACTCAACATATGGAACGATTCAGATTTCATACAAAAAACTACATATTAAATGGACGGGATAACAGTCTGTATAATGTGTATTGCATAGTGAAGACTTGAAAATAACGTTGGACTTCCTTGGATAAAAAGTATAAGACGGAGGACGCTGGAATGAAAAAGTTCATTGTCGAAAAGTTCCTCGATTACAAATGATAAATGCCAAAACCGTTATCAGTCAAATCCATAAGTTGTAGGTAATAATACATGAAATCCATGATGAAGGGATGTCCTTAAGCGAATCATTTTAAGTGGATGCTGCCATCGAAAGCTACCACTGTCATGGAAAGATTTCAAGAATTATCTTAAACATAGGCGCAAGGAGATGACTATGGAAGACTAAAAGCTTTAATTCACTTGAGGATGCTGAACAAAATATTGATAATTTTTAGCAAAATTGTATTAATCAACAAGTGTAGGAACCTAGTAGAATCAAAAGTTCATGGACCTCAAGAACCTTTGGACCAAACTTCTACACATTTATGATAGAAGACGATCCATTAACATACAAACAAGCTATATCCTCCAACGATAACCCTTACTGGAAGGAGGCCATTAACTCTGAGATCGAATCCATTATGGTTAACCACACATGGGAGTTAGTTCATTTACCTCGAGGATGCAAGAGGCAATAAATGGATATTTAAGAAGAAATCGAAACTTGATGGTTCAATAGACAAGTATAAAGCTCATCTTGTAGTCCAAGGATTCAGACAAAATGAAGACCTGGATTATTTTGACACATACTACCAGTAACTAGAATAACATCAATTAGGATGCTTATTGCAATCGCATCCATACTTGATTTGGAAATACATCAAATGGATATAAAAACTGCATTTTTGAATGGTGAACTAGAAGAAGAAATATGCATGAAGCAACCTGAAGGGTTTTTTAGCCAGGAAATGAGAATAGGGCATGCAAGTTGGTAAAATCACTTTATGGCCTTAAACAAGCTCCAAAACAATGACGCGATAAATTTGATGAAACTATGTTATTAAATGGATTCAAAATAAATGAATCAGATAAATGTGTTTATATAAAACATACAAATATTTGATATGTCATTGTTTGTCTTTGTGTTGATGATTTACTGATCCTAGGTAATAGTAAAGCCATAATAAAATCAACAAAGGATATGTTATCCTCTAGATTCGACATGAAAGACCTAGGAATAGCTGATGTAATTTTTGATGTCAAAATTTTGAAGACATCATAAGGACATGCATTATCTCAATCACATTGCATTGCCAAAATACTTGAAAGGTTCAAACAACATGATATAACAATTGTAAAATTAGCAGTAGATATGAACCAAAATTGGGTAAAGAACACGGGTGATGGTATCTATCAGCTTGAATACTCTCATATACTAGAAAGTATCATGTATGTCATGAACGACACTAGGCCAGACATTGCGTATGTTTTATGTAAGCTGAGTAGGTATACCAGCAATCCTGATAAAAATCATTGGAAAGCGATAATCAGAGTTCTAGGATATGTGAAATATACACAAAACTTTGGATTCTACTATACTACGTATTCTTCAGTAGTGGAGGAATACCGTGATGCAAATTGCTAAACTATTCGAATGACACAAAATCCACAAGTGGATATGTGTTCATATTAGGAAATGGAGCAATTTCATGAAAATCATCCAAACAGACTTGCATAGCAAGGTCAACAATGGAATCAGAATTTATTGCACTAGATAAATCCCCGGAAGAAGCAGACTAGCTTCGAAGTTTTTTGGAAGACATTCTGAATTGGAACATACTCATGCCTCCAATATGCATACATTGTGATAGTTAATCAGCTATTGGAAGAGCTAATAGTACACTATATAATGGTAAATCTAGGCATATTCAACATAGACATAAAACCATAAGACAACTTCTTTCTAATGGAGTTATCATGATAGACTATGTAAGGTCAAAAGATAACATTGCGGATCCACTAATAAAAGGCTTGCCTAAAGTGAAAGTTCAAACCTTGTCGATGGGAATGGGGTTAAGGCCCATAAACTAAAAGTTTCTATAAAATGGAAACCCTACCTAGTTGACTAGAGATACCAAGACCTAGGTTCAAAGGGATAACTAAGTTTAAGATAAACATAATGGCATTGGTATACACTCAAACAATTCCTATGATAAGTTAGTGCATTGCTTGCCGGAGAATAGGATAAGTTTTGATACTTTTAATGATGTCTATACTTGGTAGTACTAAAGAACCAAGTAGGGAATTACAAATACCCTTTATAGAATCATCTACTTAAGTGCGAAGATGCCGCTTCAAGGAGAATTGTGAGGCCAAATTCTTCAAGCACTCATGAGAATAAACTGGTGTTCATAGAAAAAACAAAAAAAAACAAAAGAACCAAGAAAGATAAGAAACACTTGTTGTGTGTTGTCTATTTTGGATTTACACAAAAAGGCTTACAGTTCAAAGATAATCTAGTCTACTGATTCACCAATAAGTCAAAAGGATAAACACTAGGGATGTTCAAGGCCTGTGTGCTACATTAACCGATACCATAAATGTTTTGTATAATTTTAAGAATAAATTGAACAAATACTCATTCATGTGGAGAATTGTTATAAATGAATGAGTTGTATTAGGGAATTTGAAGGCATTGATTGCTTTGGAAGTTGAATAGTGCCACATCTTAGAATATAATAACCTATTTTGTTTATATACTAAGATGTAGACACTATAACAGTTCAAATAGGCATAGAGAGACACAAGTCATGACATGTGGTGCAACGCACCACCCAGCACAAGTGCGCTCATGCCAGAGCTCGAACCCGCATCCGCATCCGTAGCATGGGCGTTTGAGGCATATTAAAGGCACTTAGCACTTTGTAGTTGGTAGTTGGCTTGGCGTGGCTGTTCAGACCAAACATTTTTTATTTCTGTCTTTTCAAATTCAAACGGTCGTACCGCCTGGTAAAGAATCCAAACCTTTCCAACTGTCGCAACCATTCAAACATGTGCCTGTTACCTAATAGGCACCTCCCCGTGCCTATACATAGGTAGAACGAAATCATAAACAAATATACTAATTTTTTCTGCATTCCTTTCTCCTTCATACTCTATTCTTAAAATAATCTCCTGAGTTCGTCGTCACTCTACAATTGTCAGTGCAGCATTGCAGAGATAAGTCTGTTTCATCTTGGGAAATAGTTGCTCGTCATCCCTTCAGCGCAATTAAGGGAGCAATTCTATTTCAAGGAAACATTTTATAGTGGACTCGGACAAATCTAATCGATTGTTAACCGCAAAAGTACTACTTGTAGCAATTTCGTAACGTACCTGTGACGGTTTGTTGTTTTTGCAATTTGCAACATAATTGTAACAGTTTCATAACGCTTTTTGTAACGTTACCGTTAGCAATTTGTGTACACAGTGTAGTAATGCTTTTCTGACGTTACTAAATAACAATTTTGTTAACACTCTTCTGACGTTACGACCATAAAGAAGGGGATAGAGAAATGGGTGTTCACTACATTACAACTATCTATGGGAGAGAATGTTATCTCAGATATTAGCAGCGAGACCACTACTAAGGGCATCTGCACCAATCTTGAAAATCTCTACTTGAAGAAATCTCTTAATAACTGTCTGATATTACTAAAGACAATTTTCACCATGTAGATGGGAGATGGTACTTCAGTCAAGGAACATCTTAATTTCTTTGATGATCTCATGATGAAAATGAAGACCTTTGACTTGAAGATGAATGAGGAGCAAATGACAATGATTCTTTTTTGTTCTCTTTCGGAGCGAGACATAGGTTTTGCTAACAGCCTTATCTTCGCTAGAGACACATTGATAGTGGAAGATGTGAAGTCAGGCCTTCTATCTGAGAGCTTGAGAGATCAAATGAAGGAGATAAGTGAAGGAAGTAGAGGTGGAAGTAGTAGTCAACGCCTCTTTGTTGAAAGAGGTAGAGAAGATATGAAGAATTGGCACTCTAGAGGGCGTTTCCAAGTCCAGGAAGCCCGATAATGGCAGGAGAGGAAAGTCTAAGGATGGAAAGTCCTTTATCTGCAAGAAACTTGGTCATTGGAAAAAGAATTGTGCAGATTGAAGAAGATGGAAGAAGACGGATCTTCATCATTTGCGGTGCAGAAGTCGATATCTGACGATGTGTTGTCTACTACAATACCAGATGTCTCAGACCATTAGGTGCTGGACTCGATGGCATCTTTCCATATGACACCTGGTAAGGATTACTTCAGTTCTTTCGTTGGATAAGAGGGAATCTCTATTCTTATGAGTAATGATGCTAGCTGTTGAGCAATAGGTAAAGGTACAGTAAGGATCAACATGTTTTACGGAGTGATACGCACTTTGACAGGTGTCTGGTATGTTTCAGGTCTTCGAAAGTCCTTAATTTTTTTAGGACAACCAGCAACTTTGGGATGCAAGGTAACTATAGAGATTGATAATATAAAGGTTTCAAGAGGTGAACTAGTTCTTATGAAAGGAGATGTGTTTCGAAATCTGTATTTACTAAGAGGAACCACAGTTCTTGGAGAGTCGTATGTTGGAGTAGACAGTTCTCATGCTTTGGGTGCCACAGTGCTCGGGTGGGGTCATATTTCAAAGAAGGACTTAGAGTTGCTTCATAGGCGGAAGATGATCGAAGGAGAAAGCTTCGACAAGATGGACTTTTTCATGGAATGTTTTAGGCAAGCAAACTAAAGTATATTCTGAATTGGACTCCATAGATCGTGGTGCATACTTAAGTACGTGCATATAGATGTCTAGGGACTAGTTGGTACTCTTTCTCTTAGAGGAGCAAAGTATTTTATATCTTTCATTGATGCTTTTTCTTGGAAAGTATGAGTGTATGTGATGAAGGCCAATTAGAAAGTTTTGAGAAGTTCAAAGATTGGAAAGCGCTTGTTCAGAACCAATCTAGTTCTAGGTTGAAGGTGCTAAAATAACGACGAATTTATCTCTTGGGAGTTCCTTGGCTTTTGTAGACAGCATGACGTTCAGAGACATTTCATGACACCTGGCGATCCACAATCAAATGGGGTTTCAGAAAGGATGAACATGACTCTACTGGAAAAGGCTTGTTGCTTGAAATTGATGGCGGGATTATCTAGAGGCATTTGGACTGAGGCATTATCAACTATGGTGCGTATTATAAATCGAATTCCATGCTCAACTATAGATGAAAAGATTCCAGAGGAGAAGTGAAGTAGTAAACCAGTGTATCTTGGTTACTTCCGAATTTTTTGTTGTCCTGTGTACATTCACCATACATGTGATGACAAGTTGGAGGCTAGAGTATACGTGGGAATACTAATGGGATACGCTGATGGTATCAAAGGGTATTAAATTTGGATTCCTGTTGTTCGAAAGATTGTTCATTCCAAGAAAGTTACTTTTGACGAGTCTGTTATGTTCATTCCGAATCAGAAGCTACCCACCAAATCAAAAGATTTTGACAGGTCTAAGAAGATGGAAGAAGTTCCAGTGTTCCTGCCAAATAGTAGCGTTGTTGCTGATGCTGTCGAGGAAAATGCGGTTGATGAAACATCACAGGATAGTCCGCAGGTAACTTCTAGTAGTGCTAGTGATATGCACAAATCTAGAGGAAGTTCAGTTCAAGGTCAAACTGAAAGGAGTTTAGGACAAACTGTACCTACTAGGGTCAATCGTAGGATTATTAGACTGCCTGAAAGGTATGGTGATTGGCAGTTTGCGAACCTTAGCCTTGGTGATCAGTTTGATTATGCCCTACATGTGGTTCTTGAGAAGCTGCTTGACCTTGATGAAGCTTTGTAATCATGTGATGGTTCGAAGTGGATGTGCGCTATGGAAGAGGAGTTAGAGTCATTGTAGAAGAATATGACTTGGGATTTGGTACCACCTCCTCAAGGAAGTAGAGCTATAGTTTGCAAATGGGTGTTCAAGGTGAAGGATGATGGGAGATACAAGGCTAGACTAGTTGCTAAAGGGTTTTTGCAATGAAAGGGATTAAGTATGATAAAATATTCTCTCCAGTAGTGAGGCACATGTCCATCCGCATTTTGCTCGCTATCGTCGCAGCTCATGACTTGGAGCTGGAGCAACTGGACGTGAAAACCGCTTTCTTACATGGAGACTTGGATGAGACAATCTACATGAAGCTGCCAGAAGGATTTGTTGTTGATGGAAAAGAAAATTGGGTTTGAAAATTGAAGAAGTCTTTGTATGGACTTAAGCAGTCGCCTAGACAATGGTACAAGAGATTTGTCTCTTTTATGCTTTCATTTGGTTTTGATCGTAGCATCAAAGACGCTCGTGCGTACTTCAAGAATTTAAAGAATAGTAGATGGGTATACCTAATTTTTTACGTGGATGATATGCTGATTGCTTCTAAGCATAAGGTTCAAATCAATAGTTTAAAGCAAAATCTAGGAGCGGAATTATAAATGAAAGACCTCGGAGAAGCAAAGAAAATTTTGAGTATGAAAATCTAAAGGGATAGAAAGCTAGAACTTTTGAGCCTCACTCAAAAGGAGTACATTCGAAAGGTGCTTGCTTGGTTTAGCATGGAAGGGGCAAAGGAAAGCAGTATGCCCATGCCTTTGCACATACAGCTTTCTAGTAAAGGCTCTCCGATCTTGAAAAGGTACAAGGCTTATATAATGAAGGTCCCATATGCAAGTGATATTGGCTGCTTGACGTATGCCATGGCCTGCACTAGGCCTGACATTGCATAGGCGGTTGGATTGGTGAGTAGGTTCATGGCAAATCCAGGAAAGATGCATTGTGAAGCAGTAAAATGTATCTTCATATGCCTTAGAGAAACTCCAAACCATAGACTTGTCTTTAGCGGCAAAGATAGAGATTTTAGCTTGGTTGGATTTTGTGATTCTGACTATGTCGATGATAGAGATCGAAGGAAGTCAACATCTGGATATGTTTCCACCATTAGCGGAAAAACGATTAGTTGGAGAGCAAGGTTGTAGATGGTTGTGGCTTTGTCCACTGTAGAGGCAGAGCTCATATCTACGGTTAAAGCAGCTAAGAAGGCGCTTTATTCGAGACGACTGTTGTATGATTTGGGCTTCGAATACGATGATGTGGATGTATACTGTGACGGTCAGAGTGCAATTCATTTAGCTGAAAATCTGGCATTCAGCTCGAGGACAAAGCATATTTAGGTGAGAGAGCCATTCCTTGTCTCGATGAGTAAAAAGAAGATAGTTCGTCTTTAGAAAGTACACACAAAGGAGGATGCATCAGGCATGTTTACTAAGTCATTGCATGTTGCCAAGTTTGAGCATTGCTCGGACTTGATTCGCTTAATGACGTGCTAGGTGTCACGGGGTGGCATGGGGAGAGTTGAGGTGGTTCATGGAGACGTTTGTTTTCATGGTGGAAATTGATAAGCTCTACACAGACTGGGTACTTCGAAGATTTTGTTGATGGGTGGTGGCCTTGGTAGAGTTCGTTGATAGAGTGTAATGGGTGATGGTTTTGCCAAAACTCATTGGGTAAGTATCCATTGCTTAGAGCATAAAAGTGTAGATGAAATTGGAAGGCTTGTTTGGAATTCGGTATCAAGATGAAGATTGTAAGAAATCGGTACTTGAATTCGGGAAGAAGCCATTAGAGAAGCTTACGGAGGACTGATGCCGAAACCCTAGAATCGACAAAGGTGAAGTCCTAAGCTGTGGAGTTGAAATTGCCGAGCTAGATCGGTAGAGGAGTAGTTTCATTCGGCGATGGGTAATGTCGAACCAAAGATTTGGTCTGGTGGTTCTTGGGCTTCGTGATGACTTCGTTCATTAAAGAAGTGGAAGTGCCGGACGAGAAACCCGTCCGGTGTTGCTAGGTTTTATCGCTCCATATTTATAGGGGGTGGTGTTTCGTTCAGGATTGAGGATGACTGGACAAAATATCTCATCCGGTCGCGGTGTTTCATTCGGCATTGAGTTCATGATGAACCAAGTAGTGCTGGTCTAGATTCGAGACACTGAAAGTCGAACCAAATATTTGGTTCGGTGTTAGAGCATGCCTGTTCAAATTATACCGGACCAAACATGTTGGGCTTTGCCGAACCAAATGGATGCCGAACCAAACCCTAGGGCTGCTATATTGCAACTACCTCTCCTTATTTCTTCACTCTGTAAATAGTGGAGCTTTTGGACAACAATGGCAGCCATCCTAGAGAGCTGAAACACTGTGGAATTTTTGTTTGTATTGTTAATTCTTCTTATGTATAGCCTTGGATAAATCTTGTAACTCTAATCTTTCAGTGATTAACAAAGTCTCCTCTCTCTAAATGGACGTACACTGTCTTGTGGTAGTGGAACCACTATAAATACTGGTGTTATTTATTTTTTCTACATTGCATAGAACTGTGACTGTCTGTGTTGTTATTTATCTCTGTTTGTTTCGTCTCACTACAATCACGATCTAGCTGTTTTCCGCAGCGTTGGGTACTTTATTCTCTTTGACTGATCATCTGAAGGGATTTTCCCCAACACATTCTCCTCTTTGAGTCTTTTATACATCATTTACTTCTCCTTCATCCACATTCATTATAGCCCAAACTCATTAAGATTTAAATTGATGTGAATATTAAAATATCAAATATTACCTTCTTATCAAATTTAGATATATCTTTTAATTTTTTATGAGCAACATAAAGGTTGAACTCTTAAACGTCCACAAGAGGCATCTTTCTTTCTTAGGGAGTGGAATAGAATCTTTGTCGATAATACATATTTACATTATATTCGTACTTACAATAATGATGCATCCTTGATCATTGATATGGTTCGAAAATACAAACTCTTTCAGTTTTGGTTGTGCTTTATAGAGTCTTTGTTATGCCTCTTCCCTCTCCATCCTTTCTTTGTCTTCTATTATTTTCTACAGGATGGCAGATCAAGCTCTCTAACTAGAAACCATCGGATTTAGCGCATGGCTGTGGCTGAGGTTTTAGTGGTACCTAATGTTACATATTTGTTATTTAAGTACTAGAATGAGTACGTTATATATATATATATATATATATAAATGTATTAACATCTATAGCTACTAATAATAGTGGTAAAACATTTTTGTAGGCAACTAAAGTTCACCGAAAAGAAGAAGAAAAACCCTCTTCTTCTTAAGATACCTTATCAGACGTGTCGGTTAGTACTAATGGAGGACCAGCTTTTCATCAAAAGAAAAATGAAACTCTCGAGGAGTTGTTACTTAAGGTTTTATTTTGCAATGGCGAAAAATCCAAGCTCACATTTTCTCATAAGAATGTGAGTGTTTTTTTAAACAAAACTAGTAGATGCTGATCTGACTTAAATGAAGATTAAATTTACTATACACATAAAACGTACCCACCTTCTCATTCAATGGTTTATCCTTACCTTTAGCTCTAACTCTTTAGAACATTTAATCTTACATAAAAAAGAAAATAACAACAACAATAATAATTAATAAATAAATAAATAAGAAAATCAATTTATATAATATATTTGAGAATGGAAGAATTTATAACATACATTTAGGTTGCACCCGCAATGATGTTTCAGGATGACAAAGTCCAGACTCCAGACTCTGTTGATCTATATTTTGAGATTCTACCATATCAAAAGTCAAATAAGTGAACATAATTTATCTAGGTCGTCTGACAAACTATAAAGAAGAATTATATGAAGTTTCATAGTGTTCTTTGGCCCTCTCCGATGTTTTTAAATTAAAATCCTATTTCAGTAACCAAGTTAACCGCCTAATTCTATTTATATAACTTAATTTTATTTAAAACAAAATATCAACCCGTATAAACTCACTTGAATCTCTAAAGGTTGAGGAGAGTTCTAGGATGTAAAGGTATAGATGGTGACTCTAGAATCGACAAACCATTTAAAACCGATTCTTCATAATTCTACTTCTCAAGTTTGTTTTTATTCCAAAAAAAAAAAAAAAGAAACTAGTAATTTAAGAAAGAAAGAAGCTTCTTATTTATGGGATGAGCCTTAAATTTAGATAACTTTTCTAGCATCTCTTCTTCGGCCTCTATAGTACTCTTATTTCTTATTGCATGAACTCTATAAGATATCTCAAATTTAGGTTCTTTTGATCTTGTAAGTTTGGATTGTGGCCTATTATGTATTACTGAAGCTACGTTTTCCTATTATTTAAGTAAATTGATTAGAATTGAAAAAAATGTTTAAAATTTCAGAAGATGTTATATCATGAAGTTGTATTATATAATTTGAAATCATAACAATTTTAACGTCAAATCCTTCCTTTTTCCATACACATGGTCAGAAAATTTGCTTTTTAATGTTTATGAAGTGAACCATGTCAAAATATCTGTCGCATTTTGTAACTTGCAAATGAAGCTACCAGTTCTCTAGCATTTGAACGGAGCTCATTGACCACCTCTGCAGCTACAAATGACAAACCGAATCACAGTCTTTATCATCTTTACAGTATTAATTTTTTATGTTCAAACCAGATCGAAGTGGTTTTCAGATAATTAAATCCGATACGATCTCTTCGAAATGATTAACAAAATTGACCAACAACGATAGTTGGTTATTTAACTATCAAATAAACATCCATAAGCAATTATATGGTTTTAATATAAATTTTCCCTAAAATATTTACTTTCAAAATATCTTAAAGGGCATGTCAATTTCTTTCAACATTTGAAAATAATTTTTTCCAAATACTCAAATCCGTAACAGGACACTTACCACATCTCAACACTTAGGAATATTTCCATATTTCTATTTCTATACTAAGGAAAATATTACAAGTCTCATTTTTTTCCAAAATCCTTTCAATAATAACGTTCCAGATAAGTATCCCATAACATACCTAAAAATCTCCGAAATCACAAATAATTTCCTCTCCTCAAAATCATATCCTTTTCTAAGCACCTTTTAGTATACCGAGACAAATTAAAATTTCCAATTACTTTAAACTCAATATATATATAATATTTAAAGATTAATAATTCATTTTTAAAACATATTCAAGTAATTATTTAAAATATCGAAAACGCTTTTATAACATTAATAACCCACCTTTAGTTAAACAAATAAATTTTCAAAGCTAATTTTAAAAGTTAGAATTTACTAAAATGAATACTTCTTATTTAAAAATCTACTAACCAAGTATTTCAATCTCAACTGGTTTAAAATTACATAGTTTTAAAATAATAAAATTTTCCTTTAAAACAAACTAACTTCTTAAAATTAAAAATATATTTTTAAAGTCTCATTAACCAATTTAGTTTATAACTTCCTCTCGATTTCACAACATATCGATTTATCTTCGCTTCCCTAATCATTTCCATACCAAAAATAGAATATGTTATTTTTCTCAACCCTGTTTACCAAATTTTAATATTAATTCACCCTATGAATGTATATTCCAATTATCATCTAATATTGAATTCCTTTATTTATAAATATCATTACCAATTTTATACCCTTTTTTATTTTACCTGTTTATAAAACAAATCTATTTTATAAAATTCTTTTATACGTTCTTCTCTTAAAAATTTCTTTTATACTTCCAATCTATTTTCAATATTGATTTTGACTCCTTCTAATATTATTTTCACAATATCATTTATAAATTCTCTTATATAATTCATTTTAAAAATCTCCATTTTTTTATCCGCAATAGTTAAGTATAGCCAAACAATTATATTTTCCTAATTCAATTTCTTTGAAATAACTCCAATTCAAATATATATGTATGTATATATATATATTATTATCAAATTCCTTTCAATTCCATAGATTTTAAAAATATATTTATAGTTTTAAAATTACCAAAATTTCATGCCAGTGCTACAATAGCATCCAATAATTCCAATCACTACAATAATGTATAATAGATTATTCTACACAAATCATATATCACTATATATGAAAAATAAACAATAAATTTGAGGAACCCAGTTGGATCCCTCCAACCTGCTTTCCTGCATCCATAGATGTTAATACGCATAAAATAAATACCAATCCAATTTCGAGGGAATAATCGTGGTATATAGGGTCATCCGTTATTATGCGGGGCGCATAGGGTCTCATCCGCTATAATATGCGGGAACATAACTCCAAATACTAATATAGAAACACACATAATCTACTAAATATAACATCCAACCAATAATTATAATTTATCAATTTCATCAAGCATCCAATAATTTAAATTTAATTTTTAAATCTGAATTTTACAATCCAACTGAGTGAGAATTCCCCACCTTTGATTTTTATTTGCAATGCATTCCCATCTCGACTGGTTTCCACGATTTGGACCTCGTATAAAATTATAGAATTTTATAAGAATTTGATTTATCAAACAATTTATTTAACTAATTAATTATAAATATGCTAATTACCTTTAATGACACAACCTCCATCATCTCAACCAAACACAATCCAACATAAGCTTTCCTCAACTTGACAGCGTCGCCACCCAAACCTATCGCGGTTGCTCACGAAAATCACCAAAAAATCCATGCCCTTGCCTCCGTGCCTCCACTAAGTCACGACCGAGCTCCTCTATTCCGTCCAGGTCACCACAATCAACACCCCTCTTTGGACCTCCCTAAATCGCCATCTCTAAAACAACACTCCACCAACAATCGGCGACGACCCACTCCAACCCTAACTGCTTGACAATTGATCGAAAATCGCGACCTTTAAACGTCGCATCCGTCATCGCCTTTCAAACCATCTACCTTCGCCAACCTTTATATCAAAATCCACGACATCCCTACATGCGATGCTTCCCAACGCGCCTCCTCCTCTCGATTTCGATCGATACCTCCTCATTGTAGCCCTCCTTTCGCCGCCCCGCAACCCATTTTTGAACTCGCGATTCGGTTACCATTTTTTATAGGTGGATTCGAACTTCCTGAATAGAGAGGTATAGTCATCATGATAGAATTTAGAATGAGGAAGGAGGAGGCTCCCAGTTTTGCCTTTTTCAATTTCAACTAGACGTCGAACAGAAGGGAAAACGAACCGGAAGCCTATGATTTATTGATTTTATTCGTCTGAAACCTTTTTTGACTGAAAGGAGAGGGAATACTTGTGCTTTTCAAATGAAGGTTGCATGAGATTTGGATAGCATGTTGAATGGCCTAAATACAGTGAAGTGATGGGATTACAGTTGAAAAAGATATTTGACAAGACAATTACTTATTTAAAATTTTAAAACGCCTTGATTTACGCGAATCACAATCTCGAATCCCTATCAAAACGTGCCGCCAGGAGTTTATAAGGTTATAACCCTATTTCAAACGTGAAGAAAAAGGTTTCGAGTCCTTATTCGATCGTATGGAGAAGATATCTTTTTGAACCAAATTATTATATTAAATTTTCGATATTACTTTCAGCATGTTTATATTCCACAAGGCCAAATGATAACTCTAAACGCTACGAAATTTGGAACCCGGTAGCAATACGCTATTACGGACCCAAGGACCTAGTTTCGTCGAATTCTAAGACTGTGCCTTGAAAGGCTATTTTTGAATGTCAATTTGATCAAACTATTTTTAAAATTGAATAGATCACTTTTAAATCCAATTTTAAAACTTTTATTATCTTCATTATTATTAATATAAATTTTTACATGCCTTTAAATTATTTTTATCGGTCTTAAAACTCAAGATACAATAATTTAACCAATATTCAATTGTAAAATTCAATAACTAAATTATCTAGTAAATCGCTGTATTTATATTCTGAATTCATTTTATAAATAAAAACTCAAACTTCGATATTCAAAATCAATCTATAATTCATATTCAATATTTAAAACCATTTAAATATTCAAAACGAACTACGAAAAGTCCCAGTCATTACAGATTCACAACTTGCCACATGTTGGAAAACTTAATCATCAAGATACCGGCGAATCAAAGCAATAGCCTTCTTATCCATCTTCTTCCATTTTCCCTCATCTACATCAAAGGGCTTCGTTCTATCTCCATCGATCAGATCGTGAAGATCATTGAGGTACAGAACGTCCTCCATCTTAGGCTTCCAAATACCCCAATTTTTCCCATCCAAAACAACTATCTTGAAAACAAAATCATATTCGACATCAATAGTTTTTCAAACCAAAATTACTCTAAGCTTTGCGATGATCTATGCTCCGATACCAACTATTATGAAAATAGTAGTGCTTTAAGCAAGCTTGTATCAACGGATCTTTGTCGTCTAAATCACCAAGAGATAACTAGGATTGAAAACCAGATGGAATTGGAATTAAAACGCAATAACACAAGATATTCCACCCAACCACCCACTTTATTGATTCACCAGAATTTAGTTTACAATCAATAGAACGAAGCTAAAATAAACAAAATACCATTGAATCAATAACCAAATTGAGGAAGGGAGTCAATATCCATATAGCTAAAATTATTAGAGAAGAAGAATAAAGATGGAGAAGAGAGAATTAACAAGTAGATTTTCCACTCCTTTTACACTCTCTCTTTCAGTCTCTATTTATAATATCAATTACTTGATGCCCAAGTTAATATTAAATGGCAAAAAAATTTTGATTACCCAATTAGAGCAAGAAATAAACATAACTAAATATGCCTATTAATTAGAGAAAATAAAATCTTCTTTTTCTTTTTTCTCCATATTTATTTCCCTCTATTTGTGATTTTGTATCACCAAAATTTCACAATCAACTCCATAACTACCTCCTTGAAAGGATCCAAGATAACCAACATAATGATGTGGTTGAGCGTCGCAGCTGCGAATCAGGATACCTACCTAGACGGCTTCGAGGGCATGATCGTGAGGTACAGGGACAGGTTCGAGTCGGACATGACGAAGTTGGTACAGTACACGAGCAACAGCCTGGTAATCATACCAGCGATTGTGGGCATGTTATTGGATGTAGATATGTCGCTTCACACGAAGGTTCTGTGGGTCAGTTCTTTGCAGAGGCACATGTTACAACAAGTCGGAGGTGAGAAAGAGCCAAATATAACGATAACGAATAACAGAACGTGGCAAGTAAAGGCGATTAATGAAACTATTGGGATGGTGGGGAACAGAAGTCCATACATGTATATGTGACGAAAGGGGTGCATGAGGAGAATGCGGTAACTGATAAGAATGAATGGAATGTGATTGGTTCTGGGTATTGGATGGATGATGCTGTTTTTCTACAGCTACTTTCGATGTGCTTTACATCGTGTTTAGTTAATGAGATTTCTTTATTACTTTCCTCAATATCAGTTATGAAAGTGTAACTAACCTAAGCTAATTATCGCATTATTCAACCTGTGATGACACAGATGAAAAAGTGGTTTAATGTGCTGTGTATAAAGTTTGAAACAGTTCACACAGAATGAATGTTTTTAAGAAATCTTTATTTAAGTGTGTGAAAAATAATTATTAATGGTGTTAACATGAATTAAAGGGTAAAGTTGGAGTATATTCAATTCATTTTAATCTACTCCAATTTCATTTTAACGATTCTCAACTTTTTGTGGTTTTAATTCATACGATCTTTTTGTCATTCCAATGCATAATACATTAAAAAGACAAATAAATTGTTAAGAAGTCTTAATGCTGTAACTATTCATACATATATATCAGTTTAGGATCATAGTTGTGGCTTTGGCTTTGTTTCTTCAACAAGTTAAGGTTGGAATTACTCTTAGGATTCATTCACGGATATTTTTGGTTAAAGGTAAGAGATTAGAGGTTGAGACGTTTGTGGAAAAAGAAGTAATATGAAAGAAGGTTGAGTAGCATTTGGTTTAAAGATGAATTTTTTGTTTTCGTTTTCACTATGTTTCTGAAATATGAGAATAATGGAGGGACGGTAGGAGGGATAAAAGAAAGATGGATGAGAGAACAAAGGGGATGGAGGGACGATAGGAGAATGAATTGTTTTACGTGCTTGTGTCATTTTTCAAAACATGGAAAATAAGAAAAAGTTGTTTTCTATTTTGCATCGTTTAATTCATTTTCTAAGTTGGTCATTTTCGACAATATAAATGTGCCATGTGCACTTTTATATGGACGGAAACTCAAAACTAAAAATAATGAACCAAATACTACCTTAGATTTTATTTTATACCACATAATTAATACTTTTTGTTTAGAAATTAATTTAAATAACTTAATAATTAATATTAATAATTAATATTAGTAATTAATAATTAAGAACCTACGATTGACTTAACAACTATTACATTTGAGGTACTCTTTTAAGTGGTGAGATATCGCTACATTTTAGAGCTGAAAAACATATTCAGTATAAGTTTTGATGTAAGAATTTTGTCCATCTTATCTAAAATAAGACGGACGGATGTGGCTGAATCATATGTGTTTCTTAGGTCTGAAGAACCCTTAATAGTGCATACATTTTAAATAAAAAGCAATAATGTTAAAACTATCTATGTTTTTTCAAGTGAGCATTTCTCCTTTGGTAGAAAGAAGTCAGCAAACTTAGTTGACTTCATAGCGTAGTATATCAACCAGTAACATAACGGGCTTTCATTGGTACCTTGTCCAATATTGATTATAAATGGTTGACGGACCACGACTAGTTATCATTTTGATCAATCAACTATAATGAGCTATGCTAATATAAACGTACAAACAAGTTGATGCACAAAAGTAATAAAATATTTTTGAAACAGTCCCACATCGAAGTAATGTTATAAAAAAATCTTTATAAATATTTAACTACGTTTATTTATTGTAAAGTGAACATTCAATTAAAATAACAAAGTAAATGAGATTATATTCGAGCTTTATCATTTAAATAGTGTGTTTACTTTCTTATTTTTTTATTTAAAAACATGTCTGCGAATATGTCAGAATGATTCAGGCTACTATAACTGTTATCATATAAAAATACGCAATTAGTATATTTTCAAATTTTGACCCTCTAATATTCATAAAGTTGTAATCCATGTATATGGAAATAAGGTGTAGCTAAACACATGTGAGTGAAAGTCTCTAGTTTGAAACAAAACATACTTGATAGTATGTTTACTTTATTTTATTTTATTTAAAAGTATGTTTGGGAATATACCAAAATGACAATGTATAAATGTAATCATAGAAAAATACGTAATTTTTATATTTTTGAATTTCGACCCTCTAATATTCATAAAGTTGTAATTGATTTGTATGGAATTGGGGTGTAACTTAACACACATGAGTGAAAGTCTCTGGTTTGAAACAAAACATATTTTCCATACGGTGCTAAATTCATATGTCATGAAGTTATTGTGATGATTCTAACATTTGGTATTCATTTTTCCACTCCTATTTTTTACCTACCTTAATTTTTTTAATGATTTTCAACTTTTGATTATATATAATTTTAAATTTTAAGGCAATCTTGCCGTTAAAAGAAACTTCACATATCTTTTTAGAAGATTTCAGATTTTGTATAGGACATAGATTGTGCTTGAAAAGTGACATTATTTTGGCTATGCTATACTACTTTATAACCATTTAATATTACATGAATATTCAACCAGCTCAGCAGAGCTACTAATATAAATGTAAGAATGTTGCAACGAAACTTGTATAAATATAGAATTATTTTTTATCGTAGTAAAGTACAAGATGATTGAGCACTAAATTCTATTAAATTTTACTGAAATCTGTGCGGTTGAGCACTGAAACAAGTAAGTGCAAACTGAACGATTTTGTTCAATTCCTCATTGACTTTATTATTAATGGGAATATTTAATAGTAAAAAATGTAAATTCATTATTTCTAAACTAGTATAGATGTAGTATTCATACTGAGGCACCCTCTATACCCACTCCATGTACCAATTCTGCAGCGAGTGCGACATTATCAGTACGATCGACTTCATCTTCGACAACACAGTGGTCATCTTCCAAAAATGCAAGATCTGGCATCAATTGCAATATCGCTAACTCATGGTTATATTCCTTATGACAATAAATGCTTACTATTCAAAAATTTGTAATTTAAAAAACTATAATCACTTTTATTAATTGTTAATTCTTACTTAAAATAACTAATATTTGTTTAATATTTAGTAAATCATAATTAATAATCAATATTTATTCAATTATTATTTAATAATTAATAATGGTATATTTTGCTATTATTAGTTAGTTTATTTCCAATTTAATAATGTAATAGCTAGGCATATAAAAGCTTCAAAGTCAACTATCCCCACATACATATGCCTATTGTGATAATAATACATGTACATATTAAACTGATAATGGGTCCATATTTTTCATGTTTTTTTAACTATATCCACCATAAAAATCATAAGATCATATATTTAATAGCTCTTAGAAATTCCACTGTATTTTAGCAGGGTTAAATATATCATAATACACTAATACTGCTAAAATGCATCAAATCCCTAGAAGCCATTAGATATATATGATCTAATGGATTAAAAGGAATTTTGAACCAAAGTAGGTGATTCTGATCTTATTTTCAAAACTCATGAGGATTAAAAAAATGTAACAGCGCTAGAAGGCATGGACTTGCTCCAATCATCATTACAACCGTCTTCTTCATGCATCAAACATCCTCATTATATGAAAATTTCTTCCATTCTTAATTTCACAATCATCTGCTCCAACTTCAAAAACCATTGCAACAATATCCTCCTCTTACATAGCCATGTAAATTTCTGAGTGAATAGGTTAAGAGATGGTATGTTTGATCAATCCATAGTTTTGCTCCATAACCCAGTGCTTGGGCTCCTGCTTCACTAGCCACTCCTCCATCAAAAACACTAGCTCCATTCATGATCCATAAACCTCTGCAGTATCTGACTCCGTTATCGTCACCTCCAACGACTACATGGTCGAAACCGACATGCACATCTACGAAAAAACTTGTCCATAAATACAATGGAAGTATCCATTTGAGAGGCAATATTTATATTGGGTATGCTAAATATTAGTTTAATTACATATATATAAGTAAATTTTAATTTGAGATTATTTTTAGTAGGTACATAAATCATACAAAGAAAAAGGTTAGACAAAAAGTATGAGTTGATGGCTCGATTTGCAAATTATATAACAAAGATGCAGTTTTGTTCTTTTTTTCTTATTATTTTAGTGGCCACGTGGACTTATATTTCAAAGTGCTACACGTATTGATGAAGGGTTGATCAAGAATCTTCCCAAGCAATGTTATTTATTCTTTGACAAGATGGCCGACCTGTTGGAAAATGTGTGGAAGTATGGTTAGATCATAGAGATTACCTTGTAGCACACATATATATTCTTCTTAATTGTGTTGGAGTTGTACCATTCGTTAGGCATTATTTTATTATAAGTCTGGATTTTTTTTTAAATTATATGTGTTACATTTATTATAATGCAATATATTATCAATATGTACAGTGTTTATGAATCATAACATACAGGCGGCGATATCAGTAAAGAATTCGCTAATTGATTTTCAAACTACCTTTTTGATCCAAGAAATTGTGTGGTCGATGAAGAACTGAAACATCTTGTGATGGGAAAAAAAAGAAAAGCAAGACATATCTAATATTCTTTGCCAATGGATCTAAATTCAATACTAAAGAATGTGGTGTCGAAAAGTTAACTAACAATGCTAGTGTATTTGTTAAAGGTAGTGATGATCCAAATGATCATACAAATGATTTTTATGGCGTGTTGATACAGGTTTTGCAATTGAAGTATTTCAAAAGATTTATAGAGGAAGTTTTTCTATTTAGATGCAACTGGCTCAGCAATATTCCAGGTTCTGAAATTATCGTGCACCCAAAACATAATCTTATTGAAATAAAGCGTACATCACGTTATCATAAGTACGACCTTTTACAAACCAAACAAGCCCTACAAGTTTATTACTCTTCATATCCTTCTCCAAAAAGAGATAAACTAGATAGGTCGGCATTTTTTGAAACGAAGGCAAGATTTACGATTAATGGAAAGAATATTCTAGACGAACAAGCTTATCAAGCAAATATTGAGGAAAATAGAGAAGTAATAATAACCGACGATCAAATCGATCTGGTGCTTGAAACGATTAAACTAAATGTATTAGTAGAACCATTTGAGACTATATGAGAAACAATATAGAGTGTGAGACCATGTCTAAATCATAAAACGACTAGGACTGATTAATAACGTACATTTTGATAGAAGGTAATTCATGTAATTATTGATGTTACATTTCTTATTATAAAAAGTGATATGTTTTCTTATAATTAAATGATATGTTATGTCTTAACAAAATGTTATATCTGTGGTGGGTATTTTGTCATTTTTTCAACGTCACGGTTCTTCCTATTTAGGTTCCCATATTCTACTAAGATTGGGAGAGATGCAGGAGGTGATGGCAGCAGTCCGTCAAAGCAGGGACCGCTTACTGTAGTAAAGCTACAACCAAAAGAGAATGGGTCGTAAGTATTAAATTTACTTCATTATTATAAATATTTTACACATGATATATTAGTCATTATTTGTTAAAGGTCTGTATTGTAACGACCCGTTAAATTAATAATATTAAATGAGTTAAATTAATATAATTTCTAACATGATTTAGAAAAAAAAAGGCTTTAAGATTTATTTGAGAAAATGTAGTAATTTGTTATAGTAATTGGAATTTAATGTAACAATTTAATTTTTATGACAATAGTTTTGGATAATGTAATTGTCACACTTTGTTAAAAGTTAATGTTAAGAAACCAATAAATGTTGAATTAGTGAATATTAATAAAATATTTACTAGAATGGGATTCATTTAATATTAAAATAAATAGTAGGATTGTTTCATTTGGTGACCGTTGAATAAACCAATGCAATAAGTGTAGATAAATTTTTTTATGAATATTGTTCGATAATGAATGTACTTAAAAACGGTAATAAACTTAATATAAGAAACAAAGGCAAATTGTGTATTAATTAATGAATTCATGAATCAGTGTATGGACTTAGTGTAACTATACGTAAATGTACGCAATAAGGTTGTGAAATACCAATGATTTGGATTTTCAATTTATATTAAACATAATGTTGGTAGAAATTGGAATTCACTGTTGTGTGAAATATATGAGAAATCAGGTCAAATGTAAATTATACAGTAGATGATATACTCTTTTAAACAGTAGGATTTTTAAATAAATAAACGTTTCACTTAGGTTTCAATTGGATAACTTATGTAGTTTAATGGAGAATCAATTGCAATTAATTGCCATAAACTAGTGATGATAGGGTAGTTTGATTTGGCCTTTAAGAAGCAAAGAAAAAGAAAGCCAAGATTTATGAATTCATTTGCAATGTGAAATGCAAATCTTGTGGATTGTTTTTTTTTACAAATGAAATTAATATTTAACCATTACGTTAGTGGAGTCTGATAAGTTAAGGTAGATAATCAATGGTAATTTACCTAATTCAAAGGATATATTAATATAAATATGGGTAAAATGAGGTTAGACCAAGGATATAATATTAATTGATTTTTAAGGCTTAATTAATACGTGAAATAGACAAGATTCTACATTCAAACATTTATACAAAGCTAAGTTGTAAATAGAAGTACCAATGTAATATAATGTAAATAGATGGGAATCAACATTTATTTATTTATTTAATGGAATTTAATTTCTATAGTATGATAATCGCAATTAAATGAAATTGAAATAGCTAATTTATACGTTAGTTGAAATTTAGCTGGAATATGAGGATTTTTAATGAAATAATGAAA
The DNA here is from genome assembly GCA_030765085.1 of Allium cepa. Lineage (NCBI taxonomy): Eukaryota > Viridiplantae > Streptophyta > Magnoliopsida > Asparagales > Amaryllidaceae > Allium > Allium cepa. The sequence continues at coordinate 917,858,297 of CM060928.1, forward strand.
TCAAATGGAAATAAGGTTTCAATTATACATTGGAATTTATATTCACCATAAAAGGTTAATTGAAACCAAAGGAGTTAATAAAGGAATCAAGCTTTATCTATTAATTTGGATTTAAGATATGGTAAATTGGATTTATTGCAATAATTAATTCTATAAGATGAGGTTAATACTTATTCTATTTATAATTAGACCAAACTGTTGATATAGATTTTTTGAAAGCAGAATCTATAAATCAATTTGAGTATCAAATTCAATAATTGCGCTTATTGCATAAATAAAGGGAATTTAACGTTAAATATTACGTTACTGAAATTTAAAATGAACTTTAAGAATAATATTGTGAATCATGAACCAAAGTATGTGGCATCCCTATTTGGATAAAGAATGAGTATATAAAAGTTAAAATCTAATATATGGGGTTTTGAGCATTTAATTTTATAATTCTTAAATATAGGAAAGTGCAGAAATTAACACTGCAAATTGATATACTTATAATTTTAATTCACATCCAAGCTTGTTAAATCATTTGAAATTGATTAAATTATATAAGTAATAAAATTTAGACAATTTTAGAATATAATATAAAATTTGGATTTTTGTAATTTATTTTGATTTATTTAATGAATATAAAAATAGCCTTTTTTTGTCACGGACTCGGATTTCGATGAAACCAGTTTCATCGGATCCGTATCGGTGAATTATTATAGGGTTTCAAGTTTCGTATCGATCGGACTTGTCGTTTGATCGTACGGGCGTGAAACGCCTTGAAATCAAATTTAATTAAAATCAATTTGAATCAATTTGGAAATTTTGTTTTCAGCATAACTTCTTCATACGATCAAATTTGGACGTGAAACTTTTTCGATCGCGTTCAGAATATTTTAAATTACCTATTTGGATATATAGATTTAATAAATTCGGTTTCCGGAGGCATAGCGGGCTTTTTGGGCCATAGTTTGTTCCGCACGTTCATTCTACGGTCTATCTACTCTATCTCTAACCCCTCTATATAAACCTAGCTACAAGCCCTAGCCTCCACCTAATTTCTTTTCATCTGAGCGTATACTTTCTTCAAGCTCCTCTTCTTCTTCAATGGGTGCTAACCCTAGATCCAGTCAGTTCAAAAAAAAAAAATTCAAATTAAAAAAAAAAAATCAAATTAAAAAAAAAAAAAAAATCGGATCTGCAGCAGCTTCTGGTCGCGCTTCGGTTTTCAGGGGAGAAAACCCTAGAGCAACTTCGGGTCAGGAAGAAAATGACTCGGGTCGCTCCGGGTCGTTTTGGCGAAAACTCCAAGCAAGCACCGGGGAATTGAGACGGCGCACCGAAGTTGAACCCGAAGTCGACCCAGGACCAGAATTTTTCCATTTTTCAAATTTCCATAACTTTTGCATACGAGCTCGGATTCACGCGCGGTTTGTTTTGCTGGGATCGTATCGGAATTTCTGACGTTTTGACGCTGGTTTGGATGGATTTGGAGACCGTCAAAATTTTGAGTTTAAATTGAATTTAAATTCGATTTAAATTCCAAAGGTGAGTGTTTAAAACCCACTCACAACTACTAGAAGCTTTTATGTTTGTTAAATTAATTTTAGAAATGAATAGAAATTTATTTATGAGTATTTGGCATGTTTATTTCACTCATATTTGTTGAATTGCATTTATTAAGTTTAACTGTTAATTTAATTTATTTATTGCGTATTAATTGATAGTTAGAATTTATTTGTTTGCCTATAAACTGCTAGTTAACAGTTATATAGATTATTACTGAATATAAACTATTAGATTAATAGTTGTTAAATTTAATCTGAATAAAATTGCCAGTTATTACCTGTTATCTATTATCAAATATAAATTGTTATTGGTTGATATTGCTTGATGATTTTGATTGGATGATGGATGATGTTGATGGATGTTTATTGAATATCATAAAATTGCGAATTATCATGCATATTTCATTTCATTCGGGATTGTGGTTTGAAATGATATACAACCGCAAAATTTTATATCTTTTAAATTGCGGATTGAAATGATAAATATCCGTATCACTTGACCATAGGATAGAAAATTTTATACAGGCACCGCGGTCTATATATAACTATTTTAATGTGATTTCTATGGTTTGGATGGAATACGGTTTCTAAAAATCTTAAATTTTATATTGTATAAATATTATTCTTCCATATATATACATATGAAGTTGAAAATTTTGAAATTAAAAGGTGTATAAAAATCTTTATTTAAAAATGGAAAAAAATTAAGAAAATGGAGTTTAATAATTTATATCATATGTTTAAATGTTAAGTTTGGAAATTTTAAGATATGATATTTATAATTGGATTTTTCCCAAAATAAATTGAAATGAATATTCTAGTATAATTTGAATTGGGAAAATATATATATTTTATTACTAGAAATTGAAGTCTTATTATTTATGGATTTTATGTGAATATTCAAGACTAATTAATAGAACAATTGATCTGTTGAAAGAATAAAATCCAATTTTAGTTTGAAATATTGTTACTCAAAATGGATATACGTATATATAAATAAATTGAAGTGGTTTTGGAACTTGAGAGAGATAATATAAATTTTGGTTTAGACTTTAATAAAGAAATGTATTTGTAAAGCCATGAGAACTATTTTCTATACAAAGTAACATTTAAGTTAAACCATTTAATTCATATACCGTTGAATGTCCAAACCATTCAAGTTTTTTTTATAGAAGTTATGGTTTTAAATTATGATTTTCAAAATACTATGCTTTGAAAATATTTGATTTTCAGACGATATGAAGTTAAAGCATTTTGATTTTGGAAAAGAATTATATTTGGGATAAGTGATAAAATATGGTTTTGGGTTTTGAAATGATATCGTATTCATGGTTATGAAATGGAATGTTTATTCTGATTTTTAAAGTATAACCTATTTTTAAATGGCCGCGGTGTTATAATAACGATGGGTTGGCAAAGAGACCGGGATCGGATATCTGACATACTCTCTGTCGATACCGAAAACCACTTTGACTAACCGTGTACGCGGTGGAGATTCCAGAATGAAGTAGGTGGTGGCGAGGTTTCCTGTAAGGTAAATACGTGGACCCGACTCCCGTGAGTTGGCATAAGGTGGCTAAAACAGGAGCGATTCTCAGGCCAATGAGGTCATTCCTCTGATCGGACCCTCCTCTTCGATATTATACTTTGATTTTGGATTGATTCAGTGGCCACTTCTATATTTTGATTTTGGAGAGTTAGTCCGAGGTGGGCGGTAACTGCGGCTACGCGTTTCCACCAGCCTGGATAGCAATTGGTATATCTACCCTGGCATTGCCTAGTTGTGCCGTGTCACCTACCATACCGAGCCTTTACTACGAGTTTCTATTTGTGTCGTACCTATGGAGTATCCTCTGGTAGCTTCCCGATCAGGAGGTATTACGGTACTGTATAGACTATTGGCATTATTTGTGTTAAGGGCTATATGGGTAACCCCTTAACGCTATTTAAAAGTAAGTTTATTTTATAAATAGACACTATTATAATAGCGCAATATACTACATAGTAAATAGTTTAACGGATCCTTAGGAGATGTAAATCCCGAACATCTCTTGAGTTACTGTACTCATATTTATTTCTGTTAATTTAACTCACATAAGATCTTTTAGTCTGACTCGAGTGTTTTTGTCTTTTCAAATTCGCTCGGGTCAGTCCGAGCATTTCAGGACCGAAGACTTTAGCTTTGAAAGATGAAGACGAAGGAGTCGTATTATTATTATCTATAGTATTGCACCACACTCTAAATTTCCGCTGCATTGATTGTATTGGTATGTGTAAGTCTGATATTCATTGTATAAGTAAAATAAATATTTTGTAAACAGTTATCATGAACTGTATATTGATTATTATATTTTATCCTTCCGCTGTGAGATTCTATTTTGTTTTATTTCTTCTCTATTTTTCTTATTTACCCCGTAACAATCAGCCCTTGCGTATGCTTTGAATTGGCACGTGTGTCGGTTTAAAGTGTGCGAAAAGGCGGGATGTTACAGTTGGTATCAGAGCTTTGGTTTAGCGATAAACCTTGGTTTTGTGGGGTTTGACTCTTTGTTAATAGGGTAGTAATACCCTATGGGAGTCGCTGAGTGTATATATATGAGAGAGCGTATTTGTTAGTGTTAATAAAGATTTTGATATTGTGTTAATCTGTTCCGCTTTGTATTTATAAATTCTGGTTGATGCATGGGACGCTATGACATCAATAGGGATTTCTAAACACTTAATAGGACAGACCGACATAATATTTGTTTTTAATATAGGTGAATGAAATAATTTTGCCTATTATATTTTCTATATATAAAAATATTTATATATATATATATATATATATATATATATATTTGGTTGCTATAGATTGGGTGTTAGGAAATAAAAATATTTATAACAATTGAAGCTAAGTTGAAATTATAATAAATCAAATTGGAGATTTTAGAACTTAAGTCCGGGATTTTTGAAAATCTTCTTTCAAAGGATTTGTGAAATATAATGATTTGGTTTATAGGTAATTTCTTATATAAATGTTTAGTCTAATTTGGAAGAATTGTTTTAAAAGAGGATTTTGGAGAAAATAAATTTTGTACTTTCCTCTCTGTCGCTAGAAAATAATTTCGGTGATGGCGGCCGCATCTTCGACTTTCATTTTCGAGTTTCGTAGGGGAAAGGTCACTGTAGTAAATTCTACTGCAGATTTATTTTGAAATTATCTAAAATTTTAAATTGTTTTAAATATAAATTGAGATATAAGTTGTAAGAACTCATTTATCTATTATTTTTAAAATAAAATTGAAATTTGACCCCGTATTTAATTCTAAAATTTTCCACTAATTAATGGTTTAAATTATTTTTAGGGAAATATAAAGTAAGTAATAAATGGATTGAAACCTCTAATTTAAGTAAGAAAACTAATGCTAGGTATAAAGGAAGTTAAAATTTTAACTGATAAATAATGGTAAAGATTTATTGAAAATCAACGAATTAAAAGGGTTGAGATTAAACTTGTATAAGTTCTTTTGCTTTTTCTTTAACATAAATAATTTACCAAGTATAAAAAGTTGAAATGTGAATTAAGAGTGGAATAGAATATTATGCAAGTAGAATTTTTGGAAATAATGAAGTATTCAATAAATTACTGTTATAAATAAGAATTTAATGGTATTAACTTAAGTGATGATTGGAATTTTACTAAAATTAAAGGTTGTATTATTAATCGGTGATTTTAACCTTAAGAAAGTAAAAATGAAATTCCTTAATTTATAAAGTTTGATTGTAGGGTTATTAACTTAAGTACGCCTTAATTTCCCCCTATTCTAATATAATAGAAAGTAAGTAATATATAAATGACTGTAAACCCTAAGTAATTAATTAATAAAATTCCTTATTTTTAAGAATGAAGGTTAAAGAGTTAATAATTTAAGTGTAATTAAAAAGGGTTACTGTAATTAAATATAATAGAAAGTGGGTAATTAAATTGTTACTACTATTAAATATAATAGAAACTTCAACATTAAATAAATGAATGAAATTAAAGGTAAGTTGAATTGAGAAGAAACTTGTAAATTTTCACTTACATTCTTAAAACATACATAACTTACCATATAATAAAAGTTGCAATGTTAGTAAGAAAATGTAAGGGGAAATCTTACAAGTGAAGCTTGAGGTAATAAAGGTATTCAATAAATTTGCTGTTATTAATGAGAATTAATTGTATAAACTTAAGTTAAATTGGAAATTTTACTATATAAGTAAAGGTAAGTAGTATAAATAGATGATATAAACTTTAGTCAATAAATTGGAATGCAAATATAATGAATTTTGTAATAAATGGAAAACGAAAATTGTAAGAAATAAAGAAATCCCTCCATAAATGAAAGAAAGAAAATCAAACCACTGAAGCATGAAATAAATGTATAATAAGTTAATTTGGTTGTTGGTTTGAATTGTATTGTTTGATTTATGATTGTGGGGTAAGGAACTTGAAGTTGTTGGATGAATAAATAATCTATCTTTGTTCCATCTAAGACTGTTGAGTAAAGGATGCACTTGATAGTTAATTTCATTTCATACAAATTTCAAGTTTGAACCCAAACAACTATTTGTTTGATGGATTAAATGATTGCTTTGTGTGTGTATGTATGTTGTTTGTAAGGTTGATGGTTGTTGAATTGTTTGGTTGATTAATGATTGAATCCACTTGAATAGTTCACTTTAAAATAAATATTTAACCTTTTAGATTTTATAAGTGAAATGCAGGCTATGGAAGCCACTGCTACTGCTCTGGTTCCCTAATAATAAGCGTATTGCCCGACAAATAGGTACGTTTTCGGATTACGTTTAAAGCGCTATTTTATAATTTTGCCCGTGTTGGGATAATATTTTGATAATATATGTAATATATTTGTATATTTTGATATTATATTTTCTCCAGAGTCTCTCCGTACAAAGGAGACTCTGCCAAAAAATTTCGTAAATTTTGGACTTAGAATTTTGTTGAATATTTTCCAAACTTTAATGATTTAAGTATAAAAGGTTATAATGACTATAAAACGGGCATATCTCATTTAAGGAAATTAATTTAGTAAATTATTGTTTATAAGTTAATATTTGAAATAAGATGTAATGTTTTATTCTTCCTTCTCCCTTTCTTTTCCTTTTCGGGGACGAAAAGTTTTGAGTGGGGGAGATTGTAACGACCCGTTAAATTAATAATATTAAATGAGTTAAATTAATATAATTTCTAACCTGATTTAGAAAAAAAAAAGGCTTTAAGGTTTATTTGAGAAAATGTAGTAATTTGTTATAGTAATTGGAATTTAATGTAACAATTTAATTTTTATGACAATAGTTTTGGATAATGTAATTGTCACACTTTGTTAAAAGTTAATGTTAAGAAACCAATAAATGTTGAATTAGTGAATATTAATAAAATATTTACTAGAATGGGATTCATTTAATATTAAAATAAATAGTAGGATTGTTTCATTTGGTGACCGTTGAATAAACCAATGCAATAAGTGTAGATAAATTTTTTTATGAATATTGTTCGATAATGAATGTACTTAAAAAGGGTAATAAACTTAATATAAGAAAACAAAGGCAAATTGTGTATTAATTAATGAATTCATGAATCAGTGTATGGACTTAGTGTAACTATACGTAAATGTACGCAATAAGGTTGTGAAATACCAATGATTTGGATTTCCAATTTATATTAAACATAATGTTGGTAGAAATTGGAATTCACTGTTGTGTGAAATATATGAGAAATCAGGTCAAATGTAAATTATACCGTAGATGATATACTCTTTTAAACAGTAGGATTTTTAAATAAATAAACGTTTCACTTAGGTTTCAATTGGATTACTTATGTAGTTTAATGGAGAATCAATTGCAATTAATTGCCATAAATTAGTGATGATAGGGTAGTTTGATTTGGCCTTTAAGAAGCAAAGAAAAAGAAAGCCAAGATTTATGAATTCATTTGCAATGTGAAATGCAAATCTTGTGGATTGTTTTTTTTTTACAAATGGAATTAATATTTAACCATTACGTTAGTGGAGTCTGATAAGTTAAGGTAGATAATCAATGGTAATTTACCTAATTCAAAGGATATATTAATATAAATATGGGTAAAATGAGGTTAGACCAAGGATATAATATTAATTGATTTTTAAGGCTTAATTAATACGTGAAATAGACAAGATTCTACATTCAAACATTTATACAAAGCTAAGTTGTAAATAGAAGTACCAATGTAATATAATGTAAATAGATGGGAATCAACATTTATTTATTTATTTAATGGAATTTAATTTCTATAGTATGATAATCGCAATTAAATGAAATTGAAATAGCTAATTTATACGTTAGTTGAAATTTAGCTGGAATATGAGGATTTTTAATGAAATAGTGAAATCAAATGGAAATAAGGTTTCAATTATACATTGGAATTTATATTCACCATAAAAGGTTAATTGAAAACCAAAGGAGTTAATAAAGGAATCAAGCTTTATCTATTAATTTGGATTTAAGATATGGTAAATTGGATTTATTGCAATAATTAATTCTATAAGATGAGGTTAATACTTATTCTATTTATAATTAGACCAAACTGTTGATATAGATTTTTTGAAAGCAGAATCTATAAATCAATTTGAGTATCAAATTCAATAATTGCGCTTATTGCATAAATAAAGGGAATTTAACGTTAAATATTACGTTACTGAAATTTAAAATGAACTTTAAGAATAATATTGTGAATCATGAACCAAAGTATGTGGCATCCCTATTTGGATAAAGAATGAGTATATAAAAGTTAAAATCTAATATACGGGGTTTTGAGCATTTAATTTTATAATTCTTAAATATAGGAAAGTGCAGAAATTAACACTGCAAATTGATATACTTATAATTTTAATTCACATCCAAGCTTGTTAAATCATTTGAAATTGATTAAATTATATAAGTAATAAAATTTGGACAATTTTAGAATATAATATAAAATTTGGATTTTTGTAATTTATTTTGATTTATTTAATGAATATAAAAATAGCCTTTTTTTGTCACGGACTCGGATTTCGATGAAACCAGTTTCATCGGATCCGTATCGGTGAATTATTATAGGGTTTCAAGTTTCGTATCGATCGGACTTGTCGTTTGATCGTACGGGCGTTAAACGCCTTGAAATCAAATTTAATTAAAATCAATTTGAATCAATTTGGAAATTTTGTTTTCAGCATAACTTCTTCATACGATCAAATTTGGACGTGAAACTTTTTCGATCGCGTTCAGAATATTTTAAATTACCTATTTGGATATATAGATTTAATAAATTCGGTTCCGAAGGCATAGCGGGCTTTTTGGGCCATAGTTTGTTCCGCACGTTCATTCTACGGTCTATCTACTCTATCTCTAACCCCTCTATATAAACCTAGCTACAAGCCCTAACCTCCACCTAATTTCTTTTCATCTGAGCGTATACTTTCTTCAAGCTCCTCTTCTTCTTCAATGGGTGCTAACCCTAGATCCAGTCAGTTCAAAAAAAAAAAAAATTCAAATTAAAAAAAAAAAAAATTCGGATCTGCAGCAGCTTCTGGTCGCGCTTCGGGTTTCAGGGGAGAAATCCCTAGAGCAACTTCGGGTCAGGAAGAAAATGACTCGGGTCGCTCCGGGTCGTTTTGGCGAAAACTCCAAGCAAGCACCGGGGAATTGAGGCGGCGCACCGAAGTCGAACCCGAAGTCGACCTAGGACCAGAATTTTTCCATTTTTCAAATTTCCATAACTTTTGCATACGAGCTCGGATTCACGCGCGGTTTATTTTGCTGGGATCGTATCGGAATTTCTGACGTTTTGACGCTGGTTTGGATGGATTTGGAGACCGTCAAAATTTTGAGTTTAAATTGAATTTAAATTCGATTTAAATTCCAAAGGTGAGTGTTTAAAACCCACTCACAACTACTAGAAGCTTTTATGTTTGTTAAATTAATTTTAGAAATGAATAGCAATTTATTTATGAGTATTTGGCATGTTTATTTCACTCATATTTGTTGAATTGCATTTATTAAGTTTAACTGTTAATTTAATTTATTTATTGCGTATTAATTGATAGTTAGAATTTATTTGTTTGCCTATAAACTGCTAGTTAACAGTTATATAGATTATTACTGAATATAAACTATTAGATTAATAGTTGTTAAATTTAATCTGAATAAAATTGCCAGTTATTACCTGTTATCTATTATCAAATATAAATTGTTATTGATTGATATTGCTTGATGATTTTGATTGGATGATGGATGATGTTGATGGATGTTTATTGAATATCATAAAATTGCGAATTATCATGCATATTTCATTTCATTCGGGATTGTGGTTTGAAATGATATACAACCGCAAAATTTTATATCTTTTAAATTGCGGATTGAAATGATAAATATCCGTATCACTTGACCATAGGATAGAAAATTTTATACAGGCACCGCGGTCTATATATAACTATTTTAGTGTGATTTCTATGGTTTGGATGGAATACGGTTTCTAAAAATCTTAAATTTTATATTGTATAAATATTATTCTTCCATATATATACATATGAAGTTGAAAATTTTGAAATTAAAAGGTGTATAAAAATCTTTATTTAAAAATGGAAAAAAATTAAGAAAATGGAGTTTAATAATTTATATCATATGTTTAAATGTTAAGTTTGGAAATTTTAAGATATGATATTTATAATTGGATTTTTCCCAAAATAAATTGAAATGAATATTCTAGTATAATTTGAATTGGGAAAATATATATATTTTATTACTAGAAATTGAAGTCTTATTATTTATGGATTTTATGTGAATATTCAAGACTAATTAATAGAACAATTGATCTGTTGAAAGAATAAAATCCAATTTTAGTTTGAAATATTGTTACTCAAAATGGATATACGTATATATAAATAAATTGAAGTGGTTTTGGAACTTGAGAGAGATAATATAAATTTTGGTTTAGACTTTAATAAAGAAATGTATTTGTAAAGCCATGAGAACTATTTTCTTTACAAAGTAACATTTAAGTTAAACCATTTAATTCATATACCGTTGAATGTCCAAACCATTCAAGTTTTTTTATAGAAGTTATGGTTTTAAATTATGATTTTCAAAATACTATGCTTTGAAAATATTTGATTTTCAGACGATATGAAGTTAAAGCATTTTGATTTTGGAAAAGAATTATATTTGGGATAAGTGATAAAATATGGTTTTGGGTTTTGAAATGATATCGTATTCATGGTTATGAAATGGAATGTTTATTCTGATTTTTAAAGTATAACCTATTTTTAAATGATCGCGGTGTTATAATAACGATGGATTGGCATAGAGACCGGGATCAGATATCTGACATACTCTCTGTCGATACCGAAAACCACTTTGACTAACCGTGTACGCGGTGGAGATTCCAGAATGAAGTAGGTGGTGGCGACGTTTCTTGTAAGGTAAATACGTGGACCCGACTCCCGTGAGTTGGCATAAGGTGGCTAAAACAGGAGCGATTCTTAGGCCAATGAGGTCATTCCTCTGATCGGACCCTCCTCTTCGATATTATACTTTGATTTTGGATTGATTCAGTGGCCACTTCTATATTTTGATTTTGGGGAGTTAGTCCGAGGTGGGCGGTAACTGCGGCTACGCGTTTCCACCAGCCTGGATAGCAATTGGTATATCTACCCTGGCATTGCCTAGTTGTGCCGTGTCACCTACCATACCGAGCCTTTACTACGAGTTTCTATTTGTGTCGTACCTATGGAGTATCCTCTGGTAGCTTCCCGATCAGGAGGTATTACGGTACTGTATAGACTATTGGCATTATTTGTGTTAAGGGCTATATGGGTAACCCCTTAACGCTATTTAAAAGTAAGTTTATTTTATAAATAGACACTATTATAATAGCGCAATATACTACATAGTAAATAGTTTAACGGATCCTTAGGAGATGTAAATCCCGAACATCTCTTGAGTTACTATACTCATATTTATTTCTGTTAATTTAACTCACATAAGATCTTTTAGTCTGACTCGAGTGTTTTTGTCTTTTCAAATTCGCTCGGGTCAGTCCGAGCATTTCAGGATCGAAGACTTTAGCTTTGAAGGACGAAGACGAAGGAGTCGTATTATTATTATCTATAGTATTGCACCACACTCTAAATTTCCGCTGCATTGATTGTATTGGTATGTGTAACTCTGATATTCATTGTATAAGTAAAGTAAATATTTTGTAAACAGTTATCATGAACTGTATATTGATTATTATATTTTATCCTTCCGCTGTGAGATTCTATTTTGTTTTATTTCTTCTCTGTTTTTCTTATTTACCCCATAACAATCCGCCCTTGCGTATGCTTTGAATTGGCACGTGTGTCGGTTTAAAGTGTGCGAAAAGGCGGGATGTTACATGTATCATATTTAACACGAGATTTGAGCTGGAGCCATCAAAAATTGTTGTTAGTATTTCCAGGATGGCATCATGAGCAGGATGACTAATTGTTGGCCTATGTGGGGTAAGATCCTTGGACCCGTCAAGGCAAGCATCTTGCAGGACTTCCTTGTAAATGTAAATTTATATATCATTATATATTACCACTTTGCAATTTGATGACTAAGTATTAATGTATAGCTTATATTATTTCACCGTATAGGGGGAGGTAGACTTGTAGGAAGAAGACGTTGAACTTTATAATTTGCTGATAAAAAATTTCCAGGACGTAATGTCTGACATAAGAAAATCGAGGAAGAAGCATGACTGGATGTGCGCTAGCATGTGGAATGCTTTGGTTGCTTGGTGGAGTTGCGATGAATTCAAGGTAAGTTTATCATATATCATTTTAATCTGTTTCCATATATAATTCATAATTTAAAGCTGAAATATATAATGCTCAATTTAAATTTATAGACGGAGTCAAGAGGAACTTTGCAAATAGGAACAAGAACCCAAATATACATTGCGGTGGCTCAAAATCATTCCAGCATCTTCATGAGGATCTGGTAAATTTATCAATTATAAACAATTATTAACTTATGTAATTTTAACAAGCACCATTGTCCCAATGGTTAAGTGATTTGGCTTTGGTGCGAGAGGTCACAAGTTCGAAACTTGCCTAGCGTGATTCGAACGTTTATTGATATGTGATATGTTGTCACAATGATTTGTTGTATATAAAGTACCATTTCACAAAAAAAATGATACGTACTAATTAATTCAGGAAAGAGAGCATGACGGTCATGTCTCCTATATGGACGTATTTGCTCATGCTCATACCACCAAGCAATCAAACAAAGATGGCTCAGTACCATACGCATGAAGTGACGATGAAGCGACGATGAAGCAAGCGAATCCTATGCAAGAATACTTTAAATTAGAAGTTATTATTGATCAATTTAATTAATTAGTTATAAAGAATAACTAAAATAATGTAGTGTGAATTTCATTTATATTTTATTTTCCATTGTAGGAAAAATTTGCAGAAGCACGAGCACAGATGTTGGATGGATCAGGACCGAATTCATTGACCACTGATAAGGAGGACGCGACTTTTGACTCCATCATGGAATCCACATCGCAAAATAGGTGTTATGTCTTTGGAAATCAAGCGGTAATTTCTAAAAATTTACTAGCTTATAAATTTAAAACAATAATAAAAAAAGTTGTCATAGAAAAAATATATCATTAATGTTTTAACAAATGATTATGCTTTAGTTATTTTCTCCTTTTTAATTTACATCAGCCACTAAAATACATTTTTGATTTTTTGACATATATCTTGATTATTTGCAGGCTAGGTTCATGTAGAAAACACATCAAAAAGCTCAGGATGAAGAAGAGATCACAGAGCTTAGAGCTATGTTCGTGGAGCTGCAGGAGAAAGATCGCTGTCGTGCTGTAGAGAAAATGCAACCAAACCAGCGCTTGGCTGAGGTGCAGCAGCATGCGTCATTTCCTTCATTGGGTGGTTCCAAAGCTGATGATGAGCCTTGATGGGTATGTTACTTTGAGTTTATGTTTGGATATTCTAAAATTTATGCATTTAAATATGCTTGATACATTTTGACGCTATGTTGGATGATATGTTGGTTTGTTTTGACACGTTGGATGTTGATTGGATATATTAGATGTTTGATGTTGATTATTTAGCATATTTTTTTTTCTTAAGTACTGAACTGGTGGGGATTGAGTTGGATATTGGAAACTTTCGATGCAATATTAACATCATTTGGTAATAAATATTTGAAATCTCATCATTTGATGCAAACATTCAAACAATATTAACATCAAATAGTTCAAGCACTATTTGAATGGATTTTAATTAAAAATCTTCTCCATTCAATTTGACAAAGCCGTCAGTTCCAAGACTCCTGTTCCAACTCCATCCACTGTCCTCAAGAGCTATTAATTAGAAATCTCCGCTAGTTAATTTGATAAAAGCCATATGTTCGGTGACCTGCTGCAAAGACTCCTACTTCACCACCGTCCCCTCCATCAAAAAAGCCAACTTCACCCACAATCCAGTAAAGCTTTTCAAAATCTCCTTGTCTGTCACTTCTGCCACCCACTCCGAACTAGCTTTTATACTGGACCCCATCATTGTGACTTCTAAAGATGCTAGGCATGAATCTGCATTATCGATTCCGTAACCACCTCCTTAATGGAATCCATGATATCCGACATAAGGATGCGACTAAGCCAATGACCAAGAATGTTGCTTGGACGGATTCACTGCTAGAACGGTTTCGTACAGCGACGGGCTTTTGCGACGGTTGGCGACGGCTAAAAAATGCGGCCGTTGCTAGCCGTCGCTATACGCAATATACAGGTGCTTCCCGCGAGCAGAACTTTCATTCCTTTCCCATTAAAATTAAACCCCCCCTTCCCCCAATCCGCCGCCCCTCGTCACCGCAGCCGTTGCCCCGCCTTCCGCCTCCTCCAAATCACCCAAATTCGCCTAGGTATGCTTCTAATCTCTATTTTGAATGTAAATTTGATGTTTTGTAGGTTTAGTTTAAACCTTAATTAAATTAGGATTTGTTGTTAAATTAGGATTTGTTGTTAAATTAGGTATTAGTAGTGTTGTATGTTGATTTGGTAGATTAATTAGTTTATTATCATGGAGTTAAATTAGGTATTAGATTAATTAGTTTATCATGAAGTTGAATAAATGGTTGACGTAGATAATTAGTGTCGGCGATTAACATGGTTAGTTGTGTTAGATGAAAAATTAGTGTATATTAATGATTAACTTGGTTATTGATAAATTTAGATGAAAGTATTTCATAGTTTATGAAATTGATAAATTACAAATTTAAGTTGTTAAGTGAATTTAAATTGACAAATTTTTACTTAATAATTAGATTTTTATTGTTTTCTAATTATCTATATGATAATTAGATTTTGTTGTTTTATAATTATCTTCATTGATAATTCTTCTATTTATCTTGTTGATTTAGCGACGGCTAACGACGGCCATTTTAATAATTTTAGCGATGGTCAGCGACGACTAGCGACGGCCAAAATGCAAAAGGTTGTATATATTGTACAAAAATAAAGTTTATACAAAAAATTTAAAAATGAATATGAGAATATCAAAAATTCTGCAAATATCTAATTTTTAAAAAAAAATTAGGAAATGACTTTAAAAACAACTAATATTGTACTAAAATCGATTTTGTAAAGAAATTAAGAAATGAATGTAACAGCAACAAATATTCCGCTAAAATTTATGTCGTAAAAAAATAAAGAAATGAATATTGAACTAAAATTGTTAATTGAATGTTGAACTAAAATTTAAATACACAAATTTATGAAATAAAATTTAAATAGTTGAAACGTTGTAATATTTGATAAAATTTTAAAAAAAAAATTATCTCTTAGATTGGCTTTGGCTCCGTCTGGCAAGTGGTTTATATGATCGTTATATGGATGTTCATTTTGTAATGGAACAGACATTTATATTCATCTGATACAATATTTGTCGGACTTGTCCTTGTATTGGACAAGTTACAAACTCAATAAAGTAATTACATATTATAAATCATTTCATTTTAAACGATTACAAAATTTCAACAGCACTTCCTTTACGTTCTCTGTGTACATGCATTTGTGTACGATACAGGGAACAAAAGGGAAGTGCTGCCGAAATTTTGTTGAACCCTTTAATCTGAAATGATTTATAAAATGTAATTACATTATTGTGTTTGTAATGGAAAGTAGGATAACTGACCATCGAAGTGAAAACTAAAATACAAAAAAATAAAAAACTAAAGTGAAGTTTTTATTTTGATTTTTCTACAACGATGAACTGTTTACAATGGAGAATGGTTGAAAATTAATTATTTAAATTGTCTAACATACATTTTCAAATTAGGAAAAATGTTCAATTATTTTCTCTACCGTACTTGGATGTATGAAGTCAGAACTGGAAAGAAGGGATCAATAAAGCAACATTTCTACAACGGTGTACACGAATTTATTAGATTTGCTAAATCTAATAACCGAAACAACACATAAATTCGTTGCCCGTGTAGTAAGTGCCAACATTTGAAGCATTGGAAACCAGATATAGTTGAAGTACATTTGTATCAATATGGTTTCGTGCCTGATTATTATTTCTGGAATCGTCATGGAGAACTTGTTGAACCTACACCTAATACTGAAGTGTTAGAGGACGGTAATATGATGACGAATCCGATAGAAAATATGGTGGATGATGCAGCACGATCAATATTTTCTACAACTGAAACTGTCGATGAAGACGAAAATGTCGAAGAAGAACCGACTGCGGGAGCTAAAAAAATATACGATTTGTTGGATTCTGCTAAGAGGCCGTTGTGGGACGGATGTAAAAGCGGAACCGAACTTTCAGTAACCGCCGATTACATAACTATGAATTAAAATTCAACCTTACGGAAGCTGCATTTACAGCAGTTGTACAAGCTGCAAAATGACACATGTAACCCAATAATCTGATGTGCGATAGTCATTATAAAGTAAAAAAATTGATGTCTGCTTTCGGTCTACCGTATGAGAAGATAGATGCATGTGTGAAAGGTTGCATGTTGTATTGCAAAGACGACGTTGACCTCAGAAAATGCAAAATATGTAAGGAAAAAAGACACAAACCAAGAAAGAAGAAAGGGAAAGAAGTTCCGTACAAGAGAATGCATTATTTACCCATCACTCCCAGACTTCAAAGATTATATGCATCTTCTGCTGCGGCCTGTCATATGCGATGACATAGTGTGAGAACAGAGGAAGAAGGAACTTTGATACATCCATCCAACGGAGAAGCATGGAAACATTTCGATAAGACTTATCTTGCATTTTCTGTGGAAAGCCGTAATGTCAGACTTGGTTTATGTACGGATGGATTTTCACCATTTTCATAGTTTGGTAGTAAATATTCGTCCTGGCCAATTATCGTTACTCCGTATAATTTACCTCCATGGATGTGTATGAAGACATCATATACGTTTCTCACCACTGTCGTTCCCGACCCTCATGATCCAACCCAAGGAATTGATGTTTATTTACAATCATTGATCGAAGAGTTGAAGAAATTGTGGAATGAAGGAGTCGAAACTTACGATGTATCAATGAAAAATATTTCGGTTATTCGCTTCTTTGTTATGGACTATTAATAATTTTCCTACATACGGGATGCTTTCTGGTTGGAGTACGGCCGGTCGTCTAGCATGCCCTTACTGTATGAAAGAAACACGAGCATTTTCGTTATGATATGGGAAGAAAGTTTCGTGGTTTGATTATCATCGGTGTTTTCTTTATCCCAATCATACTTTTAGAAGAGACAAGAAAAATTTCATAGCTAACAGAGAAGAGAATTTGAAACCACCCAAAGGTTTGGTCAGGCGAGGAAATATACGAAATTGTAAAGGACTATCCAAAGATACATGAAACTGGAGTCCAGACTAAAATCCTAGGAAAGTCAGACATTCATAATTGGTGCAAACAAAATATATTTTGGGAGTTACCATATTGGAAAGATCTCTTACTCCGACATAATATTGACGTGATGCACAATGAAAAGAACGTGTTTGATAATCTGTTTAATACAATTTTGAATGTAAAGGACAAAACCAAGGGCGATTTGAATTCAAGGCTTGATATAGCAAACTATTGTAAGCGCTCGAAACTTCATATGAAGCCTAATGACAATAAAAAACCGAAAGCATGCTATGAGCTAGACAATAAGCAAGCAAAACTCGTGCTAAAGTGGGTGGATGAATTAAGATTTCCCGATGGGATTTCTTCCAATCTTCGTAGATGTGTTGACTTCAAAAATAGTAAACTGAGTGGGATGAAAAGCCACGATTGTCATATCATGATGGAATATTTACTATCCGTGGCTTTCAAAGAACTGTTGCCCGTAAAAGTATGGAACATTATAACAGAGTTATGTTTGTTTTATAAACAGCTTTGTTTGACAACATTAAAGGTGGATCATATACCTAAACTTGAAGTAGAAATACCCATATTGCTATGCAAACTGGAGAAAATACTTCCACCTGGTTTCTTTAACGTGATGGAGCATTTACCTATTCATCTTCCATCCGAAGCACTTCTTCGAGGTCCTGTGAAATATGGATGGATGTATCCGTTTGAGAGGTAAATTAACATGTGCAATGTTCAAGTCAATTTCAAATTCAAATTTGTATATCTAAACATGTAATAAATATCTTAATAGGTACTTGAATCATCTGAAGAAGAAGATTCGACAAAAAGCCTGAGTTGAGGGTTCGATATGCAAATCGTATCTTGAAGAAGAAGCCTCATTTTTTTTATCTCGCTACTTCAAGGACGATGTGAACTTATCGTTTGTAATTGTTCCTCGAAATGAGGAAGTCGTTGAACAAAATTCTTCTTAAACAATGTTATCTGTTTTTAGACAATATGATAGACCTGGTGGAAAATGTGTGGAAATATGGTTGGACGATAGAGACCGTCATGTAGCACACACGTATGTTCTTTTAAATTGTGTCGAAGTCGCACCATTTGTCAGGTAATAATTAATTCACTTGTAATTTACTTGTACGTACATAATAATTATAACAATATATGCAGTATCTACGAATCACAGTATCCATCTAGCGATCTCAATAAAGAATTTCCCAAATGGTTTTTGAACTATGTTTATGAGCCAAGAAACTGTGTCGTTGATGAAGGCTTAACACATCTTGCGATTAGACCGAAAAGAAATGTGAAGACTTATCCAATATTCTTCGTCAATGGGTTTAAGTTCAACACGAAAGATTACGGGGCTGAAAAATTAACATGTGACAGCGAGGTATTTGTCAAAGGCAGTGATGATCCAAATGAGCATTTAGAAGATTTTTTCGGCGTCTTAACACAGATTCTAGAGTTGACATATTATGTTGAACCTTTAGAAAAGATTTTTTTATTTAAGTGCAATTAGTTCAGTAACGTTCCTGGTTCCGGAATCAACGTGCATAAAGAGTATAAACTTATTGAAATAAGGCATACATCACACTACTATAAGTACGATCCTTTTGTATTAGCCAAGCAAGCGTTACAAGTTTATTTTTCTCCGTATCCATCTTTGAAAAGAGATAAAGCGGATTGGTCTGCTATTTTCAAAACAAAACCAAGGTTTACGTTTGATGGAAATAATATTCCAGATGAAGCAGCATATCAAGCCGATCTTGAATCAAATACAGAAATAATAATAACTGATGATACTGATGTAGGGCCTTTGAATGATGAATCGAACGTCTTATTTGATGCATTCGAAAGTACCGAAGAAAATGAGATAGAATACGAGACTGAGTCTGAATCAGAAAACGATGAAGACTGATCGTTATTGATATAATTGTTATGTGATAGTGATTGAAACATGCTATGTAATAGTAAATTTCTGTAATTGTTCTGTGATGATCATTTAGTTAATTTTTATCCATGTTTTGTACTTGTAAATTTTTATAATTGTTCTGTGAAAGTGATTGAAACATGCTATGTAGTAGTGAATTTCTATTATTGTTCTGTGATGATCATTTATTTAATTTTTATCCATGTTTTGTACTAGTAAATTTTTATAATTGTTTCCGTGAAAGTGATTGAAACATGCTATGTAGTAGTGAATTTCTATAATTGTTCTGTGATGATATTGTTTTTCTATAGTAGATATGTCTGGTAGGAAACGAAGTATGACAGGCATGCCATCCCCATCTCCCGGTGCAGGTGGTAGTGGCACTGCACCGGACTTACGTCCGATGGTAGAAGTTGTTCCGAAAAGTGCCGGGTAAGTATCAATTTTATTTAAAGTATAAGTTTTAAAATCCACTAAACATGTATATCATAACTTTTGCAGGGGCTTTGAGGTGGAGCCATCAGATTATATTCTACAAGTTTCGAGGAAGGCTTTTCAGAGCCGGATGGATAGTTGTTGGCCTCGCTGGGATGACATCCCCCTTCATGTCAAGAATGCAATACATGCTGATTTACTTGTAAGTAGTAGTTTGAATTTCAGTTGTAAATTAATATAATCTATATAACTTAAAATAATTTTAATTTACAGGCTGCAGTCCGCGTTGACCCCGACGACATGGACGTTTTCTTAAATCACTGGTACAAAATAATGAGGAAAAATTACAGATATACATTGTCCAAGGGTAAGAATTCAGGCAAAAAGCCGAAATGGATGGGTGACGATGTATGGGCTGATTTCCTTCGGCTTTGGGACACTCCGGCAGCAAAAGTAAGTAATATATGTTTGCTTTGTTATTTAAATCTAATATAAATCTCGCAAGATATATACGTGATAATTTATCTTAATTTGTAGGAATTATCTACGCGGAACCGAGCTAACAGGAATAAAAATCCTGCATTGCACCGTGGTGGCTCCAAATCCTTTCAGGAGCATAAAAGAGAGCTGGTAATTAAATTTAGAAACCGTGTTTACATTTTATTAAAATATTTTATAATCAGATTAGCAATAATATTTATATATTTTCAGGCCGCGAGATACAACCGCGAGCCCACTATGGCCGAGTTGTTCAAGGTGACGCATGCCGTGGAGAGGACTGATGAAGAATGCAATGTTTCGTACGAGTGGACGGATGACAAATCGCAATCCGTAATGGTAAACTAATTTATTGTTAATAACAATATTTAGTCTTATTTTATTTTCAAAAACTTGAAATTCGATTTTTATCGTGTAAAACAATTGTTTGTAATCACAGGAGAGGTACGAAGCTGAGCGAGCTTGGGTAGCACAGTCCACTGGTCGGGAAGAGCTTACGCTAGAGGAGGCGAACAATATCTGGGATGCTATTTTCGACCCGCCTTCTCGGAACAATGTGCGGTATAGCTATGGAAATCTGGAGGTAAATTTTGACATGTACTAAGATATAAATTTACACATGCATATGAATAGTTAAATAATTTTAATAATATTATACATATATATACTAATATACAAATAATTATGAACTATTTTACAGGCGATGAGATTGCAGAGTGCGTACAGGAGGTCCCAGCAAGAAGAGGAGATTGCTCAGTTGAAGAAAACAGTGGATGAAATAAATGATTGGAGGAAGAGTTTCTTCGAGCAACAGCTGGATGAGTGGATTGCAGGTTATTTGCAACAGCATGGAAGGGTGCCTGGAGAGGATAGCAGCGATGGTCAGGAGTAGGTATGCTTGTTTGCTCATGTTTCAGTTTGGTATATACACATTTTGGTTGGTTTGGTGTATATATATTTTGGGATATTATATACAAATTTTGATGACTTGTAGTTATGTTAACGGTTTGTTTGGGTTAACGGTTTTAGTTGTGGTTGGAGAACTATGCACACATTTTGGTTGGGAAACTATGTACATATTTTGATGACTTGTATTGGTTGACATAATATGTATTGTTGTTGGGATTGTATATGATTTTGTTTGGTTTTGTTGGATTTTATATTGTTTGAATGTATAGTGATGTTATATGATGGATATACAATGGTTATAGTTGATGAATATAGTGTATAGTGGCTGTATGATGGTATTTGATGGTTATTGTTTGAAGTGTATATGGGCTGTGTAAGTGCACAGAATTTTGTTCAGTATAGCGACGGCTGGCGACGACCATTTTGTTCAGACTAGCGACGGCTATTTCGTTCAGATTAGCGACGGCTAGCTACGACCATTTTGTTCAGATTAGCGACGGCTTGCGACGGCTAGCGACGCCAATTAGACGTTGGAAAATTTCCACGTGGCACATTTGCAGTCGCGAGCCGTCGCTATTTATGTGACGGAGCCGTCACTAAAGCCATCGCGATTCTATTGGACGACGAGGTAAGTAGCAACGACATTTAGCATCGGCTTGCGACGGCTAGCGACGGCCGGCGACGGCTAAAAGCCGTCACTATCAGGTGCCGTTCTTGTAGCGATTCGATGGCATGATGGAGAGGTGAAAAAAATCCATACAAATATGTTATATACATGAACAACGGAGTGTAAGAGAAGAATGTTATGATTAATGAGAATAAGTGGAATGTAAGTGTACTGAGATGAGAAGTACGATTGTTGATGGAAGCTTGAATTTTTTTTTTAATGGGGACACCTACATTTTCTATTTCTACCGTTACTTTCCGCAAGTTTTTCCAACTCAGTTGACTTAATAATATCAAAAGTTTGAATTCACCTTCTTAAGCATGATATAATATAGACATAAGAATGTTTTGTAACTTTAAAGTAGTCCCACATCAAGAGCATGTTTTAAAAATATGTATATAAAAAAGCTACTTTTAGTTACTGATTATACATTTGTGATTTGTGATAAAGTAAGTGAGAGTTTATTCGAAGTTTATCATAAATTCACTGATAATTTTATAGTGCTACAAAAAAATACCATATTACATAAATGGTTTTTAATAACTGTTTTTTCATGATAATAGTAATAAACAAATTTTTAACAAATTGTTTTGTATGGCAGTACCAGTAAATGTTAAACGTATTTTTAACAACTATTTGTTTGCGTCAACTGTCATAAACATTTTTTTGACAATTCGTTGGTGTGCTCATGCCGCATCAAGTGATCCTAATATGCTTCCCTGGAAGCAAGAGTTTTTGAGGGAAAATGTAAAATTATCGACATATCATTGCTAAGTCTTAATTTTACATTTTGACCGCTGTACATTTAGCCATTATGACCTGATACATTATTACACTCAAAATAACAGCTGTAGAAGTGGAGTAAATACACATGCAAATCCCGAACTCTTTAGCTACATTTACCTATCATGCTAGTACAAAACAAATTCAACACCAAGGCAGCAACAGTTACAGTTGCAGAAGCTGAGTTGTGGTTGATCATGGCTTTTTTGACATGATGCTTGTTGTGAGCATTGACTATAAGTGTGAGATAGGTTACATGACTTTCAGTGGAAGGTAGGTCGACAAAAGGGAGTTATTGGAAGGTGATGTCAAGGTTGAGGGACTGGGTGTTGTCAATGTAATCTTGGATTGTGGTGGCCCAGCAAGGGATGTCGACCTGGATGAGGGGAATAGTTATGGCGAAAGGGGCATGTGGGTCTTTGAGGATGAGCTTTGAGAACTCTACTATGGAGATGAGGTGCTCTATTCCTAGCGATGATGAGTATACTCTAGCTTTACCCATTGTTGTTTTTGTTCTTTCTTTATAGTTTAATCAATGGATGTATTATGATTTGTGATATATGGTTTCTCTATGGTTATATATAACTAATAGGGCCAAAAAATATGTATTTTTATATACCAACAACGTACGTAATATGTATTTTTTTGTATATGTTACAATCTGGTATTTAACGCTAGTTTCATACACGGTTTGAAAAAATATAAAACTAGCATATTTTTAATGGATCAATGTAAATAGTATAGGCAAAGGAGTCTGTCCTCATAATTTGTGTCTCATGTGCACAAAAATAAGCGAGAATACAAAATATACCATATAAAATCCCCTGTATTCAGTTACAACTAAATGAACAAGGGAATATTGCTTGTCCCTAAAAGTGAGAATTCGGAGAGAACAGTCTGCATGTTATGCGCAAACTCATAGTAAAAAACTCAATAGAATTTAGGTTACCAATTGGTTTTACACGACCACATTTTGTGATACATGATTTTATTATTATTATTACTAGTATAACAGCACAATGGTGGGGAAACCGACCGTTGTGATATTTGATATGAAAGAAAAACATTTTTGTTTAATTTTTTTCTTTATTGCAAAACAAGGTGGGGAACCGACCGGTGCATCATGTTTTCCTTTACCATATTTCAAAGCAGAATGAGAAAGCAGCAAAGAAAATTCAGATGCAAAGCATGAATAAAAATTAGCATGGATTCCAATAACATTTCCACTCTACTTCTATACATTTATTTTTGTTTTCATCAGGACTGCACTTCATAGACAACGCTCAAAATTTATACAATTTCATCTATGAACCAAACCTCCCAAACTAAACGAAGTTTAAAAAAAAATACAAAGAATTAGCTAAAAATCTTTCTTAGATCAACCACAACTACACTGGCATTATCAGAACTACTCCGAGCCAGAGCTAACTTGGTTAGCAACATAGCTGCATCAGAACAGTCCTTCTTTGACCTTGCAGATCTCGATGCCACATCATCTCTGTCTCTTCCAGATATGTTACCATGTAAGCACATCTTTACAATGTCCGAAGCCATCTCGTTGCTCACGACAGCCCATAGACCATCACCGGCTAGAATTAAACATTCATCGTTTTCAGTTCTCTCTGTTATTGTAGCTTATGGTTCTACTATCACATATGGCTTCAAATAGCTATCACCCATTCCATTTTCCATAGCGTTAACAACTAGTATAAATTATGTAAAAGAGAGCATTGAGAACTTAATCTGAATAGTTAACACACCTATGGCACGAGACATAGCAAGCACACTCCATCCCAATGTATAATTCTCCCTCATGACTCCTCTATCCTTTTCAACTCATCTGGTCAATTAGGCTGCATAACAAACAGATTAAGGGCAAATTAGTTATTCGACAGCATCACCGCCATGAGAAAATTGAGATAATTTGGAGTATAAACAAATACCTTATGATCAACTGAAAGTGCAATCGGGCCTTCTCTACACTTACATAGCACGGCTCTAGAATCACCACAGTTAGCTACAATAATCTTACTATCGGACACCGCAGAAACAACAGCCACCAATCTGACATGGTTATAGAGTATTATTTTAATAATCAGGAAAACGAAAGCGGGTCCTTACTAGCTGAAGATGAATACACCCAAAAGTGTGCCTGATGCTATATGTTACCTCCATCCAACTTTAATTTATTTTACATTTTTGGTGGAAGAAGGAGCAGTTTAAGCAGTTGAAATTGAAACTATAGTTTCATACGCTCTGATATAGAAATAATAAAGTGAGCTTTTCTGGATTAATTAACGCTTGACATCGTTATCGAAGTGTTTAGTGACAAATATACCATGGCTATAGTAAACAAATCACTAAAAACTCATAATTATGAATGAATTAAAAGTAAATCATGGTTCTTTTCCAAATAATATTAGTAAAAGTCTTCTTTTACAACATGCAAAATTGAGTAAAGTGTTGAATTTATTCTCTTCCTAATGCAAAGTACATATTTGTCATTTTAATAGGAAAACCATTTACATTCAAAATTAATAAGGACATCTGATTAGAAAAATCATTTTTGATCACTATTCACCTAATTAAATGAACACAATCCTAAATCCTAATTAGTATACTTTTTGAAAAACAAAAATGGATAAGCTCTTTTGTATTCGAGCATAATAATATTAATATCTAAAATTGTGAGAACCTGGTGATGTAGATGCAGTAAACTGTGATGGCATGAACCAAATATGAAAGTGTTGATAATGATGTATGAAAGAGTAAATATAATAATGAAACAAATTGTAAATAACTTACATCGGAGCGGTAACAGCTGCAAAATTTGTCTTTGTATCCTCGAAGCAGGATTTCATCCATCTCGAAAACAAAATGCCCAAATTCCTGCTCTTCTTATCCAATAACATATCTTTATCATTTACAATACCATATCATTGAATACTACACCTTAAATAACAATACCGTATCAATGAATACCACATCTTAATTAACAATACCATATCATAAAGAATACGAAAATCATATCTTAACTCAAAATACCAAATTAAAATTCAGAATTTGAATCTGGATGCACTGATAATCAGAAATCAATAATATTCTACATGTATTATAAATATTGCTAACAATAATCATCAAATAACTCAGATAGCTATTACCCTAGGGTTTAGGTATTAGATTGATGGTATGAGAGGAAAACGATGGCAAGGTCGGTTGCAGCATCGACCACTGACGATGCAAGGAAGGTCGTAGCATGTGATGTTGAGGATGCAAGGCCGGTTGCAACATTAGATGGTGGGAGGCTGATCATGGTGGGAGGATCGGTTCGTACTGGGTTAGGGATCGAGAAGAGGAGTATGTGGAACAATCTTTCGTATTGGGTTAGAGTTTTATTTGGTTTATGGAGAAATAAAGAGGAGACGGAAGGGGAAGATTGACCGGAAAGAACGGATGTGAAATTTTCAAAGTGAGAATATGCGGTGATGAAGAGAAAATTCGGCGGAGAAGGAAACGGGGAAAAAACGAAACAGGGGGAATGTTTTTTTGGCTTCAGGAAAATTGATTTTGGCCAGTGGAAGTAAGCAAACCTCCCTACGGTCGGTTTGATTATTTTTGCATGCTTAATCGTAACCAACAGGGAAAATCCATTTAGTGTTGTTTTTCAACTTTTCAATTTTTTTAATCAATACATAAACTTAAAATGTCAATAGAGTCAAACCGTCACGAGTTAAGGTTTAAGGTTTTGATGGTTTGACTAGTTTAGTCGAATAAGTGAATTTTTTTTCAAAAATTTGGACATTTAATTACAAGCTATACACAAAATGTTCAAATAAAAATGCTACGCAAACAAGCTGAAAAGGCCTTCAATGTCTGCAACATACGTTGTGTATTGTTACAATGCACAATTACACCAACATAACTACAGTTTTGTATGCAGTAACAATGTATAATTACACTAGTTTAGTGATGACAAACTTAACGAATCAATAATGGTCTCGGAGGAGCGTGCAGCGGTAAAGAACGAAGTGATTGACTTTATTATTCAGATTTAGGGACGACGATGGATTTTGCAATATAAATTTATTTATTCTTTTCAAAGCATTACAAATGATTAGAATGATAGAGAATTGCGTGATAAAAAAGTAAGGAGAAATTAAAAGAACCGCTTGAATTTAACATGACAAATCCATGTTTTTTGATATTTCAAGAAAATTTTCTACATTATGTACATTTTTCTTGTGCATCAATGTGAATATTTAAACTAGGATCGTATGCCATTCCTGAATTTTATGTTATTCATCCAAATGTTGTAACGTAAAACGAAATTTCTCGATGATTTAAACAATAGATAAAACATGTATTTTATATCAGTATAAATCGTAGTTATCATGATCGGGCCGTGAGTCAATCATACCGACTGAGGTTTAAGTTTTTTATTTTTCAGTTGATCAGTACGTCGAAACCATGAATTTTTTATTTTCGAAAATTTATACATCTAA
The DNA here is from genome assembly GCA_030765085.1 of Allium cepa. Classification (NCBI taxonomy): domain Eukaryota; kingdom Viridiplantae; phylum Streptophyta; class Magnoliopsida; order Asparagales; family Amaryllidaceae; genus Allium; species Allium cepa. The sequence continues at coordinate 917,885,520 of CM060928.1, forward strand.
ATATAAACTAGAAAAAAAATATTGGGAAAAATGCTTAGTTGATGACATATAAAGGGTCATTAACGTCTGCAACCATAGATCCGCAATCAAATTTGTTTACTGATACAGTTCAGAATTACTGCAATTTTGCAATGTTGTTGTTGCACAACTTCACCAACACGATTGATTTTTTGCACGCTGCAGCAGTGCGCAACAACAGAAACTTAGTGGCTGCGAACTTGACTAAATATTCAGTGATCTTGGAGGAACTTACAACTGAGAAGAATAAAGCTTATTGTTAAAATTTTGGGATAATAAAGATTTTTATAATGTAAATTTGTTTTTTTCTTTGAAAAAATATAGAGACCGATGCAGTAGGAAAATAATGGTTAAACAAAAAACCATGGTTCAATTAGGTAAAATGGATGGATCGGCCGTTGGTTCAAAGGCCCAAACTTTGGATCAAGCACAACTGAGTTCTGATTGAGTCCCAGGTCGAAATGATCCACAGTTTAGGTTATTTGCGGTCCAACCATGTTTCGGTTCGTTCAGTCATCATAACACCGGTATAAGTAGTCAAAAATTAGTAGAGACGGTTACCTGCTCAATTAAACCGGATCAATGCTGGTATCCAAAAGCTGTCAAGCATTCAATAATTGATATTCACAATAGTGCAATTGAAAAAGAATAGTTAGTGGTGAGAAATTGATAATAAACAATACAAAACAACTTGGAACAAAAATGATTAGGCATCTTGAAGCAGAAAATGCATTTGTTGCTTTCAACAGCACCAAATAGCTGAAATGTCTGCCAAGATGCTTTATTTGATTTTTAAATTTGATTAGATTGAAGCTTTCTAATTGAGGACAACGATACAATGATGATACTTATACACTTGTAAAATATATTTAATTTTAACAAATAAATACCTTCTTTGCAACTTCATTTTCCTCTCCGAGTCTTTTATACATTGTTTCCTTCTCCTTCATCCACATTCATCATAGCCCAAATTCATCATGATTTGACATAAAGTGAATATGAAAATATCAATTATTAATCAGCATACCTTCGTATAAATTTTAGGCATGTCTTTCAATTGCTTTATGATCAACATGAAGATTGAACTCTTGAACGTCCGTTAGAAACCATCTTCCTTTCTTAGGAAGCGGAATATGATCTCTGCCAAGAATACATATTTATATTTATATTCATACTCACAATAATGATGCATTCTTGATCATTGATACTATGCGAAAATACTAACACTTTCAGTATTGGTTGTGCTTTGTAGAGTCTTTGTCGAGCCTCTTCTCTCTCCATCCTTTCTTTCTCTTCTATCTTTTTCTGCAGCATGGAGGATCAAGCTCTCAAACTGGAAACCATCGGGTTTATTGCATGGTTTTGGTTGAGGTTTTGTTGGTACGTAGCATTACATATTCGATATTTAAGTACAAGAATGAGTACGGTATATAGATGTGTGAATGTATTAACATCAATAACTAGACAATTTTTTTCTTTTAAATAACCAATAAACTACTAATTACAGTGGTAAAACATTTTTGTATGCAACTAAAGTTCACCTAAATGAAGAATAAAAACCCTCTTCTTCTTAAAATAACTTATCAAACGTATCAGTTAGTACTAAATGGAGGACCAGCATTTCATCAGCAACAAAATGAAACACTTGAGGAGCTGTTACTTGAGGTTATGTTTTGCAATGGCGAACAATCCAAGATCAGCTTTGCTGTTAAGAATGTGGGTATTTTTTTTGAACAAAACTAGTAAACGCTGATCTTAATGGACTTAAATGATTATCAAGTTTATACTACACATAAAATGTACCCACCTTCTTGTTCTATGGTTTAGCCTTCCCTCTAGCTCTAACTCCTCGGAACATTTAATCCTGCATGAAAGAAAGCAAAAAAATAAACAAAATCAATTTATAGAATATATCTATGAATGGAAGAATTTATATCATACATTTAAGCTGCACCCGCAATGATGTTTCATGATGAGGAGGTTCAGACTAGTTTGATTTGTTTATTAAGCTTCTGCCCGTTACGTGTAGTTTGCATTATAGATGGAGGGGGTGCGCGGATTGAATGTATTAAAGTCCCACGTCCTAGAATATTTTTCTTGGTATATATATGAAATTGTTTGCACATAACATTGGCGACTTTTTTGCGTAACATTAGATATTATCTGCTCCAGGTTCCGAGACTACAGCAGCAGAACAGAAACTCCTAGGAAAATTAAGACATCCAAAATCCATATTTTTTCTCTGTTAACCCGGCACCCGACTCTTACTTCACTAATATCTCCTCTGTCAAAGACGCTTAACTCCACCCACGATCAAGAAGAGCTATTAAAAATCTCTTTATCTGTCACTTCCGCCATACTCTTTAAACTCTAAGCCATATCCAACTCCACTGTTGTCACCTCCAACGACACCAGGTTGGAAATGTCATCCAACTCTGCAAAAATCTATTTGAAAGTGTGATCAATTCCATCCTGGACTTAATCGATGACTGGGTCGTTGACAGAATCCACGACATAAGAACGTGGCTGAGCACCGCGTCCGCATATGAGGAAACCTGCGTGGACGGGTTCGAGGGCACGACCAGAGGCATAAAGTCAAAGACATGACATATGAAATAGTAATATCTGTTGAGAGACTGAAATGCTTGCTGATGTGTCATTGTGAAGGAGTTGACTATGTGTATATATATACTGTGTTTGTCTTGAATAGTTAAAAGGGGAAATTCATTTTTATTTTCCAGTTTAAAACGTTTTTCTTCCCCAATTATCAGATCTGATCCAAAATTAACATGGTATCAGAGCTACCAACACCACCACCTCCCCTTCCACCACCGTTTCAATCTTTAGCTACCTCAACATCTACCGATCTTCCCTCACTCACCTCTAACGATGAACTTTTTCTGCATCATTCCGATCATCACAATTATGTTCTCTCAACCGTTCCTCTCTCAGATCGCAATTATAGTCATTGGCGGCGTTCGGTTGAAGTTTCTCTGATGGCAAAAAATAAATTAGGGTTTATGACCGGTCTTTGTGTTCGACCAGTTGATAATCCGACTCTCGCATCTCAATGGGATCGATGCAATAATATGGTAATTTCTTGGTTATTACACTCTGTTGAAAAGGATATTGCACAATCAATTCTGTATTATCGATCTGCTTCTGCAATTTGGTGTGATCTTGCGGTTAGATTTGCTCGATCTAATCGAACTCGTCTTTTTCAAATTCAAAAATCGTTATCCACACTAACTCAAGGTACCTCTTCAATTTCATCTCATTATACTAAATCGAAAACTCTGTGGGATGAATACACTTTACTGCTTGAAGATCGTGTTTGTGTGTGCGGATCTGGAGCCTTGATTCATGATATTCTTCAAGATCAGCAGGTTGTACAATTTCTTGCAAGTTTGAATGATTCATACAATTCTGTGCGTGCACAAATTTTAATGATTCAACCACCTCCGTCTCTAAATGAAGTTTACAAACTATTATTGCAAGAAGAAGAGCAACGTGAACTAGGTAATAAACAAACTCCATTTAGATCCTCTTTGTCTGATCTTACTTCCGCATTAGCTTCTCAATGTTTTGTTGATTCTAAGAATCCAAATAGAGGCAGTCATACCTTTTCTCGAGGTCGTGGTGGTGCTGTCAAATATGGTAGAGGATCTCAATATTGTGATCATTGTAAACTTGGTGGCCATACAGTTGATAATTGCTAGAAATTGCATGGACATACTTTGTTTTGTGATTTTTGCTCGTTGGGAGGTCATACTGCAGAGAAATGCTGGAAAAAGCATGGATATTCACCAGGCAAAGGTCCTCGAACAGCAGCTGCTGCAGCATCATCGAAGGACTCACCAGTGGCAACAACTCAATCTGGATTTACAAATGAGCAGTATAATCAACTTCTAGCTTTATTGAAGAATAATGCTGTGCCACCTGAATCAACTGCTTTTTTGGCTGGTAAGAATTTCTGCTTTATTTCCTCAGAATCTAAACCGGTTTGGATCATTGACAGTGGAGCTACAGACCACATGACTCCTCATCTAAATTTATTCACTCATTATTTTTTTTTTGCCTAAACCAATACTTATCACTATGCCTAATGGTAAAACATGTAATGTTCTACATACTGGTACAATTGTTCTTTCTACCTCATTAACCTTGAATAACGTTCTGCACGTACCAGATTTTTGTTTCAATCTTGTTTCTGTATGTAAACTCATGACAAAAAAGGACACTAATGTTCTTTTTACTTCACAATTTTGTTTCCTTCAGGACCGTTTGATGAAGAAGCCACTATTGATTGGTAGTGAGATCAAAGGCCTTTATATTGTTAATGTTGATGCTAACAGTAAGCATGTTCCTACTGTATTTTCAGTTTCAAATAAATCTTTGAATAATAATGTTGTAAAAGATGTTTCAATGTTGAACTCATCTGTAACATCTCATATGAATGATACTACTTTACCTTTTGCTTCCTCTGTTGCTCTAAAAAATAATGGCCTTGAACTATGGCATTGTAGGCTTGGTCATATACCTTTTGTTCAACTTAAACATATCAATGTTTTTGATTCTTCTATTAAACCTTCTCATTTATGTAAAATCTGTCCACAAGCCAAACAACACCGAAATACTTTCCCCACTTCCATCACAAAAGCTGATAAACCATTTGATCTCATACACATTGATACTTGGGGTCCATATAAACATGTTACTCACAATGGTTTTAGATATTTTTTAACTATTGTGGGTGACAATACTAGATGCACATGGACATTTCTTATGTCTTCCAAAAGTGATCCACTCACTGTTTTACAGAATTTTCACACTCTAATTTTCACACAATTCCAATCCAAAATTAAGATCATTAGGTCCGACAATGCAGCTGAATTTTGCGGATCTAATGCTTTAAAGTTTTATTCTCTTAATGGCATAATTCATCAAACTTCTTGTGCATACACTCCTCAACAAAATGGAGTTGTTGAAAGAAAACACAAGCATCTCCTTGAAGTTTCTAGATCTTTACTTTTTCAATCTAACTTACCTTTACAATTTTGGGGAGAATGCATATTAACTGCCACATATCTTATAAATCGTACACCACTACCATCTCTTCAATTTCGTTCTCCTTGCTTTCAACTTTTCAACAAATTACCAGATTACTCTTTTCTAAGGACATTTGGTTGTCTTTGTTTTGTTTCTACAATATCTCCAGGAAGAGATAAATTTCAAACCCGTGCAAAATCATGTGTTTTTATTGGCTATTCATTTGGAATTTTTTTTATAAAGCATTAGATCTTGCCACACATAAAATCATTGAATCAAGAGATGTCATTTTCATGAATTCAATTTTCCATTCCATATAAAACCATATTCACATCCCATTACTTTACCTACAATTCAAATTGATTCTTCAGATTTTATTTTTACACCAATTCAAACTGACATTCCACACATCATCCTATCTTCTACTCAAAATAATATAGTCAATGATTCATCAAATTCTGACAGTTCAAGCCTAGTTATGACAGATACAAGACATGTCTTACCTAATCTTACTCCTCAACCATTTTTAAGAAAATCGTCTCGGCAACACAGAAAACCAACTTACCTTCAGGACTATATTTGTAATATCTATTCTTCTTCTCTACCTTCTTCTCATTTTTCTTTTCTTTCGACTATTGCTTCTTATCATGAACCCTCTTCATATCTTGATGCTTCAAATGATCCAAATTGGCTTTTAGCAATGAAAAATGAAGTAGATGCTCTTCAGTCAAATGACACTTGGGATTTAGTTAAGCTTCCAGCAGGTAAAACTCTAATTGGTTGCAAGTGGGTTTTTAAAGTCAAACTTAAAGTGGATGGCTCTTTACAAAGGTACAAAGCTAGATTAGTAGCTAAGGGTTTTACACAAAAACATGGATTGGATTTCCATGAAACGTTTTCTCCATTTGTCAAAATGACAACCATTCGAACTATTCTTGCTGTTGCAGCCTCAAAAAATGGCAAATTCATCAACTTGATATCAATAATGCTTTTCTTCATGGGGATTTATATGAAGAAGTTTACATGTTAATGCCTGAAGGAATTCCAAATCCTAATCATCTTGTTTGCAAACTCAAGAAGTCCATTTATGGACTTCAACAAGCATCACGACAATGGTTTCACAAACTTACATCAACCCTACAATCTCGAGGATATTCTCAATCTAAGAATGATTATTCTTTCTTTACCAAGAAAAGATCTGGTTTAATAACCATATTAGCTGTTTATGTGGATGATCTTTTACTAACTGGTTCAGATTCTTCTGAAATTGACGATTTAAATACTTTTCTACATGCCACCTTTAGTATTAAAGATCTTGGTTCTCTTCACTATTTTTTAGGACTTGAAATTAATCATACTACTTCAGGTATTGCAATGACACAGCACAAATTCACAATTGAGCTACTAAATTCTAGTGCTATGAATTTTCCTAAATGTTCTCCGACTCCATTGCCTATTCATCTAAAATTAAACAACACAGATGGTGATCTTCTAACAGATCCTACAAAATATCGAGTTCTAATTGGCAAACTCAATTATCTTACGCATACTAGACCAGACTTGAGCTTTGCAGTTCAGACTTTGAGCCAGTTTATGCAAAATCCACGGATTCCTCATTTTGAAGCTTTGAAGCATACACTTTCTTATGTACAAGGCACTGCAGGTAATGGTATACTATTAAACGGCTATGACAAACCTGTATTGCAAGCTTTTTCAGATTCAGACTGGGCAGCTTGTCCCATGACAAGAAGATCTGTTACTGGATATATTATTTTACTTGGTTCTTCTCCTATTTCATGGAAATCCAAGAAACAAGCTAGTGTCTCGAAGTTCAGCTGAAGCAGAATATAGGGCTATGGCACAGGCTGCTACAGAGATAACATGGTTGGTCAGATTGTTACAAGAGCTACAAGTTGAGCCAATCAAACCAATCACATTATATTGTGATAATCATTCAGCCATGCATATTGCCAGGAATCCAGTTTTTCACGAAAGAACTAAGCACATAGGGGTGGACTGTCACTTTACAAGAGATAAAGTTATGGAAGGATTATTACATCTTGCATATATTCCATCATCAGAACAATTAGCTGATGTATTCATCAAGATTTTATCATCACACCAACAGAATCATATTTTGTCCAAGCTGGGTTTGCATCAGTCCCCAGCTTGAGGGGGGTGTTGAGAGACTGAAATGCTTGCTGATGTGTCATTGTGAAGGAGTTGACTATGTGTATATATATACTGTGTTTGTCTTGAATAGTTAAAAGGGGAAATTCATTTTTATTTTGCAGTTTAAAACGTTTTTCTTCCCCAATTATCAGATCTGATCCAAAATTAACAATATCCATGATAAAAATTTATAACAACTTCTGGAAATATCAATTTTTGAACAAGAACAGAAACTCATGGGAAAATTAAGACATCCAAAATCCATAGTTCTGCTCCGTTAACTCGGTACCCGACTCTTGCTTCACTAGCATCTCCTCCGTCAAAGACACTTAACTCCACCCTTGATCCAGAAGTGCTATTAAAAATCTCTTTACCGGTCACTTCCGCCACACTCTCTAAACTCTAAGCCGTGTCCAAGTCCACTGTCGTCACCTCCAACGACACCAGGCTGGAAAACGTCATCCAACTCTGCAAAAATCTGTTTGAAAGTGTGATCAATTCCATCTTGGACTTAATCGACAACTGGGTCGCTGATAGAATCCATGACATAAGAACGTGGCTGAGCACTGCGTCCGCCTATGAGGAAACCTACATGGATGGGTTCAAGGCGCGAACTAGAGATATACAGTCACAGACATAATGCATGAAATGGTTATATCCATGATAAAATTTTATAATAACTTCACGCATATGTAATTGGTCCAGAAAGTTATAGAAGTCTAGCTCTGTAGATAAGAGTACCTATCTTCACATTGTATTCACTAGTTAATTCTTTATACCACTACAAAACATGAAACCATGTGAATTAACGAAATATATGTCTAAACTTCTCCACATCACATACGGCTTGTTCTCAAATTTTCCTTGCCAATTTATTTTACTACCAATTGTAATCTCTTAAGTTGTTGATGGGCAGACTGTAATAAGATTAAGTAGGTATACATCTTCCTTTCTTTATTAGTCATGTTATCATTGGTTATCAATCCTCATTTTCTGACTAAAGAAATGTGCGTGTTTGTCGAGAAAATAACAATGATAATGATGTAAGTATATAGACTATGGCGGATCTTCTTAACTAGATCCATGCAAAAGAGCGTGCACTACTTGCACAACATGCGGTTGTGTTTCAAAAAGAAAATATAGCTGCCACAAATCTTGCTCTTTTTATGATGCCTTGGCTACTTATAGAAGCATAATTAAATTTCCTTCGTTACTTAAGGATCAATGCATTATCGTATGTATTTCAGTAGAATAATTGCACTTGAAATACAATCTAAACTGTGTAATTTATGATTAAATTAAGATGGTACTGCAACTTCTTGTGCTTTTATTAGTTTATTTGTGTGGCGATGAATTGTTTTACAAGTGAATTGGATATTTCACTATACTTTGAATTTCATATTTTTAGTTGACCATAAACATGAACACAAAAATGATGACCTAAAACACTAAAGAACAGAATCGAAGTTACTAAAATCAGGGACGGATGTATGCACAACATTACTTGAGCTACAGCCTGGGTGCTATTTTCTTAAAAAAAAAATACTATGTATTATTCAGACCAATATAATTAGAACCCAGTAACCACTTACCACTGGTCCACTACCTATGCATTCATTCAATTGATATCAAACTCCTACTCAGCAGTCAATTAATTACACACGTTACTTTTCACTTTTCTTCTCAGCACAGCTGCACAAGCAACAAAAAATTTCATTCAGTTGTTCAAGCTACAGTTTTTGATCCGTTCAAGGCTTCAACCTGTTGTCTTTGTGGTAAATTTATCATTTTTTTGTGTTCTAATTCCCTTTTGTTCATTAATGTCTCATCTTATTTTCATAAAATTGTTGCAAACTTCAAATTATTTGTCATATTGTAATCAATTTTTATCCTAATTTGCTCATTTTTTTTATTCCATTCAATTGAAACAATTTGTTGAATCTATTACCTTTCTTTTGATGTAGTCAAAATTACTATTAGAGAACTAAAATATAAAATTCTAATTTTTTATTAGCATAATTATTACTGTGTGTGATTTAATTTTATGTTCATGTCAATTGTTAGAAACCAAAAATTAATGTGTTTCATTTATTTTTGATTTTATTTTTAAAAAAAATTATGCAACTTAGGTATTTTTTTTAAGGTAATGTCAAACTCAAAGTCTAGCAAAACTTTATTGTCGTTTTACAGGTTAAAAGGAGATAACACTTTGGATCCAAAAAATGAAACTTCTACAAGCTCTATCGAACAACGTCCTTGCAAAATACACAGAACCATAGTAGATAATGGCGGAGATCATTTTACAAGAGATCCGAGGAGGCGTCAACAAATATGGAAAGAACATGTAAATGATAGAGATGAAATTCGAAGAAAATATCTTAGATTGGGACCATTTCAACCACTTCTTGACATTTATCCACCAACATAAGATGGAAAACAACTCCGTCGGTTTAAAAGTAGTTGGTTTAAAAAATATCCATGGATTGAATATTCGATTGAATGCAATATGGTCTTTTATTTATATTGCTTCTTATTTGAAAGTAATCTGCCAACACGTGCATCATTTACAGTTGATGGGTTTCAAAGTTGGAAAAGAGTGGAAGGAGTTAATTGTGCATTTTTGCAACATGTAGGAGGGTTGGGTTCATCCCATTTGTGTACCGTTAAGTCCGCAGATGATTTAATGAATCATTCTTTGCATATCAAAAGAGTATTTGATGCACAATCAAAAGAAATGGTTAAGAGAAATCAACTACGCCTTAAAACATCTATTGAATGCGCCCGATGGCTTGCTTTGCAATCATGCTCTTTTAGAGGTAATGATGAATATCTTGAATCTAAAAATCGTGGAAACTTTATAAGTTGATAAAGCTCTCGGCAAAATGTAGTGAAGATATATCTAAAGTGGTTTTGGAAAATGCTCCGGGAAATGCAAAGTATACTTCGCCTACTATTCAAAAGGAAATTTTAACTATTTTAGGTGATAAAATAAGAAATAAAATTCGAGAAGAAGTTGGAGATGGAAATTTTTGTATTTTGGTCGATGAAGCACAAGACACTTCTACCAAAGAGAAAATGGCTATTGTCTTAAGATTTGTTAATAATGGTGGTTTAGTTCAAGAACGTTTTTTTGGGATTGTTAGTGTTGAAGATACCACATCATTGACTTTGAAGAATGAAATATCAAAAGTTCTTTCTCTTTATAATCTTGGAATTAATAAAATAAGAGGACAAGGGTATGATGGTGCAAGCAACATGAGAGGAGCAAGGAACGGTTTGCAAGCATTATTCCTAAAAGAATGCCCATATGCATATTATGTACATTGTTTTGCCCATCAACTACAACTTGCATTGGTTTCTGCTTCAAAAGATGTTCAAGATATTTGGTTATTCTTTTCAAAATTGAGTATTATTGGTAACCTTGTTGATGCTTCTCCTAAGCGTCATAGCGAATTACAATCAAGTCAAGAAACAGAGATTGCCAATAAAGTAGCACTTGGTGAAATTGAAATAGGCCGTGGAGCTAACAAACTTAAGACATTACAACGAGCTGGAGCTACCCGTTGGAGCTCTCATTTGAGTTCCGTAAGTAGTTTATTGATCTCTTTTCTCCTTCCTGTGATATAATTAAGAACATATGAGAAAGTCGAGATATGAAACCAAATAAACATGCTGAAGCAAAAGGTGCCTACCTCGCTATGACTTCATTTGAGTTTGTTTTCATTCTTCATTTGTTGAATGAGATATTAAGTATCACGGATGTGCTTTGTAAATCTTTTCAACTAAAAGCGCAAGATATTGTAAATGCTATGAACCTTGTCACCACTACAAAAACACTCCTTCAAAAGCTAAGAGACAGAGGTTGGCTTGCTTTCTTGAAGAAAGTGGAAGAATTTTGTAAGAAATGTTTCATTGACATACCCGATACGAATATGTCTTACAAAATTGGCACATCTCTCTCTTGTCAACAACATGATGATATTAATATTCTCCATCATTATCATATTGACATCTTTAATGTTGCTATTTATTTTCAAATAGTTGAGTTGAACACTAGATTCTCTGAAGGAGCAATGGAGCTACTAATCCTTATCACTGCTTTGGATCCAAGAGATGCTTATAGATCGTTAAAAATTGATGACATTTGCATTCTAGTAGAGAAGTATTACCCGCAAGATTTCACATTCCAAGAGATACATATATTAAAGTGTCAACTACAACATTATGAGCTTGATATTCCATCTCATCCAAGTTTTCAAAATCTATCAACTATCTCCGAGTTATGCAAACAATTATTTGAGACAAGAAAGAAAGACATTTATTATTTGGTTGATCGATTGATTCGTCTTATTTTAACTCTTCCAGTTTCCATGGCAACGACGCAGCGAGCTTTTTCGCCTATGAAAAATGTTAAAAGTATTCTACGTAACAAAATGGGTGATGATTTTCTTGAGAATTGCATGATTATCAATATAGAAAGGGAACTTGCTGAAGATAGATTTGGATCCGGTAGTTTGTGACTTCAACTCATGTAAAGAGCGTAGAGTACAACTTGTCTAGATTAGCGTGTCTACCTTTTGTATTTATCTAAGTCACGCATGAAATATACATGAAAGTCTCATGTTTTTGTAAGCTTTCACTAGACATGATTAAAAATTAGTTGTTACAATTTTTTATATTGCTTAGCTTTATTTTTCATTTCTTTCATATCTTTTTTATTAGCCCAGGTCACAATAAAATCCTAGCTCCATCTCTGACTAAAATCATTGGATCAAAAATCTAATAACTAACAGCTTTTAAAATACCTACTGTATTCTACAGGGTTAAATTTACCATAATACGCTATAACTGTTAAAATGCATCAGATTTCTAGAAGCCAATAGCTGTTTATTATTTAAGGGATTTAAACCAATTTTGAACCTACGTAGATGATTCTAATCTTACCACTGTACATATACTTATTTTCAAAACACATAAAGATCAATATAAAACCAGCTTCGTCGTGCACCAAATATCCTCATCGCATGAAAATTCTTCCAATGCAACACACCCTTCTTTAGTTCGCCATTATCTACTCCAACTTCAGAAATCACAGCCGCAATATTCTCCTCTTTCACAACAATAATAATTTTCAAGTGAATAGGTTAAATGATGGTATGTTTGATCGATCCATAGGCGCCATGTATGTATATTTTGCTTGCTCCCTTCTGAATGCATTATGACTCAACTCTTTGTATTAATTTTATATCGATTCCTAGTTGCCTGTATATTAGTAGAGTTGAGATATGACAAAACCACTCACTTGAAAGATTGACTTAACATGCATGATTTTGAAGTGCTTCTGGAATTTGGTAATGTCAATATTGCATAAGAACACAAACTCAACGAAGATTAATACACCCAAAATCTTAGTTTCATCCTAACCATAGTTTTGCTTCTTAACCTCGTACCCCCACTTGTGCTTCACCAGCATCCCCTCCGTCAGAAACGCCAACTCCACCCACAACCCAGCGGAGCTATTCAAAATCTCCTTATTTCAACTAGCTTCTACATTAGACACTGTCATTGTAACCTCCAATGACGCCAGGCTCCAATCACCTCTGCAGAAACCTGTTCCAAAGCGTGATCAAGTCTCTGGCACTCGGCAACCACATCCTTAACAGAATACCAAATTACCAACATAAGAACTGTTGAATTTGGATGATTCAAATGTTCATTAAAAGGGAAAGAAATTAATTAATTGATTCAATCAAATCAATTAATTTAGCTGATATATGGAAGGATATTTTAAGGAAACTAATTAATTAGTAAATCAATTAATCAGTCTGCTATATGAAGAAATAAATTATTAGGCATGGAGAATAAAGGAAAGATATGAAAACGAAGATCACGCCATCTATTTATACTAAAATCAAATCACGCAAATTGGAAAGATATCTGCGTAATCAGGAAATTGATTTGCTTAATCTCCAAGCAACCCTTCATTATCAAGTCTATATAAATGAAGGAACTTTATCTTCATATGAACAAGCAAGTGTAGTATCCACCATTATTCTTTCCTCTTTCTTTTGTACTCTCTTCTTTAGTGAAATAAAAAGTTGTTGGGTCTCCGTGGACGTAGGATATTCATATCTGAACCACGCTAAATCTTCCTGTCTTCTATTTCTGTTATTTTTCTGTGAGACTGCATAATTCTTTTTAAGTGTCATTGATATCTAAATAGGCAATACTAGATTCTGAACAAATAAACCGCTTCCGCTCAAATAAAAAAAAAAATCACTATAGTTTGGTATCGGAGCTAGTGTTATTGTTTCTGTTTGGATATTAATGGCTACTTCTAGTAAGTCTGTTGGCAGATCTGGTGTCAATTATGGAGTAACACGTTTTGACGGAAAAGGAGATTTTGGTACTTGGAAGATGAAGATGGAGGCTTTATTGAAGAAGGAGAAGACTTACAAGGTTGTTTCTGCGCCTGAGAAATTGAAAGATATTGATGCAGCTGATTTGGAAGAGATGGAAGATGAAGCTCTTACAACAATTCAGTTGAGCCTTTCAGATGAAGTTCTTAGAGAATTCTCTCAAAAGAAGACGGCGAAAGAACTATGGGATGCATTATCGGATGCATATCAAGACAAGTCTCTCACTAATCGGATTATTCTTCAGCAACAACTTTATTCGTTCAAGATGAAGCCTGGAGCTGATCTCATGGAGCATGTAGATGCTTTGACGACTTTGATTATGAACCTGAAGGCAGCGGAAGTTGATATTACTAATGAGGCTCAAGCTGTGATCCTCTTATGTTCCTTTCCTAAGGAGTATACTGCTTTTGTTAATTCCATGATTTATGGCCGCAGTAAAATTAGCCTATCTGATGTAAAGGCTGGTCTTCATAACGAAGTATTAAGAGGTAGATTGGCGAGCACTAGCTTGGATAGTGATACTGAAGGCTTATCTGTTCAGAGAGGTAGAGGCCAAAGCAGGACGAAGAAAGGTGGAGGACGGAATTATTCACGGTCTCAATCTAGGGGGCCTAAGAATTTGACTTGCCATTATTGTAAAAAACCAGGGCACTTCATAGCACAATGTCCCAAGCTTGAAGGTAGAAGAAAAGATCCAAAGCAAGCTTCAGCTTCTACAGCAGAGAAATCAGATACAGAAAGTGACACCGATGTATTTACAGCTTCTGGCTCTTCTGGGAAGAGCAACTTATGGCTGATTGATTCTGGCGCATCCTATCATATGACACCTGATAGGAACTGCTTTTCCACTTACCGTGAAACTGATGGAGGAGAAGTTCTGATGGGCAATGATGCTTCTTGCCGTATGGTGGGTGTTGGTAGCGTGATGATTAGGATGTTTGATGGTGTTATTCGTACGATCACCGATGTTAGACATGTACCTGATTTGAGGAGGAGCTTGATTTCTGTTGGGGCATTAAGTAGACTTGGCTTGAAGATTGTAGTGGAAGGAGAGAAAATGAAGATATCGAAGGGTTCCATGATTGTTATGAGAGGTGTGAGGGCAGGAAATCTTTATCTACTAAAGGGCACTACTGTAATTGGTGAATCGACTTCTGTTACATCCGTTGATTCGGATTCTTCTAGATTATGGCACTTACGGATGGGTCACATCGGTGAGCGCAGCATGGATGAGTTGAGAAAACGAGGATTGATTGATGGAGTTCATCATTCAAAACTTGATTTTTGTGAAGAATGTGTTCTTGGAAAGCAGACGAAGATTTCTTTTGGTACAGGAGAGCATAAAGCAAAAGCTGTCTTGGAGTATGTTCATACAGATGTCTGGGTCCCTCCCCTTGTCCGTCTTTAGGTGGAGCCAGATATTTTGTTTCATTTATAGATGATTTCTCTCGTAAAGTATGGGTATACTTTCTTCAGTCAAAGAGTGAAACCTTTGCCAAGTTTCGGAAGTGAAAATCTATGGTTGAGAAGCAGTCAGGGAAGAAATTGAAAGTTCTCCGTTCAGATAATGGCGGTGAATTTGTATCACAGGAATTCATCGACTATTGTGAGTCTGAAGGCATTAAGAGGCATTACACCACACCAGGCGACCCTCAGTCCAATGGAGTTGCAGAAAGGATGAATCAGACATTATTGGAGAGAACAAGATGCCTTAGACTGACTGCTAAATTGAAGAAGGGATTTTGGGCTGAAGCTTTATCTATGGCGGCTTTCCTCATCAACCGCACACCTTCCACTGCCATAGATATGAAGATCCCTGAAGAAGTATGGAAAGGAGAGCCTGTCAGCTATTCATTTCTCAAAGTGTTTGGTTGCCCAGCTTATGTGCATGAGAGCAAAGGGAAGCTGGAACCTAGAGCTCGCAAGTGTATTTTTCTAGGTTACAGGAGAGGAGTGAAAGGATATAGGTTGTGGTGTCCTATTAGCAAGAAGATCGTTATGAGCAGGCATGTGACTTTTGATGAGAAGACTATGTTGAAGGTGGAGCCTTCCTCATCGGATGACAATGAGAGGACATGTGAAGAATACCAGACACAAAGCAAGTCATCTGTTGATTCTTTCCATAGACGTTCAAATGGTGTTTCCGATGACACCGTGGTTGATGAGGATAATATCGATATTGGTACAGAGGATCAAACTCAAGGTGGAGCTCATTCGGAACCTAGGCCTGTCAGACAAAGAAGAAAGCCTAAGTGGCTTGATGAGTTTGTTGGATTGAGCATCGAAGATATTAACTTCGATGATATGGCAACATATGCTTTGAATGTTGTCCATGATGAGCCCTGTGATTATAGAGAAGCCATCGCATCAGTTAACGGTTCCAGTTGGTTAGTTGTTATGGAGGAGGAGATTGAATCATTGCAGAGAAATCATACTTGGGATTTGGTGCCTCTTCCCACCGACAAGAGAGCTATTGGATGCAAGTGGATCTATAGAGTGAAAGACGGCGAAAACGGTAATCTCAGACACAAGGCAAGGTTAGTCGCAAAGGGGTATGTTCAGAAGAAAGGGGTAGAGTATCATGATATCTTTGCTCCAGTGGTTAGGCATACTTCTATTCGTATTCTTTTGGCATTGGTTGCTCATTATGATATGTAATTAGAGCAACTAGATGTCAAAATTGCATTCTTGCATGGTGATCTGGATGAGAAGATTTATTTAAAGCAGCCGGAAGGGTTCATTGACAGTAGCATGCCAGACTATGTTTGCAAACTCAACAAATCTCTATATAGACTGAAGCAGTCTCCTAGACTATGGTATAAGAGGTCTGATAAGTTTATGCTTTCACAGGGATACTCCAGAAGTTTCAAAGACCAGTGTGTTTATTTCAGGAGATGTGATGGTGATATGATTTATTTGTTGTTATATGTTGATGACATGCTGATTGCATCTCGGAGTATGGCCAGAATTAAGGAGTTGAAAGCGGAGCTCAGTAGAGAGTTTGACATGAAGGATTTGGGAAAGGCACAAAGAATATTGGGTATGGAGATAAGCAGGGATAGGAAGCGGAGAGAGTTAAGGCTCACTCAAGCTCAGTACATCGAGAAGGTCCTCGCTCGATTTGGAATGGAGAAAGCTAAACCGGTTGGCACTCCATTAGGCTCTCATTTTAAGTTGTCAAAAGACTTGTCTCCCTCATCGGAAGAAGACAAAAGGTATATGGCTGATATACCTTATTCTAGTGCTGTTGGTAGTCTTATGTATGCGATGGTGTGCACAAGACCAGATTTGGCCCATGCAGTGGGTGTTGTGAGTCGATATATGTCTAACCCAGGCAAAGAGCATTGGCAAGCTGTGAAGTGGATTTTTAGATATCTTCGAGGCACTTCTTTGGTGGGCTTGTTATATGGTGGAGTGGATGGTGACATCTTTCTTAGAGGATACTGTGATTCTGATTACGCTGGGGATAGAGATGCTAGGAAGTCAGTGTCGGGCTATGTTTTTACACTTGGCATAGGCTCGATTTCATGGAGATCAAAGCTGCAATCTATCGTAGCTTTATCGACTACCGAAGCAGAGTTGATATCGATTGTGGAAGCAACAAAGGAAGGATTGTACTTACTTCAGTTGTTGGATGATCTTTCAATGGTGCAGCAGACGGTAGAGCTATTTTCAGACAGTCAGAGTACGATTCATCTTGTAGAAAATCAAGCTTATAGTTCACGGACGAAGCACATTGATGTTAGAGGTTTCTTTCTTATGCTTGAGGAAGAACGAAGAAAGAACAAATTGTTGAAGGTGAGTACTTTGGATAATCCTTCAGATATGATGACAAAGTCACTTCCTAAGGACAAGTTTGAGCATTGCTCAAACTTGATCAGTTTGATACCTGTTACTTGAGCGCCATGGGGCGCTAGACCCAACAACTTATATGTTGATTATTTGATGATAAGGTGATGAAGAGAGATTGTTATATTTGAATCAAGGTGGAGTGTTGAATTTGGATGATTCAAATGTTCATTAAAAGAGAAAGCAATTAATTAATTGATTCAATCAAATCAATTAATTTAGCTGATATATGGAAGGATATTTTAAGGAAACTAATTAATTAGTAAATCAATTAATTAGTCTGCTATATGAAGAAATAAATTATTAGGCATGGAGAATAAAGGAAAGATATGAAAACGAAGATCACGCCATCTATTTATACTAAAATCAAATCACGCAAATTGGAAAGATATCTGCGTAATCAGGAAATTGATTTGCTTAATCTTCAAGCAACCCTTCATTATCAAGTCTATATAAATGAAGGAACTTTATCTTCATATGAACAAGCAAGTGTAGTATCCACCATTATTCTTTCCTCTTTCTTTTGTACTCTCTTCTTTAGTGAAATAAAAAGTTGTTGGGTCTCCGTGGACGTAGGATATTCATATCCGAACCACGTTAAATCTTCATGTCTTCTATTTCTGTTATTTTTCTGTGAGACTGCATAATTCTTTTTAAGTGTCATTGATATCTAAATAGGCAATACTAGATTCTGAACAAATAAACCGCTTCCGCTCAAATAAAAAAAAAAATCACTACAAGAACATGGCTGAGTGCCACGGTCGCAAACCAGGAAACCTGCCTGGACGGGTTCAAGAGCACGACTGAGAAATACAGGGACATGTTTGAGTCAGCGATGATGAATTCATTACAGTACACGAGCAATAGTCTGGCGGTCGTAACGGGGTTGTAAGCGTGTTACATCTCTTAACCTATTCACTCAAGATTTAAGCCGTGCTAACCTTGAAATAGTCTAATAATAATCAAAAATCACTGCCACAACTCGATAAAAGCCGTTTGCTCCGTAATGGAGTATCCAGACTCCTGCTTTACCAACATCTCCTCCATCAAAAATGCCAGCCCCACCCACGATCCAGAAGTGCTATTCAAATTCTGTTTATAAGTCGCCCCTATCGCCCTCTCTGATAGCTTCCATATAAGATTCCATCATTGTAACCTCAAATGATGCTAGGCTTTAATCTGTTATACAACTTTTCGAAAGCCTGTTCCAAAGCACAATCGAGTAAACTCCATAACCTCCTTCTTAACATAATCCATTATCACCGTTATAAGGCTGTGGCTAAGCGCCACGGTCACCTATCGAAAAAACTGCCTGGATGGCTTCAACGGCACGGCCGAGCAGTACAGGGACAGGTTCAAGTCAGTAATGACGAAATTGATGCATTACACGAGCAACAGCCTTGGGATGATAACGGGGATCATGGATGTGTTATGGGACATAATTATTTTTCGAGTTTTTCGGTTATATCAATTATGAATGCGTAACTAAAGTCGACTAATTATAAATTTATTCAATCTGCTGTAATGATATAGTCGTACGAATGGAATGGTTTCACATGCAAAACTAGTAAAACAAAGTCGTGTATATATATGATCTAATTTATGCCAAAATGCACAAATTAAAATGACAATGGGTCAATTTTTTCCATATTTTTCTTACCATATCCACCTTTGAAAATAATTAGATCATAAATTTAATAGCTCTTAGAAAATCCAGTATATTTTAGCGGAGTTTAGTTTACAATACTACACTAGTACTGCTAAAATGCATCAGATTTGTAAAAGCCAGTAGATATATATGATTTAATGGATCAAAGCAATTTTGAACCCAAGTAGGTGATTCTGATCTTACCACTGTACATGTACCTAGCGTTAACTCAAATTCAAAGCTATGAGAAGATAATTATGCATTGACTTTCAAGTGGAACATAATGTTAGTTCATAATAAAAAACGCTTGAGAAGTTCAAAGGTTGTATTGGCATTAATTATATGTTGAATTGTTGTTTATTAAGCCCATATATATGGCTTGCTTTGGCTGTACTGAATATAAGTGAAATTTGAACTTAAACTTTGTTCCGGTAGCCTTCACTTAGACACTGTTTGGGAAAAACTTATTTTCCTACATATTGACTTTCAAGTAACCTACCAAAAAAGTGTTTGGTGACTACTTTTTTTTTTACTTATAAATCAAACTTTTAACTAATTTCATAAGCAACAATGAGTTGCTTATGACTAATAAGTAACTTTTGATAGAAGTAACTTGGAAGTCATTTTGCACCAAGTAGTTGCCAAACAGACCAAAACTTATTTCTATAACTCACAAGGATCAACAAATGTAGTAGTACTAGAAGGCACGAACTTGCTCGAATCATCATCGCAACCATGTTCAGGAACCAAGTTCTTAATGCGCTAAACATCCTCATTGCATGAAAGTTTGTTCCAATGCAGCACACCATTCTTAACTTGGCAATCTTCTACTCTTACTTCAAAAACCACAGCAGCAATATTCTCCTCTTTAATAGCCATGTTAATTTTCGAGTAAATAGGTTAGGAGATGTATGTTTGATTGATCTGTAGTCATGTATGCATATTTTGCTTACTCCTTTCTGATTGCACCATGACGCAACCCTTTGTACTAGTTTTGTTCCAATTCCTAGCTTTCTGCATGTTAACAAAGTTGAGATATTGCAAAACCACTCAATGAAAAGATTAACTTGACATGCATAATTTTGACATGCTTATGGAATTTGGTAATATCAATATTTTCAGAAAAACATAGACTCCAAGGAAAACTAATACACCTAAAATCTTAGTTTCATCTTAACCTTAGTTTTGCTTCGTAGTATCCGTACTCCTGCTTCACCAGTATCTTCTACATTAGAAACACGAACTCCACCTATGACCCAGAAAAGCTAATCAAAATCTCCTTATATGTCGCTTCCTTCGCCCTCTTCAAACTTGCTTATGCATCGGACTCCATCACTGTAACCTCCAACAGCCAGGCTCAAATCCCCCAACCACCTATGAAGAAACGTGTTCCAAATCGCGCTCGAGTCCGTCCAGGACTCGATCGACTTTGTAGTTAACCACATCCTTAATAGAATCCAAGATCATCGACATAAGATCATGGCTGAGTGCCACAGTCACAGACCAGGAAACCTGTCTAGATGGGTTCAAGGTCTCAGCCGAGAGGTAAAGGGATATGTTTGAGTCAGTGATGACGAATTCGATGCAGTACACAAAAGCAATATCCTGGTGAGTGGTGATCAAAACTTGGATCGTGAGTGTGTTAGGGGGATGCAGACATGGTGCTTCATAGGAAGCTTCGATGGATCGGTCCTTCATTGAGGCTCATTTTCTTGTAGGTAGGGGGTATTGGAGTAGAATATAACAGTGACAAAGTACGGAACGGGGAAGGTAAGGACGATCAATGATGCGATTGAGATGGTGGAGAAAAAAAAATTGTACAAATATACATGTTATACATGTAAAGAATAGGGTGCATGAGGAGAATTTGGTGATTGATAAGAATAAGTAGAATGTGATTACTTGCGCAGAGACAGGATATATGATAAGGCTGTCTTTGAAGGCTTAAATTTTGTTGATGACACGCGTACTTTTTCTCCTGCTACTTTGGGTATTTCATGTATGTTTTTCCACTTCTTCAGCTAATGACAAATGTAATACATTCAATGTTTGAAATAGTTCCACATCAAAAGGATGTCCTCTTTCTTTCGTTACACAAAAAAGCTACATTTTATAGCTATTAAGTATTAATGAATTTTAAGATAAACTAAATCAAATTAAGCACAAACTTTATTCATAACTTCGTTAGTGTTTTTTTGAGTTTTTGATAACTAATTTTTATATATGATCGATCATACGTAGATTATCAAAGCATTTGTCAAAAAAAATTTAAGAAAGTTTGAAGGTAGAGTTTGAATTAAAAATATGAGTTTGATAACTAATTTTTATATATGATCGATCATACGTAGATTATCAAAGCATCTATCGAAAAAATTTAAGAAAGTTTGAAGGTAGAGTTTGAATTAAAAATATGAAAAGAAGATTAGAACATAAAAATAAGTGGTTGTCCATGTACTCATCGTTTTAGTATCATGCACTGGGACATACGTGTAGGGTAGGAATTGAAAGCTTAACTCTTTTGCTTAGTATAAATTACTGGGACATACGTGTAGGGTAGGAACTGAAAGCTCAACTCTTTTGCTTGGTATAAATTCTTCCTATTGCTTATCACTAAAACTACACCTTCCTGTTAAAGTTCATATCATATGTTTATTTGAATTATGATGGTACTAGTAATTTCGATCTCCAAATCAATTTACAATGTAAATCCAAATCACGTAAGACAAAGTGAACACTGTATATGATAACTAATGAACTATAAACTACATGTAAGACAAGATGAAACTATAACATGTCCCTTTATTAAACTGACTGTATACCAAGTGTAGAAGAGGCAAGGAAATTGCTCATAACTTATCAATATTATGCATGATCATCTCCAGAGATGAAGAAGAAAATGATTCATTGGTGGTACAGTACTAAGTTCTAATAGGATGGCATGCGAAAGTAATTTGCAAACTATTACCATAGTATGCAAATCAAAATCTTACAATGGATTCAGAATATATGATAATATTAATGTAAAGTGCAGCTTTTCAACATGTTTCAAAGCCTATTGGTGTACACATGCATTAATACTAAATTCGAAAGATGTAAGATTTTCATTTCCAGAAGAAATATGATTCCCACGCATATAAATAGATGGCATGAGGTTTTCAATTTGATTATAATGTAGCATGCTTCAAGTAGGTCAAACATTTGTAAAAATGTAGAACCAAATGCATGTTCTATAACTTGAACTAGATAAAAAGAAGAAGTAAAGAAATGTGAGGATAAACTTAAAAATGAATAAAAGTTGGTCCTTACAACTTATAATCTTCATTATAGGTCAGAGGAAAAAACTTATTTCAACTTTAGGCCTCAATCAAAACTCATTACAAAAATAGACTTCATTTTACATATAATATCGTTTACACTTGCGCATTTAGATATGTGCAAGCGCAAAATTTTTGAAATAAAAATTACATCTGCGCATTACAAAAGTGCACAAGCACAACTTTTTCTTAAAAAAAATACATTAACGCAATCTGTATTTGTGCAGGCATAATTTTTTTTAAAATACACTTACGTCAGATTTGAATTATGCAAAAATGGACCTATTTTTTAAAAATAGGTTTGATTGAAGCCTAAAGTTTAAAATAATTTTTTTTGGACCTAAAATAGAAGATTTTTTTCTCGGGCCTAAAATAGAAATTTGTCCAGAAATTAAAGTTATATTATTTGCATGTATCCAAAAATAATTAAATAAGTCAGTTTTATATGATGTAAATGAAATATGCATTGATTATTTAGGCATGTTACCATATGTTGACAGTAGTATTTATTATTATTAACTGTAACTGCCAGTTTATCTGATAGCTCATGCAACGAAACAATTTGACTGCATTTATAAAATTTAATCGAATGGAATGGGGAACATAAATTAGGAAGAAGATTCACCTAAACAGTTACGTGGCACCTAAATAATTTGACAGTTATGTGGAAGATGCACCTAAACAGTGGAAATCCCATGCCCATATTATGTGAAAAATGCAAATTAATTTTGGAGTTGAATATCCCTAATATGAAGTCTGTCCAAATTGAATAGTGTATAATTCTGAATAACATATATTTAAACTCTTACCAAGCCTCATAAATGCTGCATGTAAGTTTTTGATCCACCTTGTGTAATACGAAATTTTAACGTCGATTTCTAGTGTTCACCTCCAACAAATTCTTCACTTCGGGCTTGTCCAAATATTCCTCGATTTTTTCACAGTTGTTGCAAATTTGAAATCCATTGTATTTTGATATTATTATGGGACCTAATATCAAGAGGTATTAGTTATATCAGGTGCATATTTAAACTGAAATAGAACAATATTTATTTTTCACAAAATAAAAGTCTACGGTCATATATAACAAATATAACATAGAAAATGCCCACTTCAGGAAGTTCATCCAAGAGATGTCTTATGCTAGCAGTGATAGATAATGTATAGGGGTTTCAACTTTCAAGGTGGAAGTGTATGGCGCGAAGTGCGAACACGAGACCACCATGCTTTGGCAATGGAGATGTCAAATGTGGAGCAGAATTTTCCCGGGCTTCCATGTATGAGGATTTCTTTTTGGTGACGTAGTCTTTGGGGAGGTTTGGAAGTGGAGTATTTGAGTTTAAAAGAGCGGAGTTCCGGAAATGTGCCTAAAAAAGCTCAGGTGCAAATTCACCGATAGTGTTGAAAGATTCAAGCAATGCCTAGTCCGTCAGCAAGAATGTGTACTGTGATAATGGCTATGGTGAACCGACCACATGCAAATTTGGTTGTCTTCACTAGCAGTTTTAGATTGTGTGTACATTGAAAATCACTTGGTTTGCTTGGCCATAAAGTAAATGAACTTTCGGTTTTTTGATGTATAAAAGATGTAGGGTATTTTCTTACATCATTCAATTACGAATTTAATAATTCAAAGACCATAGAGTTGTGTATCTAAAGTTTAAGCATTCACTCAAAATAGTTTCAAATTGATATGTATTTCCATGTTTATTTCTTCCTCTTCTACATTGATTTTAAAGAAAATATTAGTTATACACACATACACACAAGCTCAAAGTAGAAATTTTAACACATAAATATGTGATCACCGAAGAGTTGCCATATTTTAAAGTGGTACTATGGAAGATTCATGATGGATAATAATATATATCTCAAATTAACAAATGTAATAGTATTCAAGAAGTACATTTTATACCGCTATGATGATTTGAATCTTGCATCTTTATTTCTACAGCTATGTTTAACCACTCAAGTACTCTTTCAAGACCAATTAAATTGTAATGGTTACACTCAGGGACAGAGGCATTATTTATGGGGAACGTTTTCCCTCCGCAGCAATTTTATTTCTGTAAATACCATTTTGTCTTCTGCAAACAAAACACAGAGCCATCAAACAAGATTTCATCAACCGTTGTTCTAAAAAAAACCATAATCTTCTGAAATATCAATCGCCATTTATTCCAAAACAGTTGATCAAAGATGAAATCGAATCCACTTGAAAAGAAACTGTAATTCAGAAGATGAAAGTAATAAAAACCATAAAATTGAACGTTATCAATTAAATTTCTTTGTAATATCAATTTTTATTCTATTACAATTGGTTCGATATGTTGTTAGGGTTTATCGACTATTCAGTAGAAATTTTCAATAATTACAGCCAAGTCCGCAAATATTTAAAATAATTGCAGACAAGTCTGCAGAAATTTACAAGTTTAACTACTATAATCCATTTAACACACATACAATGTCTGCAATTTATTATTCTCTTAAAATCATTTATATTCATCTTTCTTCCAATTATTCATAATAATTGCAGAGATGTATGCTACTATTACGAATAATTGCATGTATGTCTGTAATTATCTTCAATAATTGCATGTATGTTTGCAAATATTCGGATTAATTGCATGCTCATTAGCAACTATTCATATAAAAGCATTTCAATCCAAAACTAGACATTTATAACTGTAAATGACAAAATAAAGAATTTTAGTTTAATTATGAAGATAAAATTCATCATTCTTTGTAATTATTTATAATAGTGGCATAGTTATCCGAAATTATTCTCAATAATTGCATTTATTTCTGCAGTTATTATGATCAATTACATTCTTATCGGCAATTATTCATGTAAAATTATTTCAAATCAAAAATCATTTCAATCCTAAATTCATCGTGCTCCGCAATTATTCATAATAATTGCATAGTTCTCAGCAGTTATTCTCAATAACTGCATTTATTTCAGCAAATATTCAAAATAATTGCATTTTTATCTGTAATTATTCATGTAATCATTCAATCCTAAATTCAGTAAAATCATTTCAATCCTAAATTCATCTTTCTTAGCAATTATTCATAATAATTGCATAGTTATAAGCAATTATTCTCAATAATTGCATTATTTCTACAAATATTCAAAATAATTGCATTCTTATCAGTAATTATTCATGTAAAATCATTTCAATCCTAAATTCATCTTTCTTAATTACATTCTTATTAGCAATTATTCGTGTAAAATCATTTAAATCAAAATTCATCTTTTTCTGTAATTATTCATAATAATTGCATAGTTATCAGCAATTATTCTCAATAATTACATTAATTTCTGAAAATTTTCATAATAATTGCATTCTTATCAACGATTATTCTTTGAAGCATTTCAATCCTAAATTCATCTTTCTTAATTACATTCTTATCAGCAATTATTCATCTAAAATTATTTCAATCCTAAATTCATCTTTCTCTGCAATTATTCATAATAATTGCATAGTTATCAGCAGTTATTCTCCATAATAGCATTTATTTTTGCAAATATTTAGAATAATTGCATTCTTATCAGCAATTATTCATGTAAAATCATTTTAATCCAAAATAAGAAACTTGTTTCAATTATTCATAACTGCAAATAATAGGAATCTCATATTTTGTAAAAAAGCTTGATTCGTCTTCAATTTAATTGCAGTTTTCCATTTAAATCGAAAAATAAACCTTTGATTTTGTAGCATCTTCAATTTGATTTCTTGATTCTCATATTTTATAGACTCGACTCAGTTTTCAATTTGATTAGAAGAAACCGAAGAAGAAGAATCGGAGCTCAATAGTAAAGCGCACGGATAATTTGAGGAAAAAATAGGCGGAAAACAAAAACACGGACGTAGAAAGTATATTTTTTGTCATAGGGATCCATTTTGAATTAATCTCTGTTTTAAACATATGTGCCTAATATTCACTTATTTACGTTGGTAAGGCACAGGGTCTGCCTCATTTTCTACATTTCCTTGATGAAAAATGAAATTTTAACTAAATATTGTATTTTTTTCACAAAAAACGACTACTTTTCCCTATCTAAATAGTACCAAACAGCTATGTATAAAACTTTGCCCCATCTGAATTCTTCAGCTAGCTATGCCACTAGTTACATTGTACTCTCCAGTACCTCAAATTTGTCAAATAAGTATGAACTAAAACGTACCTCACTATGTCATTACATTGTTGTATATTGAAAATATATCTTATAAGATCTATCATGGCTTGATTAGGTGACATTTGGTGAAAAATATACCATATTTTATTCAAAAAAAATTCTCACTTTCTTATGAAGCTTGCTACACTTGAGCAAATTTTGAATGTCCAAAGATAACTCGGTTGGTGGGATGAGGGACTTAATGGAATCAATAAGTATATTATTTGTACTGATTAAGCTTACTACAAAATTGCTATGTTTACAATCAGTTAATGTAAATCAGAATCTTGAGAAGTCACATATCAGATAAAGGATCTAGTCTAGAATTTCATTTGATATATGATTAGGTAACAGATTCGGGAGACCTATAAGAAAGATTCTGATAAAGCTCAATTGACTCCTTAAGATTCACATATAAGTCCAAACAACACCATAATCTGTGCAAAAACATTTGAACTAGCTTGCGTTGATGGTGACGAATTTGATGCAGTACACGAGCAACAACTTGGTAGTTGTAATGGTGATCATAAGCATGTCTCGAGATGCAAACATGTAGCTTTATAGGAAGATTTTATGGGTCAGTCCTTCACAAAAGCGGATACTGTTGGAGCTGAGGGTAACGGAACTGAATATAACAGTGGCAAAGGATAGAACGGAGTAGGTGAGGACGATCAATGATGTGATAGGGTTGGTGTGGGAAAAAGTTTGTATATGTGTGTTATACATGTGAAGAAATGGGTGTACGGGGAGAATGTGATGATTAATATAAGAATAAGTGGAATGTGATTATTTACGGAGATAGGATGTATGATAGGGCTGTCTTTGGAAGCTTGAATTTTGTTGATAACACACCTATTTTTCTTCATCTATTTTCTATATGCTTTTCAAATTTTTCACCCAATGAAAATTGCAATAATGGTCCAGTATAAAATAGTCCTACATCAAAAAAAAATTCTAGTGGTATAAGTATATATAAAGGCTACATTTTATTATAATTAAGTAAGGATGAATTTAAAGATAAAGTAAATTGAATTAAGTTTGATTTATCATAAATTCACAGCAATTTTAGTGACATTATAAGTTATGCCATGCTACCGCCGGTTTCTTATGCAAGCAAAAATATACTACTGTGAAAATAAATTGTATGGTGTATCTTAGCATCCATTGCAAAATATTGGAAAAAAATTAAGAAAGTTTGAAGCTAGAGTTTGAATAGAAGACATCGAACCAAGATTATAACATGAAAATAAGCGATTGCCCATATATTCCTGATTTTAGTATCATGCATTCGGAGATACACGTCAAGAAGGAATTAATGCTTGACTCTTTTGGTTGGTATGAATTCTTCCAATTGCTTATCACACCCGCAACTTTAATGACATTATAGTTTGTGCATGCACTTACCAGCTTCTTATGCAAGCCAAAATATACTACTTTGAAAATAAATTATACACTTTATCTTAGCATCCATTACAAAAGTAGTGGAAAAAAAAATAAGAAAAGTTTAAGCTAGAGTTTGAGTACAAAACATCAAACCAAGATTAGAACATGAAAATGAGTGATTGCCCATATATTCGTGATTTTAGTATCATGCATTTGGAGATACACGTAGGGTAGGAATTAAAGCTCGACTCTCTTACTTGGTATGAATTCTTCCTATTGCTTTTCGCTAAAACTCTACCATCTCGTTAAGTTTTATATCATTTATTTACTTGAATTATGATGGTACTAATTATTTCGATTTCTAAATCAATTCACAATGTTAATCCGAATCACCTAAGTTCTACATACTTTTATTACAAACAAATTAAACATCGTATATGATAACTAATGAACTATCAAAGCACCTTAGTACCCAGGAAGTAATTAAACTATCTATTTTACGTCATCCACATCTTTATATTCATATTATACTAAATTTCAGTATCAACGCAAACAAAAACAACAAATTTCCTCCTTCCTTCTTAATGGAAACTTATCATATCTGTATTACAAAACTGAGAAAACCAGTTTTCTCTTGAAGTTTCAATGAATAAGATGTATATTATTTGCTGACGCATAAATATTTGAAACCTCATCAAATGATGCAAGAATTCATACCACATTAATGTCAAACAATTCTAGCACAATTTGAATGGATTTTAAGTCATTAAAATTTGTTTAAGGCATATTTTCAAATATATGAGTATTCTATGATAAATCGGTTAAAAAACTGTTGGGACGATCATAAGCATGCTGGCCAAACTAGCACAATTGACATGAGTTGTTTTTAATTAGTAGATGGGTTTAACCAAGCATTACCGTTAAACTCGATTGAAACAGACATAGTAAAACTAAAATACAGCCGTACAAAATGTTGAAACCTCGTTTACGACGTTTCATACTTATTGTAACTACGACAACTATATATGATGATTTTCCATACTAACTTGTTTTTGCAGGAATATCTACAAGACTAGATTCAATTGAACTTCATGCTGCATAAATATTGTATTAAGTCGTAATTTAGAATTGAAATAATGTTAAAATCTCTCCTATGGATATATATATATATATATATATATATCGACACATACACATACGCACATTCATAAAATGAAATTGAATTTTTTGGTCAAAATCAGACGTCTGAAATGACTAATTCAGACGTCTGAATCTGTAACTAAAATTAATTTTTTTACAATATTCAGACGTCTGAATTGGAAGTTTCAGACGTCTGAATCTGGTCAAAATGACCTATTTCCTTTTTGGTTTGCACGTTACCAATTTTAGAAGTCTGAATTATTATTTTCAAACGCTTGAATTCCTACAACAGCTATATTTTTGAATAGACACTTCTCTTCCATGAAGAGATACAACCTTTTATTAATAGATATGTTCATACTCTTTCATGATAACTATGCACGAATGATTACACCTCTTTATACTCTATATAAACAAGTTAGAATCATTTGTTTTAAAAAACCTAATCGATCTAACTCTTTCTATTCTTATACTACTCTGATTCTAACACTTTTGTGCATTCAAATTTATTCAAAATCATTCATCTACTTCCATATTCTTCACATACACAGATATATATACATATATATATATATATATCAAAAGGAGAAGATTATAGGAAGATTGTACTATCAAGAGACAAATTTGTGTTATCAAGAACACACTGTGTCATATACTCTCTATATAAGTTGAATTCTTGTTCTGTTGTTCAGGCGAGTGAAGTCCTCTTCGGCTGTTGAGGCATCGAAATCCTATTCTGTTGTTCAGGTGTTGTAAACTTGTTCCTCCGGGTTAAGTGAGGATTGTTATTAGTAAAATTCCAGAAGGAGTCTGGGACTGGACGTAGAACGGGAAGTTTGAACCAGTATTATAATTCCTGGTGTGCTTGTTTTAATTTACTTATTCACATTGTTATAGTATCTTAGTTTATTTCTGCACTAGTATAATATAATTCCATATAGCACGATCCATACAGTATTTTCATTTGGTATCAGAGCAAAGCATCTCATAACCGTTACACAGTTATTTGATATCTTGTTTATATAGAAACCAACACCAGCACTACCACTAAAACTGTCACTAACACTATTTTTATTGAAGGTCAATCTACTGCACGTCCTCCACTATTCAATGGCATGAACTAAAATTACTGGGCAACACGTATGCGTATTTATATGCAAGCCAGTAGTTTTGATGCATGGAATGTTACATAAGCAGAATATACTGCACCTACTACTTAATATACTACATGGACAATTGCACAAAAACAAGATGCTTCTGCTAATGCTAAAGCTATGAATATGTTATTTTGTGCATTAGACAAAAAAGAATTTAACCGAGTTAGTACATGTAACACCGCATACGAAATATGGGAACACTTAAAGTGATTCATGAAGGTACTAACAAGGTTAAACAGAGTAAAATCTCTATGCTTAAGATTCAATTTCAAAATTTTAGAACGAAACAAGAGGAATCTATAAATGATATGTACTCTAAATTTCAAGATATTCATCATTCTTTACTAGGACTAGGAGAAACATACTCCGATGATATTGTTTCAAAAATCCTTAACTCTTTAACAGATGAATAGGAAAGAAAAGTCTTAGCCATTGAAGAAGCTAATGATCTTTCTACCATAAAACCAGAAGAGTTGATAGGAAATCTAATGCCCTATGAAGTAAACTTATAGGCTAAAAGAGTACAAGCACAAGACAAAAAGAATATGGCATTTCATGCAGAGAAAGAAGAATCAGACTCGGATGAAGAAGACTTAGCATTCATTGCTAAAGACTTTAAAAAGTTTTTGAAGTACAGAAAAGGAAATCGAAAACAATGGGAAAAGGAATTTCAACAACAATACAAATAAGCTATCTTCATCTATACTAGAATGCTTTAATTGTCACAAGAAACGGCACATGCAAAAAGATTGTCCAGAAGAAAAGAAGATGTATCACATTAAGAATCAAAAGAACAAGTCTAAAAGAAAAGCATTTTCAGTAACATGGGATGACTCGGATTCTTCTTCTTCAGAAAGCAACAGTGATAGTAAAAAAGAACAAGCAAATGTCGGTTTTATGGCTACAGAGAATGAGGTAAATGATCTTAATTTTGATGATATGATTGAAATTAATTCAGAACTTCTTGATACCTTAAAACCTATCAAAAGAAAATATAAAGAGGCTCTAGAAAATCAGAGAAAAGCAAAATTCGAGAGAGATATGCTAAACGATGAAAAGAAAATACTAGAAGAAGAACTTGGAAAACTTCAAGATACATTCTCTAATGATAACTCTCAACTAACTTTATTGAGTCAAGAAATTGATACTCAAAAAGAAAAGAATAATTCTCTTGTCTCTGAAAATCATGAGCTAAAAACTAAGATCAAAATGATAGAATTAGATAATACCTGCCTCAAAACAAAGTTAGATAATATTACCAGAAATGTTTCTAACTTTAATAAAGGACGAGAAACTTTATCCAATATTCTTGAAAATTCTCAATCCACTTCTAATAAAAAGGGATTAGGATACCCTAAGAAATCAAAGACTTCATCTAAAAAGGAGACTAGGAAAAATATTTTTAATCCTACTACTCATCCAAAAATAAATAATAATTCAAAAACCATAAAAATATGGGTTCCTAAAACAAACAATAGTTTGATTAGGAATAAATATATAAATACTTTTTTGGGAACTGTTCATAAAAATCAAAATTATACTTTTAAGGGGGATACTGAACCTTCTTGGCTTTGGTTTCTTAAGACCTAACTTTTAGGACCCTATCACAAAGTGGGTACCAATGTTATTATTTTTTTTTGCAGGACCCACTTAAAAAGAGAGGAAAATGGATACTCGACAGTGGTTGCTCAAAACATATGACTGGAGACCAAAATATGCTATCAAACATTACTTACTCAGATGGAGGTTCAGTCACTTTTGGAGACAATTCCAAAGGATATATCATTGGAAAAGGCGATGTCAGCAATGTCAGTACATCTAATTTACCTCTTATTTCTAATGTTTTATTAGTCAAAAATTTAAAACACAATCTTTTAAGTATCAGCCAATTATGTGACAAAGGATTTAAAATTTCTTTTTCTGAAGATAAGGTAGTATTCTTGATAAAAATAAAAATCTTATATTTGAAGGAAACAAAGACAGAAATATCTATGTTCTAAATATGAAGATCAATCACAATTCAGATATGTGTTTAATAGCTAATGAAAATGATCCTTGGCATTGCACAAAAGATTCTGTCATATCAACTTCAAAACGATAAACAAACTCTCTAAAAATGATTTAGTCGGAGGATTACCAAAAATGAGCTTCAAAGTCAATCATATTTGTGATGCATGTCAATTAGTAAAATTAACTAAATCATCTTTGAAATCTAAGAAAGTTATTTCTACTTTACAACCACTTGAATTGCTACACATGGATCTATTTGGGCCAACCCAAGTTCAATCCTTAAACCATAATAGATATGTGTTTGTAATAGTAGATGATTTTTCTAGATATACTTGGACCATTTTTATGAAAAACAAAAGTGATACGTTTGAGCATTTTAAAATCTTTGTCAAACGAATTCAAAATTCAAAAGGTTTGAAGATAAAGAATATAAGAAGGGATCATGGAGGAGAATTTGTAAAAAAAAGTTTTTGACCATTTTTGTAAAAAGAAAGGAATTTGACATAATTTTTCGTTTCCTAGAACTCCACAAAAATGGAGTTGTAGAACGTAAAAACAAAACTTTACAAGAATGTGCATGAACTTTGTTAAATGGAAGCACTCTTCCAAAACATTTTTGAGTAGAAGCTGTTGCAATTGCTTGTTATGTTTTGAATCGTGTTTCTATTCGACCTCTAACGAAAAACACTTATTATGAACTTTTTACTGGAAGAAAATCAAAGATTTCTTATTTTAAAGTTTTTGGTTCAAAATGTTTTATATTAAATACAAAAGATTAGCTTGGAATATTCGATGCGAAATCCGACGAAGGAATCTTTCTAGGATATACAAATCGTAGCAAAGCTTATCGCGTATTTAATAAAAGATCAAATGCTGTTGAAGAAAAGTTACACGTATCTTTCGATGAAACTCTTCTACAAAAACCAAGTATAGAAGATGATGAAGATTTTTCGGATAACATTACAAACACGGAAACTACAAATTTTGAAAATGATGAAAACATTGTTGATAATAATGATGAATTAAGATCTCCACCAAAAATATTACGGGATCATCCTGTTCAAATATTATTGGAGAAAATAATTAAAATGTTCGAACTAGAAGTCAACTAAATCAAACGGGCCACGTAGCATTCCTTTCTAATATCGAACCAAAGAGTTCCAAAGAAGCTTCCACAGACAACTAGTGGATAATTGCAATGCAAGAAGAGCTAAACTAGTTTGAACGCAATGGAGTTTGGGAATTAGTTCCTAGACCAAGTGATCAAACTGTTAATGGAACAAAATGGGTCTACAAGAACAAAGCAGATGAAAAGGTAACATCATTAGAAATAAAGCAAGATTAGTTGCACAAGGATGTAATCAAGAAGAAGGAATTGACTACAAAGAAACGTTTGCTCTGGTTGCAAGACTAGAAGCAATGCGAATCTTAATGGCCTGTGCATGTTTTCACAATTTCAAAATTTATCAAATGGACGTTAAAAGTGCTTTTATGAATGGTTATATAAAAGAAAAAGTGTATGTTGAACGACCTCCCTTATTTATTCACAAGAAATTCCCTAATCACGTTTACAAACTTAAGAAAGCTCTTAACTGTTTAAAACAAGCACCACATGCTTGGTATGATCGACTAATGACATATCTAATTTCTCCGGGATTTCAAATTTCGAAAGTTGATCAAACACTTTTTGTTAAACATTCGAAAAAGGATATTTTAATAGTTCAAATTTATGTTGATGATATCATTTTTGGTTCTACTAATGACCAGTTGTGTCAGGACTTCTCTGAAATAATGACCAAGGAATTTGAAATGTCTCACATGGGAGAATTAACATATTTTCTTGGTTTACAAATTAAACAACTTTAAAATGGCATATTCATTAATCAAGAAAAATATCGTGATAATTTAATCAAATGTTTCTGTAACGACCCGCAAATCCGTACCACTTGAGTCAATACTATTCTCCCTAAATCAACTCAAGTTGCACAGAAATACGAACCATTTGGGTTTAAGAAGAAAGGTAGAAGAAGAGAAAACAAAATCAACATCAGATTCTAACCATCGCAGCGGAGTAAAATATAATAAATAATAAATAATCTTTACTCAAATCAAATATATCTGTTTACACATATTACATCATCAGAGTACAGCAATCACAACTCACATCAATAACATACAAAGGATACACAGCCAGTCAACACAGCGGAATATATATAAATATATAAACAAGTACGAGAGTACGTATCGTCCTCCTGCTCGTCTCCTGAGCTCCACAGCAACATGTCCTGTATCCTATAATACTCGGTCTGACCCGAGCATTACAGTTAAATAACACCCGAGTCAGTCTGGATTACCAGCGTGAGAAAATCACACCCAATTGATTATTAAAGTTTCAAAAATCCTTTGAAAACAAAAGCATCGTAAGACCACGCCACAAATAAACATGTCGGGTTTTTACCTTACGATAGCTAAAACATTTTTATTAAAGTTCTCTGATATTATAATAGTGTCTATAGAAAGTAAATAGAATCTAGCTGAAATGCTTGCATCTCACGTTTCAGCAATAGTTGGGCACAATCAAAACCGTACGGGTGCGTAGGGACAATGGATTCCAACTAATGGCTAGGCACTGGGGTACCACCTGTCACAGTACCTAGTCTAGATCAGCGTATCGAGGAGCCACCCTAACTCCCCTACAACACAAAACCGGAACCATCCCTTACTGGACAGTCCCGAGCAAGATCACCCCGCGGTTGGGATCAGCAACCGCCCACTAAGCCGAAATAAAGGGACCTCTAGACAGGGATGACCTCACCCTCCAGTGGGGGCTACCCACGAAGCCTTGCTGCATATCTCCTGATTTTCAGCCATTCCCATTTGATGAGGCTTGAGGCTAAGCGTTACCTTTATAGAACAATTTTCCTTTGAATGCCCATCGTCCACCTGACGATGTTTCGCAAGCATTCATCCATACAAGTCCGTCCCGGGTTCGAACGGAACCGAAGGCACTATTCCTACTACATCCATTTTGGAAATATCCTCAGGATTAGTAGCGACTAGCCCTTGTACTTCACCGCTCCATCTTCGAATCCAAAATCGTTTTTTTCACGAAACGTACAAACCGGATCGAAGTGGTTTTCGAGAGATAAATCTCGATCCCGGTCTCTTCGAAACGATCAACGCATTGTCCAATATTGATAGTCGGTTATTTAACTATCAATTATATTCACAAAACAACCATCAACCAATAAATAATTTTCCAAATTATTTATTAATCTCCAAAAATATCTTCACAAGATATAATTCTATTTCCAATCCTTTTTAAATAGTTCCGACTCAGTTTCCGCTCACGGAATACATTACCCTGAAATTTATTTCCTTTGGGACACCAAGTTCAAAATACTTTTAGATTTTAAAATAAATTTTAAAAGCACTTTATTATAGAACATACTTATAACTTTAAACTCAAAACTACCTTAATACTTTATTAAAATATATATGCTTTAAGAATATTTTAAATAAAACCACTTTATAAAATGTAAACTAATTTTTCTTTCAAAACATAATACCAAGTCACCTTTATATCATTGCTACATTAATAGATTTTAAAAAACTTGCCTTAAAAGTTAAACATTAGAGATAATAAATTTCCTAAACATGCATTTTAAAACCATTGTTAAAAACTTTCACTTCTATTTAAAATTTCTTTGAAAACTATACTTGGCTATCCCGAGAAATACTCTTCTCTTCCACATTCCTTAAAAATAAATCTCCATTTATTTTTAAACAAATTTACCATTTCTTTAATAAATTCACACCTGGAATTTATACTTCCAAACCCATTTCACTTTTATAAACCCAGATTATAAAATTCAAAATCTCACTTTTCTTTAATTTCAATTTCAGACACTTAAATAGAATTTACAATTAACTTCTAATTTACTTCACGTTGAAATAAATTCCTTCACCTACTTTATTTATTTAAATTCCATTAACTTTAAGATTTTTACTTCTTTATTATGAGTTAAAACCCTATCAAAATACCAATTTCAAATTTCCAAAATTCCTTTTATCCTTTGATTAAAGTTAACCCTTAATTTAAAAATGACTTCTTTAATCCTTAAACTAATATCACTTTAGTTTAAAATTTATTCCCCTGTTAATACAAAATTCCCTCTTTTCCCATATTTATTAAAATTTTGAAATTGCTTTTACTTTATTTTAATTTTCAATTCATTATTAACTTTATTCAAATCCTCGAGAATTTATTTTACTTAAAATTTTATTCTTTGATTCCGTTTCACAAATCCAATTCTATAGATTCTGATAACTCATTACATTGAGATATTTAATTCAACCAATACCATCCAATATTTTCATTATCAATAACATCATCTCAGGATATCAAATATTCATAACACAGAATATTAAATGATCTAAATAAATTTGAGGAATCCAGTTGGATCCCTCCAACCTGTTTCCCTGCATCCACAGATGTTAGTACAGTATATAACATCAATTTCAAATATGTGCTATACTATACCGCACACCAATCAATTCATCCATTCAAAACATTTATATAAATTTAATCATTTTAATTTAAATTTTAAATTAATTGAGTGAGATTAACTCACCTTTGCATTTAATTTGCAATCCACTTCCAAACGCTTGTTTACTTCACGACTTTTGACCTTGCATAATCATATTATATGCTTTATTAATACTTGAATTAATCGAACAATTATTATTATTTATTCATTTGATTTAAAACAACTAATGTTCCTTTAAACTAATAGTTAAAATTTTAAATTAATTTCCGTTTACTAAAACATTTTGGGGCTGAAATAATTAAATATACTTATGTAATAAATTAACCTTCCTAATATATAATTGTTAAAACTAACCAATACATGTAAATATATATATATATATGTATATAGATATTTACCTTTATACGTATTTCTTTTGAAGACCACACATGTAAAAATCAATTTATATATATACTGAACATTCTATTATTATTATTTTATATTTTTTTTCCAAAGAAACTAAACTGTACTAGGGTAATAGGTGAATTTAAATTCCAAAAACCAGATTACCTCACACGAACAGAAAAACACGACGAGCTCCTCCTCACTGCCGCGCCAGTACTGTCACGACCCTAGCGTCTTTCACGCGCCTCGTGATAACCACGGCCTTCCCTTCTCCTTAAATCACCATCGAGTATTCCCAATCTTAGCATGGAGCCGCACCTCAACGCTCTGAACTTACATCCAAACTCGCAATACTACTAACCCCAAATCAAGCTCCGAGCGAAACCCTAGTTGCTGCCCTGAAAGTCGATCACCAGTACACGATGTCGCATCTACTAGCTTGCTCGAATCCCAAACCCTAGCAACCATCGACCCACGAACTGCTACTAATTCGAGCCAAGTTCGCCTGCTTGCGACGACGTCGCATACTCTCAAATCACAACTAAGAAAAAGCTCGGTCCTAGGATTTGTAACAAAATTTATTCGATTCAATTTGAGGAAGGTTCGGCTCCTATTTGAGTTTCGAATTGAAGAATGAGGCTTTGACTAATAATTTTTTTTTTTAGTTTTGAAAAGAGGGAGCTCGGTTCTATATTCTTCTGAGGGAAGCTCGGTTAATTTATTTTCTTATTATATTTAGAGGAGACGTGATTAAACTGAGGACAGGATCGATCCTTCTCTAATACGCTTGGCCCCTTTTTCTCAAAAAAAAAAATGAAAAAGGTAGCATGATGAGTAATGGATAAAGAATGGCGTACACGAGAAGCTCAATCAATTAAATTAAATTTCATTAGCTTATTATCAATTAAATTATCAGCGCGTTTATATATTGTACGCTCACACAATAACTCCGATAAATACCAAATTTGAAATCCGATAATAATTCAATATTACGGACTCAATGGAACTGGTTTCGTCGAATTCCGAGACTGTGCCTCGGAAGGCTATTTTTAAATTCAATTTAAACGATATAAATTTCAAAATTGAACAAACCACTTCCACGTTCAATTTTAACACTTTTACTATCTTCTTTAACATCAATATAAATTCTATAAGCCTTCAAATTATTTTTAATAGGCTTAGAATTCCAGATTCAGTATTATACCCAACGTCAAATTATTTAATTCAACAATTTAATTGTCAAATAATTTGTGATATCCGTAATTCAAGTTAAAATTACACTATTGAATATTTAAAATCGATTAAATATTCCAATTCAATTTGCTTAAAAATTCCGGGTCGTCATAGTTTCGGAATGGAAAATACTTCTGCCAAACCAACTCCAATGAGTACAACAACCCATCTTGAAAAAGATGACAATGGCAAAAGTGTTGACCAGAAACTCTATCGAAGTGTGATTGGTTCATTACTATATTTAACGGCAAGTCGACCTGACATAATGATGAGTGTCTGTTTATGTGCTAGATTCCAAGCCAATCCAAAGGAATCACATTTAAGAGCAGTGAAACATATATTATGTTATCTCACAAACACAAAAGATTTCGTTCTGTTCTATCCTAAAGAATGTCCATTCGAGTTAGTTTCATATAGTGATGATGACTTCGTTGGTTCTCGAACAGATCGAAAAAGTACAAGTGGTACGTGCCATTTTATTGGAAAATCACTTGTATCTTGGTTTAGTAAGAAACAAAACTGTGTTTCTCTTTCTACATGTGAAGCAGAATATATTTCTGCAGCTTTGGCTTGTACTCAAGTAATCTATATACAACAAACACTTAAAGATTTCAATATAAACTTAACAAATTCAACTTTTTATTGTGACAACTCTAGTGCTATTAACTTATCGGAAAATTCTGTCAATCATTAACGAACAAAACATATTGACATCCGTCATCATTTTCTTCGTGATAATGTTGAAAAAGGAGCAATAAGTTTAGATTTTCTTTCTTCTGAAAATCAGTTGGCTGATATTTTTACAAAACCTCTTTTAGAAAATAATTTTATCAAACTCAAACGAGAGCTTGGTATTGTCTCTCTCAAAAATCTATGATATATTTTATGAGATATTAATATTTGTTACTTATTTTTTCATTTCACTTCATATTTTCTCCCTAACAGTTAACTAATACTAACTTTCATTCCTTACCTCTTATTTTCTTTATTTTTAACATATGTATATTACTGATTAAAGCTTCTCAATCACACATTTCTTTAACTAAAATTTTTAATTTTAAAACTTTTCTCTACCATTTATACACACAATTTCTACTTTTCTCATTACAAAAAAGAATTTTAGCAATGGAATTCAACATGATTCTTCTTCTTCTTCCTATGGCAT
The DNA here is from genome assembly GCA_030765085.1 of Allium cepa. Classification (NCBI taxonomy): domain Eukaryota; kingdom Viridiplantae; phylum Streptophyta; class Magnoliopsida; order Asparagales; family Amaryllidaceae; genus Allium; species Allium cepa. The sequence goes on from CM060928.1 coordinate 917,925,194, forward strand.
CAAACAACAATTCTGATTCTAACAATTCTCCTTCTTCGTATTCTACATCGTCTATAGAAATTTTGGTTACTCCAACAACACGTGGATAGGATAGACATCATCCTTCACAAGAACATTCTGGTTATACTTTAGAAAAGAAGAAATCTCGACGGTTTTTTTTCTTTGGTTCTCCATCAACCAAAGAAAAAATATCCGAGATTCATCATTACCAGAAAGAACAGTTGGATTTGCAACGAGAGATGTATTACGAGCAGAAAGTAAATGCCAAATGACTTAGTTTCATTGAATAAGTGGCATTAAAATTCTGTGGTACATCTCTAAAGAAAGATGTAGTTCAACCTTCTACTTCGAATCGATGGGAGCCGAGTCCACAACGTCCTCCAGTTTCTTCGAACTCTTGGGAACGTCAACCATATTGGTCTCCATTACGACCATACATGGAGATAACCAAGATCGAATCGAATGAGTGCAAGACTCCAAGCGATGGGGACAAACGATTTCAATTATTTATATCAGTTGTTGAATGATCATATTTATATTATATTTCATTCAAAATTAAATATAACTTTTTTCTTTTGTCCATATTTTTAAAACCATCTGAAATGAAGTTCATATATATTTCAGACGTCTGAAGTAGATGGTTCAAACATCTGAATATTATTGAAAATAATTTTTTCTTCAGATTCAGACGTTTGAATCAAAAATTCCAGACGTCTGAATATAGCCTAAATTACACTACTTTCTTTCTGACTCGAATTTATTAATTTAAGACGTCTGAATTGCTTATTCCAGACGTCTGAAATCTGCTGTCAATTCAAATTTTGAAATACCATTTGCACGATTTTCAATAAACCTACCCCTTTATTCCACCTAAATCCTTCTGTTATCTTTATTCTTCATCTTCTATTTTCAGTCAATACTCCATTAAAAATCAAATCTTTCATCCAAATACTCAAAAATAGCTCCAAAATCAAAAAGATCAAGGCCATCAACTTCTTCATCAACTCCAAACATCGATCAATGGATTTGGAATGAGCAAGCAAGACAACTTTTTGCTTAAATGAATAGATCTAATTTCTTTCCAAGAGCTTTCATCAAATTTAAAGAATTCGAAGCTTATCGGATTCAACAAGTTGTCAGGGCTAATGGGTATGAATCACATGTTTCTTTTGTTTCAAATAATATCAAAATTAATCTTCTCTTGGTTAAATTGTTTTATGTTAACATGAATTTGGATCATCATAATCCTCACAATCGAAATGATTGTATTTGGACATTAGTATGTGGAGTAAAAATCTATCTACCAATTGCTAGACTTGGTGAAATCCTTCAATGTCCATCAACAGAGACTGATTTGGATGGGATTGATGTTTCCTTAAACTTACATGATAGAGATGAAGTCTCTCATCAATTCTTGAATGACGATATTACTAGACTTACTTCCATACAACTCCGTCCACAAGCTCGTATTATCCATAGAGCTTTGATTCGATCCATCATTCCATGGACAGGAAGTTACGAAGTAGTCAATAAAAGAAACTTTCAAGCCCTATATGCTATCTACTCCGGTCAACCAATCAATTGGGCTCAAGTAATTTTGGAAGAATTTATGGATGTTAATCGTCGAAGACGTTATAAGACTTTTCATTATGGTGCATATATAATGAAAATTCTTCAAAATTTTAACATTACTTTTCCTGATTCCGAATTTTCATCAATCAAAGAACAAGGGTCAAAGACAATGGGTCTTATGGGTTTGCCAAAAATACCAGGGAGTTTGGCATATATTTCTCTTCAAGAATGGGTTTCCAACCGAGATCAAAACCGGCCTCAACCTCGTCATCAAGTTCCACATGCTCAACCAATTGCTCCTCCCTCAAAAGAGGAAGACAATGATGATATAGTAGTTCTTTCTTCCAACTCTAACTCAAGGAATGCTCTAGTTACTCTTTCCCAAAACCAAGCAAAGCTTCAAAACCGAATGATTAAATTTGAAAAGAAATCTGAAAAATGTTTTATTTCCATTCGCGGTTTTCTAAACAAAATTTGGGAACGTATTGGTTGCTCCACTTCATCATCTACCGAAGTCTTTAACCCTGCACCATTTCAATGGTAATCAAGCTCGGGGAATAACAATGCTAAAGATGATAATGATGATGATGATGATGATGATGTTGGAAGTGACTCAAGTACTAATTTTTGGTTTTCTTTGATATCATTCAGTTCATTTTGGACTATTTTGATGTTTTGTTAAATTCTGTCATAAACTCCTTAATTTGCTACTGGTTTGATGTTTTGTTAAATTCTGTCATAAACTCCTTATTTTCTTTATCTGTTGATTATTTTGATTTCCCTTTTTGCGATGTAAAAGAGGGAGAAGATGTCATTTGTTTATTTTGGCGGGGGGAGCTTTCATATAGGGGGAGTATATGTATACTTTTGTATACTTCTCAAAATTATATAGTTGTCATCGCCAAAAAGGGGGAGAATGTTGAAACCTCATTTACGACGCTTCATACTTATTTTAACTACGATAACTATAAATGATGATTTTCCATACTAACTTGATTTTGTAGGAATATCTACAAGACCAGATTCAATTGAACTTCATGCTGCATAAATATTGTATTAAGTCGTTATTTAGAATTGAAATAATGTTAAAATCTCTCCTATGGATATATATATATATATATATATATATATATATATATATATATATATATATATCAACGCATACACATACACACATTCATAAAATGAGATTGAATTTTTTGGTCAAAATCAGACGTCTGAAATGACCAATTCAGATGTCTGAATCTGTAACTAAAATTAAATTTTTTACAAGATTCAGACGTCCGAATTGGAAGTTTCAGACGTCTGAATCTGGTCAAAAATGACATATTTCCTTTCTGGTTTGCACGTTACCAATTTCAGAAGTCTGAATTATTATTTTCAGACGTCTGAATTCCTACAGCAGCTATATTTTTGAATAGACGCTTCTCTTCCATGAAGAGATACAACCGTTTATTAGTAGATATGTCCATACACTTTCATGGTAACTATTCACGAATGATTACACCTCTTTATACTCTATATAAACAAGTTATAATCATTTGTTTTAAAAAACCTTATCGATCTAACTCTTTCTATTCTTATACTACTTTGATTCTAACACTTTTGTGCATTCAAATTTATTCAAAATCATTCGTTTACTTCCATATTCTTAACACACACGCGCGCGCACGCGCACACACACACACACACACACACACACAGATATATATATTTCAAAAGGAGAAGATTATAGGAAGATTGTACTATCAAGTGACAAATTTGTGTTATCAAGAACACACTATGTCATATACTCTCCATATAAGTTGAAGTCATGTTCTGTTGTTTAGGTGACTGAAATCCTCTTCGACTGTTGAGGCATCGAAATCCTTTTCTGTTGTTCATGTGTTGCAAACCTGTTCGTTCGGGTTAAGTGAGGATTGTTATTAGTAAAATTCCAGAAGGAGTCTGGGACTGGACATAGAATGGGAAGTTCGAACCAGTATAAAAATTCCTGGTGTGCTTGTTTTATTTTACTTATTCATATTGTTATAGTATCTTAGTTTATTTCCGCACTAGTATAGTATAATTCCATATAGCACGATCCATACTGTATTTTCACTAAACTCGACAAACACTCTAATAATATTCCAAAATCTCCACCAGTAACTCGATAAGGGCCATCGACCCCATGATCTGATATCCAGACTTCTGCTTCACCATCATCTCCTCCGTCAAAAACACCAACTCCACCCATGACCTAGAATAGTTATTAGAAATCTCCTCATTTGTCTATTCCGCCGCCTTCTCCAAACTAACTTCCATATCAAACTCGATCATTGTAACCTCCAATGATGCTAGGCTCGACTCCATCGTCCACCCACGCAAAAGCCTGTTCAAAGGTGCGATCGAGTCCATCCAGGACTGGATCAACTTTGGCACCACCTCTGTAACATAATCCAAGATCACCGACAGAAGAACCTGGTTGAGCGCCTGTGACGACCCGCCTTTTCCACTCTCGAAAATCGACACTAAATCATCTTCATATAATGTCAAAAGGTATATAACGCCAAATGGGTAGCTGAAATGTTTGTAAAGCATTACAACTATTTTAGGAATACAGCCAAAAGAGTAGAGTTCGTATTGGATTTCCAACATGATAGGGAACTAGTGGTCATTTCCTCCAGTGCGAAATCCACACATAACATCCTAGCCTCCGAAGACTATTCATTTTCTCAAGCAAGCTTCCATACCACATTATTACACTACTGTGGAACATCGTATTTCGATAGCTTTACTCTTTCTAAGTCGAGCCTCCAATACCTGCCCATTTAAACCATTAAGGGTCCAGACACAACTGTGATCCTCCATCATAAGTAAAACCGATAGGTTGAAATATACGTCCTGTAGATCACATCTCGTATCATTCCTGGGATGTGAAGCTACTCCCTTCTTTCCACAAAGCCACATTTTTCTTTTCATAAAGAAAATTCCACTTAGAATGCCACATTACCATTTATAACAACACATTATTGATTTCCACAAAATTAAAATCTTTGGGCTCGTACATCTCAGAGATGGATGTTAAGTATAAATGGGGTTACCTCCTACACCACCAAATAGATGTATATTTATAGAGATCAATGTATGTGGTTTTAAAAATATAATGTCAGACACTCATCCACACAAGTTGTCCATGTAAAGGACAAACCGAAGGCATTCTTCCTACTACTTCCTGTTTAGGAATTACCCCTAGGTTTAGTAGCGGGTAGTCTTTGTAAATCAAAGAATTTTAGAACGAATGCACTAATACCATATAATATATGATATGGGGATTAACCTAGAGGTTAATGGCAAGCAGCCCTACATCATGAAGATCTCTGCCTTCAACATGTATTCACTTTCGAACACATATATTGGTTCAAAGTAGTTTTAGGATAACAATTATCCAAATTTGACCCTAGTTTCTCCGAACCAATCATCGATAAAAAAATGTTAAGTATATAGGAGATTATCAAACAACATCTAATCAATTTATCTTTTTATCAAATCAAATACCTTTTGGAGATATATTATTTTAAACTATTCCTTTATCTTTTAAAAGTAAATGAAATCATTAAGCCTTAATTATCAGATTCTATAGTTGATTAGACCTCTTTAAACTTGGAATAATTCCAAATCATTTATTTAAATCTTAATAAAGATTGTTTATTTTCAAATCATAACTTTTAAATAGGTCAAAAATGATTTTATTCAAGACACCGTATACTGTAAACCCAAATCAATTAGTATTGAGTAGAAAAGGATCCATAGAGATTAGACTAATTATATTCAATACCAATTTCTCTACTCAACCTATACTATTCATCGAATAACTGTGAAATCACTTTGTAAATTCACACGGATAATATGGGTTCCCTCCTCAAAATTTAATACAAAATTTAACAAGTATATTCTTTATACTACTAAATTCATATTTTAAATCTTGTTTAACATTTGAAAAACTCCAAATCTCTTTCCTTTTAACTTAAGAAAATGTGATCCCAATAGATCAAATTAACTATCCCCTCTGTTTGGTCAGTCCGGATAGCTAGAGCAGAACCCAGATATTGGCCAAGCTCGGGTCTACAAACTATCTCTCTATCACCGATAAGGCAGTCAAGTTATTTGATCAACTCTAAAATCTTTAAAATCCTTAATTTATTATTTTAAAAACATTTGTAAAAGATTTGGGAAGAAAATTCCAAGTTTAAATCTTAATTTCAAAAGTTACCAAAAAGTGCTGCGAGTAGTGATTTTAAAAGCTTCTTTGATAAAATATTAACTTCATTCCACATATGTCCATTTTTTAAAATCAAATAAATTTTAAAATAATTTAATATATTAATGGAATTTATTCATATTTTTAAAGATTTAAAAATATTCACTTTGGTTTCTGAACTACTAAAAGGTGATGTTTTTGAAAATTTAATTTGGACACATCTCATACTTTACTAAATGAAATCTTGATTTTCTTCTTCTTTTTGATAACTATACTCACTTGGGTCTGGAAAATTCTTATTTCAAAGCATTTCGACTTATATTGAATCCTACACATTGATTTAACTTTTTAGGTCGTAAAATGACGAACTGCCACTACGCGACGGGCTCGATTTTGGCTCTATTTTTCGAATTTCATTAACTTTATTGAAACCTGTTAAAATGTTCAAAATACTATAATAAACTATTTTAAATCATTTCATACTATTTTTACTACATCAAAAACTCATTTTCCACTTTATTCCATATCATAATAATATATTATTATGATATTTATTTTTCAACCTTTTTATCTTAGAAACCATAATGATGATTAATAAACTCCATACAATTTTATTTGGATTTATTTTTCATGAATTAACTATGGTTAATTAACTAACCATTTCTATTTTGATGAATATTATTTTCCCATCATTGACAACCAAGTTATCAACTGAAAATTCAGCCAATGTTCAACCAAGCATATTAATTTACTAGTTAAACATGCATATCACTATTTTAAGTTTTAAATAAGCAAAACTAAACTCAAGTACTCACTATTAATTTCCACTCCACTAATCTTTTCCAAAGCTCCTTGAATTGATACTGGCGGAAAGTTTTGTACTTGAAACTTAGATAAAAACTGTGTAATGAAATGATCTATATACAGCATACATACTTAATAGCTTCCTAAAAAATTTCAGAAAACATTTCATAAAACTTTTATCTTTTGGTTTAAATACTTTTATAAACCCTTTATTTCTTCAAAATATTTATTCATGAAAAATTTCTATTTTCTTTCTAAAGAAATCATTTCAATTTTGAAAGGTAAATTATCTTTCTAAAATTATATTAAGCATCTTATATTATAATATACTCCCTTTTAATCAATATTAAGTGCAAACACCTTGATAAAATTTAACAATCATTAATTATTAATTCACATTATCTTTTAAACTTAAGCCCGTAATTATTAACTTTCAAGAAATTTTTATGAAAATATTACATAAAATTTTAACTTAGGTTTGAACATTTTTATAAAGTCGTTTCTTTATAACTTCCCTTTAAACCTTTTATTCCCAAATATCTTATTAAATTGATCTTATTTAAGATAGAAGAAATGCACAGAGAATAATATAAAAAGTGGTTTATTAATTAACATCATATTTATACACACACTCCTAATCCTTCGCTCTTCCTGACCGGATTATGGGTTTCTTCTTAGTTTTAGGGTACTCATATAGAAAACGTCCTCGTCTTTCACACTTGAAATGGAATATTTCATCACTAAAAGATTCTTCTTTCTTCTTTTCCTTTATTTTCCTATCCTTACACTGAACTGCATAATGTCAATATCTTAAGTATTAGTTTTGTTGATAACAACTATAGGACATTATATAAAATATAATAATTAATGTTTTATCAAGGTGTGTGTATATATATATATATATAGTGCAGAATATTAGATAGGTATTAATTAAGAAGACTATACAATAGCTAGTACTAATATAAAGAGTAGATTCAAGATGCTTATATAAAGTTTAAAGAGTTCAAGAATGTAGACTCATGAGTATTGAAGAGTTCAAAATTTCAAGATATTCCAGATAAGTTACATAGTCATAGAATTTATGTTAAAACCTTGATAGCACTTTTCTGATTTCTCTTACCTTCTCCTATATTGTTTTAAATTGGTTTTCAAATATTCTATTTTAAAAATAATCTTTTCAAAATATTTCTAAAATGATTTTCAAATCTCTTATATTTATAATTATATTATTTTAGTGTTTTTAAGTTTATATATATTGAATTATTTTTTGTACTTTAATAATTTATAACTATATTGATTATATATATATATTATTTACATTATACTGAATATTCTTATTAAATCTTTCAAAATTATTTTATAAAGTTTTATTAATTTTTAATATGATTAAAATATGCATAAACTATGTTTGTACAAAGTTTCAAAGTATTTTACAAAACTTAATATTTTTAAATTTTTACTAAGTAATTTTTAAAACTACAAAGGGATATGTCGACATACCCTCTACAAGTATGTCAACATATCATCCGCACTTTTAAAAATCCAAAATTGAATGGAAGTGACTTTACGTTGTATGTCTTTGCGAATGGTCATGACCGTTGTTTCCCACTAATCTTCCAAATGAATTTTCATTAACTACTTTCTTATTTTTCTCTCCTCTTTTTACTCACTTGATTTTTAAAGAAATTTCCAACAAAAATCTACCAAAATTCAACCAGAATCAAATTCAATCATTACCAGTTTGATTCTCTTTCATATACTCTCTGATATCATTCATCTCTCTCAAGATCAAAGTGCTATTCAAGAGTTATACGATGTAATCAAGATTGAAGATCCAAGTCTGTAAACTATATTAAATCATACCCTTATACTCTGTGGTATGCTTTATGTCCCTGAAATCCAAGTAGTGGTGATTGTAGCCTATTTAAATCAATTGGATGTACCTAGTAGCTCGTAAATCGGGTGGGTGCAATTGTGGCATGGAAATCAAGTTGCTCTACCCAACGGCAGGGATTTTAGAGGGTGGGTCTCTTAGCCTTAAAATCAAGATTGTATTTGCATTTACTAGTTGAAAAGTAATCCATATAAGGAATTGCGCTATACTAGATGCAGGGTAACTTCGAACTAGTATAAAATCCTGGTATGTACTTTCCATTTTACTTTTACTGTATTTACCTTTATCTGTTCTTTGATTCTATGCTGATTCTGCGATTGTTACTTCCATCATTCCAAGTAAAATCTTACAGAATTTGAATAATATTCATATTATCCATAAAACACTATTCACCTCTTCTATAATGTTAATTTAGCATTAAGATCTCTATTCCGCCGACTCACACATAATGCTCTTCTTTATTACATCTGTAATTGCAGATGCCAGCATAAGATTCTTTTCTTAATTTTTCTTCGACTTCCCTTTCTACAGATGCTCATCGTGCTTGTTTTGGATTCAGCCATAACTCATCATCCATCACATAAAAAGTCATTCTACCCCCTAAGTGATACACCAAAATATCATCAAAATTTTCATACCATTTATTTCTTGACTTAAAAACCTTTTTATTCAAATAACTTGATTCAAACTTATTTCGATTTGAACTACCTTGATCCTCCAATGATAAGGAGAATAATTCACTAAGCATACGATACTGTTCGCCCAAGCCAACATTCGATCGATACTTAGAAGATTATTCCAATCATCACCAAATAGATCAAGACCTTACTCATTGAACTTTCCAAAGGAAATACTGTAATGACCATAATTGTGACAGCCCTGACTCGACTTTCGGAAATCGGCACCGAATACGACACTCATATTCAAATGCCGTAGGTCCAAACATCGAATCTGGTTCACCGAAGCTTATAATTACATCAGATGAATATAAAATAGCGAAACAAAATGAATATCATGCATACATCACAGATATACATCAACATAATATCCATTACTACATCAGAGTATTTTTAATACATACATCACAACTCCAAATGACCATCATAATAATACAACAGTGATCATATATCCAAAAAGTCTTCAAAGGAATGAAATGCTAACGAACTCCCAAAACTAAACACATGAGATGCCAAAAGCTTCTAAACTATCTCCAAAGTAAATGCTCCAAAATACTGCTACAACAGATCACGTAAACCTGCCACTAGGCTGCCCGTGTGAAAATTATGGGCACCCAGAGTTCAGAAAAGAAACAGTAAACTCCGAGTCGGTCATGGGACTGGTATGAGTAAACAGAAATAGTTGCTTTTAAATAAAAACAGATTTATAAAAGAAAATCCGGTATGATTTTTGGAAAATGAAACTACCATAAGACCTCCCGCCACACACACAATACAATCGCAGAATTGGAGGAGATTTCTTCTTATGATAGTCAAACATGTTTGATACGAGAAAAATTCTTTGATATTATTACTAGTGCATATTGTAGAAAATCATTTCGAAAGTAGAATATTAATCTTAGCCAGCATAGACATTCCGAACTATGCCTACTATAGCTACCATATGAACAGTGGTGACAACCATAAGTAAATGGCAGGTTATGCAACTAAAACTGTACAGGGTTCGTATTGGGAATTGGATTTCCAATAAATGGTCAGGCTAAGGAACTTCCTACTGCCACATGGGTACGGCCTCTGGCGGGACGTCCCGAGAACCCACCCGGCTCTCTGCCAACACAAGGCCGCGTTACCTCTTTAATTTGGTAACTACTACTCGAGCATGACACTCCCCGATCCTTTGGGACCTTTATCTGAGGGCCCTCTATCACAAAGCAACAACCACACAGTAAATGAGTTGGAGCTACCACACAGGTAAATATCTGTGCTCCATACCATGACATCACCTTTTTCCAGAAGGAAATGACATACCCTAAAGGGCGCGACCCCTATAACCTTGCCGCATCTTTCCTGTTTCGACCATTTTCGGGTTGTGAGGTCCGATGAGGTCTCATCTACAAAGCTACGCTTTACACGAAAGCCATGATTTGATCACAAATGATCATCAACACACAGCCGCGCTTAGCATGCCACACTACCAAATTGGGAGTATATCGCTGATAACCTTCAATTACATAACCTCTGAGCTCGTACATCTCGGAGAAGGGTGTTAAGCTTAGAGAATAAATTCTCCGCCACCAACAAATAGGTATTTGAAAGAAATCTGCTGTATACCTCAAAATGTAGTGTCAGACACACAACCATCAAGTCTATTCCAGGTTTGAACAGAACCGAAGGCACTTCGGCCAATAAAGGAAGAAGCCCTTGCAAATCCGGGTATCCACAATCCTGATCGGACTTCCCATCACTTAGGGAATCTCTATACCGAAGCAACTCAGTGCAGAGACAATCGATAGGTTATCCTATCGTTTTCGAAGACACCGGTCTTCACCACCAGTCTTCAAATGATATCCATTTCGACGTATCACTATTCGGAATGGGTTATATGACACGAAGGTCCTATCCCGGCTAAACCGAATAGTGAACGCTTAATTTTAAAACACGTGGGTATATGTCAATCACAAATATTCATATTCAGGGTTCGATGTGGGTTTCGGATAACTAACTGAAATCCGACTCCCTGTCGCATCGAAGTTTAAATGTCGTTCTACGGGTAAAGTGGTTTTCACACCAATACAGAACAAATCACAATTACAAGATAGTACATGGCAATCTACATCATACAGCATCACAATCAGAACAAAAATAGCAATCTTATGCACAACGATAGTTAATTATTTTCAATTAATGTGAGTGTGATTTTAATAGATTAACCACATAATTATTTGTAGTGATTGTTTAAAGTCAATGATTAAATTGGATAAATTTATTAAATTTTAATTAACTCGAATAATTTTTTCTTAATTAGTTATTTTAATTAACTGCCAATTATAATTAATTAACTTAATTTTTCTAATTGACAATTGTTTAATTTACAAATAAATTTAAACACTTAATTGTTTATCAATTTTGATTATAAATTATAAATCATTCTTAATTTCTTTTCAAAACCATTAATTTATAAAAAATTATTCACCTTAATTATCATATAGAAATCTTCTTTATATCTTAAAAATCAATTTATTGTTACATTAAAAGTTTTAATGTAAATTAATGTCAATTCTTATTTTAAATTTAATTATTTAATTAAAGGGTTAATTAAATTTTAAAACGTTGTTAAATAATTTAAACTTATAGTAAGTCTTTCACTTAACATAAATTAACATTGGTTAACTTGTAAATATAGAAATTAACTTAACTTTGTAAATTTGAAATTTTGGTTGGGCTTAACCCATTATAAAGCAAACCCAAGTAAACCATGTACTCGAGCCACACTTGAATTCCTCTCGTCCTCTCCCCGAGTTCTTTCTCTCCTCCTCTCGTACCTATTTCTTTGTTTTTTTTTTAAAGTTAAACATCAGTTACCTCTAGACTATACAAGTAAACTCGAGCCAACTTGGCAAAGACACGAGTATTACTTCGGGTCACTCACGAAACCCAATGCGGACACCCAAACAATGGTCGTGCACATGAACGACGCATCGCCATCATTCCGGTGATCAAAAACACCTCTGGCAAGCCGCGTACGATCCCTACAACCGACAACATCGATCATCTCGACGCCATACGGTCCCGAACAAGAATTGGCTTATCGTTCGAAACCTGGATCAAAACTTCTAGTCAAAGTATCGTCTCGTCTGAGCAACCCCGACCACCAGACAGCCCGAGCCCCCGGCCACGACTCCATCAACCCCTAAGCTACTATCCCCTCCGACCACATGCAGCTCGATGCACGATTGAGGCCACAGCGGTAAATTTTCCCGACCACTAAAAAATTAGGTTTAAAAACCAAAATCGCCTACCACCGATGCCACTGTGAACTGGAACGACTCCGATGATTTTTCCCCACAGCGCCGTAAGCTACTCTACCTCCACGCGAGGAGCCGACCATCAACCATCCTCCGATTGCCTAAAATTGGTTGAAACCCAATTTCTGTTCAAGAGCAAACTGCTCTTACATTACCCACTCAAAAATCATCATTCTTACATTAAAAATCCTATTTTTGATTAAGGATTCACGTTATATGATTGAAGTTGCAAATCATTATATTCGAAATTTTCCAAAAATTGAAATTTCCCTATAAAAATCATTTTTTTCCGCACTGTGTATCCTTATTCTTCTTGAATCATCTTTAAATTATAGTTCATTCTTAAACACACAAGTTTTGTTTTGAGATCAAAGACTAACAATGATCAAGTAATAAGTTATTGGATTTTGAACAGGCTTGATGCTCTGAAACAAAAGACAGAGATGGTTTTCGCATAAACATGCATTCACACTTTCAAATCTTTATACACAGAGGAAATTTCTTTATGTATATGCATAATAAAGTAATTTGAGATCTCAGATTGCAAGCAACAAATAAATATATTTAAATTTCTTTTTAAGTTGCTTACTCACCTGAATATATTGATGAACATAATTGTTTCTGTATTTTTGAAGAGCTGCAGTTTGATGTCTGCTTTTAATTTTTTCTGCTTTACTCAGTTAAATGATCTTTAATTTGTAAAATACGATGTTTTCTTTTTTATTTTCTTTCAGGCTTTGCTGTGTTTTTGTTTGAATGAAATAAAATGAATATGGATGTGTTTATATAAAGAAGGCTTGTACCAAGGGGAGATTTTTACTAGTGCATGATTCACTCTGATCAGATTTTTTTTTTGCTTGTTGACTACCATGATTTCTTTCGGCTGAAATGATCTTTGATGTAAGCTTAAGAAAGCATTAAATGCTTGTTTCCATCCTGGTTTACATATAATCTTATTTTGATTTCTATAAGTACAAAGTTCTGTTTTTTTGCATATTTTTCCTTCTTTTGTAATTAAATTTTTGTTTTGTTTTACATGCCACTTTTTTTCTTCTTATTTCCTGGTTTATATAGTTCTTATGCAACTTGTATGAATTTCCTATGTCATTTTATAACTATAAAGTCTTGTTACAATATAAACCTTGAATTTTATTTCTATTTAGTGTTGACTATCAACATCAAATTTTATCACATATATTTTATTTATGGTTCAAGACAATCTCTTGCTTATTATATGATTTATTCATTATTATTATTATTTATTTAAAGCTTAACTATCAAATATTTATTTATATCCATATATCTCTTTTTTATTTAATATTAATAATATTTTATTTCCTTTGAAACTTTTCAATTTAAATTCAAAAGTTCAAATAATTTATCGAATTTAAAAATTCAAAATTTTGGGATGTTACAAATATCCCCCCTTAAGAAAATTTCGTCCTCGAAATTTGGACGAGAGAGAAAAGCAAACATAGAATATAAGTATTCAGAAAATTAAGGAAATGACTTACCAGTTTAAGCCGAGATGTCTACTCTGCGGTTGGGATATGATTTCTTCATATTATCTTCAGTTTCCCAAGTGCAGTCCTTCGGATCGCCACTCCATTGAACTTTAACGAGTTTCACCACTTTGTTCCTCAATCGCTTTTCATCATGATCTACAATCTTTATCGGTTCTCTTCTAACTGTCAAATTGGGAGTGATCTCAAGGTCCTGTTTAGCGGCATCCTCAATAGTACTATCTGGGTCATGCATATACTTCCGAAGACTAGAAACGTGGTACACATCATGTATGCCAGACAACCAGCTGGGTAGCTGCACTCGATATGCTAGAGGACCAATCTATTCTAGAATAGGAAAAGGACCAATATAACGCGGTGCTAGCTTTCCAATTTTCCCGAACCTCAATACACCCCGCATTGGAGATACTTTCAGAAATACAGAATCTCCAACTTGAAATTCCAAATCTCTTCTTCGATGGTCATAATAGCTCTTTTGGCGACTTTGAGCTACTTTCAATTTCTTTTGAATAAAATCAACCTTCTCTGTGGCTTCTTTAATCATATTTGGTCCAAGGACGAGTCTATCACCTGATTCGATCCAGCATGCAGGTGATCGACACGGACGACTATATAAAGCTTCGAAAGGTGCCATTTCGATACTGGCTTGATAGCTGTTGTTATAAGAGAATTCGACCAGATGCAAATGGTCTTCCAGAACCACTAAAGTCGAGAATGCAAGCGCGCAAAAGGTCTTCTAGGATTCGATTAATTCTCTCAGTCTGCCCATTAGATTGTGGGTGATAAGCAGTGCTGAGATTCAATTTTGTTCCCAATGAGGCTTGGAATGCCTCCCAAAATCTACTACTGAATATCGGGTCACGATCACTCACTATGCTGCTGGAGATACCATGGAGTTGAACAATTTCCTTTATATATAGCCTTGCTAAGCTTGCTGCAGTCCGAGTGGATTTCAATGGAATGAAGTGAGCAGTTTTGGTTAGATGGTCCACTATAACCCAAATTGCTTCATTTCCCTTCCTGGTTCGTGGCAATCCGTCAATGAAATCCATCGATACCTGATCCCATTTCCATTTTGGTACTTCCAAAGGCTGAAGTAAACCAGCTACTTTCTTTCGGTCGCTTTTAATTTGTTGACAAGTGGCACAGCGACTCACATATATGGATATGTATCTTTTCATTTTCTTCAACCAGAAAGTTCTTTTAATATCTCTATACATTTTATTTACTCCTGGATGGATGCAAAGTTTGGACTTGTGGCATTCGTCCAAAACTTCACATTTCCGATCAGGGAAGTCTGGAACACAAATCCTGCCTTTTAATCTTATAACTCCTCTATTACCCATCTCAAAACTAGTGTGTTCTCCCTGGCATATCCTTTTTTAAATTCCCCGAAGAAACTCATCTTCGTACTGCTGTCTCGCAATCCTTTTAAGAAGAGTAGGAGCGATAACCAGATGAGCAAGAATAGCATGCTTCCTACTCAAGGCGTCAGCAACTACATTGGCCTTTCCCGGTGTATATAGAATATCCAGGTCATACAATGCCAGAAATTTTAACCAACGTTGTTGTCGCAAATTTAGATCTTTCTAGATAAAGAGATATTTCAAAGTTTTGTGGTCGGTGAATAATTCAAATTTTTCGCCTAGAGAAAGAGAGTTTATTAGATATATTGTTTAAGTTAAGTTAAATTCGTAAATGGCTAAGAAAGTTGAAAAGATTCTTACCCAGAAGATAATGTCGCCCTATTTTCAAAGCGAAAACAACAGCCAAAAGCCCCAAAGCATGTGTCGGGTAGTTTTTCTAGTGCGGGCGTAATTGTCTACTCGCGTAGGCAATTACTTTCCCATTTTGCATTAACACTGCACCTACCCCATCACCACATGCGTCAGTATAAACAGATAATCCCTGGTTCCCGTTAATAATAGCGAGAACAAGAGCGGTGGTCAATCTCTTCTTCAATTCCTGAAAAGCTTCATCGTATTTTGGAGTCCAGTTGAATTTTATATCCTTCATTGTCAGCTTAGTCAACGGACTAGCTATCTTAGAAAAATCTTGAACGAACTTCCGGTAATAGCCTGCTAAACCCAAAAAGCTTCGAACTTACTTCGGGGCAGTAGGTCTTCTCCAATCAAGAATAGCGAAAATTTTGCTAGGATCAACAGAAATTCCTTTTTCATTAACAATATGGCCAAGGAATTTAACTTTTTTGAACCAAAAGTGGCATTTGGAAAATTTTGCAAATAGAATATTTCTCCTTAATATCTCCAAAACGATTCTAAGGTGCTCGGTGTGCTCCTCTTCGGTTCTGGAATAGATCAATATATCATCAATAAACACGAGCACAAATTTATTCAATACTTCCCAGAACACTTGGGTCATAGGGTCTACGAAGTATGCTGGAACATTAGTTAGCCCGAAAGGCATGACTAACCATTCGTAGAACATATTGGGACCCCTGAAAGCTGTCAAATGGACACAATCTTCGACGATTCGTAGTTGATGGAATCCCTGGGCTAGATCCATCGTTGAAAAGAAACGAGCGCCGTGCAATTGATCTAATAGATCATCAATTCTGGGCAGTGGAAATTTATTCTTGAGAGTCAGCTTATTGAGATCGCGGTAATCTACGCACAATCTCAAAGATCCGTCCGATTTAGCAACAAATGCTACTGTTGAGCCCCATTCAGAAACACTAGGTAGAATTAATCCCTTTGCTAGTAGATCGTCGGTTTGCTGAACTAATTCAACCTTTTCCCTGGGTGCCATCCTACGACTTGCGTGAACGACGGGACGAGCATTAGGTATTAGGTCGATTCAGAATTCTATTTCTCGATGTGGAGGTAAAAATTTCACTTCTCCGAACACATCCGGGAAATCTCTAACAATGGGTATAGACTCCAAACTGGGTTTGGGATAACCCAAGTTATACATCAATCCTTCCCTTTTAGGACTAGGGTCCTCACAAGAAATTTCGATGAAATCTCCAAATTTGGTTTTGATTGAAATCAATCGATTAATGCAATCCAATTTGGCTTCGTATTTAGCTAGCCAATCCATTCCGAGTAAGACTTCAAACTCGTTAAAATCATGAACAAAGAGACTGATAGGAAATTTATAATAAGAATATGAGATAGGAACATCTCTACATCGAAGACAAAGATTCGTGGGACCTCCAACTGGATTCTTTACGCATATAGGCTTATCAACAAAATCGGGTTCAAGATTCAATTCACTTATAGCTTGTTGAGAGATAAAACTATGTGCAGCGTCCATGTCAAATAGAACTCTAACAATGCTATCATAAATAATGAGATTACCTTCCAGAACTCCTTTCCCTTTTTCTACTTTGGAAGATGCAGGTTGGTCTTTGACTACGTACACCTTTGTGGTTTGAGCTTGCTTCATAACTGGGCAGTCTTTAACTTCATGTCCCACTTTATGACAATAATAGTACTTCCTAGGCTTTGCTTGAGCGAATTGATCTCCCTTTGGCTTCTTACAACTGTTTGAGTAATGGCCTTTTTCTAGACAATTATAGCAAGTGACATTCTCTGCTATGCTTCCATGAACGCTCTTCCTTTTTTCTTTGCACTGCCATGGTTTCTTGCCTCCAAATTTTCGCTTCTTCCAATTTTGTTTACTCTAATTTCCTTTCTCAACCGGGGCTTCCTGCATATCAAGTGTGGCATATCTGTACCCCATATCAACTAAATCCGAAAAGGATTCTTTAACATGGCCATTCATTCTTTCGTGGAATTTCTTATTCATCCCACGAATATATCTTTCATTCTTCTTCAAACGTGAGTTTACCAATTCGGGACCAAAACGCGACAATTCATTGAATTTGTTTAAATACTACTCGAATGACAAACTTCCCTGCTTAAAGTCCATGAATTCCTGGTACACTCGAGAAATTCCAGCTGATGGCAGATAACGCTTCTCAAATACTTCTTTGAATTTCTCCCAAGAAAACTCGTCTTCTGGCTTGTCTACAATGACTGTCTCCCACCAGGCTAAGGCTTCCTCTTGAAGTTGCCAAGAAGCTATGAGTCGTTTTTGATCGTCTTGCAGCTTTAGCCCTCTGAAGATATTCTCACATGACCCGATCCATGCTTGAGCCTCAACAATTGTCTCCTTGCCGGTGAACGGCTTACCACCCCACCTTGAGAAATTCTTATGTAAATCAGCTATATTCGGCTGTTTGCTGAATAGGTACTGCTGCTACTGCTGTTGGGGGATCTTGGTTAGTTGTTATGGCACTTCATTGACCCCTAACTCTTCCTCTTCGTCCGCTCATTCTTACTATCTGTAATTAGTAAGAAAACTGGTTTATATATACGGATGAGATATCTTAAGGAATATCAGCAGTAAAATAAAATAGACTAAGAAATTTTGGAGTTTCGGCCTCAATTATACTCATTCTAGGGTATATTTCACCCTATCTCTAATGAGCCATCTGATGTGTTATACTTCGTAGCTAAAGTTCTTACTCAACCTTCAGCTCTGATACCAAATGTGACGGCCCTGACTCGACTTTCGGAAATCGGTACCGAATACGACACTCATATTCAAATGCCATAGATCCATGCATCGAATCTGGTTCGCCAGAGCTTATAACAACATCAGATGAATATAAAACAGCGGAACAAAATGAATATCATGCATACATCAGAGATATACATCAACATAATATCCATTACTACATCAGAGTATTTTTAATACATACACCACAACTCCAAATAACCATCATAATAATACAACATGATCATATATCCAAAAAGTCTTCAAAGGAATGAAATGATAACGAAATCCCAAAACTAAACACCTGAGATCCCAAAAGCTTCTAAACTATCTCCAAAGTAAATGCTCCAAAATACTGCTACACCAGATCACGTAAACCTACCACTAGGCTGCCTATGTGAAAATTATGGGCACCCAGAGTTTAGAAAAGAAACAGTAAACTTTGGGTCAGTCATGGGACTGGTATGAGTAAACAGAAATAGTTGCTTTTAAATTAAACAGATTTATAAAAGAAAATCCAGTATGCTTTTGGAAAATGAAACTACCATAAGACCTCCCGCCACACACACAATGCAATCGCAGAATTGTAGGAGATTTCTTCTTATGATAGTCAAACATGCTTGGTACGAGAAAAATTCTTTGATATTATTACTAGTGCATAGTGTAGAAAATCATTTGGAAAGTAGATTATTAATCTTAGCCAGCATAGACATTCCGAACTATGCCTACTATAGCTACCATCTAAATAGTGGTGACAACCATAAGTAAATGGAAGGTTATACAACTAAAATCGTACTGGGTTCATATTGGGAATTGGATTTCCAAAAAACGGTCAGGCTAAGGAACTTCCTACTGCCACATCGGTACGCCTCTGGAGGGACGTCCCGAGAACCTACCCGGCTCTCTGCCAACACAAGGCCGGGTTACCTCTATAAATAGGTAACTACTACTCGAGTATGCCACTCCCCGATCCTTTGGGAGCTTTATCCAAGGGCCCTCTATCACAAAGCAACAACCACACAGTAAATGAGATTGGAGCTACCACACAGGTAAATATCGGGGTTTCATACCATGACATCACCTTTGTCCAAAAGGAAATGACATACCCTAAAGGGCGCGACCCTCATAACCTTGCTACATCTTTCCTGTTTCGACCATTTTCGGGTTGTGCGGTCCGACGAGGTCTCGTCCATAAAGCTACGCTTTACACGAAAGCCATGCTTTGATCATAAATGATCAACAAATGATCATCAACACACAGCAGCACTTAGCATGCCACACTACCAAATTGGGAGTATATCGCTGATAACCTTCAATTACATAACCTCTGAGCTCGTACGTCTTAGAGAAGGGTATTAAGCTAAGAGAATAAATTCTCCACCACCAACAGATACGTATTTGAAAGAAATCTACTTTATACCTCAAAATGTAGTGTCAGACACATAACCATACAAGTCTGTTCCGGGTTCGAACAGAACCGAAGGCACTTCGTCCAATAAAGGAAGAAGCCCTTGCAAATCCGGGTATCCACAATCCCGATCGGACTTCCTATCACTTAGGGAATCTCTATACCGGAGCAACTCAGTGTAGAGACAATCGATAGGTTATCCTATCGTTTTCGAAGACACCCGGTCTTCACCACCGGTCTTCAAATGCTATCCATTTCGACGCATCGCTATTCGGAATGGGTTATATGACACGAAGGTCCTCTTCCGGCTAAACCGAATAGTGAACGCTTAATTTTAAAACATATGGGTATATATCAATCACAAAGATTCATATTCAGGGTTCGATGTGGGTTTCGGATATCTAACTGAATCCGACTCCCTGTCGCATCGAAGTTTAAATGCTGTTTTACGGGTAAAGGGGTTTTCACACCAATAAAACAAATCACAATTACAAGACAGTACATAGCAATCTACATCACACAACATCACAATCAGAACAAAAATAGCAATCTAGTGCACAACGATAGTTAATTATTTTCAATTAATGTGAGTGTGATTTTAATAGATTAACCACATAATTATTTGTAGTGATTGTTTAAAATCAATGATTAAATTTGGGTAAATTAATTAAATCTTAATTAACTCGATTAATTGTTTCTTAATTAGTTATTTTAATTAACTTCCAATTATAATTAATTAACTTAAATTTTCTAATTAACAAGTATTTAGTTTACAAATAAATTTAAACACTTAATTGTTTATCAATTTTAATTATAAATTATAAATCATTCTTGATTTCTTTTCAAAACCATTAATTTATAAAAAATTATTCACCTTAATTATCATTAAAAATCTTCTTTATATCTTAAAAATCAATTTATTGTTACATTAAAAGTTTTAATGTAAATTAATTTCAATTCTTATTTTAAATTTAATTATTTAATTAAAGGGTTAATTAAATTTTAGAACATTGTTAAATAATTTAAACTTATATTAAGTTTTTCACTTAAATAAATTAGCATTGGTTAACTTGTAAATATAGAAATTAACTTAACTTTGTAAATTTGAAATTTTGGTTGGGCTTAACCCATTATAAAGCAAACCCAAGTAAACCATGTTTTTCACTCGAGCCACACTCGAATTCCTCGTCCTCTCCCCGAGTTCTTTCTCTCCTCCTCTCGTACCTGTTTCTTTTTTTTTAAGTTAAACATCAGTTACCTCCAGACTATACAAGTAAACTCGAGCCAACTTGGCAAAGACACGAGTATTACTTCGGGTCACTCACGAAACCCAATGCGGACACCCAAACAATGGTCGTGCACATGCATGATGCATCGCCATCATTTCGGCGATCAGAAACACCTCCGGCAAGCTGCGTACGATCCCTACAACCGACTACAACGATCATCTCGACGCCATATGGTCCAGAACAATAATTGGCTTATCGTTCGAAACCTGGATCAAAAATTCTAGTCAAAGTATCGTCTCGTCTGAGCAACCCCGACCACCAGACAATCCGAGCCCCCGGCCACGACTCCATCAACCCCCAAGCTACCATCCCCTCCGACCACGTGCAGCTCGATGCACGATTGAGTCCACAGCGATAAATTTTCCCGCCCACCACAAAATTAGGTTTAAAAACCAAAATAAGCCTACCACCGATGCCACTGTGAACTGGAACGACTCCGATGATTTTTTCCCCGCAGCGCCGTAGGCTATTCCACCTCCACGCGAGGACCCGACCATCAACCATCCTCCGATCGCCTGAAATTGGTTGAAACCCAATTTCTATTGAAGAGCAAACTGCTCTTACATTACCCACTCAAAAATCATCATTCTTACATTAAAAAATTCTATTTTTGATTAAGGATTCACGTTATATGATTGAAGTAGCAAATCATTATATTCGAAATTTTCCAAAAATTGAAATTTCCCTGTAAAAATCATTTTTTCCCCAACTGTATATCCTTATTCTTCTTGAATCTATCTTTAAATTATAGTTGATTCTTAAACACACAAGTTTTGTTTTGAGATCAAAGTCTAACAATGATTAAGTAATTAGTTATTGGATTTTGAACCGGCTTGATGCTCTAAAACAAAAGACAAAGATGGTTTTCACATTTACACTTTCAAATCTTTATACACAGAGGAAATTTCTATATGTATATGCATAATAAAGCAATTTCAGATCTCAGATTGCAAGCAACAAATAAATATACTTAAATTTCTTTTTAAGTTGTTTACTCACGTGAATATATTGATGAACAGAATTGATTCTGTATTTTTGAAGTACTGCAGTTTGATGTCTGCTTTTAATTTTTTCTGTATTACTCAGTTGAATGATCTTTAGTTTGTAAAATATGATGTTTTCTATTTTTATTTTCTTTCAGGCTTTGCTGTGTTTTTGTTTGAATGAAATAAAATGAATATGGATGTGTTTATATAAAGAAGGCTTATACCAAGGGGAGGTTTTTACTGGTGCATGATTCACTCTGATCGGATTTTTTTTTCGCTTATTGACTAAGCCCTGATTTCTTTCGGCTAAAATGATCTTTGATTTAAGCTTAAGAAGAAAGCATTAAATGCTTGTTTCCGAGTTTACATATAATCTTATTTTGATTTCTACAAGTACAAAGTTCTATTTTTATTTGGCAAATTTTTCCTTCTTTTGTAATCAAATTTTTTTTTGTTTTACATACCAATTTTTTTCTTATTTCCTGGTTTATGTAGTTGTTATGCAACTTGTATGAATTTCCTATATCATTTTATAACTATAAAATCTTGTTACAATATAAACCTTGAATTTTATTTCTTATCAACATCAAATTTTATCACATATATTTTATTTATGGTTCAAGACAATCTCTTGTTTATTTTATGATTTATTCATTATTATTATTATTTATTTAAAGCTTAACTATCAAATATTTATTTATATCCATATATCTCTTTTTTATTTAATATTAATAATATTTTATTTCCTTTGAAACTTTTCAATTTAAATTCAAAAGTTCAAATAATTTATCGAATTTAAAAATTCAAAATTTTGGGATGTTACACTAATTTTGACTAATATTATTTAGAAAATTTAATAAGATAAACTAAATGAAACAATATAGAAGGTTAAGAGATTGAGATTTGTTAATTAAAAGGGAGCGATGCTTTAATGAATGTATAAGCAAAAGAGAATTAAAAATAAATAGGTAGGAGGAATATAGTAAGCACAAAATAGGAATAGTTTTTGTTCTTATATCCTAAATCCTAAACCCTTCTATCCTACATTTGTCATTCATTATAAAATTTACAAACAAAACCAAAAGTCCAATAAGCTCAGCCGGCCACTATTAAGAAGAATCAAAAGAAGATAAGCTAGGAATCAAGTAGAAAGCTTGAAGAAATTAATCAAAGAGAAAATCTCAACCTTCTTAATATCAAGCTAAGGTGACTAATTTGGTTTACATCTCACTTTTGTTAATCCTTTCGGTTTCAAGATTGGATCCAAATTATCTTGCAAATAATATGCCATGTTATGTTTATTTAGAATGGATATATATATGTTCTTATTGATGAGTTATGATGTTTCATATAGATTTTATGATAAGATTAGATTGGAAAACCTATTAAATGGCATCTAAATAATTTGCATTTTTGATATATGGTCAAAGACATTATTTAGAAGCGGGTTTCAAGTTTCATAATTTATAAGTTGTTGTGGAATTATTACGAATTTTCTATGAAAGGAAATATTTAATATTGGGTTTAAATTATTTAAAGCAATTATATAACGATTTTTGATTTGAAATTTAAATATGTTATAAACCATATTAAAAATGAGTTAAGGTGATTTTCGAGAATTTTCCTAAGTATATTAAATAAATAATATGAACTAATGTAGAGTATTAAGGGATTGACATCTGTTAATTAAAAGGGGGTCGTGCCTATATAAATTTATAAGCAAAATAGAATTAAAAATAAATAGGTAGGACGAATATGGTAAGGGCAAAGTAGGAATAGTCTTTTTTCTTACAACAAATCCCTTCTATCCTTCATTTGTCATTCATTTTAATATTTACAAACAAAACCAAAACTCTAGTAAGCTCGGCTGGCCATCACTAAGAATAATCAAAAGATGATAAGCTAGGAATAAAGTAGAAAGCTAGAAGAAATTAATCAAAGAGCAAATCCCAACCTTCTTAACATCAAGCAAAGGTGAATAATTTGGTTTACATCTCCACTTTTACTAATGCTTTCGGTTTCAAGATCGGATCTGAATTATTTTGCAAATAATATACCATGTTATGTTTGTTTGAAATGGATATATATGTTTGTTGATGATTTATGATGTTTCATATAGGTTTTACGACATGATTAGATTGGAAAACGTATCAAAAGGCATCCAAATGATTCACGTTTTTGACATATGATCAAAGACATTATTTTAGAAGTGAGTTTCAAGTTTCATAGTTTTAAAAGTTGTTGTGGAATTATTATGAATTTTCTATGGTAAAAAATAGTTAATATCTGGTTTCAAATATTTAAAGCATCATATTAAATTTAAATATGTTAGAAAACATATTAAAAGTGAACTATAATGATTTTTGGGGAATTTACCTTAAGTATTCTATTATGGTTATAAAATTATTCAATTTGAGAGACCTAAATGTTTCATATGTTTTGACCAAGGAAAAGGGCTTATTAGTAAAAATGTTTTCATTGATAATTCTAAGATTTAGCAGCACTTTTAGAAAAGGATTTTTATAAAGAAATGACAACCAATTACATTTTGACAAATAAGGCAAGTTAGTTGAAAAGAATTTACTATGTAGGGCATAAATTCAATTTTGACATAATTTATCACTTCGCCACTTCCATCTATTAGCTTTCGACACTAGACCATCGCTTACAAACCCATTCAAAAGCAATACACATGGTATCAAGCCATTGATACGTAGTGGATTAGAGAAAGGCGGAAGGGACAGTGTCGAAACCTTGCTTTCGAAGTGGTTGTTTTAACTTGTCTTCGTTTTTAAAGAAGGAAGCTTACGAACTAGTTGCTGCTTGCCTTTACTTTAGAAAAGACGCTTTTGAATGAGTTGCCACTTATTTTGTTTTAAAAGAATCATTCGAACAGATAGCCACATTGAACCTATTTGACATCCATGTTGCCGGATTCTTACATTTCGAACTAATTAAGGCCGCTTTTCTTTATTTCCTAAAGGAATGTGTTCGAAAGGGTGCTTTCGTCTTTTACTTTGAAGTCTCCTTCTCCATGCTATCAAAAGGTTCCTATAGCCATTTTCATAATAGTTTTGGAGTCAATGGTTTCGAAAGAGTGGGTTTCGAAACTATCCATTTTCTTCTGCATGGAATAAAGGCTTTCGAAAACAATACTTTCACCATAGTTCCTTTATACCCTATAATTATACTATATGTTAAACCCAAAGGTTTTGAATGGAAAGATTTTAAATGGTTTTGAAGTAACGTTTTCATAAACTTTTACTTAAACCTAATACTTTCAAAATGTATGTTTTAAGCAAAGTATTTCCACTGATTTCGAAAGTTATATTATAAGAGTTTCGAAGAGGAAAACCCAATGTTTTTGAAATGTATATTTAAGAATACCAGAATGTTTGTTTTAAATGTTTTAAATGTTTGAAAATGAAGGTTTCCAAGGTTTCAATGGACAAGTTTAATGGTTTCGAAAGAGGAGGTCTAAGGGTTAAATAATGGTTTCGAAAGTAATATTTTCAATACATTTGAAAGGGATGCTTTGGCCTATCGGCCTAGTATTTTCAAGGATAAAGTAATTGTCATATTTTGAAAAGGGTACTTTCAATAAATTCGAAAGAGATTGTTTAAGGTTTTCAACAAAGGTTTTGAAGTTATTACTTTGGCCTTATAGCCAAAAGGTTTCTAAGTTAAAAAGAGGTTTTAACTTATTTTGAAGGGATAGATAATCCCATTGATTAGATTTCATCAGCAATGTTTTGTGTAAAGCATATATCATGGCATAAGTATTTTGAGTAAAGCAAAGAGTATGATTTCCTTGTTTTATAAAATTATAATTCCAGGAGTAAATCATTTACAAAGATTGTTTTAAATGATATGAAATTTGAGTAAGGTAGTTAACCCTAAATATATGACAGGAAATAAAATTTAAATAGTGTAGATAACCCTAAATTTATGACTCAGATATTAGAAGACCAGATGGGACTGGTATATGGTTACACTCTACACTTTAGCGAATATCACCTAGCTAACATTAGTACAAAATTCCAATGTGTAGGACTTTGTCACAAATGTGACTAAAATAATGTTACACATAGAAGGGAATATAAAGAGCAAAGATAGGTTATTAGTGTACCCGCAAAACCATTAGGATCAGTTGACTTTAAAGAAAGATAGTTGGGGTAGATAGCAAAGTAGTGCGTCTAACAGAAGTAAGATAATTGATTATGTCTAGTATGCCCGAATCAGCCAATGGTTAATAGTTAGCCAGATAAAATTATAGTGTGGACAAATAGTCCATTAATTTCCTGATTTTTATACATATACGTATTTTCTTTAATTCTTATAACCAGTTTCATTGTAGGATTTTGGTGTGTAAAAGATATCCTTTTAAAGGAATATTAGTGAAGAGAAACCCGTTCCGCTAAGCGGCATGGTCTCACCTAATATCAGTAAATCGAGATGTAATAGTATTATTCACACCAGTATTTGTATCTGACTCAAAGTTTACATTTTCCCCTTAAACTCACGAGTGCTCAAAATTTGATTTGAGTAGATTGAGAGTTAAATACTTTTTAGGTTTAGTAGGTTGCACGAATAAGCTTCCGAAGACGTGCAGGAGGAAAGCTAGCTATGTAGGAGCAATTTAGTATCATTTCCATTGTGATGTATTATGAATGATATGTCTATTCAGTACTTTAAGCATCCAAGAGGTACGTTCATATGTCGCTCTTGGCGTAATTTGTAATAATTATATTTGATCAAAAATTTGGAATCGTTTTGGGATTATGTATCTAAATATGAAGTATTGATTTGAAATAATCAGAAAACCAGTTTTGAAATATATGTTGATTTTATTTCATCCTCAAGTGCTTATGATATTATGGATGCCATTAACACTACCTTTTTTGTTGATACATGAAGATTTTGATCAATGACAATAAGCTTCAACAAATAGGAAGAGAATGCAAAAGCTAGAAGAAGATAAGATGAAGACCAAAGTATAAACATTAGTATGATTTTCTATGTGCCTTAGTCTAGATTATTTGATAAAATCTATCCTCAAGAGATTTGCACGAACATTAGAACACATTCATAAAAACTTCATTCACATGTTCACTATGCATACTTTTATACTTCAGTCGACTGAACAGACATGGCCAGTCGACTGAAACTGTACACATATACAAAAATTGCACAGTTTCAGTCGACTGAATTACCTGTGCAGTCGACTGAAATTGTTCCTGAAAATTTTTCTTTGTATTTTCAATCGACTGAATCTCCTGCTCAGTCGACTGAATTTAAACCTGCGAATTTTCTCTGAAAAGACACCTTCTTCTTCCCAAGAGTTGTAACCATTCATCAATGGAAATGGAAGCATCTCTTGTTTGCAACCTTTGACAACTTATGCACCTCTTCTACAAGTATATATACATGATTCTAACATCATTTAATTCACCGAATTCTCTTGCTTTAATCTTACTATTCTCTTGTTCATATTCTCTAGATATTCTCAAAGCAATCACCAATCTATTGCTTGAATCATTGTTTTTGTTTATAACATTCTTTTGATTCATAGCAATTCACATTTCCTAAATCTTCACAAACACATTGCATATTCTCGAGGTTAAGATTATAGGAATATTGTACTACATTAGACTCATTAGTGTTGACAAGAACACAACAAGTTGAATATTGTATTTTAGTAATTGAGTTGAAGTCCTCTTCGGTAGTTGAGGCAAGAAATCTCGTTCGGTTGTTCGGGTAAGTTGTAAACCTATTCCTCCGGGTGAAGTGAGGGTGTTAGTTAGTGAAATTCCTAAGTGAAGCTTAGGGACTGGACGTAGGACGAGAGGTCCAAACCAGTATAAAATCCTGGTGTCTCCTTGCATTTACCTACTTTATCTACCTAGACTATTTCATTATTCCATATTACACGATCCTACCGCATAGCCCACTCTTTCAATTGGTATCAGAGCAAGGTTGTCCAATAACCATAACACCGTTATTAGACATACTGATAATATGGAAAATAACGCAAGTACAAGCACAACATCTTCCTATAGTTCTACATTTGCGGAAGGACAATCTACCCAAAGACCTCCTCTATTCAATGGACTAAATTATAACTATTGGGCTACAAGGATGAGGATTTATATGCAAGCAACAAGTTTCGAAGCCTGGAATGCTACTCAAGCAGAGTTTGTTGCACCCACGACCGATTATCCTACATGGACACAAACTCAGAAGAATGAAGCAAGTGCAAATGCTAAAGCTATGAATATGCTTTTTTGCGCCCTGGATAGAAATGAATTCAACCGTGTTAGCATATGTACTACTGCATATCAGATATGGGAAACACTTAAAGTCATACATGAAGGCACAAACAAGGTTAAACAAACAAAGATATCCATGTTGAAGAATCAATTCCAAAACTTTAGAATGCGACAAAATGAATCCATCAATGACATGTACTCAAGATTTCAAGACATTCATCATGCTCTAATCAGACTAGGAGAAAGATACACGGACTTTGACATTGTGTCTAAAGTTCTAAATTCACTCACTGATGAATGGGAGAGAAAAGTAATAGCAATCGAGGAAGCAAATGATTTATCTACAATGAAACCAGAAGAATTGATTGGAAATCTTATGTCGTATGAAGTAAATATGCAAGCTAAAAAGGATCAAGCTCAAGAAAGAAAGAATATTGCTTTTCATGCGGAAAAGGAAGAATCAGAGTCTGAAGATGAGGATCTAGCATTTATAGCCAAAAATTTCAAGAAATTCCTAAAGTATAGAAAAGGAAACAAAAACGGATTCAAAAAGAATTTCTTGAAAAAACCATCATCCTCAAATATAGAATGCTTCAATTGTCATAAGAAAGGACATATGCAAAAAGATTGTCAAGAACAAATGAAGAAAAATCAGAAAAACTTCAACAACAAAAACAAGAAGGATAAATTCAAAAAGAAGGCATTTTCTGTAACATGGGACAATTCAGATTCATCATCATCCGAAAGTGATAGTGATAGCGACAATGAACAGGCAAATGTATGCTTCATGGCTCAAGAATCTGAGGTAAATAATTTAACTTTCGACGATTTAATTGAAGTAAACACTGAACTTTTAAGCACAATAAAAATTCTTAAAAAGAAAATTAAGGAAATTCATGAAAATCAAAACAAAGCTGAGTTTGAGAGAGATATGTTAAATGATGAAAAGAAAATTCTTGAAGAAGAACTTGAAAAAGTTCAAGAATCTTATTCAAATTCGGAAACTCAATTATCACTTTTAAGTCAAGAAATTGAAACTCAAAAATTAAAGAATGATATAATTATTTCTGAAAATCACGATTTAAAAACTAAAATTAGACAAGTTGAGTTAGAAAATAATAGTCTTCAAACTAGATTAGAAAACATCACTAAAAATGTTTCTAACTTTAACAAAGGAAGAGAAAATTTATCTAAGATTTTAGAAAATTCTCAATCCTCTTCAAATAAACATGGATTAGGATATAATAACGAGTCAAAAATTCCTAAAAAGAAAATACAAATTTTAAAAGGAATATGGATTCAAAACAACAAAAATTAATTAAGAAACCTATTAAAACAAAAGTACAAAACAAGGTAGTTACAATTTGGGTACCAAAAACTAACAATGTATTAATAAGAAATAAATATGTTAAAACATTTATGGATAATGTTCATCATAATAAAAACTATATGTATAAAAAGGGCACTAAACCAAACTGGGTTTGGTTTCCTAAAACTCCAACTTCTTAGGACCCTATTAAAAAGTGGGTACCAATAATTTCATATTTATTTTCAGGTCCCACTTAAAAAGAAGAAATGGATATTAGACAGTGGTAGTTCAAAACACATGACCGGAGACAAAGATATGCTTACAAACATCACATACTTTGATGGTGGCTCGGTTACCTTCGGAGACAATTCAAAAGGCTATATCATTGGCAAAGGAGATGTGAACAATTACGGTACATCAAATTTACCTCTTATAACAAATGTTTCATTAGTTGAAAATTTAAAACATAATCTACTTAGCATATGTCAATTATGTGACAAAGGTTTTAAAATAACTTTCTCGAATAATAAATGTAGTATTTTTGATCAAGACCAAAATCTTATATTTGAAGGAAAAAGGGATAGAAATATTTATGTTCTAAATATGAATATTAATCAAAATTCAAGTATGTGTTTACTTGCCAAAGATAATGATCCTTGGTTATGGCACAAAAGATTTTGTCACATAAATTTTAAAACTATTAGAAAACTTTCTAAAAACGAATTAGTAAGAGGATTACCCAAAATAAATTTTAAAATAAATAATTTTTGCGATGATTGTCAAAAAGGGAAATTAACTAAATCATCTTTTAAATCTAAGAAAAATATTTCAGCTTTACAATCATTAGAATTACTACATATGGATTTATTCGGACCAACACAAGTTCAATCCATTAATCATAGTCGATACGTATTTGCAATTGTTGATGATTTTTCAAGATATACATGGACTATTTTTATGAAAAATAAAAGCGACACTTTTGAGCATTTTAAAACATTTATCAAAAGAATCCAAAACATTAAAAACTTGAAAATTAAAAATATTCGAAGTGATCATGGAGGCGAATTCGAGAATGAAGATTTTGAAACATTTTGTAAAAAGAAAGGAATTAATCATAATTTCTCTTTTCCTAGAACTTCTCAACAAAATGGAGTTGTAGAAAGAAAGAATAGAACATTACAAGAATGCGCAAGAACATTGTTAAATGGGTGTTCTCTACCAAAACATTTTAGGGCAGAAGCAGTTGCTACTGCATGTCATGTATTAAATAGAATTTCAATTAGACCTTTAACTAAAAATACTTCTTATGAACTGTTCAATAATAAAAAACCAAATATATCTTATTTTAAAATATTTGAATCAAAATGTTTTATTTTAAATACAAAAGATCAACTAGGAAAATTCGATCCAAAAGCTGATGAAGGAATTTTCGTAGGATATTCTGAACGAAGTAAAGCATATCGAGTATTTAATAAACGAACAAACTTAATTGAAGAAACTTTACATGTATCTTTTGATGAAAACTTTAATAAAAATTTAAATATAAAATATGATGAAGAATTAATAAATATAGAAGAAATAGACCCTGAAAATAATAATGAACTAAGATCTCCTCCTAGAATATTACGAGATCTTCCAACTCAAAATATAATAGGAGAAATAAATTCTCAAGTTAGAACAAGAAATCAACTAAATCAAATGGGTCATGTGGCTTTCATTTCATATATAGAACCTAAAAATCCAAAAGAAGCATCAACAGATGATTATTGGATTATTGCAATGCAAGAAGAATTAAATCAATTTGAACGTAACAATGTCTGGGAATTAGTTCCCCGTCCGAATAATCAATCAGTAATTGGAACAAAATGGATTTACAAAAATAAAGTAGATGAACAAGGTAATATAACAAGGAATAAAGCAAGACTAGTAGCACAAGGGTATAATCAATAAGAAGGTATTGATTTTGAAGAAACATTTGCTCCCGTTGCAAGATTGGAAGCAATACGTATACTATTAGCCTTTGCTTGTTTTCATAATTTTAAACTTTATCAAATGGATGTTAAAAGTGCATTTTTAAATGGTTTTATTAAAGAAAATGTATATGTAGAACAACCTCCGTTATTTATACATGAAAAATATCCGGATCATGTATTTAAATTAAAGAAAGCACTATATGGTCTTTAACAAGCTCCTCGTGCTTGGTATGAAAGACTTAAAAGTTATTTATTAAACTCAGGATTTAAAATTGGAAAAGTAGATCAAACACTTTTTATTAAAAATACTACCAAAGATATTTTAATAATTCAAATATATGTAGATGATATTATTTTTGGTTCAACAAATGAAAATTTGTGTAAAGAATTTTCAGATATAATGAGTAATGAGTTCGAAATGTCTCATATGGGAGAACTATCATATTTTCTCGGACTTCAAATCAAACAATTAACAAATGGAATTTTTATATACCAAGAAAAATATTGTGATAATTTAATAAAACGATTTGGTATGGAAAACACTTCTGCTAAACCTACTCCTATGAGTACCACTACACATCTCAATCGAGATGAAAATGGCAAAAGTGTAGATCAAAAATTGTTTAGAAGTATGATAAGTTCTTTGCTCTATTTAACCGCTAGTAGACCTGACATAATGATGAGTGTTTGTTTATGTGCACGTTTTCAATCCGATCCTAAAGATTCACACTTAAGAGCAGTAAAACGAATAATGCGATATCTTAACCAAACTAAAGATTTCGGTCTTTTCTATCCAAAGGAATGTTCGTTTGAGTTAGTGTCATTCAGTGATGCTGATTTTGGTGGATCCCGTACGGATAGAAAAAGTACAAGTGGTATTGGCCATTTCATTGGAAAATCACTTGTGTCTTGGTTTAGTAAGAAACAAAATTGTGTCTCACTTTCCACATGCGAAGCAGAGTATATATCAGCTGCTTTAGCTTGCACACAAGTTATATATATGCAACAAACACTTAAAGATTTTAATATAAATTTAACAAATTCTACAATATATTGTGATAATACAAGTACCATAAACTTATCTAAAAATCCTGTTAATCACTCTCGTACAAAACATATAGATATTCACCACCATTTTTTACGAGACAATATCGAAAAAGGAATAATTAATTTAGAACATATTTCTACCGAAAATCAAATTGTCGATATATTTATTAAACCTCTATTAGAAAACTCCTTTATAAAACTTCGACGAGAATTAGGTATAATATCCTTTAAAGATATCAATTAAATATAATTTTAAAATATTCAATCATTTCAGTCGACTAAAAAATCTGTCCAGTCGACTGAATGAAAATATCCAATCTTTTTCAGAAATGTTATATGTCACATTATGTAATTTTTAAACCACACGTTTTAAAACTGAATTATTAATATAAACCATACTTTTCTATCAACATTCTCCTAACCACTAAATCATTATGCGGTTATAAATTTTAAAATAAATTATAACCATTAGTTATTTAGTAAAGCTCGACTATAAATAAACTCAAATTTTTTTATTTTTTCACATCTCGATCTTACAATTAAAAGCTTAATCAAATTTCAATACAAAATGTCGTCAAACAACTCCTTCTCTCCAATCAATATCACCTCGTCAGTTGATAACACTCCAACATCGCCAAAACTTCCCACACCAACACCAGCACATGAGCCGGTTTACAAATGGGAAAATTATCGTACTGGTTTCACACCAGAATCTAAAAAGGAAAAACGAGGACTATTTATTTCCCCTGACACAAAAAGAAAGATTGATGAAATTCATCACTTTCAACAACAACAAATAGATCTTCAACGAGAGCTATACTTCGAGCAAAAAGTTACGACAAGAAGTTTGAGTTTTCTAGAACAAATCGGTTTACGCTTCTGTGGATCAAAGAAGAACGAAGTGGCTGAACCCCTACCTCGCCCTGTTAGATCACTTGATCCATCTTCATCTTATCATACACCAGTCGGTCCTATGAATCCTTGGGCGTCTCCTAAGACTCCTCAATATAGTCCGAATTCATGAGATATAAATTACATGAAGAATGAAGGAAAGAATTCTCCAAGTCCATCTCCAAAGAAATAGTTAAAATTTTGTATGATGTTACATCAATATTTTTGTAACTATTCCTTTGAATAAATTGTTTAAAATTCAAAAATTTACTAAAATAGCAAACATTGCATGTTTCAGTTGACTGAATTCCCCTGCTTAGTCGACTGAAAATATGACAGAAAATCACATATGCAAAGTTCAGTCGACTGGAACCATCTGCACAGTCAACTGAAAATTCAACAGCAAAATTTTTGTAACAAAATTCAGTCGACTAAAAGTACTGTTCAGTCGACTGAATATATCACAGAACACTTTGTCCTTTGATTCAGTCGACTGAATAGAACATTCAGTCGACTGAACGCTGCTTCCCAGGCAGAATTTCCCCTTTTAACCACCAAATTTTACCATACCTATTCACTTTTACCTCCTACAAACCTTCTTCCCCAAATCTATTTGAAACCCTAGCTCTCAAATTCCTCAAAATCAAATCAATTCTCACCAAAATGGCACCAAAAAGTTCAAGAGCCTCATCTTCTTCATCCTTCGAGCCAATTGATGCTCAAATAGCACAATGGCTTTATGATGGAACTGCTGTCACCCGATGGAACAAGATGAAGAATTCTCGAATCTTTGAGCAATCTTTCGTTGATTTTCATAGCTTTCAAACCTACAGCCTTCAAGCATTAACAGATCCGACAGGTTTGACTCCACTTCTAGATTTGAAAAGAAATGATCATGCCATTAATCATGTAATGGTAAAATTATTTTACGCTAATCTTAATCTTGGACACCAAACTCCAAGAAATCCAAACAATATTATTTGGAGTATGGTGTGTGGAAAGAAATTTTGGTTCTCCTTGGATAGAATAGCACACATTTTAGAGTCTCCAAATATCGGGAGAAAGCTAGAGGATATAGAATTCAACCCACATATTCGCGACAACATCAACCATCGATTTATGGAGGATAATATCAACTTTAGGGATTTTAAGTCCACCTCCCTTCGACTTATGGCGAGAATTCTCCATAAAGCCCTAATGAGAACAATTACACCTCGTACGGGATCGTACGAAATTGTCTACCAAAATAACTATCGAGCACTATATGCTATTTTTGGCAATATACAAGTTAATTGGGTACAGCTTATTCTTGATGAGTTTCTCACTTTCAACAATGGCAAAATGCGCACTATTTACTTTGGAGAGTACATCATGCGACTTCTCCTAAATGTCGATACGCCATTACCTGAATCGGAGAATACAATGGTCCATCAGATTAACCATCGGACCATAAGCCTAATGCAACTCCCATCTCGACCTCCTCGCATAATATCACTTGCCGAATGGGAAGCAAGGCATCAAGAACAACAACAACAACAACCTTCTCAACCTCTCCACGAAGAACATCTCGAGCAAGATGATGAAATTCGTCTTGTTGACCCAAGCTTCACTACCAACCAATCCTTGGGGATATTGTCAAGAAATCAACAAATTCTTGACACTCGTCTTAAAACGGTAGATCATAAGCTTGATAAAATCAAAGGATTCTTCAACAAGCTTTGGGATGCAATCTCATGCTCAAGCACCACTACTGCTTCAACATCTCGCGGCAAACGTCCGGCACCCACGTTTACATGGACGACATCCGAAGAGCATACAAGTAGCAGCGCAAGCGGAGCTAGTTGTGGCCAAGGAGGAAGAGCACCTAGACCACCGATTGGAGGACCCGTCATACGTGAACCAACTGGAAGGGAAGGTTCATATGACTGGGATAAGGATGAGTGATTTTGTTGTTTTGATGTCTATTTTTAAACTTTTTAATGGCTTGTATAAATAGCTATTTTATGCTTGTCTGTCATAACATTTTTATTTCTCTTAATTCATGCTTATATTCTCTATGATTTAATGATTGTTTTGATATATTATTACTGCTGTTAGTTCTTCCTTTTTGTCGATGACAAAGGGGGAGAAAATCTATAGTACTAACTTTGTTTTGTAGAAAAGACAGTGCATACATTTAGGGGGAGAAAGTAGGTATATACATTTCTAGAATAGTATTATCATCAATCAAAAAGGGGGAGAATGTTGATACACGAAGATTTTGATCAATGACAATAAGCTTCAACAAATAGGAAGGGAATGCAAAAGCTAGAAGAAGATAAGATGAAGACCAAAGTATAAACATTAGTATGATTTTCTATGTGTCTTAGTCTAGATTATTTGTTAAAATCTATCCTCAAGAGATTTGCATGAACATAAGAACACATTCATAAAAACTTCATTCACATGTTCACTGTGCATACTTTTATACTTCGGTCGACTGAACAGACATGGCCAATCGACTGAAACTGTACACATATACAAAAATTGCACAGTTTTAGTCGACTGAATTACCTGTGCAGTCGACTGAAATTGTTCCTGAAAATTTTTCTTTTTATTTTCAATCGACTGAATCTCCTGCTCAGTCGACTGAATTTAAACCTGCGAATTTTCTCTGAAAAGACACCTTCTTCTTCCCAAGAGTTGCAACCATTCATCAATGGAAATGGAAGCATCTCTTATTTGCAACCTTTGACAACTTATGCACCTCTTCTACAAGTATATATACATGATTCTAACATCATTTAATTCACCGAATTCTCTTGCTTTAATCTTACTATTCTCTTGTTCATATTCTCTAGATATTCTCAAAGCAATCACCAATCTATTGCTTGAATCACTGTTTTTGTTTATAACATTCTTTTGATTCATAGCAATTCACATTTCCTAAATCTTCACAAACACATTGCATATTCTCGAGGAAAAGATTATAGGAATATTGTACTACATTAGACTCATTAGTGTTGACTAGAACACAACAAGTCGAATATTGTATTTTAGTAATTGAGTTGAAGTCCTCTTCGGTAGTTGAGGCAAGAAATCCCGTTCGGTTGTTCGGGCAAGTTGTAAACCTATTCCTCCGGGTGAAGTGAGGGTGTTAGTTAGTGAAATTCCTAAGTGAAGCTTAGGGACTGGACGTAGGACGAGAGGTCCGAACTAGTATAAAATCCTGGTGTCTCCTTGCATTTACCTACTTTATCTA
The DNA here is from genome assembly GCA_030765085.1 of Allium cepa. Lineage (NCBI taxonomy): Eukaryota > Viridiplantae > Streptophyta > Magnoliopsida > Asparagales > Amaryllidaceae > Allium > Allium cepa. The sequence goes on from CM060928.1 coordinate 917,962,146, forward strand.
CCTAGACTATTTCATTATTCCATATTACACGATCCTACCGCATAGCCCACTCTTTCAATATTTTGCCATCAGAAATTAATACTATGGATGATTGCAGCATCTGTAGAGCTTAGCTTCGGGCCTCAAGATAGGGGATGTTACAACTTAGTAACAGAGCATAGGTTTATGAAAACTTAAAAGTAATTTTAGACTTAAAATGATTTCTAAAGATACTATCAAGGAATTAGAGAAAAGATTGGGGTATGGGATAATGTTATAGTAATGTACTTTTAATTGCTATATATAAGTATATGCTCTATCTATATTCTCCCATCTCTCTTAGGCTATTTATTTGTATCGTACAAAGACTTGATTGTAGATCTTACGGAAGTAAGATATGGATGCTAGGAGTGAAAGAGTTAACATTGGTGTAGGAAGCACCATAACCATGGAAATGTCAGAGCAAACAATAGAAGGAATCTATGTCAAGCATAAGCTGCTAATGTGGGTGCTGGAGTGCCAAAAGTTGATGTGGGAGCCATGTACTAGTTATTTGTCAACATGGTGCAAGCTGGATCTGTTGTGGGATTAGTTAGAGGAAATCAGGAAGCTCCGGTGGTTAATAACTATGCAGTACTAAGCAGAGATTATGCTGGTTTGGAGGAGAGCCGTTTATCGAGACTGAGGATGCAATTGAAGTAGAGAATTGGATGCTTCATTGCAAAAGGATTTTTGCTGATTTGGGACTCAATGATGAGCAGAAGAGGAGACTTGCTTCTAGGCATTTGCAAGGAGCAGCACTATATTGGTGGAACAGTGTTACTCTAGGAGTAAATGAAGAGACCATGACTTAGGTAGAATTTAGAAGAATGTTTGAGGAAAGATTCATGTCGAAGATTGATAAGTCAACTGTGCTTAGAAAGTTTGCTGAGTTGGTGCAAGAAGACATGACAATGCTGGTGTATGCTACCAGATTTGAGGAGCTATCGAGATACATATATGCTACAGTTGGTACAATTACCAAAAGGAATGAGAAGTTCATCCGTAGACTGAAACTTGAGCTTGCTAAAGCAACTCTGCCACATATTAGGGATCCATGTGATATAGAATTGAGATGGATTTGAAGTAGGAAGAGGTGCTTGCTTTTCTTTATGTAACAAAGCAGGGGAAGCTCAAGGTGGATAGAACCAGAAGAGAGTTTTTCCATAAGCAAGGCGCCCAGAAAGGTGGAGCAGCCTAGAAAAGGAAGGATGATGTAGTTTGCTATAAGTGCGATAAGAAGGGACACTATGCTCATGAGTGCCGAACATGCAAAGGGAAGAAAGATGCTGACAAGAAAGGAGTAAAATGTTTCAACTGTGATCAGATTTGACATTATAAGAACCAATGCAAGGAGCTAGGCAAGGATGGTAAAGACAAAATGTTTGCATTGGAACTAGCTACCTCAAGAACAATAGTAGAGGAAAAAGGAAAAGCTGTGTTGGGAGGTACTCCTTTGATTCATAGTATGTCAGTTAGATTTCTATTTGATACTGGTGCATGGCATTCTTTTATATCTCATTCTTTGGCAGGTAAGCTTCTCATATCTAGTTACTTCCTTAAGAGCTGCGAATCCGATAGGAGGCTATGCGACTCTTGGGATGAGATGTGAACCCTAGAGTATAGGTCATGTATTTGCTTTCAGTTGCATGTGTTTGATTTCGTAGGGTTCAAATTTACTTTGGGTGTGGATTGGTTAAGTAAGTACGATGTAAGAATATTTCGCCATGAAAGGAAAATATCACTTAGACACCCTGATTGTAGTGATCCGATTATATACTACGTAGAAAACCCTAGTTTTGAAGTTAATGCTTCATTAGGTTTTATGGAAATAGAAGATAGTTGAATCGAGTTTTCGTTATTAGAGAATTCGCAGATGTCTTTGAGCCTGTGATAGGACTACTACCAAAACTATTCATTGAGTTTCGGATAGATTTAGTACCAGAAGCCGAACCGGTGAGTAGACCGCTAAGTAGAATGACACCTATCTAGATGAAGGAGTTAAAGGTGTAGTTGGTAGATTTAGAAGGTAAGATTTTATCAAACCAGCAATTCGCCTTATGGAGCAACTGCAGTGTTTGCAAGAAAATCGGACAGATCATAAAGGTTGTGTTTCGATTATCGTAAGTTGAACGAGAAGATGATAAAGAACCGATATCCCTTATCCAGAATTAATGATTTGTTCGATCAGTTGAGTAGAGCCAAGGTAATTTACCAGTCGAATTTGGCAACAAGATTCCATCATCTTAGAGTAGCAGATGATAGTATTTCTTTGACGGTGTTTAGGACCAGATATGGATCGTATGAATGGTTAGTGATGTCGTTCGGACTAACCAATGTGCCAGCATTTTTTGTGGACTTGATGAACAGAATCATTCGAGAACATCTGGACAGATTCATGTTTCATAAATGACATTTTCGTATACTCCAAACATGAGAAAGAGCATGAAGTTCATTTTGGAGTGGTGCTTGAGACATTGAGGAAGCATCAACTGAAAGCAAAATTTTCGAAGTGACACTTCTGGAAGAAAGAGGTGAAGTTTCTTGGTCATGTAGTCTTAGAAAAAGGGTTGTCGGTAGATCCGCCTAATATTGAGGCAGTGAATAGTTGGAAGAGACCCGAGATAGTGACTGAGATAAAGAGTGTTCTTGGATTAATTGGCTACCATCGGAGATTCATTAAGGATTTTTTGCGAATAGCGGCACCGATGACTAAGATAACTCGAAAAGATTTGAAGTTTGTCTTGATTGATAAGTGTGAGGAGGCATTCTAGAAATTAAATCACTTATTACCTAATGCACCTATGTTAGTCGTTCCAGAGGGGAATCAGGACTTAGTGGTGTACACAGATGCACGTGGAACATGATTAGGAGTGGTGTAAATGCAAAAGGGTAAAGTGATTGCTTATGCTTCCCGACAGCTCAGATCGCATGAGGTTAGATATCCAGCTCATGACTTGTAATTAACTGAAGTAATTTTTGCATTGAAAGTGTGGAGACATTACCTTTTGAGAGAAAGATTCGAGTTGTATATGGGTTATAAGTCAATGAGATATTTATTCTTTTAGAAGGAGTTGAATATGAGACAACATAGATGGTAGAGTTTTTAGCCGCTTACGACTTCAAAATTGAGTACACATTGGGAAAAGGAAATAAGGTTGTAGATGCACTTAGCAGGAAACATCAAAACGCAGTATTAGCAATGAGAGCCTGACGGGAAGATTTAGAAGCATTGGCTACATGCAGAATGCAATTGAGGTCTGAGTCTAGTTCTTGTAAAGAAACTGCTATATTGTCGTGTTTAAGATTACGACCAGTGATGACTGAAAGAATTGCTTCTAAGAAATGGAGGATCATTTATTAGTTGAATGAATCAGGAAGTTAAGGAATGGAATAGAGAGCGATGACTTGAAAATTTTCTATCTCGACCAAAATGGGTGGTTAAGGAAGAAAGGACGGCTATGTATTCCGAATGTGGGAAACATTAGGAAGGAAGTTCTTTGAGAATGCCATTCTTCAAAGTTCACAATTCATCTAGGAGGAACTAAGATGTATCATGATATGACAGTGAGTTTCTTATAGGAAGATATGAAGCGAGACGTGGGCTTATGTGTAAGACAGTGTTTAAACTGTCAGCAGATAAAAGATGAACATCAAAAACTGAGTGAGTTACTTCCGCCTTTGGGTATTCCAATCTGGAAATGAGATTCTATCTCAATGGATTTCATAGATGGGTTGCCAAAGAAGAATTGAGGAAATGAAGATATATGGGTTATAGTGGACAGATTGGCCAAGAGTGCCCATTTCATTCCAGTTAAGTAGACTAGGACAACTGTATATTTAGCTAAGTTATTCATGAGGAATATAGTTAGACTGCATGGAATTCCTAGTGCTATAGTAAGTGATAGAGATTCCTTATTCACTAGTAAGTTCTGGAAAAGTCCATAGGAAAATTTAGGGACTAAGCTCAAGATTAGTGTCTCTTACCATCTGCGGACATATAGGAAAATAGTAAGAGTTAACAAATTCTTAGAAGATTTATTAAGAGCTTGTGTGCTAGAATTTGGAGGATCGACGGAAGACAATCTACACTTGATCAAGTTGTCGTATAACAACAGTTATCAAACAAGTGTAGGGATGACACCGTTTGAAGCTTTGTATGTAAGGCTATGCAAATCTCCCTTTTGTTGGTTAGAGACCAAAGATAAGTTAGTTCTTGGTCCAGATTTAGTTAGAGAAGATGCAGAAAAGATTGAGTTAATTCAAGCTAGGATGAAGGAACCTCAATCTAGGTAGAAGAGTTATCTGATAAAAGACGAAAAGACTTAGTGTTCTCAGTCGGAGATTATGTCTTCGTCAAGGTATCATCGATGAAATGTGTAATCAGATTTGGGGAATCAAGAAAATTGGCACCAAGATTTGTTGGACCATTTCCTATTGTAGAAAGGGTCGCGAAAATTGCGTATAGAGTAGAGTTACCAAATAGTTTGGTAGGAGTCCACAATGTTTTACATATTTCTCATCTAAGGAAGTGTATTCAAGATCCATAAACTTCTATTCCACTGACTGTGTTAGATGATCTAGTAGTGGAACCAGGTATGACTATAGTTAGAAAACTAGTTCGTATGGTTGCGAGAGATGAGAAGAGACTATTAAACAAGGCAATAAGATTAGTCAAAGTCCAATCGCTGGATGACGAGAGAGACTGCACTTAGGAACCGAGAGCAGGATTATAGGTACTTATCCTGACTTGTTTCATGGCATGTTTTACCTTTATATTTGATTGATATGAGTACCTTATCCTAATTTCGAGGACGAAATTCATTAAGGAGGGGAGTATGTAATGACACTAATTTTGACTAACATTATTTAAGACATTTAATTAGATAAATTAAATGAAATAATGTAGAAGGTTAAGGGATTGAGATTTGTTAATTGAAAGTGGCCCGTTCCTTAGTGGATGTATAAGAAAAAGTGAATTAAAAATAAATAGGTAGGAGGAATATGATAAGGGAAAAATAGGAATAGTCTTTGGTCTTATACCTTAAATGCTTCTATCCTTCATTTGTCATTCATTTTAACATTTACAAAAAAACCAAACATGTAGTAAGATCGGCCGACCACCATTAAGAACAATCAAAAAAAGATAAGCTAGGAATCAAGCGGAAATCTTGAAGAAATTAATCAAAAAGCAAATCTTAACCTTCTTAACATCAAGCTACAGTGAATAATTTAGTTTACATCTCACTTTTGTTAATGCTTTCGGTTTCAAGATTCGATCCGAATTATTTTACAAATAATATGCCATGTTATGTTTGTTTAAAATGGATATACATACATACATACATACATATATATATGTGTGTGTGTGTGTTTGCTGATGATTTATGATGTTTCATAAAGATTTTATGATAAGATTGGATTAGAAAAACCTATTATATGGCATCCAAATGATTTGCATTTTTCATATACGGCTAAAGACCTTATTTTAGAAGTGGGTTTCAAGTTTCATAATTTTCTAAATTTTTTGGAATTATTTTGAATTTTCTATGGAAGAAAATAATTAATATTGGGTTAAAATATTCAAAGCAATTATATAACAATTTTGGGTCTGAAATTTAAATATGTTAGAAAATAAACTAAAAGTGAATTATGGTTATTTTTGGAGGATTTTCCTAAGTATTTTATTATGGTTATAAAATTATTTAAGTTAAGGCACTCAAATGTTCCATATGTTTTAATCAAGAAGAAGGGCTTGTTAGTTAAAATGTTTTCATTAATAATTCTGAAAATTGGTAGCACTTTTAGAAAAGGATTTTGGTAAAGAAATGGCAACCAATTACATTTTGACAAATAAGGAAAGTTAGTTAAAAAAAAGGTTACTTTAGAAGGTATAAAATCAATTTTGACATAATTCACCACTTTGCCACTTCCATCTGTTTATTTTCGACATCATACCATCGCTTACAAACTCATTCCAAACCAATACACATGGTATCAAGTAATTGATAGGTAGTGGATTGGAGAAAGGCGGAAGGGATAGTGTCAAAACTTGCTTTCGAAGGGATTGTTTTAACTCCTCTTTTTTTAAAGAAGGAACTTTCAAACCAGCTGCCGCTTGCCTTTATTTTTAAAAAGAAGATTTCGAATGAGTTGCCGCTTGTTTTTTTTTAAAAGAAGCTTTCAAAAGGATAGCTGCTTTGAACCTATTCGAAACCCATGCTACCGCATTCTTACCTTTCGAACTAGTTAAGGTCGCTTTCTTTATAGTCTAAAAGCAACATGTTCGAAAGGGTGCTTTTGCCTTTTACTTTGAAGCTGCCTTCTCTATGCTTTCGAAAGGGTCCTATAGCCATTTTCAAAATGATTTTGGATGCAATGGTTTCGAAATAGTGGGTTTCGAAATTATCAACTTTCTTTTACTTGGAATAATGCTTTCGAAAATAATACTTTCACCCCAGTTCCTTATGACCCTATCTATATGTTAAATCCAAAGGTTTCGAAAAGAATGATTTTAAATGGTTTTGAAGCAATGTTTTCGAAAACTTTTACTTGAATGTAATACTTTCAAAAGGTACATTTTATGGGAAGGATTTTCAATGTTTTCGAAAGTTATATTATAAGAGTTTCGAAGAGGAAACCCTAATGTTTTCGAAAGTAAATTTAAGCATATAAGAAGGTGTGTTTTAAATGTTTAAAAAGAAGTTTCCAATGCTTTCGAAAGACAAGCTTAATGGTTTCAAAAAAGGAGGTCTAAGGGTTAAGTAATGGTTTCGAAAGTCATATTTTCAATACATTCGAAAGGGATGCTTTGGCCTTTCGGCCTATTGTTCTCAAGGATAAAGTAATTGTCTTATTTTGAAAGATGTGCTTTCAATAATTTCGAAAGAGATTGTTTACGGTTTTGAACAAAGGTTTCGAAGGTATTGTTTTGGCCTCATAGCCCAAAGGTTTCTAAGTTAAAAAGGCATTTTAACTTATTTTGAAAGGATACATAATCTTATTGATTAGATATCATCAATATTGTTTTGTGTAAAGCTATATTATGGCATAAGTATTTTGAGTGAAGCAAAGAGTATGATTTTCTTGTTTTATAAAATTATGATTTCAAGGGCAAATCATTGACAAAGATTTTTTTACAAGGATATGAATTTTGAATAGGGTAGTTAACTCTAAGTATATGATAGGAAATGAAATTTTAATTGGGTAGATAATCCTAAGTTTATGACTTGGATAGGGTCGTGTCCTATACTTTGGCTAATAGCCCCAAGCTAATATAAGTCTAAAATTCCAGCATGTAGGGCTTTGTCACATATGATACTAAAATAATATTACACACAGAAGGTGATATACAGAGTAAAGTTAGGTTATTGGTGAGCCCGCAAAACCATTAAGATCGGATGATCCTAGGGGAAGATAGTTAAGCGAAGATAGCCTATTAGCACGTCTTACAGAAGTTAGATAATTGATTATGTCTCGTAAGCCCGAGTCAGCCAATGGTTAATAGTTAGCCATATAAAACTATAGCGTGGACATATAGTCCATTGATTTCCTTATTTTTATGCATATAAGTATTTTCTTTAATTGTTTCAATAAGTTTGATCGTAGGATTTTGGTTTGCAAAAGATATGCTTTTAAATGGATATTAGTGAGGATAAACACGTTCCATTGAGCGGCATGGTCTCACTTAGTATTAGTAAGTCGAGATGCAATATTATTCACACCAGGCTTTATGTCTGACGCGGAGTTTAGGTTTTCCCCTTAAACTCTCGGGTGCTCAAAGTTTGATTTTAGTAGATTAAGAGTTAAGGACTTCTTATATTTAGTAGGTTGGAAAAATAAGCTTCCGAAGACACACATAAGGCAAGTTAGCTATGTAGGAGCGATTTAATATAATTTCCACTGCTATTTTTTACGACTGATATGTTTATTCAGTACTCTGATCATCCAAGGTGGCATCTTCATATGTCGCTCTTGGCGTAATTTGTAATAATTATGTTTGATTAAAACCTAGGAATCATTTTGGGATTATGTATCTGAATATAAAATATTGATTTTAAATGTAATCAGTAAAGCTGTTTTGAAATCTAGTTGATTTTATTTCATATTCACGTGCTTCTGATATTATGGATACCATTAACACTACCATATTTTATCACCGAATGTTAAAACTATGGTTGACTGCAGCATCTGTAGTGCTTAGCTTCCCTCAAGATAGGGGATGTTACAAATACATCTTATAAATTTCCCAAATAACTCAAATATCTATATTCTTTTTGTGTATAAAATATAGTCCTTTCAAAAATAGTGTGTCAATTCATATTGTCTAAGTAATTAGGAATCCTTATTGATTACATGGAGCTCTTCATGCACCGACCAGAATTTGTAAACTACTCAACGGATTAATCAACACAAAATATTTTTATATCAATAACAAATACGAGATCATATATATAATACTCTCAAAACTCATTAAAGGTTTTTACTAACTCTATCACAAATGAGTCACTCATTCTAGGGTATTTCTAACTCCATCTATAATGAGTTTTACCCTACCAAATCCTAGGTGTTCGTTCAACCTAAGCTCTAATACCAAATGCAATAACCCATCTTTCGATTCTCGAAATGCGACACTAATACATTCTTGGTATTCACGTGCTGCAAATTCAAGTGCCAAAATGGCAAATTGATCAAGGGTAGAAAGAAAATAACACAGAACATAGTAGAAAAAGGAATCTCACATGAATGAAATAATCATATGTTATTAACCAAAAAATCTTTTGTAGTGGAAAATTTTGTATATAATATCAGAGTCTAACCTAGATTCAGCCTGGATAATTATAAATCCTTTATCCTTACAAATGCTGAAATACAACAGAACAAATATTGAAAAAAAATAGAATATGTCCATAAGTTGATGAAGATCTCCAGCTCTCCTTTGGAAACTCCAAGTGTCTTTAGCTAAACCCGATAGTGTCATAGATCAGATTGATATCAATCAAAACCTTTAAAACAAAAGGTATCTCATAAGACCAATTCCCACATAAATATGGATGAGTTTTTATCTTATGATAACCAAAATACATTATGCCAAAACAAATTTGATATTATCATTAATTACACAGGTTTGAAAACACTTTTCAAATAAATATATATACATAGAAGGTATCAATACCTGGATAATGCCAAATGGTGTATATGATGCCAAAGGGGTAGCTAAAATGTTTGCAAAGCATTACAACTATTTTGGGAATACAACCAAAACAGTAAAGCTCACTTTAGATTTCCAACATGATAGGGAACTAGTGGCCATTTCCTCGATGCGAAATCCATGCATAACATCCTAGTCTCCAAGGACTATTCACTTTTCTCAAGCAAGCCTCCATACTACATTATTACACTACTATGAAACATCGTATTTTAGAGGAATTCCTGTTTGCAGTCGAGCCTCCAATACCTGCCCATTTAAAAATTGAGGGTCTAGACGCTACTGGACTTCTACATCATCAATAAAACCGGTAGCCTAAAATATGTCCTGTAGACCACATAGTATCCTGCATCATTCCTGGGATGTGAGGCTAGTGAGGCTTGTGATGCTACGCTTCTTTCCACAAAGCCACACTTTGCTTTTCATAAAGTAAGTTCTACTTGGAATGCCACATTGTCATTTCTAACAACACATTATTGATTTCCACAAAACTATAACCTCTGAGCTCGTACGTCTAAGAGAAGGGTGCTAAATACAGGAGGGCTTTCCTCCTACGCCACCAAACAGATGTAAAATTGTAGAGATCAATGTACGTGATTTTAGAAGCGCAATGTCAGACACTCATCCATACAAGTTATCCAGGTGAAGAACAAACCAAAGTCACTCCTCCTACTACTTCATGTTTGGGAATTTTTTCGAGGATTAGTAGTGAGTAGTCCTTGCAAATCGATAATTGTTAGAACGGAAGCATTATTGCCACCTATATATATATATATATATATATATATATATATATATATATATATATGGTAGGGGGATTAACGCAGAGGTTAATGGAAAGCAGCCATACAGCATGAAGATCTCTATCTTCAAATCATTGTCTTCAACAGGCTTTCACTTTCGAACACATATATTGGTTCAACGTAGTTTTCAAATAGCAATTAGCCTAATCCAACCATGGTTTCTCCGAACCAATCATCGATAAAAGGATCTCAAGTATATAGGTGATTATCAAACAACATCCAATCAACTTCTCTTTTTATCAAATCAAATATCTTTCGGAGATATATTCTTTTTAAACTATTCCATTATCTTTTAAGAACATATGGAAACATTAAGCCTCATTTATCAAATTTTCTGGTTGATTAAACCTCTTTAACCTTGGAATAAATCCAAATCATTTCACATTTACGTAGAAAAACATTTACAAATCATTCATTTAAACCTTAATAAAGATTACCTATTTTCAAATCATAACTTTTAAATGGGTCAAAAATTATGTTATTTAAGACATCATTTACATAAACCCAAATCAACTAGAATTAAGTAGAAAAGGATCCACAAAGATTAGACTAATTATACTCAATAAAAATTTCCATATTCAACCTGTACTATTCGTCGAATAATGGTGAAATCACCTTTTAAATTCACAGGATAGTACGAGTTCCCTTGTCGAAATTTAATACAAATTTTAACTAGGGTATCCTCTATACCACCAAAACCATATTTTAAAATCTTATTTAACTTTTGAAAAACTCAAAATATCTTTCCTTTTAACTTAATAAAATGCAGTTTGAGTTGATCAAATTAACAATCTCCTCCGGTGGGCCAATCCGGATAGCTAGAGCAAAACCCAGACACTCGTTGCCCAATCTCAGGCCTAGAGACTATCTCTCTGTCACCCATAAGGCGGTCAAGTTATTTGATCAACTCCAAACTCTTAAAGTTCTTGATTTATTATTCTAAAAACATTTGTGAAAGATTTGGGAGGAAAGTCCAAGTTTAAATCTTAATTTCAAATGTTATCAAAAACTGCTGCAGAAAGTGCTGCGAATAGTGTTTTAAAAAGCTTCATTGATCAATATATTAACTTCATTCCACATATATCCATTTTTATAACTCAAATCCCTTTTAAAACCGTTTAATATATTTATGGAATTTATTTCATATTTTAAAGATTTAAAATATCTATTTTCAAGATTTTACTACTTTGGTTTCCGAAGTGCTAAAATTCGACGTTTTTTAAAATTTGATTTGGACATATCTCAAAATATACTAAATGAAATCTTGATTTTTCTTCTTTTGTTAGAAAACTATACCCAAATGGGTTTGGAAAATTCTTATTTCAAAGAATTCCAACTTATATTGAACCCTACACATTGATTTAACTTTTTAGGTTGGAAAATGACAAATTGTCGCTACGCAATGAGCTCAATTTGGCTCTATTTTTCAAACTTCATTAAAAAAATTCGAAACTTGTTAAAAATTTTAAAATACTGTAATAAACTATTTTAAATCATTTTAAACTATTTTTACTATATTAAAAAATCATTTTCTACTTTATTCCATATTATATTATTATAATATTCATTTTTCAACCTTTTTAGACACGAAACCATAAAGAGGCTTAAAAGACTCCAACATATATTAATATAGATTTATTTTTCATGAAACTATGGTTAATTAATTAACCATTTGTATCTGATGATTATTATTGTCCCATTATTAGCAACCAAGCTATCAACCAAATATTCATCCAATATTCAACCAAGCATATCAATTACTAATTAAACATGCATATCATCATTTTAAGTTTTGAATAAAGAAAACTAAACTAAAATACTCACTATTGATTTCCACTCTAACAAACTTTTTCGAAGCTCCTTGAATTGATTTTGGTGGAAATCTAGCAGCACCTCTCTCCACTATTTTCACTCCGGAGATCCTTGGATCTTGCTCTACCTCTAATAGGTACGGCCTTGAACTTGGAAGTGGTGGAGCTTGGCCTTGGTGCTGGGAAGAGGGGTGGCCGTGGGTAATAGAGGTGGTAGGGAATGATCTTACCTTGGTTTTGAGGTGGAATGATAACATATGTGTGTATATATTTTTATTTTCTCTTTGCTATTATTTCATCATAAATTTCCAAAGAAGAGAAGCCATTAAAGAAGAGCTATAAGAGAGCTCAAGAAGAAGGAAGAAGAAGAATGGAATGGTGTAAGGAAATGAGAGTGTAGGATCTAGATTAACCCTAGAGGGGGGGGGGGGGTGAATAGGGTTAATGCAAATTTTCTCAAATTAAACACAGAAATATAATTGCAGAAATAAATATGCTGAAAAGTAAATCACACACAAAATTTACCCAGCTTCGGCAACCCCTGCCTACTGCTGCATTCCCAGATTTCTATTAGAATTAAACAGTATCACGCTTACAAACACTCTACTAGACTCGCAGACCCTTTTGCTCCCGCTCACAAACACTCTACTAGACTCGCACACCCTGCTCCCGCCTATAGAGCTTCGCTCACTCGCAAACACTGCTCCCGCCTATAGAGCTTTGCAAACTCGCACACCCTGCTCACTGAACTAATTCTAAATAGACAATCTGACACTACCTAATCCCTAGGTGGTGATTTACAAATTCTTCGACTCGAAAAGAAAAACAAACTTCAAAATTAACCGCAGGAGCAAAAATTAAAATACGAACTTGAATGCATAATTTTTGCTCAATTAAAACTCTAAAAATTAAACCCTAAATTTGAGAATAATCCCCCTTTAATAATAAAGAAGACCGGCCCCTTTATTTTTCAATCGATCCACTATCTTCCCTTATTCTTTGACCCGGTCCACTTTTGCTTGTAAAAAATGCGGCCTCTCTTTGTCGAATTAGGGCTTCGGCTTCTTTCTCGAATTAGGGCTTCGTTCTGATGATCGATCTCTGATTTGCGACGATGGCTTGCGTCGCTTGTTCTCTGATAATTGATTCTTGTTGCTAGCTCGTTCTCTGATGATCGATTTGCATTGACAGTTCGTTCTCTGATGATCGAGTTTTTGATGATTCGGTATGTTATTTCTTTTCCTTGCTGGTTTTAATGATTTGCTTGACTCTATAACTCGATGCCGATGATGATAGTATGGGGTTTGTATTTATATGAATTCGAATCAATTGATTCGTTCGTATTCACTTGCGACTTCATCACTTTCCTGATTTGTTGCAACTTTGATACGCACGGCTTCTATTCTGTAGCGTTTGATTGCCTTGAGTCACACGGCTTTAACTTTTACACGTTCGATTCTTCTTGTATAAAAAACAGAAACTTTCCTCTTTTTAACATCTCTGACCATTTCAAAAAATAATGATACGAATTTTATATTCATTGAATTCTGACTTCGGCTTGTATTTTACTTCGATCATCTCTGCTATGTTGAACTTCGTCAATACTGTATTCGTACGTGAATCTTTTGCGTTACATTTGTACGTCTGCATTGTTATTCTTCGACTTTGGCACTGATCCATGATTTCGACTTGGACTTTGAATTAAGTACATATGATGACATCCACATGCTGCTTGCTTTATTCTCGGCCTGAACCTTTGCATTTCATCCATACATATATGCTCACTGTCTTTGTATACATTTTGCACAGCTGAACTTGTGTTGTCTTTGATGTTGTTGAACTTGGTATTGCTGCATCCATTGTAGCTTGCTACTGTATCATTGAGTAGCTGTCGGTCTGCATTTTTTCGATTCCCTGAGTCACTTGATCTATCACACTGTTGCATACATTTGCATTGTATATATTCTTGGATTTGAACTGTTTCATGTACTTGATATTGTGGCAAGTAGTCTTTGCTGTTATGTTGATGCATTGTGCCTTTGTGGTTGTAACTGGACAGTTCATATTGCTTTGCTTCATTGTTTGTGTCCACTGCATTCTATTTCACTTTGGTTTTGGAGTTGCTGCTATATTGGTTTAAGTTGCACTGTACTTTGTGCTACTTCACCATGTCACTTGAGGTCTTGCAGTTTGGTTTATTGATGCATTCATGTACACTTTGTATTGATGCAGTGCTGTCATGTTGTTTGCAACTGTGTTGCACTTGTATCACTGGTATTTGAACTAAACTTGTGTATCTTGTAGCTTTCATCACTGGTGCATGTACATTTCTTCATGTTGCCTTCAGTAGCTTCACTGTTGCATTTGTATCACTGGTTCATTGCACTGTTTCATGCATGTACTCTGTTGCAGTATAGTAGTTGCTTCTGTACTTTGGTGGCTCTGGCTTGTTTATCTGAACTTGTTGCATATATCACTGAGTTCTCATTTCATATGCTTGCACTACTTCTCTTTGGTCATGTCTGATAGCATTTCTTTTGTGGTCTTTGTTGTTGGCATTGTCTTCTGTCCACACTTGCCCAGTAATCTTGAGTTGCAGTGAGCTTGACATTGTTGTTTACTTTACCACTGACTTGATGCTGCATACATGTTTGTTGCAGTCCCTTTTTGCTGTTGCTATCCACATTGAACTGCCTTTGATGCACTTTTGAACTTTGTTGCATTCATGTCTTCGACTGTTTGGTCTGAACTTGACGTTGCAGCTTGTAGCTGTTGACTGCATCACCATATATCAATTGCTCGGCCTTTGGTTTCATGTACATTGAGTTTTGACCCTTTGTTGTTCATTTGGGCTGTTGGTTGTCTCTGACCTGAGCTGTTGCCTTTGCATTCATTCATTAGTTTATTTGATCATTGGACTGGCTGTTGTAGTCGGGTTGTATTCATGTACACTACTGCCTTGAGTTTGATTCACTTCATGTTGTGCTTGCACACTTGCTATTGTTGGCCGCGCACACGAGTTGGCGAGGCAGTGCACACGTGTATGAACGTACACGTGTGTATTGCAGCCACTTATGACTACCTGTCCCTGTAATATCTATGTGCACTACTTTGTGATGAAATCAAGTGTGAATGATGACGAACAACCCAAATAACTGAGGCAAATCATATTTTCAAAAATCGTATTTCATTTTATATTGCAAAAAATATTTCTTTTTCAATTTTACTGCGTTAGTGAATATTTTTGCAGATTTCTCAGATGCTGGATTTAAACTGGAATGCAGTTGAAGACAAAATACGAGTGTGAGTGTTATGTAGTGAGGTTATCAATGTAAAAATATTTATGATGTAATCGTGATGTAATCAAAAATGTATATGTATAGTGAGAGCATGAATTTGTACTATTCAAGATTGTAATAAATATTTGTTTGAATAAAATTTCTGTTTGAATTCAAAATCTGTGTAACTTATTCTGTTTGAATTCAAATTCAAATTCTGCGTAATTTATTTTATTCAACAAATATTTATTTAATCTATGAAAAACAAAATAGTACATTACCAAATACATTTAAATGAATATATATGTTTATTATCATCAAACAAAAACATATAAGCGCATATTTAACAGAGAGGTATGGACATGTATTTATTACCTTATTTAGAGAAATATCTAAAACACCATCATCACCATTTTTCTCATCACTCTTTACAAGTTACTCTCTCCTCCATATGCACCTCCTTGTACTCTTATCCTCGCCATCATTCCATGTTGTGTAAGGAGGTGAAAGATGAAGACAAGTTTGCTTTATCTTATCCTAAGGATGAAGTAAGGTAAAATATCTTAGATAGTTTTGGTGTATATGTATATATGTTTTTTTGTGCGTTTGCATGTACATGTGCATGTATGATATGTATACATGTGCACAAGACACAAAAACAAGATTGCTACTATTTTAACCAAGTTTCGTTCGTTAAACCGTTGTGAATCTGGAATCCGATTCCCTGTCACGTTTTCACTTATAAATTAAATTAACTATAAACGTAAAAAAATTTAAAAACTAATTTATTATCGTTTTCAAAAAATGAAAATGACCACAATTGATTTATAAAACCATATAAACCATTACCAATCAAGTGCTATAAAATTACGCCCTCGAATGGCCAAAGTGCGACAGGATTTGTATATCTTTATAAAACAAGTTTATATGTTTATAAAACTATTATAAATGAGTTATTATAACTATATAACTAATTAAAATGAATTTTAATCATTTTAAAATAATTATTTGAATATTTAAATATAATTTAAATATTCCATTAATATATAAAGTTATGATATCCTTAATGATGTCTTTAATATATTTTATTTTCAAAAATAAAATAAATAATTTTTATTTTATATTCTTGCTTAAATGGATAAATAAGTGTATGTATCCAGACTCATGCGCCTTAATATTGAGAAATTTTTAATTTTCTTGAAAACTGATTTTCGTCATTTTTATGATGAAAATCTCAAATATATATGTTTGTTAATATACTTCTAAAAAAAGTTTACCATCACTATTTATGGTTCAAAACATAATGATTTGTGTTATAATATCTTGTCTTTGAATATTTCAAATATAAATATAATTTATCGAAGTGATAAATTGGTGGCTCGTTACAGCGCCGCAATTGTGGACCAGGAAAACTGCTTGGACGGCTTCGAGGGCATGATCGAGAGGTATAGAGATAGGTTCAATTCGATGCAAGAAACAGCATGGCGATCATAACGGGGATCTTAGGAGCATGTTATAGGATGTAGACATGCAACATCATATGAGGCTTTTAGAGGTTAGTCCTTTGCAGAGGCGCATGCTGTTGTAGGTGGGGATGTTGGAGCTGAATATGACGATAGGGTGGCGAAGGACGGAACGGGGCGGATGAAAATGATTAATAAGGCAATAAAGATGGTAGGAGAAGATGTGTATGAGGAGAAATGTGGTGATTGATAAGAATAAGAGAAGTGATTACGTATGGAGACACTACTAGAAAAGGCTGAAATACCGAGAGCAGCTGGCGATAGCTTTCGACGGCCTTTTTCGACGACTTTTGACGGGCCGTCGGAAACCTTCGAAAATTTTCGAATTTCAGGCATTAGCGGGGACCTTTCTTGCTCATTCAGTCAGTATGAAAAATTAAAATCAAAACCCCTAAAATCCAAATTTCTTGCTTCCAATCCCAAAATTCAAGTTTTTGAATCCTCCATAGCTACCTAATTACACTATATTGCTTTCAATCTCAGATATAATCTCTTATCTTTGCAAATTAATATAATTTTTACTCTAAATCTAGATTTGCGTAAGTTGATAAACTAGGGCTAACTAGTGATTCTATTTGTTTCTAATAGCCTAATACAGTTTGTAGTATCACGTGGTATGTCTATTTCATTTGTTAGCATGAAATTGTAAAGAGTGGGTATAATTTTGTGATTTTGTGTGTTATGTGTAAACTGTTAAATACGTGTTGTTTCTACCATCGTATTGTGCTAATTGGAATAAGCCATAGAACTTGAAAACAAGTTAGTTATCGAAAAAAAGAGAAATTTTACATTAGTCGGAGTTAGAATGATTCATGTCCATTGCTTTTAAACACTTGACTTGCATAAAAATGAATGCATGAGTCTTAAAAATCAATTGACTGCATTGGAAAATGACAAAAATATTGAAGCAACCTTATTCGATAAAATACATAGAATAATGCGGTAAATTAATAATTTTTTGAAATATATAAAATTAGTAAATTTTCAACTATTTACAAACAATAATATATTACATAATAAATAAGAAGGCAAACTACAAAACTTCCACTTTTTGTATAAACTATTTTTTTATTATGTCCCTTAGAGAGTTTTTAACCCCGTCCGACAAGTGTTGTACATGATCGTTATATAAATATTCATTTTTGTCACAAAACAAACATTTATATTCATCTAGTACAATACTTGTTGGATTTGTCCATGTAATGGAAAAATTATAAACACAGTAAAACAATTACATTTCGTACATTATTTCGTTTTGAACGGTTCATAAAATTTTGCCGTCACTTTACTTTTTTGTTTCCTTTGTACACGCATGTGTGTACAATGCAGAAAACAAAGGGAAAGTGCTGCTGAAATTTTGTTGGATCGTTTAAAATAAAATAATAAACAAAATGTAAGTGTTTACTGTGTTTGTTATGGAAGTAGGATGATTGGCCAACAAAAAAGAAAACGATAAACCAACATTTCAATATTGTATTCTTAAATGGGGTAAAATTGGTGTGTATAAGTTTATGTATCAACACATTGAAAAACAAAATGTCAATTGGTAAAATGGCCAATATTTATTTTTGAATTTGTAACATATTTTTTTAAATAGGAAAAATAATAGATTATTTTATTGACCGGAGGAGATAGATGTATCAAAGAAGGAGATTGAGAGGTTCAATAAAGGAAGATTTTTATAATGGTATAAACGTATTTATTGAATTCACTTTATATAACGGAATAGATGTACAAATTCATTGTTCGTATTGTAGGTGTAAACATTTGAAATATTCGTTACCCGATATTGTGAAAGTCCATTTGTGCAAAAACAGTTTCGTGCCGAAGTATTATGTTTAGGATCGTCATGGGAAAGTTGTGGCACATACTTCTGCAGAGTCTAAATTAAAGATTACTGGTAATGAAAATGTTATGATAAACCGTATAGAAAATGTGGTTGAAAATGCAGCATAATCAATGTTTTCTACGGTTGAAGTTGATGATGGCGATGTAAATGCTGAAGAACCAAATATTGAAGCCAAACCTTTTTACAATTTATTGAATGCTGTTAAGAAATCTCTTTGGGATAGTTATAAAAGCAGCACTCAGCTACCAGTAACTGCATAATATATTGCGATGAAGTCAAAATACAACGTCACCGAAGCCATATTTACAGATGTTGTACAATTTGCAAAATGACATATGCCGCCCGATAATTGAATGTGTGAAAATTACTATGAAGTTTAAAAACTTATGTTGGCTTTTGGTTTATCATATCAAAAAAGAAGATACATGTTTAAATGACTGCATGTTGTTTTGAAAATAGGACATCACTTTTAGGAAGTGTAGCATATGTAACAAGGAAAGGTACAGACCAAGAAAAAAGAAGAGAAAAGAAGTTACATACAAATGGGTGCATTATTTACCTGTCACTCCTAGGCTTCAAAATTTGTAAGCATCTTCTGCAACTGCACCTCATATGAGATGGCATAGTATAAGAAAAGAGAAAGAAGGTATGTTGACACATCTAGCCGATGGAGAAGCATGGAAGCATTTCGACAAAACTTATCCCAATTTTGCAGCGAAGAGTCCTAATGTTAGACTTGGATTATGTCGGAAGGTTTTTCAATATTTCCTCAATTTGGTGCTAAATATTCATCTTGGCTCATTATCACCACGCCTTATAATTTACCTCTGTGGATGTGCATGAAAATGCAATATATGCTTCCTACTGTTTTCGTTCATGGCCTCGACGATCCGACACAAGGGATCAATGTTTATTTACAACCGATGATTGACGAGTTAAAAACAATGTGGAACGAATGAGTAGAAACAAATGACGTTTCAAAGAAAAAAATCGTATGTTTGCTTCTTTGTTGTGGAACAAGTGATTTTCCTGCCTATGTAGTGCTTTTAGGATGGAGTACATCCGGTCGTCTATCTTGTCCTTATTGCGTGGAAGAAACATCTGGCATTTTCTTTACCGAATGGTAAGAAATTTTCATGATTTGACTGCGATCGATGTTTTCTTCATGTCAATCATCCCTTCAGAGGAGATAGAAAAAACTTTTTAGCAAATAAAGTAGAAACCAGAAAACCACCAACGATATGTTCAACCGAAGATATATACGAACTTGTAATGGACTACCCAAAGATATATGAAACTTGAGTGCAAATATAAATTGTAGCTAAATTTACTATTCATAATTGGTGCGAAGAAAATACATTTTAGGAGTTGCCTTATTGGAAAGATCTTCTTCTTTGTCATAGTATTGATGTGATTCACAACGAGAAAAATGTATTTAATAATGTTCTTAACACAATTTTGAATGTCAAAGGGAAGACTAAGGATGATTTGAAATCAAGACGCGATATATTAGAAATATGCAAACGTTCTGAGCTTCATATGAAACCAAACGACAGTAAAAAAAACTCAAAGCGTATTAAGTTTTAGATAATAATCAAGTTGAAGTTGTGTTAAAATGGGTGGAAGTATTAAGATTTCCCGACGAGATTTCATCAAATCTTCGTAGATGTGTTGATTTTAGAAACGGTAGATTGAGTGGAATGAAAAGCCATAACTATCATAAAACGATGGAAAATTTATAACCTGTTGTATTCAAAGAATTAATGCCCTTAAAAGTTTGGAAGGTAGTAACGGAACTTAGTCCGTTTTACAAAGAGTTTTGTTCGACTACGTTAAAAGTGCAACGTTTACGTAAACTTGAAGAAGATATTCCTTTATTGCTCTGCAAATTAGGAAAAATATTTTCACCAGGTTTTTTTAAATGTAATGGAACATTTACCTGTTCAACTTCATTCTAAAGCACGACTTCGAGGGGTGTGCAATATGGATGGATGTATCCATTTGAGAGGTATGAAATATGTTACATATTAATTTAGTTGCATTTGAAAATTAAAGTTAATGTAAACTAATTTTTCATAGATACTTGAATTATCTAAAGAAAAAAAGTGAGGGGAAAAGCATGAGTTGAAGGTTCGTTATGTAAATCTTACATCGAAGAAGAAACTTTGTTCTTTTTCTCTAATTATTTTAGTGACCATGTGAACATATCATTTGAAAGTATTCCACGTAATGATGAAGGCGACGAACAAGAGTCCTATCAAACAATATTATATATTTTAGACAAAGTGGTCGACCTTCTAGAAAATTGGTAGAATTATGGTTAGACAATAGAGAACTTCATGTTGCACACACTTATATTCTTCTTAATTGTACTGAGGTTGCACCATTTGTTAGGTAATATGAAATAATAATTTTTGATTTATGCATTTCAATGATGCATGCGCGTGTAGAATTTAATGCAATATTTTATTCATATATGCAGTATTTATGAAAATGAACATCCACACGGAGATCTCAGTAAAGAATTTTATGATTGGTTTTCAAAGTACGTTTCTGAACCGAGAAATTGTGTGATCAACGAAAGATTGAAACATCTTGCACTGGGATCAAAAAAAATGTCAAGGTATATGTAATATATTTCGTCAATGGATATAAATTTAACACCAAAGAATACGGTGTAGAAAAATTAACTAATATTACAGTTGTTTTTGTTAAAGGTAGTGATGATCTAGAAAATCACATAAACGATTTTTATGGTGTCTTAACTCAAATTTTGCAACTGACATATTTATCATGACCCGCGGAGGATATATTTCTATTTAGATGCAATTGGTTCGGCAATGTTCTAGGTTCTGGAATTAATGTGCACAAGGATTACAATGTTATTGAAATAAAACATATATTGCATTATCACAAGTACGATCCTTTTGTACTAGCCAAAAAGCATTGCAAGTTTATTACACTCCTTATCTGTTTCTAAAAAGAGATAAATAGATTGGTCAGCGGTTTCTAAAACAAAGGCAAGATTTACGTTTGATGGGAAGAATGTTCCAGATGAACAAGCTTATCAGGCAAACCTAGAGTAAAGCAATGGAATAATAATAATAATAATAATAATAATAATAATAATAATAGACAATCGTACTAATTTTGGACCTTTGAACGATGAATCAAACATTTTGATAGAAGCATTTGAGAGTAGGGAGGAAAATAACGTAGAATATGAGACTGAATCTGAATTTGAAGACGACGAGGATTGATATAAATATTATGTTGAATTCTTATGTATTATGCAATTTATGTAATTAATGAGATTTATTTTGCAAGTTATGTAATTCATGTCATTTATGAAACCGAATCTGCTTATCGTCATTTACATCATTTATGTCATTACCATTTCTGTCATTTATTTAGCAATTTATGCTAAAAATGCAATGTATTCTGGTTATCGTCGGAATATGAGACCCAATCTGAATTAGGTATTTTTTGCCTTTATATACTTTGTGTCATCTATGTCATTTAACTATAAAATATGTTTCATTATTATGTTATTATTCTCTTTAAAATGATGTGTCTGTGACAGGTATCTTGTCGTATAGATGAAGGAGTTCTTCTCATTCATCAGGAGACGATGGCAGCGACCCATCGCAGCCGCCACAACGTCCCACAATGTATCTGGTACCTAGAGCAGAGGGGTAAGTATTAAGCTTTTTTCAGCATTCTCAATATTTTATGCATGATATAATAATCTGTATCATATTTAACACAGAGGGTTTGACCTACAGCCGTCAATCGTAGTTCTATCAGTTTCGAGAGATTCGTATAAGAGTAGGATGACGGCTTGTTGGCCCAAATGGGATAATATCCCTTTCCACATCCTGGGGTGTATATGGCAGGATTTTATTGTAAGTACAATCCCCTGTTTTTCGCTCTTATTTTTTTCGTCGCTTATTTATTGTTCACCTTTTATTATTTAGTTATTTGTCGTTTGTTCATCATGAAATGCAGGCCGCAGTCGACGTATAATCAGATGACCTACAGCTAGTATGACACTACTGGATATAGAAGATGAGGAAGAATTACCGAGATTCTATGTCGGTTGGAAAGCATAAAGGACAGAAGCCGAATTGGATGGGAGCGAGTGTGTGGGAATGGTGGATGACGCATTGGGATAGTGAAAACGCAAAGGTAAGCGTATTAAACTTTTATTAATTATTTGGTTGATGCATAAATAGCAAAAAATATTTGGTATGTAAATAATGTATTGTTTATTTAAATGTACAGACAGGATCGGAAAGAAACTCTGCAAATAGAAACAGAAATCCTGTCACTCATCGAGGAGGATCCAAGTCGTTCCAACAATATTACTGGGAGTTGGTAAATTTATTAAATGTTAATTGTAAATATTTATTGTGCTGTATAATTTTGAATATACAATAGTAGTACATAATAATCAATTTCACGAAGTTGAGGTGCATAGTCCCGTATCGTACATGGATGTATTTACCTGTACTCATGTCGTCGAGCATGTAAATCCATACAGGATTATTTCATATACATGGGATGACGATAAATTGCGGGCGAGCTACGTAAGCATATTTTAGTGTATATACTATTAGTAATTGTTTTAATTACTAAAGTATAATGAATTAAGATATCATGCTATTAATTTCAAATATGTTTTTATTTGTTCACGTAGGCAAGATTTATGGAACAACGGTAGAACTCTGGAGAAAAATGGTCGAGAGAAGCTAACTACGGATGAGGAAAATGTCATTTTTGAGTCATTCGTGGATCCACCTTCACGTAACAGGCATTACAACTTTGGAAATCAAGTGGTAATGAATAATATATTAATATATAACATTTTAGTAATCTTTCAGTTCTAAAGAACTTCATATCACTTTAATTTCAATAATAAGTTTATAGATATAAAAATTAACATATTATCCTATAGCTTTGATAGTAAGATTAAATAGCAATTGAAATTTTACTAAATTAAATACATATTGTAGGGAATACAGAGGAGAGCCAGCCAAACCAGAGCTTAGATCGATCTAGCAGAGATCAAATAGTTGAGAGCTAGGGTGGCATGGCTGGAGGAGCAGAACCGTCGGTAGGCCATTGAGATGACACAGTTGCTGGACCAACGTATTGCTGAGTACATGCAACAGTACGGTGGCCGATTTCCATCTTCAGCTAGTTCCAGAGGTTCTAGAGGTGATTGATAGGAGTGATATGTATGTTTTTCTGTTTTGCGTCATTGTTTAGTAATTTTTGATGATACATTGATTTGGTGGAGTTGGATATTTTGAAATGTTGTGTATATTATTTGGTGATGGTAAATTTTGACACTTAGGAGTTGATGTTGAGGAGTTGATAAAGGATTGGTGCATATTTGTTACAATGAGACGTATGTACGTTAACGAAGTGTTGATTAGATTTTATGCGAGTTATGCTTTATGTGATTTGATTATATTAATATGGTTTGATATTATATTGAATATCTGAATTGCATATGTGCTTGTATGCGAATATATTATGTTTGTAGATTGTGCGTGGGAGGCTAGAACGCTGCAGAAAATGCAAAAAAAAAAGGATCAGAATTTCCGACGGCTGGTGAGACCTGTAGGACGAAATTTTCCAACGGCTTGCTGCGACAGTATACCGACAGCTACCAATGGCTAGCGACAGTCTGTTTGCACTACCATGATCGTCCATGTGTCTTCGATGGTCGCCGAAAGCCGTCGGTCTGTCTGTTGGTAGCAGTCGGAATAATTACGACGAACGTTGTTGGATGCCGTCGAAAAAACCGTGCGACGATGGGTATGGTTGCGACGGCTTTTTCTGTCGGTTTCCGACGGCCTCCGACGGTCGTCAGCCATCGAAAACTATACATTTTATTGTAGTGAGATGATACGTATTATATCGTTGGGTACGAATAATTTGTTGTGCAAGAATGATCCAAAAATTCAAAATCCGTCCACGTTTGTAACCGAAAAACGGATAAATATCTGGTATCCCGAAAAACAGATATGGATGCACATATGAAGGCACCCGCATCCGAAATTTATTGATTCAGTTTTTGTCAAGATTATATCTTATATTACGTGCATTTTATCTAAGTAAAAGACATATATTTATTATTTTATTAAATTAATAGCTTATATTATATGCATTTAATGTATATTAACTACTCCAAACTATTTATTATAAACATATTTGTTGATTTTGCATACTTTATAATAATGAGATTGAAAAAGGTTATTTTTAATTAAAAATTTTAATTTATTTTTCTTGATTTATTGATCATTAGCGCATTGGATAATAATTCGATATCCATCTGTATTGGCGGATGTAAATATCTGATATCCAAAAATGTTTTTGAATGCAGACGCGAATATGGCACTATCCACATTCGAATATATCTACTGACAAGTCTAAACTCGTGGTTTCGAATAGTCCCACATCAAAAAAAGTTCCAATGACATAAGTATATAAAAACATAATTTTTATTACTGTAACATTACGATGGATTACATGGTAGAAAGGTGAAAGTAAATTCAAACTTCATCATTAAGTTCATTGATAATTTACAAGTAAAAATATCCTACAATCTCGGTTTCGTCTGCACCATTAAGAGGAAATTTCAAACTTATAACATATTTAAACTATAAATTAATATCATCTCTTTAAAATTCATTTTAACCATGGATTTAAAAAAAAGCATGTTTGTGAATTTGCTAGAAATACCATATTAAATATAACTTTCATCATGTAAGAACTTGTCTATTTATTTTTGTTTCATTTTGAATTGTTCAGCTTAGAAATTCATGAAATTGTAGTGGGTGGTATGGAAGCTAATTTTTTTTTTTTAATTTAAATACATGTGTGTGAAAGTCTTCCATTGTGCAATTCATATATCAACGAAGGTAACAAATTAGCTGCACATAGAATAAGATTAAAACTGTTTTCGCAATTTATTAGTGCAGATTCTATGTGGGCCAAATGGATGGAATGCAAGTATATCAAAAAAGGTAATTTTTGGAATATCGTGCCAAAGGATAATTAATTCAATGCTTGGAAACAAATTCTAAAGTATATAAATATTGGCAAACCATTACTGGAGAGGAATTTTAAACATAGCAATGAAACAAGTTTATGGTTTGATCCTTAGTTTCACCATGAATCATTTATCAACAAAGTGAGATGGGATAATCTAGTTATTTGTAGAGGTGAAAATACAACGGTTTCAATGATTATCAAGGATTACCAATGTCAGCCACATCTACATCCTATTACGAATCCTCACAAAAAAATATGTAAAATTCCTACAGATAATGTAGATTGTGATTACTGGAACTAGTTAGCTAGCAGTAAAGAGAAGTTTTCTTCTGCAAAAAACATAGGAATCAATTAGAAATAAATAGCATATTGTATAATGAAATGATTGCATATGGAACAAAGTAAACTATCATAATATGGCATTCTAAACTTATTTAGCTATAAATAACAGATTGCCAACTAGGGATAGAATAAGCAAGTGTGGAAATAGTGATAATTTACTTTGTTACTTTGCAACTTAGATAATGAATGTACCAATTATTCATTTTTCGAGTGCAGTTATGCTTATTACATATCGAATCATATTCAAATTACTCTAAAAATCAAAGATAGTGGCTGTATGGATCTCAAGCAAGCTATTCATCAAATAAGAATAATTTCAGTTCAAAATCACTTAAAGAGAAACTTAGCTCATATTATGCTAAAAGAAAGGAATAACCGTACTCATAATAAAGCTAGCTTAACTAAAGAGCAAAGACGACTTCTCATTTAAACTGATAGGAAAATCATTCTTCAAAAGTCAAGGAAAAAGGTCAACGATCAAACCAGATTCGCCTACTTATCTTATTACTGGACTAGAGAAGCTAGTAGCAAGCATGTTGAGAATTGCTTATGTCACTAGAAAGGCAATCAGGTAGAGAAAGCCTTTTAGAACAAGCAAGGCATGTCGAACACCAGCAAATCATTTAATAGATCAGATCAGGAAGCTAACATCTGAGCTGAAAATCGTCAAGAGTCGAGCAACAACCAAGCTTCTGAATACAGTAGAGACTTAACAGATCTCAGTCACGATGATTTGAGATCTGCTAATTTCACTACTACTTTGAACGGAGATTGGTTTAATGGTTGACATTGAGGGGATGAAGCAAATTTAATGAAAGTCTTTCGAATTGGGAAATGGGTGAAGCTACTGGAATGAAATAGTATGGCTAAAGTTTGAAGAAGAAGATATATTTCGTCTGCCCTTTTTATTTGTTTTGATGCTTTCAGACGTGCTTTGTGCATTAAGATGCGGCGCTTGTAACCCTAGATATTATGTGTTAGGATTAGAGAATGTTGGATGCGATCTTGTTTTGTATCCGACCTATTGGCTTTTAGCCTGCTTTGATTTTAAAAAAACCTCCTCATTAACTTTATTATAAATGGGAATATTTTATACAAAAACAGTGCAGTATTCATTCTTTTTAAATCAGTACGAAAAGCAGCCTTTATACTTTTTAAACCTGTACATCATTTTTGAGAATCCTACAGCTTTAGTGCAACATACTTTTGTCACTACATCAGCTGTCGTGGGTTAAAGGATTCATGGCTAAAGACGTGGGCATCAAAAACATCACCAGGAATGGTAATGGAGTGGGTTTCTTGTATCCCACACCCACTCCGAGTTTGTTAAACATAGCCTCAGACCCGGTACGTAGACCCGGAGCTGGTTCAAAATTTTGCCCCGAAACAAAAACACGTACAGGTCAGGGTAGCCCGTCCCGAGACCCGATGAGCTTTTTATACTGATTCCAAATTGTGTACTAATGTACATATATTTATTTATTTTATTACTAAATGATACATTAAATACAAGTAACAATGTGTTCACAAAGATAAAAGAAGATAATAAAAATGTGATGTACAAAATAGTTCAAAAAAATATGCATCTGTTATCGTATAATTACCATTGATGCAGCTTAACACTATAAAAAAATTTATAGCTTACTGATTGAAACATTTTAATATCTATATCATAATCACTTATATATGTATAAAGATTAAGAAATCATCATTATAACACTAAAGTAATTTACGAGATCTCAGTAGTGCTGGTCGGGTTGGGGCGGATCAACCAAGCTTCAACCCGACCCTAGATCCGAAGCTCTCAAGAACGATCACGGGTCTATCCGTTCTGTTAACCCAATAGGGCGGATCTAGACGGACCAAAACATTGGCGAATCAACCGAGTTTGGACCCTATACCCGTCCCATTGTCGTCCCTAAACATCACCCGTCCATAAAAACACCACGATGTAGCCCTCCGCTCCACATCCCATCGTTCCATCTCTATCGTTGCTACTTCGATGCATACTCACAAGGATGAACAAATATTGCAGCATGCATAGACTTGCTCATATCATCGTCGCAATCATTTTCTAAGGAGCCAACTTCCTCATGCACCAAACATCCTTATCGCATGAATTTTTTTTTCCATCCCAACACACCGTTCTTTAACTTCACCATCATCTTCTTCAAATTCAGAAATCACACAAATGCAAAGATTGAATTGACATGCATAACGTTGAAGTGTTTATGGAATTTGGTAACATTCATATTGCACAAGAATAGAACCTCAAGCCAAACGTAAAACACCCAGAATCCACAGATGTGCTCCATAAACCAATACCCAAACTCTTGGTTCACCAGCACCAGCATCTCCTTCATCGAAAGCGCCAACTTCACCATGATCCAAAAGAACTATTCAAAATCTCTTTATCAGTCTCTTCCATCACCCTCTACGAACTCTCCACCATATCCAACTCCATTTATTGTCACCTCTAACGAAGCTAGGCTCGAAATCAACATCCACATATGTAAAATCGTGTTCGAACGAATTGATTCCATCCGAGACTCAATGATTCGACAAACGGATCGTTGACAAAATCCAAGATCATCGACAACCGATATAAGAACGGGGATGAGTGCCACATCCGCGTATGAGGAAACCTGTCTGGATGGCTTCGATGGTACGATCGAGAGCTACAGGCAGTGACGTAGGCAGATTAAGTACAGGCAGTTACACAAAGTATGAAATGATAGTATCCATGATAAAATTTTACAATGACTTCACACATATGTAATCGGTCCAGAGAGTCATAGTAGTTTAGTTCTGTAGACAAGAGTACGTATCATCATATCGTATCATAAATTAATTCATTCTAACACTGAAAAGCATAAACCTCATAAATTTAAGAATTATGTCTTAGCTTGTCCACAGTGCAAATGGCATGTTCTCAAATTTTCTTTGCTACCTTTTATTTTAATAGAAATTGTTATCTCCTCAGCAGTTGATGGGCAGACTATAACAGGATTAAGTGCATATCTTCCTTTCTTTATTAGTCATATCATTATCGGTTGCCAATTTTCGTTTTTTGACTAAAGAAATGTATGGCCAAACCCACCACACGCAAATGTGATTGGGTTGTAAAGGGATAGCACCTAACTTTACCTTCTTTTTTAAGGTCCCTTTTTTGCTTATATTTTTTGACTTTCTAACTTTTAGTTTCACTGTGCACACTTCAATAGTTTTATAAAAGATTGTAGTTTACTTGAATGCAATTTTCATACTTTAATAGTACCGAGAAATTGTATGTCATACGACCAGTTTTTCGTATCTTTTAATATTCACTTCCCAATATGAATTTAAAATGTCAAATCAAGTGATATATTTTTAATTAATATGAGAAAAAACTTACTCTTGAATAACTTTCACCTCAGTTAATTATTTGTTTAACCATTTGTTAAAGTTGATTGTTCAAAGCTTAAGTAACATCATTCTGGATAGACCACTTTGAGCGCTTAATAGTCGTTATTAGGCTTTAAGGGATTAAAGACTTTTTAATTTATAATCTTTGAAGTTAATGTAATATTTTTTATATATAGTTAGCTTTTAGTTTTGAATCAAGTCGTTGTACCCTACGACAAGTCATTTGCATATGCACACCTTGTGCCATTTTGACATTTTAAATGGAAAAGTAGATTGAATATATTTTTCAATTTCTTTTATCAATTTTGAGGTATGCCAAACGTCAAAGATTCTCATAAAATGACCTTGAACGATAACGTAAATAAGATCACAATCAACAATAGATTATTCAGTTGGATAACTTGCCAAGTAGCAAACGGGTGCAGCTTGTTCAGTTTGTTGTGGTTAAATCAAACCAGTTTCCTGACTAATTGAGTGGAGATGTATTGATTTTTATGACGTGAGTCTTCCACAGCCGTTATAAATTTATAATGGCAAAGATTTCGCCGTTATATACTTACAACGGCGAAGCCTTCGCCGTTACTGTGAGGAGTTTGAGTTATATATTTATAAAGGCAAAGCTTTCGCCGTTATAAATATATAATATAACGGCGAATACTTCGTCATTACAAATGAAACAATTTTTTTCGAACCAGTCTATGGTTGGTTGTACCTTTTATTTGGACGCTCGTTCATTCAGTTGGAAAAACAGAAGAGAGACCAAAGTGAACATGTCGAGTTGTTGGTAATGATCGAACTGGTATTAATTTTAAATTAAAGCTAATAATAATTGCCACGGTAAAAAATGCGTTTAAGCTTGGTTTAGCATTTCACGGAGTCATTTAGTTAGTTCATACGACAGCTGTGACAGCAAGGTTATATATCAGTTTAAATAACACGTAATGTTTTGGCTTAGTTTAATTATGTAATGTTTAATCTCTTTGCCTTTCAACGGGAGGTTTCCCATTTAAATGCAGCGCCCAATCCTATATATCGCGTCAATTGCCAAGCATCTCTGCTTTGCTTTAATTTCTTGCCTGTTTCATGGCTTTGGCTTAGTTTACTATATCATTAGTGGGATTACTGTTAATAGTATATCCATTTTAAAGAATAGCAATATTTTTTGCATTTCACGCCATCAAAAGCACTAATACTTGCGTGTCGCAATTCTTGGTATATTTTATTTCTGTCGTGTGAACATTTATCATTTAATAAAAAGAATTCAGCAAGCTTAATTGATTTAATACTGTAATATATCAACCACTAATATAACATGCTTTCGTTCGCTTTTCTAGTATGTATATATTATGGAAGGTTAACTGACCTCAACTAATTATTATTATTATTTCTACCAGGTCTACTAATGGTTTGATTTCCAACAGTTCTGCTCATGGTTTGATGTACAAAAATAATAGAAGTAACGTTTGAAATAGTCCCACACTCAAAGAATGCTGCATCGAAACTTGCAGAAGTATAGTAGTATTTTTTTATTATGGTTAAGTGATGATGTTCCAATCCAAATTAAACGGAATAATAGTAAAATTTATTATTGGAACCATCGTCGCTTTATTATTTTGCTGCAATATTCTATTATTTTGCTGCAATATTCTGTTCTCTGTTTGCCCGCTATGGTACAAAAAACATTTGTCCTCATAAAAATTGCTTTTTAACCGAAACATATCTCTAGAATTTTGTAACTTGTATGTGAAGATAATATTAACATCTCTAGTATTCGAATGGAACTTATTAACCAAATCTGCAGCTGATAAAAATGGGACGGAGCATAGGAAATATGACAATGCTCCAGCAGTATATGAAACAAAAATTATGCATGGTAGATTCTTTACAACAATTTACATGAAAAGTAGCATCCGTTTCATATAAAGCTGAAGTTGCTAACTTACCGTACATTAAGCAAACAACATGTGTCGGTCTTCTTTTTCACAAACACGTCTCCAACTAACTCAACATTTTTATAATCACTTCTTTCAAAAATAATTCCCTGTTGCCTCTTTTAAATCCACAATCAAAGACAAATCTTATTACCTCCCTACAACTTAACTTTAACCAATCTCATATTCCCCATATTATATACATCCACTGCTCTAACAGCTTATTCTACCCACCACTGCTTCAATGGATACAATTAAGGTAGTTCAAAGGCTATGGCAAAGTCATCTCCACCCTCCTCTTCCTCTCCACCATCATCGTGGACATTACAGTCATACTAATCTCTAACAAACATTCCAATAACAAAATAGCTCCGCCATTCAAATACATAAAAGCTGCCTGCTTCATAACCCGGTACCTGGACTCTTGCTTCTTTAGCAAAAACGCTAACTCCACCCATGCTTTAGAAGAGCTGTGCAAAATCTCTTTATCCGCCGCTTTCGCAGCCCTCCAGAACTCGAGCAATGCTGTAACAACCTCCTTAACAGAATCCAAGATCACCGACATAAGAAGTGGCTGAGGGCCACAGTGCCAGACCAAGAATCCTTCTTGGATGGCTTCGAGGGCACGACCGAGCGGTACATCGGCAGGTTCGAGTCGACTATGATGGCCTCCGTAAATCTACCTCATTTTATGATGCCTTGACTATTCATGAAAGAATAATTAAATTTCCTCCATTACTTTAGGATTAATACATTATCACATGTGTTTCTATAGATTAATTATTGCGTCTGAAATTTAGTCTAAATTGGGTATATGATTTATGATTTAATTAAGAAGGTACCGCAACTTCATGTTTTCATTGATTTTACAAGTGAATTAGGTATTTCACTATGCTTTGATCTTCACGTTTTGTTGATGATCATGAACATGATAAAAGGGATGAACTAAAAGTCTAAAATACCGTAGAACAGTAAAGAAGTTACTTATCATAAACAAAAGAAATTGGCAAATGTAATATTCCATCCATACATATATTTTATTTAAAGCTCATATTAATGATTGCTGGTAAAAATAAAGTATTCATCGGTTCATCGATAATTGCAGAATCTTCTTGGAAGCTCATCCTTTGGAACCCATAAATCACAACCTCTAAGAATAAGACCACAAGTTGGATTTTCACACTGTACTTTTTGCATTGTACAATTTCTCGTATAGGTCAAATGGCGTAAAATCTCTTTTGCCTCTTTTCTGCGGTCATGAATATACATATTTCCTGATACATTATTTTGGTTGTTACCGTAATAATCAGCATTGTCTTGAAGCAAATTTCCACAGCTGGCTCGGTTGAACAATTTTATAGCATGCGCTTATGTTTCGGGATCAAGAAAACAATGAATTGCTAAAATATAAGCTGATGTTAGATGACCTTGCATACATGCTTGCATTAGATAGTTTATGCCTAACAAACGTTCGTTTGCGTATATGTGATTCTGAAAACAAGTATATGTATATGATAAGTATACAAATAATCTTATGAACAATGTATAATTAATATATGAAATATAATAAAGTACCATTTCGAGAATGAACTGTGCTTGAAAGTTTCCGATGTTTGCACAAAATGTCAGGTAAATCCTCCATCCTTGCTTATCGTTCCAAAACTTACTCCATTCGTTGCATATGCACATTGACTTCCAAACTTTTTTTGCTTCTGTGGCATCACGAAAAGTCTTGCAACTACTTCCGAAGAAGAATATTTTATGTCAGAAACGATTATCCTTTTAAATGATTTGTTTTTTTCCAACTGTTTTTCATTTGATAATATGTCATTAATGAATGCATATTTAGAAAATAATATCCTTTTTATGTATTTTGAAGTCCAATTTAACAATCTCAATTATTTGTTAACCATAATTGATATTAAAATGCAAATATTTCTCTAGCTTCACTTGGTTAACGTTCAAATATTCCAGTATTTACTCTTCCATTACATTAATAATATTGAAAGCAGTTAACTAGTTTTGCAACTGTTTTAAATTTTAGTAGGCTAGAAGAAGCCTAACGGTTCAATTATATATTGATATTTTTGTCTAATTGCACAAAAATGTTTTAATCAATTAAAATATGAATCGTTAAAAACTCAGTTAATGTGTTCAGAGTGAAAATTAATTAACTATAGTATATCATAACTCATATAACATTATTATTAATTTTCAAATGTTGCAGGACAGAAAATGTTATTGGGTTTATTAACTTTAATCGAGATGTTGTTTCGTTTCGGTTTCTCCCATGAATATCATGTCTGGCTTGCTGTTATATTTCAAAAATATTTTGGGTATGCAAAACAAATAAGAAAATAAAGATAATGTAGGAATAGTTAACTTGTTATACCAGTACCAGGCATAACAGTAAAAGCTGAGGAAGATATGAATAGAAATTGATCAAAGAGAAGAAACTTTGCCGCTACAAATCAATACGTAGATACCAATAACTATTAAATGAAAACTGAGGTGTTATATTGAATTTTAATGTTATAATATTCGATTTAATGAAAACAAAACTGAAACCTTGTATATTCTAAAAGCATTATATGTGCTAATGACAAATTTCACTTTAATTAAAACGTAGGGGTTATGTTGATTGCTATAAAATCTTACTAAGGTTGCTTGAAGAAGTTAAAAAAACAAAAATGGAAAGCAAAACAATCTGAGAGGTCCGTTGGAACGGTGTTTTTTGCCTATTCATTTATTGATACTTTTGTATATTCATGCACAGTTGAAAAAAAGTACTGCAAACAAAAACTGAGGAATCTTTGTTGGAATATGATACGACACACATAACAATAGAAAAAGGTGAGTAAATCGTACACTGCTCTCAAATTCTTCATGTCATATAGAGGCTGAGATGGTCGAGATGCAAGATTGGCAGTAATTTCTACTATCAGGTCTTGAGGAAGAGAATATATGGAAAGCTATTTCTCTCTTTTCTGTTTAAAGGTATTTGATTTTGCTTTCAAGAAATCAGAAAGGATGTTCTTCATGGTGAATGTAATAAGGAAGAATCAGAAAAGCTGTTGAATTATTCTGGAACAGAGGGTTAATGTGGAAGAGAGGAAAAGAAAACGAGCTCAAATTTGATCAAAATGACAGCATATAGTGTTCTATTTTATACGGATTCAGAAATAAGCCGCAAGTCTTGTGTTAAATTACAATGCACTGTATTTCTCCCGCCAGCTTTGGCAAACTTAACGTACGCAATAAGATAACTTTTCAAGTTTCAATGAACCCACCTGAAAAGCAATTTTAAAAAACATGCATGTATGTTCTGTTTATTGGCAAGGAAAAACGAAAAAATAGTTTGTTTTGATTATAGAAATAGGCAATTAAGTTAGGATTTACATTCCCAAAAAAATATTTAAAAATAAAAGCATATGTATAACTTAAAGAATGATTTTCCACGCATGGAACATAAAAATAAAAAGCATTCCACGTATGAAACATAAAAATAAAGGGCGAATTCTAATTTCCAGAATGATCAAACCCTCTTTTTATTTATATATTTTTCTGGAAAAAAAAATAGTGGTCAATATGAATGTAAATATGTTCTTGTAAAATGCGAAATTTTAAACAATTTCAGAATGTTTAACCATTTCAAACCTACTCTTAACGATTTAAATAAATGATTTACGATGGTGTATATTGGTTTTGCGGTTTTGAAGGGGTTAAGGCCTCGTTTGGTTTACAGTTTTTAGTTAAATTCTCGTAAATACTAATTGCGCAATTTTGAAAACCTTTTGAAAAGTGATAATTTTGAAAAGTTGCTTTAAGCTAAAAAATTGAAAACGACTTTTTTCTTGTTTTCGCTTTACGGTAAATATCAGAAAACATTGCACCCTCTTTTCTCTTCCATTTCTCTTTGTTGTAATAAATATAAATTTTACACCCTCTTTTCTCTTCCTATGTGTTTCGAAGTACAAGTTAAAAGCGCAAAACTCAAATAAGGCAAACGTCATTGTATCACCTGCATTTGGAGTTTTCAAGCTAGCTGGATAATATTCTTATACCAAACTCGTAATATTTATGCTAAAACCATATTTTAAACTCGTAGTTTTGTAGAATTATACATAAACAATGTTAACATACAAATTAGATGGTAATGAAGCACAATTTATAATAATAGTATGTAAAAACATCTAAATGCAAACAAACAAAATGTTAAACAATAACATACACAATCATATTTTGATACTATTGAAAATTAGAAATTAGATCAGGTACAAATCCGGTCAGGTTGTAATTAAACCATACACAGCCCTAATAGCAATCGGGTCGGATCTGGATAATTAGAGCTAAACTCGAATCTACATTATCAAGGTGGGTTCGGGCCAAAACCCGTACCATTAACAAGATGGGGTGAATTGGTAAAGAGGGTATAAGAATGAATTCAAAAAAATCATTAAATTAATTTTATTAAGATCATATTTTGTGTTTATATGAATATAAAATTTTATGCCAAATTAAATTTAACATTTACTAATAAAAGGGTTTGAAAAATATTCTAATTTATTTGATTTTATTAAAATATTTATTTATTTGTTATTGTTTAATGATAATATTTTATTTTTAACTTAAATTAAAATTATAATTTAATTTATTAATTCATATTTAATTTATTTTTATGGTTTAATATTTTGATATGTTCATATTCACAAAACATAATAACTCTATTAAAGGATAAAATCTAACCTAGGAGTAATAGTGAACACGTGTAAAATTTAGCATTGTTGCTATAAACAAATGTAGATATGATAATCATATGTCAATGATGATGTCAAAGAGTGTAACAACCCACCATTTCAGAACCCCTTAACTATAGAACAAAGTTCCAAAATGGCGAGTCGTCGGTTGATACATATTGATATACAGAGAGAGCAATAAACAAAAACCGCATTATAACTTTTAGAATCTCACATCGAATGGTCACAGAAAATACCATATCACATAAATATATCTAAATACATAACTGATGGTACTATATAAGTATATACAATCCAATCCTAATCAAATATACAAACGATCACGTCTTTAACACATAATTTATTTTACGACGCTTATATATAATATTTAATGTATGTAAAATATATAAAATCCAGGTCCACTTTGTCCAAACTCCATCACCCTAAAAAATATAGATAAAATAAAATATAGGAGTGGCTCAGACGTACTCTGAGTGAGTGAAGCCAATCTTATACATGCATACTACCATGACAGTGATATAACATGATTTAAATCTAAAGTATAACACCTTCTAGTCCCGCCTAATGTGCTACATAATGATATTATACTATCTGAGAATGACCCGATCCCGAACACCTATAGTAAAGGATCTCTAATACGTAATTCGGTCTCGCCGCCTACAATAAAGGATTAAACGATATGTAATCTAGTCTTGCCACCTACAGGAAAGGATTACACGTACAGCTGTTATCCAATCTTGCCACCTGCGATAAAAGATAGTAATACGTATTAGACCCACGTCTGATTCCGCCACTTGCACTACAGGTCGACTTTTGTTCACATTAAAACACCTAGACTGACATCATTTCTTCATAGGAGAATGTACGTCAATACCATGAACCAAGGACCAACCACGTGCGCTACATGATTCAGGTATTCATTCATCGCTCGAAACTTCGTATACTACATTCATACAACATCATAATCACCAAGCTACACATCAAACAATGGCCATGCAAGTTAAAGAAACACCAAAGAGTCATCAGAGAACAACGCAGAGAAAACCAAAGCATCGCACATCGATTCAGGCATTCAAAAGCCTAAATACCCAAAATTAGGTTATGCATCGGTGGATCGGTGTGTACCACCGGTGCACCATGCAAGTCTCAATTATGGAATTCTTCCCATTTTGTATACTTTTAATTCCAAATTTTGATTATTTACTTCATTCTTCATTTTGGTAATTTTGCAACATATATATAGTATCTACTATGTTTCTAGGTTCTTGACATATTCATATACATTAAATTATGGCTTCTCTAAGATTCTAATTAAAATTTGTGTCAAATTAAGTTTTTATAATTTTTTTGTAATAAAGTACGTTTTTCTTCATTTCTTAGTTTTTGAGTTCATCATTTATATTTGTATATGTCATAGTCAAACCCTCGGTTAACCCTAAACCATCTTATATCATTATCAAAGCAATGTACATGATCAGAGAAGATTCACTCACCTAAATCAAGCTAGAGAACCCTAAATTGCCAGCTGTCCATAATTTCCAAAAAAGAAAATCTCCTCAATAGCCTACAATCTTTGCTCCAGAAGATAAAGTGTCTCTCCACTATTCTAATGCATTTCGTCTCATTGAATTTCGTAGATAAATGAAGATTTGATTTGAAATGAAGGGTAGAGGAAGAAGATCATTTGGTTTTAGAAATGAGAAAAGAAACTAAAATAGAACTTATGTAATTTTTAAAATATTATATTTTTGTTTGAATTTGAAGTATAGACAAACATCCGATACAGCCCAATTTGACCTGCATCCCACACACAATTTAAACCTACTTTGTTAAATCAATGATATTTCACTCATACGACGTCGATTTAAACAAATGGCACTCTATTTCGATCAAAAAATGAGAGCTATGCAATGATGTGACTCCCATCAGTTATTCTATCTATTTGTAAAAATTAGTATTTTCCCCCTTTAATTGAAATTTACGAAAAAATACTCTTCAATTAAATTTCAAATTATGTATTATTATTTAAGTTTAATTGAAAATTTTGAGGCATTAAATTCTCACTTCTTAAAAGAATTTTTCATCTCCAAAATTCCAAAGGAACATAAAATGTAATATATGTTCACTCTTTTCGTTTACACACCTGTATCACTCATGCATGTGCACGACCATTCAAACAAGTTGTTTGAACAAAAAATGGCATAAACACCTAAATGAGTATGGTAGAGAAAAGAGTGAAGAAACTAAGTAAAAACAAGAGAAAACAAGACATAAAAGTTTTATAGTGGTTCAGCTAATCATTGTCTACGTTCACTTAGCTTTGTTGCTAATTTGGTGGTTGTTTACAAGTATAGTTCTTATGGATCGATATCGCTCCATGGGTGATTACAAGAAAATGTATAAGAATTGCAAGAAAGCAAAAGGACCCTCCAAAATGAACCCCTGGCCTCCTATTTATAGCTGTAGACCACTGAGATATACTCTTTCATGATCTCTGTCACTTTTCCCACATCCTAACAGTAGATGAACTTAAAGAAATGTGGCCAAGTCAACACTTATTAAGGATCAGTACTGAGCCATGGGCATGGATCTGTACCGATCCATATGATTGTCTTATGGATCAATTCTAATGCTTGGAGTTGTGGCGACTTGTTGTTAGCTTGTTTCCCATCTTGTTTGTAACACCAGAAGCTTATTTCTAGGTCGAAGTGATGGATCGATGTCGAAATGAAGTTTCTGACTTTAAGTGCTCAAGGAGATCGATAGCAAACAGTAGGTGAATGATTTTGAAAGCTTGAAATTGCATGCTAACATCAAGACTTATGAGTGGAGGAAATTTGAGGTTACATGGTGGATTTTCTATGGATCGGCACTGATCCACCACTTTGATGATTCTATGCTTTTTGAATCATGAGGTAGCTCTGCACTTGTCTTGTGATCGATATTCTGGAGATTAAAGAGGGATACCGGCATCATGGCATAAGAGTGCAAGAAGTTTGAGTCAATTTGGGTACAAGTATGTAGATCGATACCGATCCATATGGATGGATCGATACCGGTCCATCTATCCATCACTTAGATGGGTTTGACTTTTGAATTCTATGGGATGGTCTGGTTTCACTTCATGGTTCTGGTTACACTTGGTTTCTAGGCTTGTATGTGTGGATTTGAAGTGATATTTGAAAAAAAGTGGGGATTGGTACCGATCTGTAGGCATGGATTGGTACCAATCCGTAGGCATGGATTAGTACCGATCGATCCATAAGTTTGCTTGAATGTTGGACTGTGGTTCTTGTACTTAAAGTCGTACGGTGCATGGACCACTTTGGGAGGTTGTTTGCATGTGGGTTACCTTATTTCTTGACTCCATTTTGGTATCCTTATTTAGCATTTATCATTCCTACTTTATCTGTTCAGTCCCCTCGAATATGGCTTGGCCAAAAGGATAGATAACACTTTTCCCCCAAAGCATGCCTTGCAAATGAAAGGTGTGCCTTTTCTCAAGAACAAATATCAAAGTCGATGGAACTATGGCAGTAGAGTTTTCTGGTTATCGACTGATCGAGTAATGGTGAATCATCATATTACTTTGGATTCGCCTATAAATCAAAGATCGTTCTAGACCATGATGGCTAAGAACTCAAGTCCTTCTTTGAGTGTTAGCCATGGACTATCATTATGTATTCTCCCAAAATTGTTATCTTATACATTGCATCAAGAATCAGGATCATCCCATGTACGTTCGGGAGTTAGCAGTCATTTGCTGAAATTAATGACTCGATTGATCATCGCTAATCGAATCATTTCAAGGTCAAACGGCATTCAAAGCCATAGTATATATCTCAATTTCTCCAGGTCATGTATTCGATGACTAACTCAATTCCTGATCGCACAGTATCAATAGTCAGGATGATCTCTTCGGATGTTCAATGGAATTCGTGGCTACTCCAGGCTAATAATTGAATCTATGATTTCTTAGAATCATTAATTGAACATGTGGCCTTTCTATCCCATAGTTAAGTCCATGATCTCTCTAGATCGTTAATTGAGTTCATTTTCGTTCAGGGCCCGATAATTAAATCTATGGTCTCTCTGGATAGATAACTGAATATGCGGCTGCTCTGGACCGATAATTGAATCCACGATCTCTCTAGATCGTTTACCATCCAATCAAGGGATCAATCTCTCCAGGCCGTTTATCATCTAATCTAAGGATTAATTTCTCCGGATCCTTGCTGAGTCCAATCCACTTGCTCTCCGGCATGGGGACCCAAAGACCAAGTAAGTCCCTCTGCTTACTCTACAGTAAGAGGACTTACTTTCGCTAAGCCTAATCCCTTGCTTTTCGACAAGGGTGCTTGCATGTTGTGGTCATTTCCCTGTTCCTCCAAATAGGACTACCATAACCAATATCAGTCATCACACTCAAGTGGATTTTAAAAATAAAGCATTCATTTATAGGGTTCAAATCCAAACATCAATAAGCATTAAGTTACACATCGTGATAACCACCTCACCGGGTGTTACAACCTAGCGTCCAGCTCAGAGAATGCCTTGAGGTCGATCGAGATCCTATATATGAGTAAGTGGCATGACTATAAAATTGCATCATTTATTGAAAATAAAGATAGAATGTGAGAAGTGAATCTAATTCTCTGCCATATTAATCAAGAGATGCCTATCCTCGACCTTGATTTAAGTTTATTTCCATTCACCATGGATTATGATTGCTTCTGTTCTGCCACCGCAACTCGGTTTCACACATACTGTTGTAATTGGTTGTTTCTGACATGTTTCTCAATCAGGTCATGCAAATGCCTATAATCATTTGTGTTATGCCCATCCAATTCGTGGAATAAGTAGTATTTTCCTGACTCCTTTCACGGTCAGTGGGCTCTCTCCTTTTTGGTTTCTAGTAGGGAATCGCCTTCTGGTGTCAATGTAAATCCTCTTTAGGGTTTCTCTCAATTCTGTAAGAAGAGAATTTCTGTTCCCTTTCTTCGCCATTTTGGTTCTTCAAAGCCATAGTTAGATTTTCGCTTAACTTTTTCTTTACTAATCCTGCCCTGGATGGTCTTCCACTGTCCACATCATTGATTTATGTCCTCTCAGCCTAGGTGTCCTCTTGACGTAGGTATCTCTTGGCCTTATGATAAAGTTCTACGAGATCCATTAAAGTATCTCATTCCAAAGAAACCTTAAAATCCATCTTACTAGGTACTCCTAAAACCGCTACCATCAAAACCTATGATCGGTTCGGCCTATCAACCACGAGAACGTTGCATTAAACTTCACCAAAAATTCCTAAGGGTCTCTCTTGATCTCTACTTCATACTTACAATGTAATTACATTTTTGGGTCGTGAAATATGCACACTTAACTGCCTCATGAATCTATTAACTAACTCGGTCCATATGCCGGTGGAACCATTTTCGAACTATCGGAACCATAATGCTGCTAGATTCGTCAAATATAAAGGGAAACACTATCCCATCACCTCTTCAGATGCACCTTGCACCTCCATACGCCTTATATATCTCATCAGGTAAATAGTTGGATCGATTTTTCCATCATACACCTTAATGTAGATAGCTTGAAATCGAGTGGATTCCTTGCGTGCCATATGTTAGGAGTGAATGGATTCCTGGTCACGTCTTCTAGACTCTGGTATAACAGTCTGACTCTCATTGCTCGTCTAACTATCTCCATGATTTCATCTTCGTTATTTAGCGAGATTCTCCATTCACGTCTTCAATCTGCCTCCCGTTCATATGGGAAAATTCTACCATGTAATTCTCTGATCACATCTCTACATTCTGATTCAAGTTCTATTGTCCAACTGCGTCCCTCACATTGAGCATCTCTAAGTTCGGGATTCAAATTGGCCATGTCACCAAATCCTTGAGGATTGGTGCAGACCCATGCTTGGGAATCAGTACCGATTCGTGGCATTTGTCCAAGGATCGCCGGTTTTGCTCCATTTCATTTCCATGGGCATTCGTTCTGGCCTCTAGTCTCTAATTTTAGTCTATGGCAACTCTAGCTGTTCCTGTCCTTTTGAAGAATACTTCCATCATCTCTTCTTAGCCGGCTATCATTCTATTCGGCAGCTGTATCGTCTTCATTTCCATCTCATCTCTGCTTATGTAGATGGAAGGGAGTTAGATCCTAAGGACACCTCTTGGCTACCCCCATGACCTTGTTGGCTTTCTCTAGTAGTTCTTTTGGTCGATGGTCTCTTCATCTTTTCCAATCTCAAGTCTCATGTCGTTGAATTCAAGTATTTCTCAGTGAAAGCACCAAAATGCTTGAACAAAAAATGACACGAACATCCAAATGAGTATGGTACAAAAGAGTGAAGAAACTAAGAAAAAGCAAGAGAAAACAAGACATGAAAGTTTTATAATGGTTCGGCTAATCGTTGCCTACATCCACTTAGCTTTGTTGTTGATTTGGTGGCTGTTTACAAGTACAATTCTTATGGGTTAGTACCACTCTATGGGTGATTACAAGAAAACGTATAAAAATTGCAAGGAAGTAAAAAAGATCCCCTGAAGAAGACCCTAGCCTCCTACTCATAGTTGTAGACCGTTGAGATATGCTCCTTTACGATCTCCACCACATTTCCTACATCCTAGTAGTAGTTGAACTCGAAGAAACGTGGCCAAGTGAGTACTTGGTATAGATGCGTACCGATCCATGGGAGTGGATTGATATCGATCCACAAGATAGTCTTATGGATCAATTATGAGGCTTGGAGTTATGGTGACTTGCTGTTGGCTTTGAGTTTCCCATCTTGTTTGTGCTGTTAGATGCTTGTTTTTGGGTTGAAATGATGGATCGGTGATGGAATGAAGTACATGACTTCAAGTGCTCGAGGAGTTCAATAGCAAACAGTAGGAAAATGGTTTTGAGAAGCTTGGAATGGTCTGCTAACATCAAGTGAATAGACGAAATTTTAGATTGCATGGTGGATTTTCTATGGATCGTACTGATCCATAACTTTGATGGTTATGTCTTTTAATTCATGAGGTGGCTCTACACTTGTCTTGGATCAATATTCTGAAGCTTGAAGAGGGCTATTGGCATCATGACTTAGGAATGCATGAAGTTTAAGGTAATTTGAGTATTAAGTTTATGTAACGATACCGATCCATGGGGATGGATCTGTACTGATCCATCACTTAGATGGATTTGGATTTGGGATTCAATGGGATGGTTTGGTTTCACTTTGTGGTCCTAGTTGTACTTGGTTTCTAGGATTATTTATGTGGATTTGAAGTGTTGGGAAACATAAGAGATTGGTAACGATTCAAAGGCATGAATTTGGACTGATCCATGGTCATGGTTTGATATTGATCCATTACTTTGCTTGAATGTTGGACTTAGGTTTTGGTACTTGAAGATGTATGGTGCACGGACCACTTTGGAAGGTCGTTTTCGTGTGGGCAACCTTATCCCTTAACTCTGTTTGTATCCAAGTTTAGCAGTTATCATTATGGATTCTTGCTTGATCGGTTCGATCCATTCGAATATGGCTAGCCAAAAGGCTGGATACCACAAATAATCATCCACATTCGTTGATATTCTAAACATATATTTAGGTCCTAGTTACAACATTAGCATTCAAACATGACACATAATGAATATGACCATGATAATTGTGAAAATCTAGCACAATGAAATAAATGCAACAAAGAAACCGATATGAATGCAAATTATGGCGTACTAGGCATGATGCGTAACAATCTTGTTATAAAAACTAGTAGTTTTATATGAATGCAACTTTAGTAACATAAGAGGTAGTACATAACTTAGCATCAAAATAAATATCACATACAAGTCCTAACATGAAAGCCTAATGTCTAACAAATCACACCGATAAAATGAACATGTCGGTAAAATGTTTATGATGAGAAGCTTGTATCTTCTCCTTAAACTCCATGTACTCTCCACCTAATTGTCTCTCCATTGCACTTTCACCAGCTTGATCACTTTATTCCTTGGCCTTCGAATCCCATACTCCAGTATCCATGAAGGTCCTTTAGATGAAATTGCTTCAGCTTCTAACTCCACATTTTCTAACTGATTAGGCTCCACCACTATTGCTGAGTCGTGTACATATTTTCGCAAGTTTAATTCATGGAATACATCATGAACTGCAGCCATTTTATCAGGTAGCTCCACCCTATAAGCCAATCCTCGAGTATGCTTCAACACCTTAAACAGTCCAACATATATCCATGCCAACTTTCTTGATCTTCCAAATCTCATCACATGCTAAAGAGGCAATCCCATCATAAATACAAGATCACCAACTTTAAATTCTAGTTCCTTTCGCCTTTTGTTAGCATATGATTTCTGCCCATCTTGTGTTGCCTTCATCCCTTTTCTTATCAATTCTACTTTTTCTGATGTATCCCTTATCATCTATAGTCCAACTGTCACTTTATCCATCAACTCTTACCAATGTGAAGGTGACTTACATGGCCTTCCGTACAATGCTTCAAACGATGCCATCAATTCCAATACTAGCCTGATAACTATTATTATATGTGAATTCCACTAATGGAAAATTA
Source organism: Allium cepa (assembly GCA_030765085.1). Lineage (NCBI taxonomy): Eukaryota > Viridiplantae > Streptophyta > Magnoliopsida > Asparagales > Amaryllidaceae > Allium > Allium cepa. The sequence continues at coordinate 918,006,715 of CM060928.1, forward strand.
TCTTCCCAAGCACCTCCAAAATCCCTAATACATGCCTTAACAAATCCTCTAACACTTTAATCATCCTCTCAGTATGTCCGCCCATCTGGAGATGGTATGTCGTGCTCAAACTTAGCATTATACCTAAGTTATCTTGTAGTCTTCTCCGGAACTCACTTGTGAAGAGTAGATCTCGGTCACTTAAATAATCCGTTGATATACCATGCAACGTCACTACTTCCTTAATATATGATGTAGATAAATATGATGTCGTTCCTGTTCTCTTTATAGGAATGAAATATGCACTTTTCGTCAATGGATCCCTCTATCCAAATACCCTCATTACCTCTTCTACTCCTTGGGAATCCGTCTATAAAACCCATTAAAACACTTTCTCATTTCCACCGTGGAATTTCCAAAGGCATCGCATGTGAGGCATCTTTCCACATACCTCATCACATCTCTTTTCATTCCTAGCCAATAATAAATCCCTTATGTATTCCAATACATTTTTTCACCGCCAGGAGGAATGGTCTACCTCGAATAATCACACTCTTTTAACATCTCATAAATTAATTTCTTCAACTTTGCCATACATAACCTTCCATCGTGCCTCAAATATTCTTTCTCATCTTTTGTATACCGCTCCAAATGACTCGATTTCCCATCTTTCTCAAGCTAATCCATAATCTCAACCAACTCCGCATCCTTCCTTTGATTCATACTAACCCATTGACTCGTATAGGTCTAACTTCCCAGGTTGCCAATAATCCAGGTGTAATATCCGTCGGTGGTCAAAAATGAAATTCTAATAAACTCCAGCTACTTCATCTCTAACATCATAGCACTCAATGTCGCGTGCTTCCTACTCAATGCATCCACCATAATATTTCCCTAGTCCAAGAGTATAAGCAATATCAAAATCCTCAGATGCTAAGAATTCCATCCACCTCCGCTGCCTTATGTTTAGATCCCACTACAAGAATATATACTTTAATGGCTTATGGTTTGTATGTAGCTCAACTCTTTCTCCTAGCAAATAGTGCCTGCACGACTTCAAAGAAATACAATCGCAGTAAATTCAAAATCAGCTATAAGGTAATTCTTCTCATACATCTTCAGCTGTCGACTTGCATATGCTACAACCTTGCCTTCCTGCATCAAGACAGCACCAAGAATAGTATCACAAACGTTTATGTAGAGGGTAAATGGTTTGTATCATCAAGGATAACCAAAATAGATGCATTTGTCAACATCTTCTTTAACTTAACAAATACCACTTCACACTCTGCATCCCAAACATAGACCAAGTTATTTTTTGTAAGCTTCATCAGTGGTGCGTATGTCCTCACAAAGTTCTTTATATACTTGCGATAGAACCCAGCTAATCGCAGGAAACTACGTGCTTTTGAAGCATTCTTTGAAATCTTCCAGTCTTTAACAATAGCTATCTTTTCTGGGTCAACTACCAACCAATTACTAGATACAACATGTCCTAAATATCGTAGTTCACTCCTTTAAAAATGTCACTTAAAAATTACCCTTAAATTAATTCCTTTTTAGTACATCCAGTACTTTCTCAAGTGCAGTTTCTGCTCACTCTAATTCTCGTCTCCAGAAAATAATAGGATATTATTAGCAAATACAACCACAAATTTGTTCAGCTGCTTTCGAAAGACCCTACTCATCAAGTGAACAAAATAAGAGGGGGCGTTAGTTAGTCCAAATGGCATCATAACCCAAACAAATAGTCCATCCAAAGAATATGAAAAGCAATCTTTGGAATGTTGTCCTCGGCAAATCTCAACTAATGAAATCTTACAACGAGGTCAAGCTATGAAAAAACCTTTTCCCCAACCAATTGATTGAAGAGGTTGTTAATACGAGGCAATGGATAACAATTTTTTCATCAACTTATTCAATTCTCGATAGCCGACGCAATGCCTTAAGCAACCGCCTGCCTTAGTAGCGAAAACGTTTGGCGCTTCTCATTCTAAAATACGTCTCCTGATAAATCCTTTCTACAACAAGTTAGAAACTTGTTTACACAACTCTCCCTTCTCCGAGCTATATGCCTCAAAGGCATCGCTACAGGCCTGACCTTTTTCTTAAGATAAATCCTAAACTCAATTTCTCTATAGGGCGAAGACAAAATCCTCGGTGAATACATATGGAAAATCTTTAACTATGAAAATAGATGCTAACTCATTATGTGATACACCTAATGAATATAAATACGAATTCACCATAGAAACATCAGGCTCATATAAAACTATCAATCACATTCCCCATGCTACTAAAATGAACAACCCTTCTATCGAAATCTAAAACTAAATCATACCGAGCCATCCAATCCATTCTCAATAACAATACGTATCCTGTAAAGCTAAGCACATATGCATCACAACTTAACTATACACCATTTACTACCCACTTAAAATCATGAAAAATAGTAGGCAAATGGTTGATCCCCCAATAGGATGCAACATGGTAATAATCTCATGTACAAAGTATGGGTTATTCCTAATCTTTCCATTAATGCATTAACTACAAATGAATGTGATGCTCTTGTATTAAACAAAACTCTGGTAGGTAAACTAAAGAGTAGTAACACAACTTCCATATCCAACTTCCCCTTCTCTTGGGTTGTTGGTGCAATATGGGCAATAGGTGTAGCCTCTGATGGATAAGCCTTAACAATCTGACCCTCCCTTTGTAATGCTAGACACTCCCTCTTATAGTGTCCCATATGGTCGCAATTTTAAAACTTAACCCTTAGATTGTCCTTGTTAATCTCTTGCCAAATGTCCCATCTTACTACACTGGTTATAATTCATTCCCTTCTAGAGGTCACTCTATAGTTCTTAGTTATATGTCATGTCTTATTACACCTCTTACATACATTAGCCTACATCTTATTCTATCCACCTTGTGATCTTTCATGCTTGTTATGATCTCCAATTAAAAGTGCTCCTCATTTAAATCTCCACTCATAATCAACAAAACCACCTCAAATAACACTTTAAAAGTTTCTCCAAATAGTACCTAACTCAAAGCCAACTCTCTATATGGTGAATTTAGTCCCATGGAAAATTTCATAGCTTTCTTCTCCTTGGAATTTATCAACTCAAATCTAAACTTCACATATCCTTTTGTGGTCATGTACCCTTTCTTAAGCTAAATAAACTCTTCCAACAACATTCCCCTCTCAACTCCAGAAAATAATTTTGTTTCAAACTTCCTTTTGAAAATCTCTTAAGTAATGGAATTCTCCTTTATCTCAACTATAAATATCTCCTAACAATTTCATGTCTCTTCCTGTGAGTACCAAACTATCAACTACCTTTTAGTCACATTATTCAGTCCCAATAAGGCAAATATTTTCTTACAATTCATTAGCCCTATTTTGGTTGGTGCGTATAATTCCATCCTCATATACAACCTCTCATCTAATTTGGCAAAATCCTTGCTGAGTTTCAGAAATCCAACATTTTAATGATGGAACAACAACCACAATTTCAGTCACAGCGATGGGTTTGGTGGCAGTCATGGTATGAGAAGTCATTTGGAGATACATGTAGAACCGAAAGGGCATATGCATGCCAAAAATATAAAGGTCATCCACTTGGTAGTCACACCCGACTCTGGTATCAACTCCATCAACGTTGTTCTTCACTCAAGTTTCCTCTAAATTACTTATACTTTAGTTACCTGTAAATGAGACTCATTAGTAACTCCTTATTAGATAATCAGAAACTGGTACATAACACAATATATTCATATAATTGAATTTGACTCTTATATATTATATTATATATTTCATAAAAATAAATAATCACGCTCTCTCTTTAGGTCCCTAATCCCATAATCTAATCTCTGTTACGAAAGGTAACAACCCACCAATTCAGAACTCCTCAAAGTTAGAACAAAGTCCTGGAACAATGAGTCATTTGGTGATACATATTTATATATATAGAGTGTGATAAACAAAAACTATATTAACTAATAACTTCCATAATTCCGCATCAAATAGTCATGCAAAATATCATATCACGCAAGTATATCTGATTAAGTAACTGATAATACTATATAGGTTTATACAATCCAATCCCAATAAAATCCACAAATACTATCACATCATGTCTTTAATACATAATTCATTTTACAACATTTATATACAACCTTTACAATATTTACAAGTCCATGGCTCTAGCTCCATCTCATCCAGACTCCATCATCCTAAATAATATAGATAACGGAAAACATAGGAGTGGGTAAAACATATATCTGAGTGAGTGAAGTCAATCTAATACATATTTACTACTATGGCAGTGACATAACATGATTTAAGTCTAAAGCATAACACCTTATTTTCTTGCTTAATATGCTATAGGATGATATTATGCTACCTAAGAATGATATGGTCCTTAACATCAATGTTAAAGGATCCCTAATATGTAATTCCGTCTCGCCACCTACGGTAAAGGATTACATTATATGTAATTCAGTCTCGTCACCTATGGCATAGGATTATATGTCTATAGCTACTATCTGTTCTCGCCAACTGTGTTAAAGGATAGTTATACAAATTGGAATAGCACCCAGTCTTGCAACGTGCACTACACTTTTGTCCAAATCAATATACCTAGATGATGCAGTGCAGTCGGAAGAAATGCAAGTATTAGGTCGCTCACGACCTAAAAAGGAAGAAATAGGTCGCTCACGACCTAACAATGATGCAGCGCGACCTAACGAATTGAGATTGAGTTGTTTCCGAGCTAACAAAGCAAAGTTACGACCTAACAAAGAAGTAGTGGGTCGTCTCCGACCTAAAGAAGTAAGTCTAGGTCGTGAACGACCTAACAGTAGTAACCTTCGACCTAACTGGCCAAGTGAAGCAGAGTTACGACCTAAAGAAACCCTCAACGACCTAACTTCTTTACAACCTAACTCTCTTCAACCTAAACTCCACGACCTAATTTCTTACCCGACCTAACTTCTTACCGACCTAATTCCTTCCCAATCTAAACCTTGCGACCTATTCCTTTCCAACGACCTAACCTCCCATGCAATTCTGGAAGTGAGCTATGCTGTGTCTTGAGTCGTTAACGACCTTACATAGGTCGTAGGTCGCATCTGTTTGTTCTGAGTCTGTTAAGTCACATCTTTTAGGTCGCGTACGACCTTGTGTAGGTCGCTGTGTCGTATATACGTGTGTATATGTTGTGTGTTAGGTCGGCAACGACCTGGTATAGGTCGTAGGTCACAAACGACTTAAGAGTGTGATGTTGGCGTGTGTTGTAAATGCTATAAATAGCGAGTGTGTTGTAATTTTTAGGTGGTTGATTTTTGAATAAAATTCTCTTTGTTAGCTTTGTGCTTTCATACAAATTGGTAGTTGAGTGTGATCTCCTATCTCCTCTTTCGGTTAATCGAGTGCGCTCGATTCAACGATCGTAGAAGCCGATTCACGGTATCTAGTGCGCTAGATCAACGTACGAAGAATCGTAGATCTTCTTTCTCGGCATCGTGCGCGATCAACGAGACGAAGATAGCTAGAATCCGGTATCTTTGGATCAACGGATTTGGGCCTTGCAGTATTCTCAACTCACCGATTGCTACATTCCATCGATTGAAGTTTGTTTCGATTAATCCGCTGTGTCAGTTTGGTATCAGAGCCATACTTAGCCAATCATAGCTAAGTTGATTCTTGAAGCCAATTTTTGAAGTTGAAGTTTGAAGTTGTGTTCATCGCGTTCATATTGAAGTTGCAACAAGAGGAAGAACTTTCGATCCATTCCATTTTGGATCAAAGTGTTGAAAGTGTTTGAAATTGAAGTAGGCCGTGTATACTTGGGAAGTAGCCGAGCCTAGTGAAGGGTTTTGAAGTTTGAAGCCGTGACTTATTGTTGTTTCGTTGGAGTGTTTGTGAAGTTTTCCAATCATGCCACCAAGGAGAGCCAATCGTCATCAAAACGTTGAAGCTTTGTATCGAAGAGAAGAAGCCGAGCTTATGGAACAACGTATTAATGAGAAGTTTGATGAAGGCATTGGTAAATTGGAGAAATTGATGAATGATTTGAATCAAAGGAGGAGATCACCAAACTCGAACCATGGAGGAAACCGAGTTTCGCCATCGGTTACGGAAGCGAGGAGGGTATCACCACATTCTTGTAGAGATAGAAGAGAAACATCAATTTCATCACGAAGAGATCATCATGATTATGCACATGAAGAGAGAAGAAGTCAACGTGAATTTGACAATGAAGTATATAGGGATGAAGAAAGACATAGTCAAAGAAGCATGCATGAACGGAGGGATGATAATGGTCGAGATCGATGTAGGCGTACTTTTGATTTTTACGAAGAGGGTGATAAAGCTAGTATTCATTATCGAGATCGAGACCAAGTTCGAAATTCGTATCGGGATGTTGAAGATGATCGTCGATGGGAATCGGGTATGAAGATGGAAATTCCAGAATTTAAAGGAGGAATGGTAGCAGAAGAATTTCTCGATTGGATTTCTAATGTTGAAGAGATCTTTGATTTCAAAGAGGTGCCTGAACATAGGAGAGTGAAGTTGGTTGCTACTAGGTTGAGGGGGAGAGCTTTGGCGTGGTGGCAGCAAACTAAACTTACCAGGGAGAGAATGGGAAAGTCAAGGATAGAATCGTGGGATAAGATGAAGAAGTTAATGAGATTTACTTTCTTACCTTATAATTACCAATCGCTTATGTACCAAAGGTTGCAGAATCTGAGGCAAGGGACGAAGTCTGTTAGTGAGTATGCTGATGAATTTTACCAACTCATTGCCAGGAATGATATTATGGAAACGGAAGAACAACTAACTGCTAGATTCATTGGGGGACTAAGAATGCAGATCCAGGATATGGTTAATATGTTCGATCCTAGATCAGTGGCAGAGGCACATCAGAAAGCGTTGGCTTGGGAGAAACAAGGAAGGCGTGGAGGAGATGTGTTTACTAATTCCAATAATCAAGCAAGGGGTGTTGGTGGAAGTTCTAATGTTTCTAAACCTGTTACAAAGCCAGTGGTGAAGGAGGCTGAGAAGGTGAAGGTTAGTAGTGGGTTCAAATGTTATAATTGTCAGGAGTTGGGTCATAAGAGCAATGAATGTCCGAAGCCGAAGAAGAGAGCAATGGTTGCAGAAGTTGAGGAGGATGATGGTGAGGAAGCAGAGTGTTCAAATACACCTTATGTTGAGGAGGAAGAAGAATTGTCTGGGGATGAAGGTTGTAATCTTATGATGAGGAGGTCATGTCTTACACCAAAGCAAGAGGAGGATTGTAGTTGGTTGAGGAGTAACATATTTCGGTCGACATGCACTATTCTGGGAAAAGTTTGCAAGTTCGTTATTGATGCTGGAAGTTGCGATAATATTATTTCTACCGAGGCTGTGAAGAAGTTGAACTTGAAAACTGAGAAACATCCTAAACCGTACAAGTTAGCATGGTTAAGGAAGGGAGGTGAGGTGAAGGTGTGTCGAAGGGCTTGTGTTAATTTTTCTATTGGGAAAAAGTACAAAGATGAAATTTGGTGTGACGTTGTAGACATGGACGTATGTCATCTGTTGTTGGGCAGACCGTGGCAGTTTGATAGATCAGTTCAACATGATGGTCGTGCCAATAGCTACAGTTTCATGTACGAGGGTACTAAAATTACTTTGGTTCCCAAGAAGCAACAACAGAAGGAGAGCAAGCTGGAGGAGATTGAGGAATTGAAAACTTTATTATCCTTGAAGGAGTTTGTTAAAGAAGTTGAAGAGGAGCCTGAAGTATACGTGTTGATTGGGCGTGAGAGTAGTGAAGAAGTTGAAATTCCAGAAGAAGCAAAGCCAATTTTGAAAGAATTTGAAGATGTCTTTCCAGAGGAGTTGCCTAAAGAGTTACCGCCACTTAGAGACATTCAACATCACATTGATCTTGTTCCGGGAGCAGTGTTACCACATCGACCACATTATCGAATGAGTCCGAAGGAACATGAGGAGTTACGAAGGCAGGTGGAAGAGTTGTTGGAACAGGGACGTGTTCAGGAAAGCTTGAGTCCTTGTGCCGTGCCAGCATTTTTGGTGCCGAAGAAGGATGGAACATGGAGAATGTGTACAGATAGTAGAGCTTTGAACAAGATTACTGTTCGTTACAGATTTCCTATGCCGAGGTTGGATGATTTGTTAGACCAGTTGAGTGGGGCAACTATCTTTTCGAAGATTGATTTGAAGAGTGGTTATCACCAGATTCGAATTAGACCAGGTGACGAGTGGAAGACAGCCTTCAAGACGAGAGAAGGGTTATACGAATGGTTGGTTATGCCATTTGGTTTGTCAAATGCACCTAGTACATTCATGCGGGTGATGAATCAAATCTTTAGACCATTCATTGGGAAGTTCGTGGTGGTTTATTTCGATGATATTCTGATATATAGCAGGAGTATGGAGGAGCATGTTCTACATTTGAGGGAAGTGTTGATTATTCTTCGTGAGGAACAATTTTATGCAGCCACGAAGAAATGTGTGTTCATGACGAGAAGTGTGTTATTTTTGGGATATGTTGTGTCTGAGAAGGGAATCCAAGTGGACCAGAGTAAAGTTGAAGCTATTAGAAATTGGCCACAGCCGAGAACTATCACTGAAGTTAGAAGTTTTCATGGATTGGCATCATTCTACCGAAGGTTCATTCCACACTTCAGTAGTGTGATGGCACCAGTTACCGATTGCATGAAAGGAAAACAGTTTGTATGGTCAGAGGAAGCGGGAGTTGCTTTTGAACGGATCAAAGAACTATTGACGACAGCACCAATTCTTGTTTTACCTAATTTTCAGTTGTTGTTTGAGCTACACACTGATGCATCAAAGGTGGGAATTGGAGGAGTGTTGAGTCAGCAGGGGAGACCTATTGCATATTTCAGTGAAAAGTTGTCAGGGGCGAAGATGAGATACAACACATATGACGTTGAATTCTATGCTGTGGTGCAAACGATTAAACATTGGCGACATTATCTATTTCAGAAAGAATTTGTTCTGTACACTGATCATGAGGCATTGAAGCATTTACAGGGGCAGGATAAGATTTCAGCGAGACATGCATCATGGATTGCATATTTACAGCAGTTTACTTTTGTCGTTAAGCACAAATCAGGGGTGACGAATCGGGTAGCTGATGCTTTGAGTAGGAGGAGTCATTTATTAACGACAATGAAGGTTGAAGTGACAGGGTTTGAAATGTTGCCAGAACTGTTTGGGAAGGATCCTTACTTTGCAAAGTTTGTTGAGAAAGTTAAGGATGGAAGTTCGGATGAATTTGTGATAGTTGATGGATTCTTGTTCAAAGGAAATCAATTATGCATTCCAGACTGTAGTTTGAGAATGAAGATTGTAAAAGAGTTGCATGAAGAAGGGCATGTGGGCCGTGATCGTACTTTGCAGTTGATTTCACAGTCTTACTTTTGGCCGTCGATGAGGAAAGAAGTGGGAAGGTTTGTGGAGCGGTGTCATATTTGCCAAGTTTCGAAAGGAACCGCGACCAATGCTGGTTTGTACATGCCATTGCCTGTACCGGCTAGACCATGGGTTGATATGAGTATGGACTTTGTATTGGGATTGCCGAGAACACAGCGTGGTAATGATTCGATATTTGTTGTAGTTGACAGATTTTCTAAAATGGCACATTTTATTGCTTGCAAGAAGACGACGGATGCTGTTCGTGTTGCTCAACTATTTTTCAAGGAAATCTATAGACTTCATGGATTGCCAGAATCTATCGTTTCTGACAGGGATACTAGATTTTTGAGTCATTTTTGGCTTAGTTTGTGGAAGATGGTGGGAACGAAGCTGAAATTTAGTAGTGCGTATCATCCGCAAACAGATGGGCAAACAGAGGTGGTGAATAGATCGTTGGGAAACTTGTTGCGATGTTTGGTGAAGGACAATCTGAAAAGTTGGGACATGAAGTTATGCCAGGCAGAGTTTGCACATAATCATGCAGTAAATCGAAGCACAGGATTCAGTCCATTTCAAATTGTATATTCAAATTTGCCCAGGGGACCGTTGGATTTAGCGGTGGTACCACAACCAAAGGGGACGGTTAAACGAGCTGTTGATTTTATTGAAGAATTGACGGAGTGTCATAAGATCGTTCGGGAACGATTGGAAAAGTCGAATGAGAAGTATAAGCAAGCTGCTGATTTGAAGAGACGAAGTGTTGAATTTAATGAAGGTGATTTGGTTTATGCAGTACTGACAAAAGACCGTTTTCCGGTTGGAACGTATAATAAGTTGAAAGCGCGGAAAATTGGTCCGATTGAAATTTTAAAGAAAATCAATGAGAATGCTTATAAGTTGAAGCTGCCGGAGGATGTATACACTTCTGATGTTTTCAATGTTAAACATTTAATTCCGTATCATGGAAATGAAATTGTTGTGGAAGAAGATGTTGAGAATTCGAGGTCGAATTTCTGTCAACCCGGGGAGGATGATGCAGTGCAGTCGGAAGAAATGCAAGTATTAGGTCGCTCACGACCTAAAAAGGAAGAAATAGGTCGCTCACGACCTAACAATGATGCAGCGCGACCTAACGAATTGAGATTGAGTTGTTTCCGAGCTAACAAAGCAAAGTTACGACCTAACAAAGAAGTAGTGGGTCGTCTCCGACCTAAAGAAGTAAGTCTAGGTCGTGAACAACCTAACAGTAGTAACCTTCGACCTAACTGGCCAAGTGAAGCAGAGTTACGACCTAAAGAAACCCTCAACGACCTAACTTCTTTACAACCTAACTCTCTTCAACCTAAACTCCACGACCTAATTTCTTACCCGACCTAACTTCTTACCGACCTAATTCCTTCCCAATCTAAAACCTTGCGACCTATTCCTTTCCAACGACCTAACCTCCCATGCAATTCTGGAAGTGAGCTATGCTGTGTCTTGAGTCGTTAACGACCTTACATAGGTCGTAGGTCGCATCTGTTTGTTCTGAGTCTGTTAAGTCACATCTTTTAGGTCGCGTACGACCTTGTGTAGGTCGCTGTGTCGTATATACGTGTGTATATGTTGTGTGTTAGGTCGGCAACGACCTGGTATAGGTCGTAGGTCACAAACGACTTAAGAGTGTGATGTTGGCGTGTGTTGTAAATGCTATAAATAGCGAGTGTGTTGTAATTTTTAGGTGGTTGATTTTTGAATAAAATTCTCTTTGTTAGCTTTGTGCTTTCATACAAATTGGTAGTTGAGTGTGATCTCCTATCTCCTCTTTCGGTTAATCGAGTGCGCTCGATTCAACGATCGTAGAAGCCGATTCACGGTATCTAGTGCGCTAGATCAACGTACGAAGAATCGTAGATCTTCTTTCTCGGCATCGTGCGCGATCAACGAGACGAAGATAGCTAGAATCCGGTATCTTTGGATCAACGGATTTGGGCCTTGCAGTATTCTCAACTCACCGATTGCTACATTCCATCGATTGAAGTTTGTTTCGATTAATCCGCTGCGTCACTAGACCGGCCTAGTTTCTCTATAGGAGAAAGCACGTCAATACCACGTACCAAGGACCCACCACATATTATACATGATTTAGGTATTCAGTCATTAATCAAAACTACACATACTACATTCATATGTAATCATCATCGACGAACTACACATCAAAACAACGGCCATACAAGTTAAAGAAGTCACCAAAGAGTCATCGAAGAACATCATAAAGAGAATTGAAACATCACCCACTTTAATTCGAGCATTCAAAAGCTCGAATACACAAAAATGGTTATACACCAGTGAACTAGTGTGCATCACCAGTGCATCGGTGCACTTCTCAATTATGAGATTTCATTCCATTTATATACTTTTGATTCCAGATTTAGTTTTTTTATTTTATTCTTTATTTTTCTATTCTATATCATATATGTACAATATCTACTATGTTTCTAGTGTTATAATATATTCAAAAAAATTTAATTTTCGATTTCAAATTTTTGTCGAATTCAGTTTCCATAAATTTTCTGAAATAATGTACCTTCTTCTTCATTTCATAGTTTTCGAGTTCATCATTCAGAGTTATATACGTCATAATTAGATCCTAAAAAGGAAGGAGGAAGGTTTAGAATGGATCGAGGGCATAAAAGAGAAAGATGGGAAGAGACTATCGTTAATTTAATCGCTTTGAACAAGCCATTGCCTTACATCTACGCTTTGGAAAAGGAGAGAGTAAATTTCCTAACTTCCTTCGAGACAAAGAATTACTCTGAATAGAGGATGGAAGGTGACTACTATGTGTACCATAAAGCAAATGGCTACAAGACCAATGGATGCATAGTCTTAGCGGGAATCATCCAGAAGTTGATTCGCAAGGGTTATTTAAAAGAGTTCATCCCGGACAAGCAGAAAGCTCTAAGAACAAGAGATGATCGGCAAAAGCTTCCTAATAATTCTTTTAAAATTTTAGAGGAAGAAGAGCCTTTGAGCTTAAGCCCGTCGTCGAACAAGATCGATGTAATTCATGGTGGGCCACATTCGAAGGGGACCAGCAAAGGGGCAAGGAACAGATATATTAAGGAGGATAAATAGGATGTATTCTCATCCCAAAAAGAGCCTCCACTTAAAAATCCACGACTTAACATTCCTATGCCGAATCTTTTCATTACCCCTCAAGAGTTGAAGAAAGGAGTTCATCATCCACATAACGACCCCTTAATGATCACAGCTCAGATTGGATTGTCTATCATATCCAAAATTCTTATGGATAAGGGAAGTGCATTCATTATCATTTCTAAGCATTCTTTTGATCAGATGAACATCCCTTAGTATGAGCTAGAGCCCAACATTGGACCAATCTTTGGGTTCAATGATAAAGAGTCAACTCCTAGCGGGACAAGTAAAGCTGCTAGTAAAATAGAGGTGACACCATGTTGTCGGACTTTCTAAAGTATCTTTTTATCATTAACCAACCATCCTATTACAATGTTTTCTTTAGCAGACCTACACTTGATGAGATAGATGCTTTTGTTTCACTGAAGTATCTGATGTTGAAATTCTTGAAGAAGAAAGGCTAGGGAACAATCCGTGGAGAGCAATTTAGCTCTCGTGAAATGTATTTCGCTAAAATCAATCAATATAAAAGGGAGTCTTCTACTTACTTTGATTCTTCCACGTTCTTTCAACCTTAGGATGATGGATTTTTTACATCCAAGACTTGAACATAAAATTAAATCTAATAAGACTAACAAACATATGTATGAAAAGTACATCCCTCCTGGAGGCAAAAGGAAAATAGTTGATGTTAATTCTATTGAAGAAGACCCAATCATCACTAAATTTGATTGCCAAGGGGAAACTGGAAGGATAAAGCCCATAGAAAACTCGAGGGGGAATGCATAAATTTAGATGATTCCACTAAGTTAGTCAAAGTGGGAAAGGAATTGGATAGCAACTTGAAGAAAGACTTAATCCAGTTTCTTAAGACCAATGAAGACATATTTGCTTGGTCTCATTCAAACATGGGGGATTGATCCGTGGTTATGTGTCATGCACTAAATATCAACCCAAAAGCAACCCCCATTTTGTAGGAAAAGAGACAGTTAGATAGAGTACAATCTGATGCCCTGAAAGAAGAAGTTAAAAGACACCTCAAAAATGTGTTTGTTCGAGAAATCTACTACCCAAAATGATTAGCAAACCCAATATTAGTAAAGAGATCGATGGAAAGTGGAGGAATTTCATTGATTATACTGACTTGAATAAGGCTTGCCCGAAAGACTGCTTCCCATAACTGCGAATTTTTCAGTTGATTGATGCAATAGTGGACACAAATTATTATCTCTCATGGATGCATACCCAGGATATATCTAATAACCTTGTTCAAGCTAAACGAGGGTAACATTAGTTTTATTACTAAATAGGGAACTATTGCTACAAAGCAATGCCTTTCAGATTAAAAAATGCAGGGGCCACACATCAAAGGTTGGCCAACAAAATGTTTAAAGATAGATTGGCCGAAATATGGAGGTTTATATGGATGATATGCTAGTGAAGTCTTACGAGGCTAAAAATCATCTTGAAGATCTAGAAGAGATGTTTGAGATATTGCAAAAATATCAGATGTAACTGAACCCGCAAAAATGCTCCTTCGGAGTCCATTCAGGGAAATTTTTAGGCTACCTTGTGAGTACTTATGGGATTGAAGCTAACTCTGACCAAATTCAGGCTATCATGGACATGGTTGAACCCAAAATTAGTAAAGAGATAATAAGTTTGAACGGGAGGTTAGCCGCTCTAAGGAGATTCATTTCCAAAGCAATTGATAAGTGTATCCTCTTTTTCGATGTAATCAAGAAGAAGAAAACCTTTGAATGGTAGGAAAATTGTAGAAAAGCTTTTCAGGAGTTAAAAATCCATTTGGAAAATCCATCAATACTATCTAGTCCCGAGAATAAAGAAATCTTGTGCCTATACATGGCAGTTTCAAAGAATGCAGTCAATTCAGTGTTGATTAGAGAAGTGGGGCTCAACTTCCTGTATGTTATGTACAGGCTATTAAAGGATGCAAAAGTTTAGTATCCATTAATTGAAAAGCTAGCTTATTCCCGATATTCATAGCATGAAAATTTAGAACATAATTTCAAGCACATCCAATTAATGTATTGACAAATGTTCCCCTCGAACAAGTTTTCAGTAAGCCGGAAACTTTGGGTAGGCTGGTAAAATGGAGGATTGAGCTTAGTCAGTACGATATCGAGTTTCAGCTATGAGTCGTTATCACAGCGCAAGCATCGGTGGATTTTATTAAAGATTGTACTAAATTCATCAAAGAACAATTAGAAAAAGAAAGGGATCAAAAACCTATGTGGTAGTTATTTGTCGATGGTGCATCGAATGAACAAGAAGACGTGCATGATATGTGATAATAATACCAGACGGACACCGCTTACACTATTCCATGAAGTTAGGATTTCCCACAACAAACAATGTGGCCGAACATGAATCAATGGTGGCGGGGTTAACTTTGGCATTTGAACTCAAAATCTCACGGATTTAAATCCTTAGTGACTCCCAATTAATGGAGAATCAAATAAAGTAGTTATATCGCCAAGCTATCTCCATATGTAAAGAAGATATTAAAAATGCTTGCTTTGTGTGAATACTTTTCCATACATCAAGTTCTAAAAGGGGAAAACTCATAGGAGGATTCATTAGCTAATTGGCTTGCCCAAGGGGAGCCCCAGAAACTCGACTTGTGCTAGTAGGGTACAAAGCAACACCGAGTATTAAAGAGGAAACATCTGAATAAGCGAAAGAGTTATCGGTCCTAATAGATCTCGAGCCATGTTACAAGAGAAAGAATGAAGATAAATTAGTAGGGAAGTCTCAAATAAAAGAGCCATTCAACCAAGAAAATATGACCAGTATGATAACACTTCGATGTCATCTATCATCGAATATCTTTATAAAGGAACATTGTCATCTAGCAAGGGTGAGGCTAGAAAAATCAGGTGACAAGCTCCAACTTTCACAATAGTGGATGGAATCCTTTATAAGAAAGGATGCGCTATCTTACTTAAGATGTGTAATCTTGGAAGATAGGGTAAAATTGTTAGCGGAAGTACATAAAGGAATCTTCGTAGACCACTCTAATGGGACAAAGTTGGCAAAAAAGACAATAAGACAGGGTTTTTATTGGCCTCATATGGTAAGTAAAACCATTGAATATGTAAGGAGATGCGAGAAATTCCAAAAGTACTCGAAGATTCCCTAACTACCACCAATTTAGTTAACTCCAATTTTAAGTCCATGGCCCTTTGGCGTATGGGGAATTGATTTAGTTGACCCATTGCCAATTTCTAAAGGGGGAGCAAATTATGCTGTGGTTGCCATAGACTACTTTACTAAATGGGTTGAAGTAGAACCTCTTCCCAAGATCACTTCTGGAAAAGTACTTAGATTTGTCATTAAAAATAGTAGAACCAGATCTGGAATTCCCCATAAGATTATTTTTGACAACGGAACATAGTTTAAAAGTGAGAAATTCTCTCAATTTTACCATAGGAAATGGAATTATTAAGAGCTTTTCCTCCTTTGTGCATCCGAAGGCAAGTGAGGAAGTTAAGGCTGCAAATAAGACTATAAAGATTATATTGAAAAAGAGACTGAACAAAGCTAAATGAAATTGGATAGAAGAGTTGCCACTTGTATTATAGGCTTATCAAACATCTACCAAAACTGTGATAGGACATATTCCATATTCATTAACATATGGATGTGAGGCGATGTTACCAATTGAGATTGAAATACTCTGACATTGAAGGATCGCATATGCATTCGATTTAAACCAAGAGCTGAAGAGAGAATCACTAGATTTAATACATGAGTGAAAAGATGAAGCAGTAATACGAACAACAGACTAACAAAGAAGAATTTCAAAATAATACAACTCAAAAGTGAGAAAAATATCATTCAAGAAGGAGATCTAGTACTTCGAAGAGTAATGGAACACGAGAAATCTCGCGGATGGACTGCTAGGACCAAATTGGGAAGGACCCTTAATCATATGCAAAGTAAATCCCCCAAGAGCTTATAAGTTATGCCGACCAGACGGCAATATGATTCCTAGAACATGGAACGTAGAATATTTGAGACCATATTTTCCTTTGATGAATGAATAAAGGATCTTTTTCTTCGAAATAAGAATCTACATGGTTGGGAGTAGTATTCTTCTTACATTTGGACACTACCTTTAACGGTCAAAGCCATTGCCCGCGCTGAGTTGGCCAGAACATAGCGCCTCTTGGAGGGAGGATGGAGTAAGCCTTTATCTGCACCACGTTATGGCAAAGATGAAGCACCGAACAAGCCATTGACCTGGCCATGCTATGGCCAGGTCAAGGCACCTTCTGGAGGGAGGATGGAGTAAGCCTTTATCCATGCCACGCTATGTCCATGATAAAGCATCGATAAGCACTTGTTCGCGCCACGCTATGGCCAGGGCAAGGCACCTTCTAAAGGGAGGAGTGTCAGCCTTTATCCGCACTATGTTATGGCTAGATTAAAGCATTGAACAAGCCCTTGATCGCGCAACGCTATGACTGGGTCAAGGCGCCTCCTGGAGGGAGGTTGGGTAAGTCCTTAGTTCCAGCTTGAGAATAAGCTAACCAAGCACACCAGACAACAATGGACTAAGACATCCAATCCCAAGAAGCGACTCATCAAAAAGTTGACTAAGACATCCAAGCCCAAGAAGCGACTCATCAAAAAGTGGACTAAGACATCCAAGCCCAAGAAGCAACACATCAAACATCAGACTAAGACGTCTAAGCCCTAGAAGCAGCATATCAAACTAAGACGTCCAAGCCCGGGAAGCGACATATCAAATAATAGACTAAGACGTTCATGCTCAAGACGCGGCCAATCAAACCACAACTACATACAAAGGCCTAAATGGTTTACACATGTCAAGGAAGACAGAATCTAAAAAGTATAATAGAACTCTGCTTATTAATACCCAAATTTGGGTTTTAGGTCTTTCATTTCTGGACTTCATCTTTTAATACCCAAATCTGGGTTTCAAGTCCTTACTAATAGCTTATGATCTTCCTCATACCTGAATCTGGGTTTCGAGACTATACCAAACTTCCCTTATTAGTACCGTAATTTGGGCTTGAGATTTCTATAATGAATATATTTGTAATGGATTTCTGATTATCCAATATTATACACTAATACGGGCAAGAGTCATGAAGATAGTTATTACGTATTTCGGACTATCCACCACCAATACCCGAATCTGGGTTTAGGAGTTCTATCATGACGACAATTTCTGGATTCCATTTATTAAAACGCGAACATGGGTTCTATACATCTTACTATTAACTTCTGAACTTCACTTATTGATACCTTAATCTAGGATTTAAACTTCTTATCTTCTTAATACTTTAATTTGAATCTCGTTTCTTTTACCACCAATATTGGATTCCGTCTATCAATTCCCGAATCTAATTTTTAAAGCAGTAGTGTTGAAACTACAATGAACATTTAAATCTTCAACCAAAAACTTCAAGTTGGTCTTCTTAATACCCAAGTCAGGGTTATTAGTTTGCATCTCTAAACGACTTCCACCAATATCAACATTTAGGCTTAAGTTCATTTTATCTCTAAGAGAAGTTTCTAAATACATAATACTTGTTCCCCCAAATAAAGAATTATGGATCACAATGACATATTTCTAGATGATGGCTTATGACCTCCTATTTCGAAACATTGATTGCCTCCAATGGGAAATTCTTAGACTTCAACTATTATGTGCATGGATAACTACTAATTTCGTGGGAGTTCAACTATGAATTTCAATTTTAACAAAGAAGGACAAAATTCCTTAGTTCTCAGTCATTTAAAATTAAGGATTTCGTATCCTTTATTAAATCAAGATCATGATTAACCAACCGTTTAAGTTTAGAAGCGCTGTTATAATTGATTTTATCATGAAGCATATACATAAGATAATGAGTTAGCAATAGAAAATATCACTTGCTTTGAATTTTACAGAAAATAAGGCTATTAAGAGCAGAGAAGTTGTGAAATTTTGTCCTAAAGAACAAAAGCTTCTTTCATACAAGGGGGCAAAATGTTAACCATAAAATCCACTCAAGAGAAAAGGTATGAAAGAAGGTTGATAAAGTGCTAGGACTGAACGCATGGGTTTCGTCACGGTTCATGGAAGGATGTTTTGAAATCATTAGGAGGGCTTTCGAAGGAGTCTCAAGCACCAAGCATCATCACGAATGATAAACTATGCAAAAGTTTTCAAAATGAAGGTTTTGCCTTCATTCAAACTACTCAAAAAGATACCCTGATCAAAACTACCCTTTCGAAAGCATAATCAAGCCTTTCGGATCAATCGAAGCCTATAACATCAAGGGAAGGTTCCACGTTAATTCGCAAGAATGCATTTTGAAGCTATCTACCGCATCGAAACCATTAACACTTGAACACCTTCGAAACCCTAATAAACCACCTATCGATGAAGTCAGAAGCTCGTATCTTTACTTCCTATAACGACAAAGCAACAGAAAGAGAAAAAGTGCACCTGTCACCCTTTCGATAAGGTCGAAAGCAACCCAGGAGAAAGCAGAGAAAAGAGGACCATAATAACAGCAAAAGGTGGATAAGCGACCCTTTCAACTGAGTTGAAAGTCCTGTAATAAGAAAATGGAAAGCACAAGGATGAGTGGGAGAACTCGAAAGGAAAAACTTTCGATAGCGTCGAAAGCGGATGCACTGAAAAAAGAGAGGCCTTTCGACCATGTCAAAGGATATAGATGCAGAAGACAGAAGGACCTTTCGATTGAGTCGAAAGCATGGACGCGGAAGGAGGCTGACCTACATCTTTAAATAAGACCTTAGGGGCCCGATTTTGGGGAATGGATTTTGGAATCCTTAACTCATTCTTCTACTACTTTGCAATAATTAAATCTATGTAACCCTAAATTAATTTGGAGAAAAAGCTCTCAAACTTGTGACTCTTTTTGGATTAATGGAAAAAGAAGGTATGCACATATTCACTAAGGATTTGGATTACGAGAAAATCATTACGATCATTAGCTAGACTAATGATCAATTGTACATGATGCCATCTTATGTTCTTAACTTCTTTCTATCTTATGCAGTATCGTGTGCTCAACTTGGATAACATACATGCACAGCACATTATCATCACGATAAACCATATATAATGAAAAATAAACATGGTGATGATGTTTCGGCATAAATAAGTTCATAGAACTTACAAATATCCAAGATCATCTTCTATCGAATACATTGAATGGTGCTTGCACAATTGTGAAATAGATCTGTTTCAAAAGGACGAAATCACTTTCGACCTAGTCGAAAGAAATGTCCCGAAAGAAATATGATTCCTAAATGATAAGCAATTATACAAGGACGGATTCCTTCGAAAGGAACATATATCCAACTACATCATCAACCCTTTCGAAGGAGTTCCACCATAAAGAACGAAACCAATGATGTTGAAAGCAGTTACCTCTCTTTAAAGGCTGAATAGGCCTTCCTACATGGTCGAAAGGGATTGAGTGGACCTTTTGACATGGTCGAAAGGGATGAATGTTTAGTATAAATAGCTCTTTTCGATCATTCGAAAGAGAGGTTTCAAATAAGATGCTTTATCCTTTACCTTCATTTTGATGAGGTTAATTTGATCAATGATCCACTATTGATATTTTTATAAATTATCCTCCGAAAGTAGTTTGACTATGTCAACCTGATCGAAAGAGGGGTTTCGAAGGGAGTAGTCTCTTTCAGCGGTCTTATTTTGTTGCATAAATAATCTTCTTCGCCATTGACATGGCTTCGGGGATGTTGACAAGTTTTCTTGTTAACAGTAAGATTTCATTTTTTTGTCAGCTTTCATATTGGATTATCTGATGTTTTATATTAAGTGATTAAGTATCCTGCATGCTAGGACACGTAGAATGTTACTTGTTGATGTTTGATTTTATATGTGCCTATTTGATGTTCGTTTGTTAGTGTTTTATATGATCACTTATGCTTATATGGGTGTTAGGTATGCAGATTATGATTGATTTTGACTTGTTTGATTTTGGGGTTTCGGGAGTAAAAGTCCTATAGTGGAGGAGAGCGTATCGACCTATATTTTACGTATATACGTATCAGAGGATCGTAAAATATTATTTTTAAATTTATGCTGAGACATATAGCTTTATAACTTTAGGAGTTCTTGAGTATTGACATAGTTCATCCATAGTAATTTCATTGGATGATTTTGAACCAGATTTATTTTCAGCATTTTCAGTAGTAACATGTATAGGCGCACTAACGCACCGGATAACATGAATGAACGAAAAATGTCGCAGGGTTAAAGAGAAAGTGTATGAGTTGCAAAATCGAATTTTTTTTAGATCAGACTTTCAGCAGCCCGTACGACTTAAAACGTCCAAAAAAAATGTATCGAGGTACAGTCTCGAATTTTGATGAAACTTATGTTGTTGCAACGGAAAAAAGCAAAGGTTCACTTAATCGAAGAATCATCACAATCGAACATTCCTATAAGCCGTACAGACGCAAATGCAGGTTGAAATTTTGAAAATTAAAGAAACTATGTACAATAAACAATAACCTTATCTACTACCCTATAAATCTTTCATTTTTTGTTTGCCCGCACATTTCATCTTCTCCTTCACGTTATTTACCTCCTCCTCCATCAAACCTATCTCTTCTGCTCCTCTTTCTCATTCAAAAAGCTATCGTTTTCGATGAAATAAAATTTGGGGCCTTATATTATTCTGAGGGGTACGCAGCCATGGCCTCGGATCGGCCTAAATCGTACTGTGGTAGCCAGAAATAGCAAATATGGCAAAGGGGTGATTTCTAGAGGAGACTTGAAATTGGTTTTGATGATATGGGTTCATTTTCCTTGTCAAGGATAGTCTGAAAAGGTAGACCATTCGAACTAGAGATGGAAGTGGTGGCATGGCTTATTTGAAAAGTTTTAATAGGAAAATAGGTGTTGGCCACGTTTTTGGCCACTTGAATGGCATAGTCTTAAATGGAGGTGGCTAGTGGTGCTGATAGTCTTGAGTGGTGGTCTGGTGGCATGTGCGATATAGTGGCGTTTGGATTTGCATGTGGTGTGTGCTTAGTAGTGAATAGTGATGCATGTGTGTACAGTAGCAATAAGCCCATAACCGAAGGCGGTGGTCGAATGGGAAAGGCAGAGCTGCTGGCGGAGGAGAAAGGCTGGCGGTGGTCTCAAGTGATGGTCTGATGGTGGCGTTCGGGTGTTGGCAGTGTAGGCTTGCATAAGAAGAAAAAAGAAAAAAATTAACGTTTTTAGGTCGAAGTTGGCCATAGATAGTGGTGGACGGAGGCAGTAGGTGGCAAGCGGCAGTGCAGTGCAGGTAGAGGTGAAGTTTGTGTGCATAGATGGGTTGGTAAATGAAGTAATGTGGCATATATGGGTTGAAGGAATGAAATGCATGAGGGTAGGGGAGCTACTGTGCATTAGTTAGTGGAAAAGAAAATATGGACACGAGAGAGAAATGGATGGAGTGGTGAATGATGTGTAAGTCATGAAGGTAATTATGAAAAGTGTTCGTTAAGTTAATTTTTTAATTATGGAATTATTTAAGTAATAGTTAAGTTAGTTAACTTATTTAAATCGATTTCTTATATCATCCATATCTTTTGCATACGAGATCTATTTTGGATGCGGTTTATTGTGTTGCACTTGCGATGGAGATCTTGAGGACTTGGCATTGATTTCGACAACTTTTATCGAGGTAGGCGATATTTTCTCTTATCATACTACGATTATTAGTATAGTATTAAAATGACGTTCTGAAATGATTTCCAACTTTAAAACATGATTTCTTATACATTTAAACCTACATATTATTTTATAAAAGAATTTAATTTTTTTTTTAAATGGTTTTAAATTTAATATCATATTTTTCTCATTGATGCACTATTTTGACAATATTGATAGGTATACGTTATTTTTGTATTAATCCCACAATAATTTTTTGATGTATTATATGTGTGTTATTATAGATGTATGTAAGCTATTGTAAACATTTGTGTGCTTGTTGGTGGCATGCATGCGTGTTTGCTTTGCTTGGTTGAAAACGCCGATCATAGGCGATATAGTATTGAAAATATCCCATAGGATAAGATTTTGTGGACAATGTCTCATGCATGTCGATCGACCTGAAGATGAAAGATGGACTTGGGGATGTGTTACGAAGCTCGAGACAGATGCTGGATGTTTTCATTTGGTCTAGACCTTGCCATTTTGGCTGAATACATGATCGAAGTGGTCATTATCGACTACTCTGGAATGATCGATATCTACCACTACCGAGGATGGTCGATTTGGAAAATTTTGACACAAACGATGGAGAGGCTTTGAAGAGCATGATGTGATGGTCTATTTGTTTTTCATTCAACATTTGGTTTGAAGCTAGGCTCTTCGATGAGCGTTGTTGGTGCCAAAGTGAGGAAGATGCTTCGATGCGTTGACTTCGTGATTCGATGATGGTTATTCCATAATGGAAAGTGACAGCTTCAACGATGGACAACTATAGTTCGAGATGTAGAGTAGCCAAGGAAAGTTATGGGATACATGATGACATTCTTTGATTAATGATGTTTGTCCAAGATAGTTCCGAACCGCAACGACTTCAAACGGGAGTTGTAAGGACAGTACTAGGATAAGCTCTACTGTGGATGACATATGCAAAGAGATCGTTGATATTCATAGATTTCAGTGTACTCGTAAAGGAGGGGTATGTGAGGACGCTCATTTGAGCTATGTCATGTGCCCTGGATCAAATGATGACCCAATCCATTTACCTTGGGTTGTAATATCGTGTGTAGTCTAGTTTCTGGCTGTTCGAGTGGTGTGGATTCGAGTACCGAGAAACTGAGACGTTGGGTAGCCCTTGACTATATGACGGGATCATACTAGTATCATATGTTCAATGTACTGAATGAGTAATGTGAGTATGGATGATGGATGTCATGCTTGCTTTGGTTATTTATCACTCTAAGGATGTCACATGATGTAGTTATCTTTGATGCACATGAGTACTTTGATGCATAGTACACCCATGATGACCATGATAGAGTAACATGTATCCTATGTTATGTGCTAACTCTTTGGATGCGGAGACAGTCAGGTATGATTCTTTAGACTCTCTGTTTCATACACTATATCGAGTTTTATAGCATTTTAAGGCTATTTATTGCTCACACTAGACTTTTTTCTGATTCGAGATTTTATGTTTAGCTTCTTATTACCTTAGGTACTCTTAAATGAGTAGACTAGAAAGCAGATGTGAACGGTACATCTATGCAGTTAAAGCGCTCGGCAGATTCAATATGGCGGAGGTGTAAAAAGTCATAGCAGGGATATGGCAAGGATATAACGGGATTAGTGGATGACTCTAAAATAGCATATACAACTCATAATTAATATTTTTATAAATATATAAATGGTAACTAAATGAAAAATTAACATTCAATTGAATTATAATTAGTACATAAATAATTTTAAATAAAAAATGTGCAATATACTGTAAATAAATGTTAAACTGTTATATGGCATAATTGAATTTAGTAGTATATTAGGATATTTACATTTTTAAAAATATATTAAAAATTCAATTAAATAATTAATTTCATAATTTTTATAATGTAAAATGTCATTTTTTTAGTTCATTTCTTTTAAAGAAGATATAGCGGAAAAAGCGAAATATAGGGAGAATAACGGGATATAGCGGAAATAGTGGGCTTAAAGCGGAAAAGCTATATTTGGGGCTATATGGAAAAATCATAGTGGTAGAAATCTGCTATGAGATGTAGCAGAGTTATAGCAAGATAATAGCATGGTTAACTACATGGCGGTACATGGAGTTCTATAGATGAACTAGCAGGAGGTGACACTTTCTCATACTTATATTATGAGCATATCATTGTTTATTCCACTGTGTGATACTGTGGAGCCTTGACGTTGTTAACTTAGTATTATTAGAGACAGTTTATCAGTTGATTTTATTTATCATTTATATAAACTTTATTACTATTTTGTACAACTATATGAACCTGTGTACTTTGATTTTGTGGTTCTGTAATTATTATCATCTTGCTTATTTTATATATGTGATAGTTGTTGTATTTTATTTGGTGTGTTGTAAGATATATGACATGTTCTGTGATTGTTTGAAGTTTTCTTTCTCTTCTCTTTTATTCTCCTCTCTTCTTTTTCTATTTCTCTTATTTTTTCTATTTCTTTCCCTAGACAATTTTCCTACATTGACCGGATGCTCCAGGAGCACACTATTCAATTATATGAGAATCAGCGGAGTAGAGCGGTCATCATAACCGGCTTTGTAAAATAGTCAACTGCAACAATATCATACTTCACTCTAACTTTTGACATTAATAATGCACCAATTATATCAAGTCTCCAAACTACAAATGGCCATGGGCTAACAATATATGTATGCTCTATGGATGGGGATCTATGAATCTTCACAAATCATTGGCATCTATCGCACATTCTAGTGTAATCAGCCATGTACCAGTTGATTGTTGGCCAAAATTATCCATAGTGGTGAATTTTACTTGCCAAAGTCTGCCCCCAAGTGTGATCACTGCTACTTCCCTCATGCACATCAATGATGATCTTTCTAGCTTCTTCCTTAGTGACACATCATAGTAGGAGGCAGAGAATCCTTTCATGTAAAATACTCCTTTTTGTATAATAAATTATGGTACTTTACATAGGAGTTTCCTTTGTTTGGTTCTTCCATTCGAGATAATTCCCTTTATCAAATACTCTTTAATTGGAGTCACCCATGACTTCTCCACTTCGGCCTACATGATCCAATCGACGTCCATATGGCCAATACTTAGAGTTAACAAAACCTCCACTAGAATCGGTCCTATAAGCTGCATATTCCCAAACCTAGCCATCTTGGCCAGTGAATCAGCTTTCTTGTTCACCTATATAGGAATATGCATTATCATGTAATATTAATATCAGTAAGAATTCCATTACCTTATCAAGGTAAGAGGAAAGTCTTGCTCCCTTAGCCTGAAATTCCTTCTTCACCTGACAGACCACCAATTGAATGTCTCCGAATATATGTAATGCTTTGACTCCCTATTCTTTCGCTATCTTGAGCCGGATGGTCAATGCTTCGTATTCAGCTTTATTGTTCATTACCGAGAACTCGAGATTTAAGGTATATCATATATTTCATTCCTCCAGGGTTACTAGATCACTCCTGCTCTAGTGTTGCATTCATTAGATGCTTTATATGTACATAATTTCTAAGGAGCAAGCCAGACCACATCCTCTTAAATTTTTCCACCCATGATGGTGAACTTGGCAATGAAATCACCTGATGTTTGCCCTTGTATCGCCCTTATAGGATGGAGGTTGCACCATATTAGCTTAGTCAAATATTCCACTTCAATAACTTTCTGAAGTCTTTAATCGGTGCAACACTTGCCTCAAAGGTTCATCGATTAACATTTTTATTGGATGAATTTGTAGGTACGACCTTAACTTCCTCAAAGTAATAAATAAGTCGTAAGTTAGTTTATCTAACTAGAAAAATTCTCCACTACTATGGTAAATTGCTTGCTAATATAATACGCGGATCTCTAAATTCTGGATTTTTCACATACTAAGGCTGCACATAGCGCACGAGTAGACACTGCCAGGTAAACAAATAATTCCTCGCCTTCCAAAGGCTTTGATAGTAGTGGTGTTCTCTCCATGTAATCAAATAAGTTCTAGAAAGCCTTTTGACATTCCTACATCTAGATAAACTTCTCTTTCTCTTTCTTGAGGGCATCAAAGAACCTGTATATCGCCTTTGAGTTAAATCAACTCGGCACGGCGGTTTTTCCATTTATGCTCTACATTTTCCTCCTCGTCTTAGAAGCATCAACATCTTTCAATGCCCTTATATGCTCTGGGTAAGCTTCAACACTTCCTTAAGTTTACTACGAAACCCAAGAATTTTCTTGATGCGACTTCCAATAAACATTTTAATAGATTGAGCTTCGTCTTATTATTTCAAAGTCACATTAAACATCTCTGAAAGGTCGCACATGTGGTTTATTGATCATCATGGCTTAATTAGCATATCGTCCACATAGGCCTCTATCATCTGTCCAATATGATCTTTAAACATCAAGTTTACCATTCGTTGCTAGGAGCTCTAACGTTCTTCAGACCGAATGACATTACAATAGTCCCAAATCAGTGACGAAATTGGTGTGATCCTGATTTCGGACATGCACTGCTACCTAATTGTAACCGGGATATGCATCCATAAAGGATAGTAACTCATGTCCAATTTTTCCATCCTTTGGATATGCTTTATTTTGATTTACATAGTCGATGCATGTCCTCCATTTTCCACTTAGCTTTTTGATCAACATTGGATTCAATACTGATTTAGGGTAGATAGAATCGTGAATAAAGCCATCGCCTTCAGTTTATCCACTCTTCTTTCAATGTAGCGGATTGCTCCAAACCCAGGCTACACCTCTTCTGCTTCACAGAAGGGTATCATGGGTTCACATTTAATGTACATCATGTTATGTCGGTGATATTCCATACAATCAAAATGTTCCCAGGCAAGCGCATCTGGGTTTTCCCAAGGAAACACTACTAATTCCTTCTTCATTTTTACGCCAAGCTAAGATTTGATTTTTGGGACCTGAGTAGGGGCATTCTTGTTAATCGGAATATAGATTGTCAGCTCCTACGGGGCCACTCTCGCATCATATGGCTCTTTCCTTGGGTCTATAGATTTTTGAAATTTGCTATGCCGTTTGAGCCAAGGCTTAGGCGACGATTTCTATGCACCAATTATCTTGATGCAGAGAGTATTCTTTATTCCTTTCCTTTATCATGTCTTTTCCTCTTTGAGCTCGACAATGTAACGCTTATGGTCGATACTTTGGTTTCCCTAGATAACTCTTACCTCATTCTTAGTATGGAACTTCAGCATTAGACACCATGGGGTAAGAGTTATTCTAAAACTAGCAAGGGCTGATCGGCCTAAGAAATCATTATAAGTAGAGTATGTATCAATCACAACATAGGTCTACACCCGCACCATCTTGAGGTCTCCTTCACAAAGTTCCATCGATAAATCAATATAACCAACAGGCTTGTAGCCGCTCTGGTAAATCCATATATCTAGGATTTACCGGGCTTCAAGTTCTACGCACTCATCCTAATTTAATCAAATGTTTTCTTAAATACAATATTTATCGAGCTTTCACAATTAATAAGAACCCGATGCACAGTAGCCGGCCTAACCATGGCCGTAATCATCAAAGGGTCAAGCATCGATGCTTACACCCCATCCACATCTCGACTTCTAAATATAGTATCATCAGTCTTCGTTTTCGGTTGTTTTGCCGGAGTTCCATCTTCCACATAAAAAATATTCTCCTACACAACATGCTTCAAAGAACTTTCATATCTCTCCATCTCATTCTAGTTTTTCTCGAATGAATGAGTTCCACCAATGGTAGTGTTGATTCAAGCTATTTAGGAGGATCACCACTGGCCCAGCCCGATTCCATTAGACCATTTGCTCTTGGGATCTTCTATTCATTTTCTCACCATCCTACGTGTTTTTCACATACTATTGCAAAAAAAATTATTGATCAAGCCTTCGATTATATCCTTCATATGTCAGTACTAATTATTATTATTCCCATGAATCTTATGGAAGTGATAATACTTTCCTTAGAGCCATTCTCGTTTAGTTGATTCCCTCCAAGCAAGTTTTCTATAATTCTCCATATCTTGTGTAGCAAGGTAAATGTTTTTGATGGTATCATTCAAAGGAGTATAATCTTTATGCCTATTTTGGGATACTTGTTGAAGTCTGGCTTCTTTCCACCAGCACGCTGATTCCTTTTTTTTAATGTTATTATTATTCCTAACATTAACTACAACGTTCCCAAAGCTCTAACCAGTTTGCTTTATGGCAATGTTGCTCTACGCAACTTCACTTGATGGCCCAATGTCGACTTTTCCAACGACCAAGCTACCTCTTCTAAGTGTAGAAACCCGTTATTCTTTCTGAATTCCTCCATAGTGGATGGCTGCTTCATTCTTAGCCATAACAAAATCCATATCCAGGTATATCCCTCAAACCAATTCCATCAACATAATTTCCTCCTTTGGATTGTTCATATCGGCTATAGTAAGAGTAAATCAACCAAATATCCCTTTACAGTCACTCCGAGAGTTTGGTAGATGCCTAACGGGGACATCACATCTTAAAATCGCACCGTTCGAACCTGAATTATTCCATAAACTTTCTTACTGACCAATTGAATGAAGATATGGATTTTGGCACAAGCCAAGTAAACCACATCTTGGCTACTACATCTAGAAATACAGGAAAACATCGACACTTTACTAAGTCTATTGCTTTGCCACTATCTATGTGTCATTCATACTCTAATTGATGTTGTTAGGTATATGTGGTCTCGTTATATGTTACCATCATAGGCATAATAGACTTCAATGGATAACCTTTCTGCAAGATATTATTCATGAGTAGGGTCTTGCTGGGCGTCAAGGCCCACTCATCATTAATTCGTTGCTAGTTTTCATCCACTGGCATTTTTACCATTTCTGCTATACTTCGAATCAGTCGGGTCGACTAGACAACCATCACTAGGGACTGCCCTCTCTCGATTAGTTCTATGATGTCTGGTGTCTCTATCTCTAGGAGAACCTTTCATCTAACTTTTCATTATTTTCGTTCTTTCTTTGATGGGTCAGCAACATTCATTTAAACACCACCACTCTGACCACTAACAACCTTCTCAGCACCACAATCAACCTCTTCTTGCAACTTATCATCTGAGTCAATATCCATAACTCGGCTTCTCAACTCAATATCGAGTCATGATGGCCCAATGTCCAGCTGTAATTTTTCAACTAGGGCCTTTCCATACCCATTTTTGATGTCCCAGCTTCTCCCATTTTCATTTTCTATTTTTCATCTCTTCTATTTCTGTCCAATAATGAAGAACTATCCTCTTCCAAGCAAGAAGATGATAATGATTCTCTATGACTCGTCCTTCGTCTTTTGGTTAGTTAAATCATCAAAGTAAGGTTATTCTCCATCTACTTCAAAATAACATTCTGGTTCTATAGCATCATTTTATTTATTTGTGTCACCATCCTTCCGAAATCCAACCTAATCACCATCTCTGGTGCAGTTGGAATTTCAGCAACGGCTGATTTGTATCTTCTTTGTGTTGAGAGCCATTATTTTCTATATGTGTGAGAAATGCAGATTATGAATCTTAAGGATAGAATCAACACTATAGGGGGGGTGAATAGTGTTTTGAGAAATTAATAATTCTTTTTGATTTTATATTAATTTGAACACAAATGTATGCAATATTCAGACACAGATATGATCACAGAATCAAACACAGATGTAGATATAAAGTAAAAGCAATAAAGGAAAGAACATACCGGATTTTATACTGGTTCGGAATTACCCTACATCCAGTCCCGCAACACAAGTACGGATTTCCTTTCAAAATCAATTCTTACAATTACACCCTCGATTTCAAGGCCACGAGGTACACCACTCCAGATTCATAATCCTCGGGTAGAGATACTTGATTTTACGGGCAACAAGTTCACCCAACTGATTTCATTGGCTACAATCACACCTTTTCTCGCTTGATTGATTTCATAGGCTACAATCACACCTTTTCTCACTCAATTAATTACAAAGAAGCTATAACTCTGAATAACCCTGAGATCTTGTTGAGATAGTGATAGAGAATCAAACCAGAGATGATCTAGTTAGATTCAATGGTGATTTCTGCAAAGTAATGATAAAAATGTATGTAAAGAAATGTGGAAGAAGAAGAGGAGTGAAATCAAAGAAAATATGTATGTAAATTCGTTTAAAACAGCCCATATTTATAGTAGAACAACAGCTATGTCCATTCGTGAAAGGATATAACGAATAGACAATTCCTTTAAAATTCAAATTTTTGAAATAAACTGCCACCTTGTCGACAGGGGTAAATTGGGGTTGTCGACAGGCTTATGGTATTTTTTGTAATTTTTTTTTCTTTGAAAATAACTTCTATCTTGTATTAAAACTATTTTAAACTTTATAAATATACTTAACTATAGTTAAAATACATAAATAAGTATAGAGAATAATATTTTGGTATATATATAAAATTTTACTATGTATTTAAATCTAAGTATAAATATTAAAAGATAAATATATTATAATTAAAAGATGGTTTAAAACCAAGGATAATTTGATTTTGAAAATAAAGATTATTTTGAGGCTAAAAGTACTTTAAACCAGGATAGATGTTTTTGATTCTTTTAAAAGGAAGATTTTGAAATCATTTTGAAAACAAGATATAATTTTGTAAAAAAATTGAATAAAAGTTAGTGGATACAAAACAATGTTCCACTAGATTTTTCGTAGGTTCCATCCTACTTAGGGTTCCATCCCTTTAACAGACTCGAAGTGGATTCCATTCCACGAACAAAATGGATTTTAAGATGCCAGTGCTTTTCTAAGAATTTTAACAATATTCCTAATTAAATTAATTATTGTTGAAATCTTAAACTCTTGATAATCTTGATACTCATGAGTCTTCAATCTTGATATCCTCAGTCTTGAATCTCTATACTGTACAGTCTTCATTCTTATTACCTGCATGGTTAAATCCTGCATATCATATATATATATCTAAACTATAATGTTAGTATTTACATTTTATAATCTTATTCTATGGTTGTTGTCATTAAAACCATCTTCCCCGGAACTAAAAATTCCCCCATTTTTGATGATGACAACCTTTGTTTATAAAATATTACTTCTATCCTAATAACTCCCCCTAAAACTAATAACTCCCCCTAAAACTATGCCAAACTATCCTACTTTATACTTCTCCCCCTTTGTCATCAACAAAAACTAACTCCAAACTATATAACTCCCTCTTAATCTAATACTATATGACATGTGATTATAATGATAGTGTTATCATAAATAATCAACACTCAATTCTAAAACTAAAACTTAGTCCTTAATTACTAACTATCCTAACTAAGAATCCATATATGATAATACGAGAATTCAAATATAAGAACACAAATCATTTATTAATTATATATTGTTATATTTACATTTGAGTAGAAAACGCAAATAAGATCATATAACGATAAGAAAGAGAGAAAATAAACTAATGTGTATCCTTGAAAATGAGAGATCTATGAACCGAGTAATTTAGGTAGTGGAAACAGAAATTTCCACGTTGTTCGACTAGATTTTCATCCTTGTCAAAGCACACTTCGCCAATGCAAACAACTTTGTCGTCATCTTCAGCGTGCTCTTCTTCCATGAAGGCTTCTTCTTCTTCTTCCTTGTTATCCTCTTGCACTTGATCTCCTGAAGATTCTTCATCAATCAAGATGGGATTGGCTTGATTGTCCATTAGAAACTTTTGTAAGTTTCTAGACTTTCTTGTTCTTTGGCCATTTTGAGTTGCACTACTTGAATTTCAGTCATTAGTTGCAGTGCATCTTTCAAGGAATCCTCCATTTTCATCACTCGTGCAATCATAGTTCGTTGAAATGGTCCAGTAGAAGGAGAAGGGAACGAAAAGGTTGAATTATTATTTGATTTGGAGGAGGAGGCCATTGTTTAATTGTTTTAAGAAGTTTGATTAGAGAAAGGACAGAAAGAATGAACAAAATTTCGAAATAAGAAGAATATATAACCACTCATTTGAATTTTGGTGGGAAAATTTCAAAAGAAAAAAAATTCGTTATATGTCGATAGGGGTAAGGTAGGGTTGTCGACATGGTACCTATATTTTTACTATTTGATTTATTTTAATTTAATTTTTAATTATACTTTGTTATTTATATTCTATATTTCAGTTATTGAACAAATACCTAATTCTCTCAAATATTATGGTTGAATTATTATCTTCAATGTGACACTTATCTTTTTCAAATTTAGTTTTATATCCTTTATTGCAAAGTTGACTAATACTTAGCAGATTATGTTTCAGACTCTTAGCTCGCAAAAAATTAGTAATAATAGGAGTTTCAGAGTTACTGACTTTGTCGATGCCAATCACATATCCTTTTGAGTTATCTCCAAAGTTAACCAGTCCTCCGTCTTTGTGTATTATATCATTCAGCATATCCGGATTACTAGTCATGTGTCTAGAGCATCCACTATCGAGTATCCATTTATTCCTTTTGATCTGCACAATTTGTCCATTGTGGATTGATTCCTCAACACCCATAAAACATGTTTCCTGCACTTGAATTTGAATATTGATTATATGCAGACTAAAGAGACAATGATGATCTGAATATTTCTAAACTAGTATTAATAAGTTTTTTAAACATAGCCATTTTAAAAGCTTTTTCAAAAATCATATTGTGAAACTTTGAAAACCTCGCTTCGATACCAAATGTGAGAAATGCGGATTACGGATCTTAAGGCTAGAATTAATAGTAGAAGGGGTGAATAGTGTTTTGAGGAATTACTAATTCTTTTTGACTTTATATTAATTTGAACACAAATGTATGCGATATTCAGACACGGATATGATCACAGAATCAAACACAGATGCAAATATAAAGTAAAAGCAATAAAGGAAAGAACATGCCGGATTTTATAGTGGTTCAGAGTTACCCTACATCCAGTCCCGCAACATAAGTACAGATTTCCTTTCAAAATCAATTTTTACAATTACACCCTCGATTTCAAGGCCACGAGGTACACCACTCCAGATTCACAATCCTCTGGGTAGAGATGCTTGATTTTACGGGCAACAAGTTGACCCAATTGATTTCCTAGGCTAAAATCACACCTTTTCTCGCTTGATTGATTTCACATGCTACAATCACACATTTTCTCACTCAATTAATTACAAAGAAGCCTATAAATCTAAATAGCACTGAGATCTTGTTAAGATAGTGATAGAGAATCAAACCAGAGAAGATCTAGTTAGATTCAATAGTGATTTCGGTAGAGTAATGATAAAAATGTATGTAAAGAAATGTGAAGAAGAAGAGGAGTGAAATCAGAGAAAATATGTACGTAAATTCGTTTAAAACAACCCCTATTTATAGTAGAACAACAGCCATGTCCATTCGTGAAAGGATATGACGAATAGACACTTCCTTTGAAATTCAAAATTTTGAAATAAATTGCCACCTTGTCGACAAGGGTATATTAGGGTTGTCGACAGGCCTATGGTATTTTAGGTAATTTGTTTTTCTTTGAAAATAACTTCTATCTTGTATTAGAACTATTTTAAACTTAATAAATATACTTAAGTATAGTTAAAATACATAAATAAGTATAGAGAATAATATTTTGGTATATATAAAATTTTACTATATATTTAAATCTAAGTATAAACACTAAAAGATAAATATATTATAATCAAAAGATAGTTTAAAACCAAGGATAATTTGATTTTGAAGATAAATATCATTTTGAGGCTAAAAGTACTTAAAACCAGGATAGATGTTTTTGATTCTTTTAAAAGGAAGATTTTGAAATCATTTTGAAAACAAGATATAATTTTGTAAAACATTTGAATAAAAATTAGTGGATACAAAACAATGTTCCACTAGATTTTTCGTAGGTTCCATCCTACTTAGGGTTCCATCCATTTAACAGGCTCAAAGTGGATTCCATTGCATGAATAAAATTGATTTTAAGATGCTAGTGCTTTTCTAGGAGTTTTAACAAAATTCCTAATCAAATTACTTACTATTGAAATCTTGAACTCTTGATAATCTTGATACTCATGAGTCTTCAATCTTGAATCTCTATACTATACGGTCTTCATTGTTGGTACCCGCATGGTTAAATCCTGTACATACATACATACATACATACATACATACATACATACATACATATATATATAAACTATAATGTTAGTATTTACATTTTATATTCTTATTCTAAGGTTGTTTTCATCAAAACCATCTTCTTCGGAACTAACATATTGTTGGTTGGTCTTGAGGAAGTTGACTTTTCCTAATGTTTCTGGGTAACATAAATCTTCCAGATACAAGGATAGACTTTTGGAAATCTAAGTAATTAAAGAATTTTACAATCATAATTTTCTAGATCTAGCTTACGGATAATTGTAACCCAAAGTTTCAAAATAGATCTATATATAAGAATATTAAACTCTTAGTGAAAGCACTAAAATGTTTGCACTAAAAATAGGACACACACCCAGTCGATTAATAAGAAATAGTTATGGAGTAAAGAAATTGGAAACGAGGTAGATCATACAGTAATCTATAGTGGTTTGGCCAAAATCAATAGCCTATGTCCACTGTCAACTTTTTAATGATTTTGACTCCTTTTACATCAATGATTTTACAACTCAGTTAAGATTCCAATAGAGTCATGAGGTAAAATCTAATATTTCAATAAGTAAGAAAAAGATCTCTTTTTTATGCATCTCTCCTCCTATTTATAGATAAAGATCAATGAAATAAGCTATGAAACATTCTTTTCATGTTCTCCATGTCTAATAGGAGGCTACAAAAGAAAATCATGACCAGATCACCATTTAGGACATCAACTCGGTATCGAGTTGTTCTTCACAACTCGATGTTGAATTATGAAGTTTACTAGCATTAGGTATTTTGCTTTATCCTGTCCTCAATTCCTTGAGCACATGGCTCTAACTCATCAACCATGACTTGCCACTAAGTTGAGGAGCATAACTCAGTACCTTGTTGTGGCCTTCAATTGTAGTTTTCTAATTTGCTTTTCACCACTTGACTCATTTGGAGAATAACTAAGTGTCTTCTAGTAGCAAGCAAGGTTCAACACTGACTCTTTGGACATCATTTGAATTCTCGTTTCCAAAATTACACTCAAGAATTCTGGACTTATTTCATGATCATTCGATGGTCCTGAACCATTAAGATATAGCTTGGTACAAAAGCTGGTTAATACCAAAGAATCAAACTTTTCTTGTAAACTCCAAGGAAGTCTGTGCCTGCCAAACACTTATTCTAGGTACTTCTTACAGGGAAGTAATGTGCGAGTGTTTGTCACTTTAGGTAAAATAATTTAAGTTGTTTTTGATAGATTTATTGAAAGATTGTGTGTTTCATATATCATAATATACTGTATTATAAGTATCAGCTCTTTCCATTTGATCATGAATGAAAATTCATTTAGTATACTATTTGTAGGTCTAATTTCTTTCCATTCTAATCTAGAATTAAAATGCAATGAATCAGGGTGCTTTTGCCAATAATTTGTGCTATATTCTCGTTTTCGATGTTTTTGATGCACCGAAAAATGGGAATGGAGCACACAGCCATTCTACCCCATTCTCTCCATTAATTTTAACTTCAAATAAGAAAATAATAAATAATAAATAATAAATAATAAAACTTTAAAAAATTAAAAATATTTATAATTTGTAAAAATATTTATTTAAAAAATAACAATAAAAATAATAAATAATTTTTTTAAGAAAAATAAAACAATATCATTGTTTAGATTGAAAACATTATTATTCTAACGTGATATTTTTTGTAAAAACAAAAATTGACAATAATTACATATATGGTTTTTCGGTGGGGGCCGCCATGTACCCCATTAGATGGCGTTGCCCCCTAGACTCTTGCAACCCGTAATGGCGTTGCCCCAGCACCCACATTGCAAACGTGCACAGTAACATATATTTTCTACAAAATTATTATTCACTTTTAAAATTTTAATAGGTAAAACCAAAATATGATATAAAATACATAAAATAATATTAATTAGATTATTGAGTCGATTAATATCCTTTTGGTTTCATTTTTTTCACATAAATTTATACTTTAATATAAAGCATTTATATTTATTCAGTGCTACTTAAACAATTAAAAAATAAAATACAAATAAATAAAAAATTCATTCCCCCTTTACAACATGAAAGCGCAGTCCCTTTCACCGAATTTCCCTCTTTCATGCACCTTTCAAAATTCACATTTTTCGATTTCCTTTTATAAGCATGTCGGTGGATATTTTCAGATGCGAATAGTGTCATATTCATATCCGCATTCAAAATCATTTTCGAATATCTTATACCTACATCCTTGAGTACATACGAATATAAGATATTTATTCAATTCGCTAAAGATTAATAAACCGAATAACCACTACAAGGGAAAAGGCAATTTCCGACAGCTGAAAAACGTCGGCGACCGTCAGAAGCCGTCGTAAAATGTCGTAGGTAAATAAGGCATCGGGGTGCAGTATTTCCGACGGCTTCCGACATATCTCACCATTCGTATTTCCGACGGCTTCCGACACTTGTCGGAAGCCATCGAAAATCATTGGAAAAATTAACCTGAGAGCCGTCGGAAGCCGTCGGAAAAATACAACCTGAATAATGTCGGAAGCCGTCGGAAATCTGCTGCATTTTTTTATATTTCCGAATATAGCCTTCCATCCACATTTCCCATACAAACACTATTCCACCAATACTACAGAATCCAATATATATGCCAACCAAATATCAAAACCAAGCTATACACAATTCACCAAAAAAATACATAAAATTAAGTCAAAATACATAATCATCACCCAAACTAATGTACAATACATAATAATATCCACAGCACCAAATGTTCTATCAAATCAACAGCTACCTCCACCATCTACAAATCATACAAAACAGAAAAAACATACCGACCAAAGCAATCAATCAATCTCCTCCAGAACCTAAGCCAGCAGAGGAAGGAAAGTGACCACCATACTACTGCATGTACTCGACGATACGCTGGTCTAGCAACTATGTGGTCTCTATGGCCTGCCAATGGGTCTGCTCCTCCAACTGCGCCACTCTAGCCCGCAAATCTTCGATCTCTGCTAGATCGATCTAAGCTCTAGTCTACCTACCCCTCTCTGAATGCTGGCATGTAATAAATATTTAATTTAGCTGTGTAATCTTTGAAAGTGTATGTGCAGGTATGTAAATGATTAGCAGTGTGATAATGCTATTCAATTTAGTTTATGCATGTTTATGTAAGTGTATGTGCATGTTGATAACATCTTAAATTGTGGTAACACCAAATAACTATAGTGACAAGATTGTTGATTTATATTTTGAAAGACTATAACTTTTTAAAATTCTAGCATAAATAAAGTAACTATAGTGAAGGATGAGATAAATTTATTAACAAAAATAATAGTACAATATATTATGAGATATCACTGCTTTTGATCTCTTTAATAGTAAATGTGACAAATTTATGCATGTGTACAGCATATATCAGGCAAACTAAATTAAATAACATGTTTTTTCGTTATTTTTTTGAAATGACATTCAAGTAAAGAATTAATATATTTTGGTGATGCATAATACTTTCATAACGAAGTGACTCAAAACCAATGTACTGAATTTGAATACTTATATGATACCCAATATATTATTTACTTATCACTTGATTGCCAAACCCGTATCATCTGCCATGCTCCGATGGATCCATAACCGACTTAAAAATAGCATCCTCCTAATCTGTCGTCAATTGACCTCGACTCGTATCAGCAAGGAGTTTCTGACGCTTCTCCATAAACTTTTCCTGCATTAATAAATTAACATCATCATATCTTATTTCATTATCTTTTAATAAGTAGAACAATTACTAATACTGCATAAAATAAAATATGCTTACATGGCTCTTGCTGGATTTATCATCGTGCCATGTATACGAAACTGTCTCGTTTTGATTTACATGCTCGGCCGCATGCGTACGAGTAAACACGTCCATATAGCCCACGGGATCATGCGCTTTAGCTTCCTGAAATTTATTTTTATATACAATTATTGTACATTTAAAATTATATAGAACAAACTATTTACAATTTGCACTCGGTAAATTTCCCATCTCCTGCCGATACTGTTGAAAGGACTTCGACCCTCCGCGATGAGTGATGGGATTTTTATTTCTGTTTGCAGAGTTTCTTTCTGACTCTGCCTGTACATTCATAATTTGATACATTATTTATCGATCATGTATTTTTTGATATTTACTAACAGCCGAATAATTTTAAATCGATCGTGTATTTTTTGATAATTAATAACTGTCGAATAATTTAAAAAAAATTAGTATACTTGCTTTCGCCTCGTCAGTATCCCAACCATGCTTGCCATACGCTCTCTCCCATCCAACGTGATTTCTCACCTCATTTCTTGATTTCGGATATCGAGTCCCTATAGATTTTACGCATCTTCTTCATCCAATATTCTCGTGCGAAATGCATATCGTCTATTTGAATGTCTATCTCAGCCTGTGTTTCACGATAAAAAGCAAAAAAGAAAATTAAACTTTAAATGATAAACAGTAAAAAACGAAAAAAAATGAATTAAAAATGGAAAAAAAATATACTTACTAGGACATCCTGCCAAATACACTCTACTATGTGGGGAGGGATGTTATCCCACTTCGGCCAACACGCACTCATCCTACTCCGGTAAGAAGCTCTAGAAACATCCAACACAACCTTCTAAGGAAGTAGGTCGAACCTCTGTTTTTAAGTATGATACAGATAAGTACGTACGTATATCAAAAAAATAAGATGCTGAATAATATTTAATTCTTACCCCTCTGCTCTAGGTACTAAAGAAACTACATGATGTTGTGATGCTTGCGATGGACCACTGCCATCTCCTCTTGAAGATCGGAAAGAGCTCCTACCTCTAGATGACATTACGATAAACACGTGACATGTATACACATCATTTCAAAAGAGAATAATAACATGATAATGAAATATATTTTATACGTAAATGACATCAACGGTATAAATTTCTAAACTAATGACTGAAATGGAAATAGAAATGGAAGTGTGTAATACCTGATTCATAATGGATCTCATATTCCGACGATAAGCAGATTATATTGCATTTTTAATAAAATTGCTAAATAAATGACAAATGAAAATGACATAAAACATGTAAACAATGGTAAACGTACAGATTTGGTTTCATAGTTACATCAATTTCATAATACATCAAGAATTCAACATAGTTACATCAATTGCAAAAAAATTAGATTCGAATTTTTATCAATCATCATCGTCTTCTAATTCAGATTCGGTCTCGTTTTCTACGATATTTTCCTCTTCACTGTCAAACGCTTCTACCAAAACATTTGATTTATCGATCAAAGGACTAAAATTTGTATGATCGTCTGTAATTATAATTTCGTTGATCTGCCTGATAAGCTTGTTCGTTTGTAATATTCTTCCCATCGAATGTAAATCTGGCCTTTGTTCTAAAAACTGTAGAACGATCCGTTTTATCTCTTTTTAGAGACGGATAAGGAACGTAATAAACTTGCAATGCTTGTTTGGCTAGTACAAAAGGATCGTACTTGTGATAGTGCGATGTATGCTTTATTTCGATAAGATTATAATCCTTGTGCACATTAATTGCAGAACCTGGAACTAAACTAGTTGCATCTAAATAGAAACACCTCCTCCACGAGTCATGAGAAATATGCCAGTTGCAAAATTTGCGTTAGAACGCCATAAAAATCATTATGTGATATCTGGATCTTCACTACCTTTTACAAATACACCAGTATATTCGTTATTTTTCTGCACCGTATTCTCTGGTGTTAAATTTATATCCATTGACGAAATATATTGGATATGTCTTGACCACTCTTTTTGGTCCCATCGCAAGATATTTCAACCCTTCGTCAAAAACACAATTTATAGGCTCATAAACGTAATTTGAAAACCAACCGGAAAATTCTTTACCGAGATCTCCGTTCGGATGTTCACGTTTATAAATACTGTATATATAAAAAAATTATTACATTAGGTTATACACGTGCATGCATTCTAGAAAAGAATAGAACACAAATTATTATATCAGATTACCTAACAAACGGTGCAACCTTGACACAATTTAGAAGAATATAAGTGTGTGCTACATGAAGATCTTTATCGTCTAGCCATATTTCTACACATTTTCTAGAAGGCCGACCATGTTGTTTAAAAATAGATTACATTACTTGAGAGGACTCTTGTTCGTCGCCTTCGTCATTACAATGAACACTTTCAAATGATATATTCATATGGTCACTGAAATAGTGAGAGAAAAAGAATGAAGCTTCTTGTTCGATGTAAGATTTACATATCGAACCTTCAACTCGTGCTTTTTTGTCTCACTTTTTTCTTCAGATGATTTAGATATCTTTGAAAAATTAATTTACATTAACTTCATCTTTTAAATGCATTTAAATTACTTGATAACATATTACATACCTCTCAAAAGGATACATCCATCCATATTGGACAGGACCTCGAAGTCGTGCTTCAGATGGAAGATGAACAAGCAAATGTTCAATTACATGAAAAAACCCGGCCGAAATATTTTTTTGAATTTGCATAGCAATATAGGAATGTCTACTTCAAGTTCATGTAAACGTTGCACTTTTAAAGTGGTCGAGCAAAGCTCTCTGTAAAACATACTAAGCTCCATCACCACCTTCCAAACTTTTAACGGCAGTAGTTTTTTGAACATAATGGAAAATAAATTTTACATCATTATGTGACAGTCGTGGCTTTTCATTCTGTTCAATCTACCGTTTTTAAAGTCAACACATCTACGAAGATTTGATGATATCCCATCAGGAAATCTTAACCCTTCCACGCATTTTTAACACAACTTTTAACTTGATTATTATCTAACTCGTAACATGCTTTGGGTTTTTTACTATCATTTGGTTTCATATGAAGCTCAGGACATTTACATAATTCTTTTATATTGCATTGTGATTTCAAATCAACCTTCGCCTTTCCTTTCATATTCAAAATTGTGTTAAAAACATTATCAAATATATTTTTCTCATTGTGCATCACGTCTATATCATGACGAAGCATAAAATGTTTCCAATACGGCAACTCCCAAAAAATAGTTTGTTTGCACGAGTTACGAACAATCAATTTGCCTTCAATTTCTGTTTGCACTCCATCTTCATATATCTTTGGATAGTCCCTAACAAGTTCATATATGTCTTCGCTTGACCATATCGCCGGTGGTTGTCTGGTTTCTACTCTATTAGCTAAAAAGTTTTTCTTGACTCCTCTGAAGGGATGATTTACATGGAGAAAATATCGATGACAGTCAAACCATGAAATTGTCTTACCATGAGGTAAAGAAAACGCTTGTGTTTCATCCATGCAATATGGACATACTAGACGACCGGCATTACTCCATCCGGAAAGCATTGCATAGGCAGGAAAATCACTTATAGTCCACAACAAAGAAGCAAACATACGAAAATTTTTCTTCTTGGACACATCGTATGTTTCTACTCCTTCGTTCCATAGTATTTTTAACTCCTCAATCAATGTTTGTAAATATACATCGATTCCTTGTGTTGGATCATCGGGGCCAGGAATGACAACAGTAAGAAACATATATTGGGTTTTTATACACATCCATGGAGGAAAAATTATATGGTGTGATGATAATGGGACATGATGAATATTTAGAATCAAATTGAGAAAATGGCGAAAAGCCATCCGTATATAATCCTAATCTAACATTCTGACTCTCCGCTGCAAAAGTTGGATACGTTTTATCGAAATGCTTTCATACTTCTCCATCGGTCAGATGTGTCAACGTACCATCTTCCTCTGTTTTCACACTATGCCATATCATATTAGATGTAGTTACAGAAGATGCAAATAATCTTTGAAGCCTTGGAGTGATGGGTAAGTAATGCATACACTTGCATGGAACTTCCTTCTCCTTCGCTTTCCTTGGTTTGTATCTCTTCTGATTAGAAATTTTACAATTTCTAAGGTTTGCGGCTTCTTTACAAAACAACTTGCAGCCTTTTGAAC
Source organism: Allium cepa (assembly GCA_030765085.1). NCBI lineage: Eukaryota > Viridiplantae > Streptophyta > Magnoliopsida > Asparagales > Amaryllidaceae > Allium > Allium cepa. Next base: position 918,049,189 of record CM060928.1, read on the forward strand.
ATGTATCTATTTTCTGATAAGGTAAACCAAAAGCCGACATATTTTTTTAACTTCGTAGTCATTTTCACACATTAGATTATGGCATACGTCTTTTTGCAGCTTGTACAACAGCCGTAAATCCAGCTTCAGTGATGTTGTATTTTGACTTCATCGCAATGTATTCTGCGATTACTGACAGCTGAGTGTTGCTTTTACAACCATCTCAAATAGGTTTCTTAGCGGCATCTAGTAAATCATAAGTTTTTTGCTTCAATATTTGGTTCATCGACATTTCCATCATCGTCGTCAACTTCGACCATAGGAAACATTGATCGTGTTGCATCCTCGACCATATTTTCTATACGAGTCATCGTAACTACTTCGTTAACAACACTTTCAGACCCTATGGAAGCATTTGTAGAAGTATTTGCTACAACTTATCCATGCCGATCCCAAACATAGTACTCGGGTACCAAATCCTTTTGGCACAAATGAACTTTCATAGTATCTGGTAACAAATACTACAAATGTCTACACCTACTGCACGGACAACGAATTTCTGAATCGTTTCCGTTATTACTTAAAGCGAATTCAACAAATACGTTTATACCATTATGAAAATCTTCTTTTATTGAACCTCTCAATCCTTTTCTTTAGTACATTCATCTCCTCCGATCAACAAAATAATCAATTATTTTTCTTATTTGAGAAAATGAGTCACAGGTTCAAAATTTAATATTTATTTTCAAGAATACAAATTCGAAAAAGATTATTTTCATGGTCGTATAATATTTGAATTTAAAGAAATATTTCACTAATGAAAAAATATTTTCAAATATGACACATTTTATTTTTTAATGTATTGTAACAAAATTTTGTACAAAAAGATATTTTTTCCATGGCCAGACATCCTACTTTCCATTACATACGCAGTAAGCATTTACATTTCGTATATTACTTCGTCTCAAACGATTCAACAAAATTTCGGCATCATTTCCCTTTTGTGCCCTGCATTGTATACAAATACGCAGGAAACAAAAAAGAAAAGTTAGGCCGAAATTTTATGAACCGTTTGAGACGAAGTAGTATACAAAATGTAATTGCTTACTATGTTCATAACTTGTCCAATACATGGACAAATCCAACAAACATTGTACCAGATGAATATAAACGGTCGTTTTTTAAAAAAAATGACTATTTATATAACGATCATGTACAACACTCGTCGGATGGGGCCAAAAACTCTCTAAGGGACATTAGTTGATTAAATGTGCTCATTTTACGAAAAAATACAGTTTTACTAACTGTTTACATTTATAAAAATATATTTTAATTTAACATATTTATTCGACGTATCACATCAACTTAAGGCTGATTTAAAATTTTTGTCATTTTTCAATACGCATAACTACAATTTAGACTCATGCATTTTTTTCGTTGCATAAGTCAATACATGCACAATATGATACTCCTAACTCGTGCATTCATTTTATCTTATTCCAACAAACACAATACAATGATAGCAGCACTACGCACATATACAATCGTAGAATCAAGGCATGCACAACGATTTACATATACACGAACAACCATAAATTATACATGTTTTTCACAATTTTCACGATAAAAGATGAAATAGGTATACCATGGAATGCTAGAAACTATTGTAACACTATTGGAAACAATTTCTATCACAAATTAGCCCTAGTTTGACAACTTATGCAAATCTAGAAATGAGGTAAAAATTGAATTTTTCGTGAAAACAAGAGACTATACCTGAGCTTGAAAGCAAGAGAGGTTGAATTCACAGCCGGGGAGGATGCAAAAATACGAAATTAGTGATTGGATGCTTGGGGGGGCGTGATATCCTGGAATTTCAAGGAATTTAAAATGTGATAATCTCTTAATTAAATTATTTAAAATTTGATAAAATTATTATTTTCAAATATAAATAATAAAAAATAATAATAATGTGATGTTTTTTAAAATATAGATATAGATTGATTTTAAATATAGTTATAAATAGATTTTAAATAAACCTATTATTTTCAAATTTAATAGGTGTTGTTTTAATGTATATGTATATATATTTATTCAAGTTAATTTTGAAAATAAAATTTAATATTTCCAAATTAAATACTGTGGGTGTTTAAATTAATACAGATATATTTGAGTTGATTTTAAATTGAAGTTTAAATTGAATTTGAATTTGAAATTTGGATCTAAAATTTGGAATTTAAAAGAATATATATATCTTGAAATTATTTTGGATATAAAAGCATATATGAATAAAGTTTTTATTTTATTTTTCCTTAAAAGAATTTTATTTATATAAATGATATTTTCAAAGAGAAAATGTATAGTGCCGAAAAAGTCATAACTACTAGAAAAAGAAGCCATTAGAAAAAAAATAGAATTCAAAATAAACCAGGATTCAGAATTCAAAGACTTGATATTTTCAAAGACTTGATAATTCAAACATGTTATATTAACTTGCTAAAATTTAGTACCAGTACAAACAAAACAACATGTTTTCTCTTTCCTCTATAGTGGAAACTTATTATATCCATATTACATTGAGATAAATAACCTTTTGCTCTTGAAGTCTTTTTTAATGAATAAGATGTATATTATCTGCCAATTTTAGTGTTCCCTATTTATGTGTTCCATGACTTTGGTTTAGTTTCCTACGTCATTAGTGGGATTGTTATTTCTAGTACATCCATTTTAAAGAAGAGCGATGTTGTTCGCACTTCACAATTTCACACTATTTAAAACCTAAGTGTCGCTACTTTTAGTATGTTTTTTCATATCCTGTGAACATTTTGTCATTTAGGACTAAGAAGTTAGCAAACTTAGTTGACCTATCAACCACTAATATAGTTTCCTTTCATTCTTACCTTCTCCGATATCTATTATAAAAGGTTAACCGACCCTAACTAATTATCATTTTCTTTGTCCAGCTCTACAAATGGTTTAAAGTGCAAAGTTAGGATAAATAACGTTAGAAATAGTCACAGAATATTGTGGCGAAACTCGTACAAGTACAGAACTATTTTTCACCATCATTATTTGTCATAGGTAAATGATTTGTGGTCATAAAATTTGCTTTTTACCATTATCGGTTGTGGTAGGCAAAGGATTCATGGTCATAAAATTTGCTTTTTAATAATTATGAACAGAACCATATCAAAATACCAGTAGAAATTTTGCAACTTGTATGTGAAGTAATCATTAATATCTTTAGTATTTAAATGCAACTTATTTACCAAATTTGTAGCTGATACAAATAGCAGAGTTTACGAAACATGACAATGCTCCAAGAGTATATGAAACAAAAATTATGCATGGTACATTCACTTAAATGAGAAGTAGCAACTGTTTCCGAAGATGCAACCATAATTATGCAGAGTACAATAATTGAATAAATGACAAAGTTTTTCGTTATGTGTCTGTCATTTTGACATATAAAGCTGAAATTGCTAATTTGCCATATGCTAAGCGAACAACATGTGCCAGTCTGCTCTTTCACAAAACATCTCCAGCTAACTCAACATTTTATAAACCCATTCTTTCATAAATAATCCCAAATAGTCAATTCTAACTAACCCACCACCACAACGGACACAATAAAGTAAGTTAAAGGCTTGTTATACGTCTAGTGTACCAAAACAGGGACTAATCAATAATAAACTTGTCTCACAAGTTTATAACTTAGATTTCCACTACTTTGAAATCTATATTAGTTATTTTAACAATAATTATGTGCATGTTGATAACATCTTAGATTGTGGTAACACCAAATAACTATGGTGACAAGATTGTTGATTTATATTTTGAAATACTATAACTTTGAAATTTTTTAGCATAAGTAAAGTAACTATAGGGAAGGATGAGATAAATTTATTAACAAAAATAATAGTACAATATATTATGAGATATCACTTCTTTTGATCTCTTCAACAGTAAATGTGACAAATTTATGCATGTGTACAGCATATATCAGGCAAACTAAATTAAATAAGATGTTTTTTCATTCAGGTAACGAATTAATATATTTTGATGATGCATAATACTTCCATAACGAAGTGATATAAAACCAATGTAATGAATTTGAAAACTTATATGATACCCAATATATTATTTACTTATCACATGATTGCCAAACCCGTATCATCTGCCATGCTCCCATGGATCCACAACTGACTTAAAAATAGCATCCTCCTAATCCGTCGTCAGCTGATACATAAAATGAAATTAACATCATCATATCTTATTTCATGTATTAATAAATTAACATCATCATATCTTATTTCATTATATTTTAATAAGTAGAACTATTACTATTACTACATAAAATGAAATATGCTTATATTGCTCTTGCTGGATTTATCGTCTTCCATGTATATGAAACTGTCCCGTCTGGATTTACATGCTCGGCGGCATGCGTATGAGTACATACGTCCATATAGCCCACGGTACCATGCGTTTTAGCTTCCTAAAATTTATTTTATATACAATTATTGTAAATTTAAAATTATATAGCACAAACCATTTATAATTTGCATTCAGTAAATTTCCCATCTCCTGGCGATACTGTTAAAATGACTTCGACCCTCCGCGATAAGTGATAGGATTTTTATTTCTGTTTGCAGTTTCTTTTCGACTCTACCTGTACATTCAAAATTTGAAACATTATTTATCGATCATGTATTTTTTGATATTTACTAACGGTCAAATAATTTAAAAAAATTAGTATGCTTGCCTTCGCCTCGTCGGTATCCCAACTATGCTTGCCATACACTCTTCCCATCCAACGTGGTTTCTTACCTGATTTCTTGATTTCGGATATCGAGTCCCTATAGATTTTACGCATCTCCTTCATACAATATTCTCGTGCCAAATGCATATCGTCTGTTTGAATGTCTATCTCAGCCTGTATTTCACAATAAAAAGAAAAACGAATATTAAATATTAAACGATAAACAGTAAAAAAACGACAAAAACGAATTAAAAATGGAAAACAAAAAATATACTTACTAGGACATCCTGCCAAATACACTTTACTATGTGGGGAGGGATGTTATCCCACTTTGGCCAACACGCACTCATCCTACTCCGGTAAGAAGCTCTAGAAACATCCAACACAACCTTCGAGGGAAGTAGGTCGAACCCTCTGTTTTTAAATATGATACAGATAAGTACGTACGTATATCAAAAAAAATAAGACGCTGAATAAAATTTAATTCTTACCTCTCTTCTCTAGGTACTAAAGAAACTACAGGACGTTGTGATGCTTGCGATGAACCGCTGCCATCTCCTCTTGAAGATCGAAAAGAGCTCCTGCCTCTAGATGATATTACGATAAACCTGTGACATATATACATATCATTTTAAAAGAGAATAATAACATGATAATGAAATATATTTTATATGTAAATGACATCAACGGTATAAATTTCTAAACTAATGACTGAAATGGAAATAGAAATGGAAGTGTGTTATACCTGATTCATAATGGGTCTCATATTCCAACGATAAGCAGATTACATTGCATTTTTAATAAAATTGCTAAATAAATGACAAATTGGAAATGACATAAAACATGTAAACAATGGTAAATGTACAGATTTGGTTTCATAGTTACATCAATTTCATAATACATCAAGAATTCAACATAGTTACATCAATTGCAAAAAAATCAGATTCGAATTTTTATAATCATCGTCGTCTTCTAATTCAGATTCGGTCTCATTTTCTACGATATTTTCCTCTGCACTGTCAAACGCTTCTGCCAAAACATTCGATTCATCGATCAAAGGACCAAAATCTGTATGATCGTCTGTAATTATTATTTCGTTATTTTTCTCAAGATCTGCATGATAAGCTTGTTCGTCTGTAATTTTTTTCCCATCGAATGTAAATCTGACCTTTGTTTTAAAAACTGCAGAACGATCCGTTTTATCTCTTTTAGAGATGGATAAGGAACGTAATAAGCTTGCAATGCTTGTTTGGCTAGTACAAAGGATCGTACTTGTGATAATGTGATGTATGCTTTATTTCGATAAGATTATAATCCTTGTGCACGTTAATTGCAGAACCTAGAACATTGCTAAACCAATTGCATCTAAATAGAAACACCTCCTCCACGATTCGGGAGAAATATGCCAGTTGCAAAATTTGTGTTAGAACACTATAAAAATCGTTTATGTGATTTTCTGGATCGTTACTACCTTTAACAAATACACCAGTATTATTCGTTAGTTTTTCTGCACCGTATTCTCTGGTGTTAAATTTATATTCATTGACGAAATATATTGGATATGTCTTGACCACTCTTTTTGGTCCCATCGCAATATGTTTCAACCCTTCGTCAACAACACAATTTATCGGCTCATAAACGTAATTTGAAAACCAACCGGAAAATTCTTTACCGAGATATCCGTTCGGATGTTCACGTTCATAAATACTGTACACATATATATATAAACAAATTATTACATTAGGTTATACACGCACGCATGCATTCTAGAAAAGAATAGAACACAAATTATTATGTCAGATTATCTAACAAACGGTGCAGCCTCGACACAATTTAGAAGAATATAAGTGTGTGCTACATGAAAATATCTATTATCTAGCCATACTTCTACAATTCTAGAAGACCGACCATGTTGTCTAAAAATAGATTACATTGCTTGAGAGGACTCTTGTTCGTCGCCTTTGTCATTACAAGAAACACTTTCAAAAGATATATTCATATGGTCACTGAAATAGTAAGAGAAAAAGAACGAAGCTTCTTCTTCGATGTAAGATTTACATATCGAACCTTCAACTAGTGCTTTTTTTGCCCACTTTTTTCTTCAGATGATTTACATATCTATGCAAAATTAATTTACATTAACTTCATATTTTAAATGCAATTAAAAAACATGATAACATATTACATACCTCTCAAATGGATACATCCACCCATATTGGACAGGACCTCGAAGTCGTGCTTCAGATGGGAGATGAACAGGTAAATGTTCCATTACATTAACAAAAAAAACCTGGCAAATATTTTCTCTAATCTGCATAGCAGTATAGGAATATCTACTTCAAGTTTATGTAAACGTTGCACTTTTAATGTAGTCGAACAAAGCTTTTTGTAAAACATACTAAGCTCCGTCACTACAGTCCAAACTTTTAACGGCAGTAGTTCTTTGAACATAACGGAAAATAAATTTTCCATCATTATGTGACAGTCGTGGCTTTTCATTCTGCTGAAACTACCATTTTTAAAGACAACACATCTACGAAGATTTGATGATATCCCATCAAGAAATCTTAACCCTTCCACCCATTTTAACACAACTTTAACTTGATTATTATCTAATTCGTAACATGCTTTGGGTTTTTTTACTATCATTTGGTTTCATATGAAGCTCAAGACGTTTACATAATTCTTTTATATTGCATCTTGATATCAAATCTTCCTTCGCCTTCCCTTTCACATTCAAAATTGTGTTAAAAACGTTATCAAATATATTTTTCTCATTGTGCATCACGTCTATATCATGACGAAGCATAAAATGTTTCCAATACGGCAACTCCCAAAAAATAGTTTGTTTGCACGAGTTACGAACAATCAATTTGCCTTTAATTTCTGTTTGCAATCCAGCTTCATATATCTTTGGATAGTGCCTAACAAGTTCATATATATCTTCGCTTGACCATAACGTCGGTGGTTGTCTGGTTTTTACTCTATAGGCTAAAAAGTTTTTCTTGACTCCTCTGAAGGGATGATTGACATGGAGAAAATATCGATGACAGTCAAACCATGAAATTTTCTTACCATGAGGTAAAGAAAACGCTTGTGTTTCATCCATGCAATATGGACATGCTAGACGACCGACAGTACTCCATCCTGAAAGCATCGCATAGGCAGGAAAATCACTTATAGTCCACAACAAAGAAGCAAACATATGAAATTTTTTCTTCTTGGACACATCATATGTTTCTACTCCTTCGTTCCACAGTATTTTTAACTACTCAATCAACGGTTGAAAATATACATTGATTTCTTGAGTTGGATCGTCGGGCCCAGGAACGACAACAGTGAGAAACATATATTAGGTTTTTATACACATCCATGGAGGTAAATTATACTGTGTGACGATAATGGGTCAGGATGAATATTTAGAATCAAATTGAGAAAATGGCGAAAAACCATCCATATATAATCCTAATCTAGCATTTCGACTCTCCGCTGCAAAATTTGGATATGTTTTATCGAAATGGTTCCATGCTTCTCCATTGGCCGGATGTGTCAACGTACCATCTTCCTCTGTTTTCACACTATGCTATCTCATATTAGATGTAGATACAGAAGATGCATATCTTTGAAGCCTTGGAGTGATGGGCAAGCAATGCATATGCTTGTATGAAACTTCCTTCCCCGTCTTTTTCCTGGGTTTGTATCTTCCTGATTACAAATTTTACAATTTCTAATGTTTGTGTCTTCTTTCCAAAACAACATGAAACACTTTAAACATGTAACTATTTTCTGTTAAGGTAAACCAAAAGCCGACATAAGTTTTTTAACTTCATAGTGATTTTCACACATTAGATTATCGGGCGACATATGTCTTTTTGCGGCTTGTATAACAGCCGTAAATCCAGCTTCATTGATGTTGTATTTTGACTTCGTCGCAATGTATTCTACGATTACTAACAGCTGAGTGCCACTTTTACAACCATTCCAAATAGGTTTCTTAGCAGCATCTAGTAAATCATAATTTTTTTTTGCTTCAATATTTGGTTCTTCAACATTTCCATCGTCGTCGTCAAGTTCGACCATAGCAAACATTGATCGTGCTGCATCCTCGACCAAATTTTCTATACGAGTCGTCGTAACTACGTCGTTAACAACACTTTCAGACTCTATAGAAGTATTTGTAGAAGTATTTGCTACAACTTCTCCATGCCGTTCCCAAACATAATACTCGGGTACCAAATCGTTTTGGCACAAATGAACTTTCACAGTATCTGGTAACAAATACTACAAATGTCTACACCTACTGCATAGACAACGAATTTCTGGATCATTTCCGTTATTACTTAAAGCGAATTCATATTGAGCCTCTCTGTAACGACCCAGAATTTTCGAACCCGAAAATTCCAGATAGTTAGGAAAAAGAAGAAAGAGATAGAAGAAGAAGAACAGAAACACCAAACATCTCACATTCGCAGCGGATAAAATATAATAATAAATAATAATAGCTTACAAAAGAATACTATATCTTTCGATTACATTTAATATACATCAGAGTTTCACATTATATACAGTCACTGAATATTTACAATTATTATGTCTTAGATTAACAATAATATAAATACAGCAGAAATACTCTATACGATATTGCCATCCAGCTCGCCTCCTGAGCTCCAGAACGTCCTAACCTGAAAATCTGTAATACTCGGTCTGACCCGAGCATTACACCAAAGTAACACCCGGGTAAGGCTGAAAACCAGCGTGAGTAAACCCATCTAACATATAATGCAAAAGAATACAACTCAGAAAAACCCGGGGTACGTAGATCAATTTTCACTTCACAAGTTGTTATAGACCACTAATTTCACACATCAATTTCTAAGTGCCAGAACTTAGATTATATGGTCCTATTCACTCAAATCATTCCATACAACCTATTGATTCCACATATCAATTTGTAAAGAACCGAAGTGGTTCCGGGTATTAACAAATACCCACTTCGGACTCTTCGAATTCATTGTCATCTAAACCCAAATTGTTCGAGTGAATGCACTCCAGTTTTAAGAACAAGATAGCAATTTATGATCGAAAGATAATCCACATTTTCATTGACCACCCAAAAATCATATCACCCAGCATCACGATCACATACCAGGAATAATCCAAGGTATTCAAACATCATTCAATCATCCAGAAATAAGCAAGGATTAATTAATCATTCTATCTCTAATTAATTTAAAATAAATTAAACTAATTACTTGCATTTTTAATTAATTTGAAATAAATTAATTACTTTCATCATATATATATTTTTGCTTACATAACCATTAATTAATTGCAAATCGATTAATTAATCACATCCAATTATTCATATTAATTAATCATCCTTGTTTTATTATCCTTTAATTACATTCAAGAAATTAGCCTTTAATTTACTATTCTTAACAAAATACAGTAATTAACCTTTGATTATTTTATTAATTAATTAACTATAAGTAAATACATTCATCCTTAATCAATTACATTAATTAATTACTCTATTAAATTAATTACATTTAGTCATTAATCTTTATTTAACCCATATTTATTAACCATTCTTGATTTATCTCATGCAGTAATTAACTACCCTTAGTTACTTTATTAAATACATTAACTTCTCCTTAATTAATTAATTATCTTCAATTAATCCCTTGATTAATTACACCGAGTAATTAAACTTACTTACTTCGATAAATACATCACCTTTCAATTAGTTGCATCCAATAATTTTCCATTAATTACTTCACTGAATAATTATACTTCATTTATTACATTAAGTAATTACGCTTTGACAAATCATTCAATGATTATACTAATTAAACTAATTACATCAATAAATCTTTTGATTACTTTAAGTAATCATCATTAATAAATTACCTTTAGAAATAAATCAATAACCATCCACCTTTCTTTGTAACATTAAACAATTATCTCTAAGCTTCAGTAATTATCATTAACTAATATATTAAGTGATTAATCCTTAATTAATCATATCAATAAATCAACCTTTAAAATTGATTTCACAAATTCACTTAACCTTTAATTAATTGACCATCCTATACATTAAATAATTTGTACTATTTTTTTTAGTTATGCTTTAGTTCACCTTAAAACAACAACTTGGTTTATATTTCTAAACTTTGGAGATTCGTTTAACATGCTCATACCTTGCTAAAAAACACCCGGCTACAAATTGATTTGAAACATACCCATGTTGATATCCTTAAAATCTTATTTACTTCAGCCCACCAAAAACCCTGGCCCAAACAATAATTTTCGAGTAGAAAAAAAATGAAACTCAGTCCAACCCCAAGCAAATCCCCTCGAGCACATCACCTACCCAAAAAGCTTCGAATAACCCACGAAAAATCTCACATGAATATACGCCTGACCTAACTCACCCAAATTCCAGATATATTGGTGCACGCATGCACCTGCACGACCGCCTCCAACACCTCTGGTCGTCACCGAGTCCACCCACACATCACCGAAGTTCTTCACCAAGCATCGCAGCACCCAGAACCCTAATAAGATTTCGAAATCAAAATATGAACACGAGAGCCAATACTGGAGCCAACTATCGAAGGGAAAGAATCTCAACGCCGGAGATGCCAACCTCCAGGAGTTTCGAAACTCTGGCCGTGACACCCTTAACTTCCACGCTATCATCCCCTTGCATACCATGCCACACGATCATCCCGAGGTGGCGAAATCACTTCATTTCCAACCTTGTTCAAAAACGTGTGCTAAACCCTACATGTGCCTCGATCCTTCATTTCCCACAATAGAAAAATTAATGAACATTTTTCCCGATATCAGTAGACGCTCCTCCATCCCCGGTCAATTCCTTGACATCCCAAGATCCTTCGACCATCTAGAATTGCTCAAAACCCATTTATAGTTCATATAGCCACTGCTCTAAGCATACTCAAAGGAAAATTACCATTTTTTTTATAAATCCTATTTTTTTTTATAACAATTCAAGTTATATAACTGAATTCGTAATTCATGACATTCGAGTTTACCAACTAAATTCTTGTTGCCTGTAACATATGTTTTCCCGAGTATAGTTTACTAGTATGTGTTTCGAAATAGAATTAAAAATCTTGATTTAAGTTCAAGCATCTAGTTTTGTTAAAAGAAATAAATAAAGCTTAACAATAATTATAAGAAAAAAAAATAATTTTTAGGTTTTGAAAAATATTCACCCTGTAACAATTTTAAACAGAGAAGTATATAACACTCAGGATTATCTTCAAGGTCAGATCATATACAACCATGTTACCAATAAATACTGAAGTGCTTTTATTTATTTACACTTAAAGCTTTAAATTTCAAGTTTACTCACCTGACATGGTTGCTGAACAAAGAACATTTCTTGTTTTTCCCTTGAAGACCTGAAGATTTGAAACTGTCTTTGAACCTGTTTTAGCTCTTGTCCTCTTTTTTTTTTTTTTGAATAACTCTGAGTTTGCTTGCTTCTTCTTTTCTTCTTTAGTTTTCTCTGGTTTACTAGGTTTTCTTTTGAACGAACTAAATAGCTCAAATATATTTATAAAAGAGAACAGTATGTACGTATAAGGAAGGTATTAACTGGTTCAGCTATTTCTTCTTTGATTGATCAGATTTTTTTTCTTCTAATATTGTGAATTGACAAAAATGTTAGCTGAAATGATAGCAATTAATCCAATTTACTTAAATCGCTTCATTACATCGTATTGATTTCACAAATCAATTTATATAAATTTGAAGTGGTTTCGGGTATTTCCCAAACGATTAATTAATTGAACTAATTAATTATTTTAACTACACTTCAAATTTGATGAACCAGAATTCATTGAGCCCTTAACAACATTAAAATGAAAACATTCTCTTATTTATAATATTAAATCTAAAACAATTTAAACACCCGCACACTTCGAGTCAACCACAATTAACTCGAGATCAAATCAAAACAAAGTCACATCATCTTCAATAGCACATCCAATCAATTTATTCATCAAACCAATTATTTAAATTTAGCCATTTAAAGTTAAATAGAAATCCACAGAGTGAGATTTACTCACCTTTGCTTTTACTTGCAATCCACTTCAAATTTGCCTTGGTTTCCTCGATTGGTTTCCTCGATTATTGACCTTGTATAAATAATTAGATGATTTTATTAACATTTGAAATAACCTCCAAGTAATTTATCAATTTTATTAAGTAATTGTTCATCAAACCATCCAATACCATCCAATCATCCACAACAAATTTGATCATTTTCAAATTAATTCAATTAATTCTAATTGAATTCCTAATCTCGATTATTTAGATTTCTTCCTTAATTAACTCCAACCAATTAATTAACCAATTCTTCCATATTCATTCGCCTTAATTAATCACTCTGGATTAATTATCTTTCAATTTCATTCAAGTAATTGTCCTTAATTAACTTCACCCTATTACTTAACCTTAACCAAACGATAAGTAATCTTAGTTACTTCATGAACAAAATAACTATTTCAATTACATTAATCTTTAATTACTTATATTAACTTCACACAAGTCACTCATTAATGATTAATCAATCTTAATTACTCAATCTTAAATTACGTCATTGATTATATAAATTAACGATTTCCAATTATAATTTAATTTATCCTGATCTAAATTAATTTCATTAAACAATTAATCATTAATTAAACCACAAATATAAATCATTCTATTATCTTCAGTATCATCATTATAAATTTTATAAGCCTTCAAATTATTTTTTTACTAGCTTAGAATCTCAGATTCAACAATTACCCAATTTCAATTATTAAATTCAATATTTAAACTATATAATTCAATGATTTAATTATCAAGTAAATATTAATTTCCTGAATTTAAAGTTAAAAGTAACTTTTAAATATTTAAAATCGATTAATTATTCCAATTTAATTCGTTAAATTTTCCGGGTCGTCACATTCCTCCCCCCTTAAAAGAATTTCGTCCCCGAAATTACTAGTTAGGGAGAATAGATCAATACCTGTTTACTTTTCCAAAACTCACAATTCAACTTCCTTCCAACTATCTTTTATTAAACGCCCACTATCACCTTAGCCAGCTTCCTAAAACTTTCTATGGTTTCAAACAATACTCTTTTGCTCAATCATCTAAATTTCAATTTAAAACCAAATTTTGAATTATCCAAAATTTTCTCAAAATTTTCTAACTCCCTAAATTCCTAAAAAAATTTGCCAGCGTCTCCTTTGCGCGGCTAGCTCGGTACTACTACAAAAGGCCTCTACGGGCTCCCAAATTCCAAAGAAAACAAAAGCCAAGTGGCTACATCAAAAACCCAATCCAATTCATACCGAAATTTACCTTTTGTCGGGCAATTCACATTTATCTTTTTGGAATCAAATTCAATTTTCTTTTCCTCCTTTTAATACCTGCATGACCTACTTAGCAATAATATCCCATCATAGCCCTTTTAAATCTTTACATACTTTTCCTTACATAAGTTTTCATATCCATTTCTATTCAAACTAGTTTTCTCCACTTCATACGATTTCAACTTATTTTAAATTTTGAATATTGTTTTGTATCTTTCATTTATAACTGATTCATATTAGTTTCATTTACTAATTTACTTTGGTTTCAAATTTAAAATTGTTTTGTCGTTAATAAAAAAATTCTCAAAAATTTCCAAAATTTTTCTAACTCCCAAAATTTTCAGAAAATTTTGGCAGAGTCTCCTTTGTACGGAGGAGCTTTTGCAATTTGACAAGAGATATAAATATATATACATCGACCCACCCGGTCGGAAAAAGAAAAAACAGTTCATATTACCTATTTTTATTGCGTAGGCGTACCTTATTTAGCATTTTAAGCAAGCAGCTTATTAATTTTAGCAATTAGTGCAATCCAAATCCATCCAAACGGCCTTCAGGTGCCTGTACTTACTCAATTTGAATATGTAAAAATCTTCTTTTATTGAGCCTCTCAGTCCTTTTCTTTAGTACATCCATCTCCTCCGATCAACAAAATAATCAATTATTTTTCCTATTTGAGAAAATGAGTCACGAGTTCAAAATTTAATATTTATTTTCAAGAATACAAATTCGAAAAAGATTATTTTCATGGTCGTATAATATTTGAATTTAAAGAACTATTTCTAAAATTAAAAAATATTTCAAATATGAAACATTTTATTTTTTAATGTATCGTAACAAAATTTTGTACAAAAAGATATTTTTTTCCATGGTCAGGCATCCTACTAACCATTACAAATGCAGTAAGCATTTACATTTCGTATATTACTTCGTCTCAAACGATTCAACAAAATTTCAGCAGCATTTCCCTTTTGTTCCATGCATTGTATACAAATGCTTGTACGCAGGAAACAAAAAAGAAAAGTTTGGCCGAAATTTTATGAACCGTTTGAGACGAAGTAGTATACAAAATGTAAATGCTTATTGTGTTCATAACTTGTCTAATACAAGGACAAATCCAACGAACAATGTACCAAATGAATATAAACGGTCGTTTTTAAAAAAACGACTATTTATATAACGATCATGTACAACACTCGTCAAATGTGACCAAAAACTCTCTAAGGGACATCAGTTAATTAAATGTGCTCATTTTACGGAAAAATACAGTTTTACTAACTGTTCACATTTATAAAAATATATTTTAATTTAACATATTTATTCTAACATATTTATTCGACATATCACATCAACTTAAGGCTGTTTTAACATTTTTGTCATTTTTCAATACGCATAATTATAATTTAGACTCGTGCATTTTTTTCATTGCATAAGTCAATACGTGCACAATATAATACTTCTAACTCGTGCATTCATTTTATCTTATTCCAACTGACACAATAGAATGATAGCAGCGCTAGGCACATATACAATCGTAGAATCAAGGCATACACAACGATTTACATATACATGAACAACTACAAATTATACGTGTTTTTCACAATTTCACGATAAAAGATGAAATAGGTATACCATGGAATGCTAGAAACTATTAACACACTATTGAAAACAATTTCAATCACCAATTAGCCCTAATTTGTCAACTTATGCAAATCTAGAAATGAGGTAAAAATTGAATTTTTCGCGAAAATAAGAGATTATACCTGAGCTAGAAAGCAAGAGAGGTTGAATTCACGGCCGAGGAGGATGCAAAAATACGAAATTAGTGATTGGATACTTGGGGAGTGTGATATCCCGGAATTTTAAGGAATTTAAAATGTGATAATCTCTTAATTAAATTATTTAAAATTTGATAAAATTGTTATTTTCAAATATAAATAACAAAAAATAATAATAATAATGTGATTTTTTTAAAATATAGATATAGATTGATTTTAAATATAGTTATAAATAGATTTTAAATAAACCTATTATTTTCAAATTTAATAAGTGTTGTGTTAATGTGTGTGTGTGTGTGTATTTATTCAACTTAATTTTGAAAATAGAATTTAATATTTCCAAATTTAATAGTGTGGTTGTTTAAATTAATATAGATATATTTGAGTTGATTTTAAATTGAAGTTGAAATTGAATTTGAAATTTGGATTTAAAATTTGGCATTTAAAAGAATATATATATATGTTGAAATTATTTTGGATATAAAAGAGTATATGAATAAAGTTTTTATTTTATTTTTCCTTAAAAGAATTTTATTTATATAAATGATATTTTCAAAGAGAAAATGTATAGTGCAGAAAAAGTCGTAACTACTAGAAAAAGAAGCCATTTGAAAAACAAAAAGAATAAAATTCAAAATAAACCAAGATTCAGAATTCAAAGACTTGATAATTCAAACATGCTAGGATTCGTGCATGTTTACACAATCGCATGTTAGGTTTCACATGAAGGCAAAATTTGAAAAATAAAAAATTGAAAACTAAGCAACCACAAAGTTTGCTTGGGAGTTTTTTACTTCAAAATTTTGATATTTTGGACTTTACAATATCGGGTCTTAAGACAACCACTGCACTTTCCCACTATCGACTTTCGGTTCCCGCCATTTCCAACCCATTTTCTCTAAATCCCCAATCCTAGAAAATTTCCACATGCTTCAAAGTCGAATCTCTAATCGGATACCAGAAGATTAATGGAAGATTCCTGTACCCGTTAAAGTAGAAGATTCCTGCAACCTTAATTCAAACCAAGGTATCAAACTGAGCAATAGGAGTTCGGAAACTGTATGTAACGACCCAGAATTTTTAGAAATTAAAATTTGAATACTTAATTAATTTTAAATATAAAAGAGTGAATTTATAAGTCAAATAAATTTTTATTTGAATTATTGGATTTAATTGGATTTTTAAATCGATAATTTAATACGTTAAATTATGGAAATAATTGAAAATAGGGTTAAATATGATTGAAAATGATTCGTAAAATTTTATTTTATCATATGGGAGTTAGAACGATATTTTAGAACTTTTAAAATCGAATTAAAAGTTAATTTGTGAAAATTGAATATTTTAATAATTAAATCGACTAGTGAAAATAGTCAATTTTTGAACAGTCTCAGAATTGAACGAAACCAGTTCCATTGGATCCATAATAGTTAGTTATTACCGGATTTCAAATTTCGTGTCAATCGGAGTTATCGTTTGATCGTGGCAGCTCGAAACGCATCGATTTATTTTTAATTTTAATTTGGCGAGTGAAAATAGCCATTTTTCAAAAAGTCTCGGATTTCGACGAAACCAATTTCATCGGATCCGTAATGTGATATTATTGTAAGGTTTCAAATTTCAAGTCAATTGGATTTACCGTTTGTCCGGTACAAATTAAAACGCATAGAAATCGACTTAAATCGGTTTAATTTAAATTGAGCGTTTATAGCCATAACTCGCACATACTTCCGAATTAGCTTTCGAAACCTGTTCCATTGTGTCCGGAACGCGGGATAAACCCTAGGTACGTCAGTTTCGGCGCGTAAATCGGAGTTCGGGATTTCCGGGATGAATAGTGTTTCGATTTTCTTTATAAATAGGCCAACACCCCTCTCTTCATTAAAAAAAATAAAAAATAAAATAAAATAAAAACATGAAACCCTAGCCGCCACCCTATTATGAACGGCCAGCATTTCTTTTTCTTCCCCCTCTCAGATCTCGAAATCCATTCACTTTTATCACAAACTCCAAACTAAGAAATCGTAGAGCACGACGAGATCTACGTTTTCAACGGTGGAGATCGCATTTGGAGCTACGGATCTTCGTCAAAACACTCGCGTTCATGGCCGGTTCGTGCACGCATTTCTATGTAGGGGGGAGGCCGAGCTTGCTGTCCTTCAGGCCGTGGGTGGAGTGGAGGGGGACGGTCATGATGGCACCACTTGATCGTCTTCGAAGTCGATGTTGTTGCCGTGATTTGAAAACCTAATTTGAAGGAGTATGGGTTTGTGCGTGTTCTTTGGTCTGTAGCTTGAACGTGGGAGAAGGAGATGATAAGAACGGCTAGGATGGAAGGAAAGGGGATCTAAGGGCTGTGAGGATATAGGTTATAAAAATTATTAAGTTAGTTGTAAATTTATAAGTATATAAATCATGTAACTTCAAAAATTCATAACTTTTTCATACGAGGTCGGAAAAATGCGAAACCAGTTGCGTTGGAATCGTATGGACGAGCACTACGCGATGGAGTTGGTTTGAAGTCGATTGGAGTTAGTGAGAATTTTGGGTAAAATTAAACGTCCGTTTAATTTTATTCAAAATAAATCGTTAAAACGGAAATAAAATCAAGGTGAGAACTTCTCACTCAATCGAATCAGTTTCGATTTTATTTTAAATAGTTAGATTTAAAATATTTGAATGCATGTTTGAATGTTGATTGATATCTATTGATTGTTAAAATAGACATTATACGCCGTTAGTAAGCGGATGTTATTTAATAAAAACATATACCGCGAATATTTCATAAACAGTGAAATTGGTATTATATATAATATCAATATATATATATTGGCATATGTATATATTGGAGTTATTGATTTCCCGCATTTTTTGTTTAGCGGATGAGACCCTATTACGCCGTTATTAAGCGGATAATATTTAATAAGAACATATACCACGATAATTTCGTACTGGAGCGAAATTGGTATTGTGCTAATGTTTGTGGATGCAGGAAAACAGGTTGGAGGGATCCAACTGGATTCCTCAACAGTATTTATTTGATTTCAGATATTTTGATATTTGATGGATTTTCATATTGATATATGATATCGTTGTAGTCGTGATTGACTATTTGGTGTGTAGCATCATTAGACCCAGATTTTGGAATTTTAAAATGATTTATAAAGTGATTTTTGAAAATATACTATATTTTTGGAATAGATTCATTTTTAAATAAATAAACGTTATAATTTTTAAAGTTATAAAATTATGGTTTTTGTGAAATACAGTTAAAAGCTGATTTTTGAGAATACGATGCTAGTGATTTTATAAATAGTTTAAATCGGGATTTTAGAATTTATTGTGAAAAGTTTAAATATAGGATTTATAAAATTTAATTATTTTATGAATCAAAATGGTGAAATAATAAAGGAGATTTAAGACGTTTTAAAAGAATAATATAAATTGATTTATATTAAGAGATTTATAAATGGATATTTATAAATTGAAATATTGACATTATAAAACGAGTTTTTATAAGTGTTTGAATGAAGTGGAAATGAATTTTGTAAATGAATGGAATTTATAAATAGTAAGATTTATAAATTTATAAAGTTATTAAAGGAATAGATTTGGGTGAATAAGTGAATCTTATAGATTATAAAATTTATAATTATGAAGTTCAAAGGAACGATTTTAGTAACGAATAAATTATAAGTATTTAACTTATAATATGAACGTTTAGTTTATAATTGAGTTATAAACTGGAATAGGTTAATAAAAGAATTTATAAAAGGAAGTTTTTATAAATAAATAGAAATGGAATTTATAAACGTTGTTTTATAAATTCGCAAATGACTTATTTTGATAAGTTAATTGTTATAACTTATAAATGGAGTTATATTCACGTTTTTGAACTGTGAATAATCCTTTGAAATAAAATAAATAGAAGTAATGAAATTTGTTAACAAGTATATTCACGTTTTTGAATAGTGAATAGTATGTTAAAGAAAATGTTTAGAATGTGATGTTTAAATTGAATTAAAACGATCTAACGATGTTTTAAAATGTGTTGAGATTCGAAACCATAGATTTCAACATTTATTGTTGAAATAGACGTTTCAAGAAATAGAAGGAGATGATGGACTATAACACTGTTGTTATAGTAAATGATTTCCGAAAGGAAATGTTTTGTATAGTATTGGTATTTATATATCTATTTTAATTTCGAATCCCTATACTAGTGATTTTGGGTTGTCGTAACGATGTTTTACGCAACATTCGTTTTTGGCCCAGATAAATATGTTGAAGAGAATGATTTCCTTAAAAGAATGAAATATATACTTAATTTCGATTGAAGTATAGTGAATATTTTCTAAGTGTTGAAAATAAATAAAATTCGTGAATTACTTATTTAATAAGTATGGAAATGTTTTCCAATATGAAGTGAATAATTAGAATTTATCTTTTTGAAGATAAATTGAAATGGATAATTGAAATCGTATATGCATGGATATTTTGAAATATAAATTCATTATGGAATTTATAAATGAAAAGTGGAATTGGTTTAAAAATAAATATTGATTTATTTTTGAAGTGTGAAATTATATATCTTGTAAAGATATTTTGGAAAATAAATAATTTGGAAAATTATTTGGAAACTGGTGATGTGTGCATATCCAGTGATAGTTCAATAACCGACTATCAATATTTCCCTTTGAATGGGTAATTGATGTGATTTGTTTGAATGTGAATGCCACACTTATTTTTTGAATAAGCGCTCACTATTCGGGTTAACCGGGAAAGGACCATGGGGTCGTATAACCCATTCCGAATATGTGATACGTCGTTATGAATTGCATTTGAAGATCGGTGTTGAAGACCCGGTATTTGCGAGAGCGATAGGATGACCTGTCGATTTACTCTGCACCGAGTTGCTCCGGTATAGAGTTCTCCATATGTGATGGTGAATCCGATCAGGATTGTGAATATCCGGATTGCAAGGACTTCTTTGTAAGTGCCTTCGGTTTTGTTCGATCCCGGAACAGACTTGTATGGATTGTGTGTCTGACATTACAATTTGAGATATAAAGCCGATTTCTTTCAAATATATTTCTGTTGGTGGCGAAGAATTTATTCTTTTAGCTTAACACCCTTCTCTGAGACGTACGAGCTCAGAGGTTATATAGTTGAAGTTATCAGCGATATATTTCCAATTTGGTAATGTGATATGCTCAGTGATGCTGAAATGATCATTGTGTTGATTATTGTGATAGGATCGTTTATTTGATCGTCTATCTTGGTGATCATTGTGTTGATCATTTGTTGACCCAAAGCATGGCTTTTGTATAAAGTATGTTTTTGTGGACGTGACTTCGTCGAACCTCACACCCCGGAAATGATCAAAACAGGAAAGATGCGGCAAGGTTATGAGGGGTAGCACCCTTTAGTGTATGTACATTTCCTTCTGGATAGAGGTGGTATCATGGTATGGAGCCCAGATATTTAACCTATGTGGTTACTACGAATTTATTACTTTGTGGTTGTTGGTTTTCGGGATCCCGTGAGAAAGGTCGTTTACGATCGGGGAATGGCGTGCTCGTGTCAGTAGTTACCCAGTTAGGGGTAACCCGGCCTTGTGTTGGCAGAGTTCCGGTTTGGTTCTCGGGGATGTCTTTCCAGAGGCATTCTCATGTGGCAACGGGAAGTTCCTTGGCCTGACCATTTGTTGGAAATCCAAAGAAACAATACGAAACTTGTACGGTTTTAGTTGTAGAACCTGCTTCCTCAGGAGGTAGCTATAGTAGGCATAATATAATGGTACCTATGCTGGCTAAGATTTATATTCTACTTTCGAAATGAATTTCTTCTACACTATGCACTAATAATAATATCAAATTGATTTGATTTTAATGCGTATCAAGCATGTTTGGCTATCATAAGGAGAAATCTTCTCCAAGTCTGCGTTCGCATTGTGTGTGTGCGGGAGGCCTTATGGTAGTCTCATTTTTAAAAGCATTGCGAATTGAAATAAAAATATTCCTCTATTT
The DNA here is from genome assembly GCA_030765085.1 of Allium cepa. Classification (NCBI taxonomy): domain Eukaryota; kingdom Viridiplantae; phylum Streptophyta; class Magnoliopsida; order Asparagales; family Amaryllidaceae; genus Allium; species Allium cepa. Next base: position 918,071,132 of record CM060928.1, read on the forward strand.
TGATTTTAAAGATAAATAAACTGTTTTGAGTTCTCACACCAGTCACATGACTGACTTGGAGTTTATTGTTTTCCTTCCTAAACTCTGGGTGCCCACCAATTTCCACACGGGCAGTTAAGAGTTAAGGTTTATCAGGATATTCTGGAGTTGCTGGAGGCAAGCTGGATGGCATGGCGCATATTATTTATATAGTATTTCTTTTTCCGCTGCACTGTTTGTTGTTTGTTGTTGTACACTCTGATGATATGATGTAATGAAATGAAATGTAATAACTGACATAGTTCTTTGTTTAAAGATTATTCATTTATTATTATATGTTGTTCCGCTGCGAATTGTGAGATTCTGATGTTGTTTTCTGTTCCGTCCTATTTTCTTCTTTTTTTTCTTTTTCCTCTATTCTCTTTTTCTTCTATTTCTTTCTATTTTAAAACTTTCTACCTTCTCTTCTACTTTTTCTTTTTCTTTTCTTTTTCTTAAACCCATAACTATTCGGTTTTTCGGCAACGAAAAATCGAAGCGTTACACTGTATAACTTGCGTTTGCTTTCCGGGAAGATCATGAGAAGGTTCCTTTTGCTGATTCGATTGGATTGCTTGGGCCATCTCTAATTTTCTATGCGTGAGTTCTGTATTTGGTTGCGGGTTTTCTTTTGACTTTGACGATTTGTTATTTTCTTATGTTGTATGATGCAGTGATGTTGCCTGAAGAAGCATTTACTATCATGAGAAAATCATTTGATGCTAGAAAGGTTAGCCTTTTTAATCTGCAAACTCAAAGTATAGATTGAAGTTTATTGTTAGTTGGCAATGATCATAAGACCTATCAGACATAATTGGCGTAAAATCTGGGAATTGAATCAATAACTTATAGAAGTGTGGAACTTAATCATTACAAAATGCTTGTTTTTGTAGAAAATGAGAAGAATGATTGGCTACTCCTACAAAAAGTTTTGCTACATAATTACACAAGATACAGAACTGGAACCGGTTTGGTTTAAATTATCACGTTTGTACACACAATTATGTTATGTGTGTGTGTATACAACAAAATTTGCAATACCCTTAGCTGTATTGTTGAATTTTATTATGCCATGAAAACAAGTGTTTACTCCATCTAATATAGAAACTATTGCAGAATGCAGCAGGCTTATAAGATATCTGAGTGCTAGGATGCTTGTATAACTTGATAACATAAATAAGATGGCAGTAAAATTTATTCAACCGTAACCGAGTGTAGATAAGAGAACAATGGTAGAAAAATAATTTAATCATAAATGTTTGTAAATGCTGTAATGAGAAAGTTCATGTATATAAGCAAAATGTCATCAAGGCAGATAGAGTTCAACCAATACTTCGTTTGTATAAAAAGGAATACAGCGCCGTTGCCGAGGATCGAACCCGAGTCACCCACGTGACAGGCGAGAATACTCACCACTATACTACAATGACTTTGATGCCTCTTAAATCAAAACATTTATAGCATTTATTAGATGATCGTTTGAGGTAAACAAGTGAATATATACTTGTTATTACGCTAGTTTTCAAACTTACGAATTAATCGTGTTTCAGCTTGAATTTATTTAGTTACGATTTGGTTACCGGATTCTTATTTAAAACCAATTAAAATCGTAGTTGAGAAAAATCGTTTAGTCCATGCTACAGCAACAGATATCAAGACGTTTACTTGCCTCGCTTGACAGGCAGGAATACTCACCACTATACTACAATGACTTTGATACCTCTTAAATCAAAACATTAATAGCATTTATTAGATGATCGTTTGAAGTAAACAAGTGAATATATACTTGTTATTACCCTAGTTTTCAAACTTACGAATTAATCGTGTTTCAGCTTGAATTTCTTTAGTTACGATTTGGTTACCGGATTCTTATTTAAAACCAATTAAAATCGTAGTTGAGAAAAATCGTTTAGTCCATGCTACAACAACAGATATCAAGATGTTTACCTGAATCCGAAGTTCAAATATAAGGCGTCTCAAACAAAATGAAATGGGACAAGAGAAGATATCCAAATTTTGATTTAGTTGTAGAATCCTAAATTTCATAATCAGCTTCAAATATATAAATTATTATCATGGAAAGAAGAGTTGATGCTTTTACGTACTAAATGTCATTGAATAATTTACATATATTGAAATTTCTATTGTACAAGTTGTATACATTATAATATAAATCTTTTGAATTTATGATTTACTATTTAAATTCTTACTTCATTTAAAGTTTAAACTTTATGATTTATGATTTAAATGTAATTTTGTTACCTTGCTTATTACTAGTCAGAAAATGAAATGCTAGGAAGTAATTTTGACAAATATAAAAAAAGTCGTTGTTGCAATGTTGTTTGTTTGCATTCAGGAAATGGAACATTTTTTTGTTCTTGGAATATTAGAAATAAGGAGATTTATAAAATTTACGATATTTCCTTATGCTATTGGGTTGAAATCCAATCAGTTCTCATTAAAAATGATATAATGCAGGTATTTTTTTTCAAAAAATAAAATAACAAAAATTCTAGATGAATTAGTAGCTAACCTAAGTGCTTAACTATATATGATTGTCCTTTTCAGTTTCTTCAAAACAATTCCTCTGTATTTGAACTATTATATAATTCAATTTCCAAAAATTGCCTTATTGATGGTCTCGCAATCATTACCAATTAACTACAAACCTCGTACACAACAAACAAGTGTATTATGAAAAATATTTTTATTTAATTAATATAGAAATCCATATTAAAGCACAGTAAGCTACAATAAAAATCATGTGACATGATTTATATGTGTGTGCTAGGATGCTTCTATAAATGGTAATGCATAAAACATGAGAGTAATGAGATGATATATGATTTTATTCAGACATAACTAGGTGCAGTTTGGATAAGAGTACAGAACAATGTTAAAGAAATAACTTGATCATCGAGGTTCATAAATATTGTAAGGCAGTTTACAAATCTGAATAAAAATAAAAGCTACAGAGGTAGATGGAGATGGCTAGGTATAAAAATTCTTAAAGTTGATTTTCAGTATTTTCATGTTAATTATATTATATAATATAAGAAATGTATCCATTTAGGTTTGATTAACAATGAAGTTGTTGTGATAATATGATAGTGAGTATTTTCGCTTGTAATATGGGTGGCTTGTGTTTGACCTTCAGGATGATATCATCATCTATATAATAGTATTAATGAGTATCGCAAAATTGGTATTTTATTTGGACCTTTGCTTTTGTATGGTTAACACAACATGTTATATCTTGTTTTCTAACCCTGTATACAGGTGATGTGGCACTTGGAACCTGTAACTGTTTTCTCCATTCATTTAGATTCTTTTATTTTTTAATATTACAATGCACGGTGTTTACTAAGATTTGCAACGTGTAAAAACTTTATCAATTGCAAGACAACATCTTGAATTCCTAGTAAATTAGATGGCAGCATCAATGGAATTCATGAATTGTGGTTGTTGACATATATTTGAGCCATAGATTGATTTTTTTTTTTTACAAAAATAATAATGCAAATGTAACATTTGTATACTAAAATTCTCATAAAATTTTATTTATATTAAGGCTTCCTATAGTATTTTGAAAAACAAGTTTCTTTTATCAAGGTGTGTGTATTAGTTAAAAGCTAACTTTAAATGAAATAACTCTACACTTGCAGTAGAAAAATTGAAAATAAGTCCTAAAATTTGTTGGGTGGTTAAGCATCAAACAGTTGAGAGAAAGATACTCTGTTTAAACCATAGCGATAACATAAAATCAAACACATTTTTCATAGTTTAATCACAAAAACCTTCGATCTTGGACCAACACTGCTCGATCCGTGATTTGGTATTCAGAATCAAAATAGTGGTTGGTAGTTTCTCATTTCTTAAAATAATAATACAATACCATCCCCAACAATGGAAAATAAAATATTTGAGCTATTTATAACTTATATTGTTGATAGTTTTATTTTGGTTTGTTTCGATAAGAACATGTTTGATATGCCCAATAGGTTGGATTACCAACATAGCACCTACATAATAAATAATGTCCAGGCATTTATTCTTTCTTTGGAAAATCTTAGCAACCTTATTAACTGAACGAAAATAATGCACAAATAATACAAAGTGGGACAGCGATGTATCTACAAATTCACGTCTTGTATAATCGAAGCATGTCTTGTATATTGAAGAACGTCTACATGGCTTGTTTATTTCTTGGTGTTTAAACTTACCTGTATGTTTTTCGTTCCATATGTAGTGCCAAATGGTGGCTGTAAATGCTGTACTAGCTAGGTCACTTACTTTTCCTTCGAACTTGGATTAGATAATACAAAATCATATCATGTTCCGTTGAATTCTATTTTACATCTTAGAAGACCTATGGCATGCATATTTGATATTTTTTTTCAATTTACTTAATATCCAGTATTTTAAGTAAGTATTACACTTATTTTTATCTAATAAAAAGCAGTACTCTTTGATTAGTGTGTCAAAAGAAAGTAAACATGCATTAATTTTTTCTAAATTTTATTTTGACCATCTCAGTTCTATTTAACGTCCATAGTCATGCTGCAAGTATATCAAAATTATTATGCCTTACTAAAGGAAGTAACCTTTGATTTGTATCTCAAAAGGAAAATTTTACATGGATTACCTACAAAAACTAATTAGTAAAATCCACGTATTTATTTTATTTGGTGGAAAAACTTGGTAATCTTATTACTCAAAAAAATATACTGTATAAAATAATACAAAGTAGTACACCACCAAAAACAACAACTAAGTCATTATTTCCAAACAAGTTGGGGTCGGTTAGAGATGGAACCCAAAACTAAATGACTAAGTCAATTTAAAAGTCCTAATAATAACAACAACAACAATAATAATCATAATAAAATAAAGTCAAATAAGTAGATTACTAATAATAATACTTAGTAAAATAAAAATATAAAAAATGATAATAATAATAATACTAGTAATGGTACTAATAGTAATATTGGTTGAAGACCAACCATACGTCTTAGGCTCCTGTTCCCTAGTACTATAATCTAAAACTTACAAAACTCATAGCTCTTGATTTTGGTATGTGGATCGCTAACTTTCACGCGCTCTTTTCCGTAACCAGCTCTTCGGTTATATTCCAATATTTCAAGTCCCTTTTTACTACTTTCTCCCATGACAGAGCAATACACCAATGTCTCTATAATGTAAAGTTGCTTAAGAGTTTATTCATTAATCACTTTCTTTTTACAAGTTATTATTGTTAACTTGCATATGTGTATACATATAGTTTGTTTATTTCTAGGTGTTTAAACTTAGCTATATTTTTCTCATTCTAAATGTGTGCTACATGGGAGTTGTAAATGCAGTACTTGCTGGGTCACTTAAATTATTTTTATCTATGAACATAGATAATATGAAATCATCAGTTGAGTTAAACTTCCTATATGCGTACCTTGTTATGTTTGATATTTTTTCTTTCTATTCTTTTATTTTTTTTAATTTGCATCTACAAAACTATGCCATGTATGTTTGCTATTTTATTTTTAGTTTACCCGATACCCAACGTGTCGTATAATCAACTACTTTACATGCCTTGTATCTTATATAAAGAATTATCCTGTGATCGGCGTCTCAAAAGAAAGTATACATGCATTATTTTTTCCTATCCCTAATCTTAATTCGGTCATCGTAATTTTGTTTAACGTCTGGAAAAAGCCATGCCATGCAACCATTTGGAAACTATTTTGTATTGTAAATGGCAATATCCTTTGATTTGCATTTCAAAAGAAAACACACCCATACACATATATGTTAGGATTTTAATATATTTTAAGATCGATTAATTATGAAACCATAGATCTGAATATGTGACTCATATTGATTTAATTGAAATGAATTAGGGGAAAGCAAACGGGTTAGCGAAATTCATACCTGAATTCATAGTTGCTGTTGAAAAAGTAAATTTGATTTGGTTTTCCATATTGACACAAACCTTAGGTCTTATATTAGATCTGAATTCATAGTTGCTGCTTTCGTAAACTGATCAAGTGAAAGCGATATATCTAAAAGATGAGAGTTGGATCCGATCTTCCAAATTGACATAAACCTTAGATCTGAATTATTTCCATAGAAGAGATTAGAAGAATAATCAGAGCTTATGTAATTTGAAGACCATAACCCATTATTTACAATGTTGGCATTTTCTAATTTGGCCATTCAAAAAAATAGCATCACTACACATTAATACCATGAAATTATACCTGTAAGCCTTTTAACTTCAATTCATAATTTGATCACTGTAATTAGGTTTTGCACCAAAATAACACGACATATTTATTTTACATATGTGGTCCACATATTGAAATTTTCCAACAATCTTCCCCCGGGCCATATATGTAATAACCTTATAAGTATGTTTAACTTTATGAGCTCCAAAATTTGCTATTTATAACATGAGGTGTTTCTAAAACAACCTCGTCCATTAACTATGCTGGCAAAGGATCAAAGTGCTTTCGTTATCTTTAGTATAACTAAACCAATCAATACCAATCAATGGTTACATATACCAACACAATCAAACGATATAGATCAATTATGGATCTGTAGCATGAAAATTACATTAGATGTGATTTATACATGTCTATTTTCAACGGGTCCTACTTTAGTGAGATCAATACGTTTAGTATTTGAACTACCTAGAGTGCAAACAAAACTTTATTACATTATTTCTGATTTAACAAAAAGAACTTGATATATATATATATATCTGTAACCAAAGTATAAAGCAATGTGTCATATGGCAGTACCAAATATAAACTCCCACTGAACCAAAATATTCTTACATAAAAGTTACACCAATTAAGCAAGATGCTCATGAAAGACCTTGGATGATAATCCTTTTGTAAGCGGATTCGCCATGGTGGAGTTTATCACAATATGCTCTATGAATTACAATCTGTTTTGCACTCTCCCTTTGTTGAAAAATAATATGTTTACTGTTACAATATTACTTTAATGATCTTTCAATTTCTTTATTCAATAATCCATTACTTTATGACAAAATTATACGATTGTTTCCATCGTTGGATGCCTCATAACGGAAAATAGCAAAGAAGACTATAAGTATATGTATGACAGCTTTCCTTATATAGCTTCTTCCAAAAAAACAACAACAATAATATTATTGTTTCTGAAGTGGATCTTTTGTACTCTTAGCATCCAAAATATTTGGATTGTAATGCCTTACGATCTTCAAACAATCTTTCTTGAGCATATAATTCTTTATTTCTTAAAGATATCTCGTAACCATTTTGGTTACTAACAACTGATCCATTTTCAATGTCAGTAAGATATTTGTCAAATAATACGCGCAATATCCATATGTGTATATGCTTTAGCATGCAGTAGACTCCACACCGCAAGTTGTTGGGAAAATTTTCTTCAGATGATCGTCTAAGGAAATAAAAAACCTAACGCAGCGGAAAACAACTGGATCGTGATTGTTATGAGACGAAACAAACAGAAATAAGCACTAGAACAAACAGTCACAGATCAATGTAATGCAGAAAAATAACACCAGTATTTATAGTGGTTCCACTACTGCGAGGCTGTGTACATCCACTTGGGGAGAGGAGATTCTATTAATCATTGAAAGATTAAAGTTACAAGATTGATTCACTTTTGGAGGCTATACATAAGAAGAATTAATAATACAGCCAAAATTCTGTAGAGTTTCAGCTCTCTAGGATGACTGTCATTGTTGTCTAGAAGCTCCACTATTTATAGAGTGAAGAAATGAAGAAGGGCAGCTGCTATACAGCAGCTCTGGGATTTGGTTCGGCATCCATTTGATTCGATCAACTGGTTCGACATTTGCATATGGTTCGAAAAATAGCACACATGGTTTGGTCCGGTATGATTTGAACTGGCATGCTTTAACACCGAACCAAATATTTGGTTGGGCCTTCAGCGTCTGAAATCTGGACTGACACTACTTGGTTCGGGAAATACCGAACGAGATATTTCATTCGGCATCACCAGATCATCGAACGAAGACTTTGGTTCTTCTTCACCGCTCCAAACTAATGCCGCTTCACTTTCAAACCCCGAACAAAGCCTTAGCTTCCCAAATCAGCACCGAAGTAACTTCTTCTCTTCACCGAACCAAATCAGCTCCAAGTTCGGCAAAACCCTTCAAACTTCGTGACATCGCCTCCTTCTCGCCGTCGCTCCTCGTTGGTTAGGGTTTCGCGGCTCCAGATTCCTTCACCCTCCGATGGAATTCGGTAACTACATCCAACAATCTCCATCTTGTTACCATATTTCATCAAGGCATTCAACTCTATTTACATTTTCATGCTCCAAGCAATGGATACATACCCATGAGCTTCGGCAATGCCATCATCTATTACACTTTGTCAACGAACTCCGGCAAGGCCATCGATCGTCAAGAAAGTATTCGAAATGTCCAGTTCGTGTAGAACCTACCAATCTCCACCATGAAAATAAACGTCTCCATGAACCATCTCAACCCCCCATGCCACCTAGCACTTAATTCAGCGAATCAAGTTCAAGCAATGCTCGAGCTTAGCAACAAGCAGCGACTTGGTAAACATGTCTGCTGCATTCTCCTTTGTGTAAACCTTCTGAAGACGAACTAGTTTCTCTTCACTCATCGAGACAAGAAACGACTCTCTCGCCTCAATATGCTTCGTTCTCGAGCTAAATGCAAGATTTTTCAGTTAAGTGGATTGCACTCTGTCTGTCACAATACACATCCACACTTTCATATACGAAGCCCAAATCACACAACAATTGTCTTAAATAAAACGCCTTCTTAGCTGCTTCAACCGCATCTATGAGCTCTGCCTCTATAGTGGACAAAGGCACAATCGTCTGCAACCTCGCTCTCAACTGATCGTTGTCCCACCAATGGTGAACATATATCCGAAGGTTGACTTCCTTTAATCTCTATCACCGGCCTAGTCGGAATCACAAAATCCAGCCAAGCTGAAATCTCTTCCTCTGCCGTCAAAGACAAGTCCATGGTTTGGAGTTCCTCTAAGATATCTGAAGGTATACTTCACTACTTTCCAATGCTTCTTTTTTGAATTTGCCATGAATCTACTCACCAATTCAACCCGTGCAATGTCAGATCTAGTGCAGACCATGACATACATCAAGCTGCCAACTGCACTTGCATATGTGACCTTCATCATATAAGCCTTGTCCTTTTCCAAGATCGGAGAGCCTTTACTAGAAAGCTGTATGTGTAAAGATATGTGTGTGCTGATTGTCTTTGCCCCTTCCATATTAAACCGAGCAAATACCTTTCGAATGTACTCCTTTTGAGTGAGGCTCAAAAGTTTTAGCTTTCTATCCCTTTGGATTTACATACCCAAATTTTTCTTTGCTTCTTCAAGGTCCTTCATTTCGAATTCCGTTTTTAGCTTTAGCTTCAAAATATCGATTTCGGCCTTATCCTTGGAAGAAATCAACATATCATCCACATACAAGAGTATGTACATCCATCTACCATCCTTTAAATGCTTGAAGTACACACAAGTGTCTTTCATGCTACGATGGAATCCAAGTGAAAGTATAAAAGAGTCAAACCTCTTGTACCATTGTCTAGGCGACTGCTTAAATTCATACAATGACTTCTTCAATTTGCAAACCTGATTTTCTCTTCCATTTACAACAAAATCTTCTGGCTGCTTCATGTAGATGGTTTCATCCAAATTTTTTTGCAAGAAAACAGTTTTCACGTTCAATTGCTCCATCTTCAAGTCGTGAGCTGCGACGATAGCGAGCAAAATTCGGATGGACGTATGCCTCACTACTGGAGATTAATGTGTGGTCTATTCGAAGAGTGTTCGAACATATTACAATTCTTTTAAATTACAATGTGTGGTCTATTCGAAATAGCAACTTTTGCCTAATTTCAACGGAGACTTTTGAACATGGTTCACAATTTCTTTGCTTACCGGCTAGATGTTCTTTTGATCTTGTGATTCCTCCGCTCATCTCTTTATTGCAATATTTGCATTTAGAACTCTTTCCGCCTTTAATTTTGATGTCATGCTCCCAAAATTGATCGTCTTTCCTTTTGAAACTTGTTTCAACTATCATTTGTGGATTATTTGAAGCATTGGATGATGTATCAATTCTAGAAATGATTCAAATGAAACAATAACACATGAACATAATTTAAAAAAACATGATATCAATTTATTTAACATTTACTGAATCACTGCAACTAATCTCCACTATTCTAACTGTTCAAATATATCGCTAATCAGATACTGATTTGCAAATAAAAACAGGTAAATTACAATTCTTTTAAATTACAATGTGTGGTCTATTCGAAGAGTGTTTGAACATAAATCTTGTCCTACCAGTGTCCATCTAAATTGCTTATTAGACATGACTTGAGAACATCCGCTTCTTGTTTGATTTGGGGTACATACTAAAAAAATACACATATTGGAACTGGTAGTATGATAAACATAAATATATTGGAAAAAAAATCTTAGAAGAAAAGAAGATGTGCTTTTTTATCTGTATATTAATGAGTATGTATTTATGTATGTTAGAAAATTTACAATCCCTTACTAAAAGGTGTTGATCTTAAAAGGGGAAAGAAGAAAGGAAAAAGAAAAGAAAATGTTGATCCTCTTATCCACTGTTTTAAATCTTGGATATCTCGGTCGAGATCTCGATTGAAGACATGAGCGAAACAAAACATAAGATATCGGTTGATATCTCGTTTAGAATATGTCGATCGAAATTTACAAATATCGGCTGATATTTGTAGCGAAACGATATTCCAAGATCTCGCCGATATATTGTTTAAAAAAAAGATATATGCCCATCTCAGCCCAAATTCAAAAAACAAACAGTCATTTTCTTCATTATCCGATTATACTTTTTAAAAATCATGTTGCTCATCAAAAATATCGAACTCCCTCTTCTCCAGAGAAAAAATCGAACTCCCTCGGCTTAAAAAAATCGAACACCTTTTCCAACTTTTAACTCCTCGCGATTTCTTCCAATTTCCTACCGCTCGATCGCTTTTGACAATCTGCAGCTTCGTCTTCGATCAATCTCTACTTTTTATAGGTATGTGAATTAGTTTTTTTTCTATTTTAATGAAATTGAAAAATTGAATTTACTGTATAATTTAGAGTAGATTTACAAATATATTTAATTTGCAAGTATAATTTCATGGTTAAGACTACTTTCTTTGCTTAAACATTTATTCTGTAAATATTGGTGGCGCTGTGAATGCGTTGCAGCAGGAAGTAATGCAAGCATGAAGGGTAGAATTTCCTTGTTTATATGGTAGAAAGTAATGCAAGCATGATGAGTAGCGTTTTCCGCTTTTATGTTGGTATTCACGTAACAATGGTTCATGCCAGTTTAGAATTTTAATTATGTAAGCGGTGTTCATTCAATATTTTTGTAATATTTAATTAGATATGTACGTGTTCTTTACTTGTTTTAAACTTTTAGTGTTATGTAAACTTCATGGATATGGTTCTTTAATACTGTTTATCATATTTTAGTATTGTATGAATTGATTTGAAATGTATGTGGATCTCTTATTTAAAAGAATTGTAATTTAACTTTTTTTATTTGCAAATCAGTATGTGATTAGCGATATATTTGAACAGTTAGAATAGTGATATTAGTTGCAGTAATTCAGTAAATGTTAAATAAATTGATATCATGCTTTTTTTGTTATAAATTATGTTCATGTGTTATTGTTTCATTTGAATCGTTTCTAGAATTGATACATCATCCAATGCTTCAAATTATCCACCACTGATAGTTGAAACAAGTTTCAAAAGCGAAGGCGATCAATTTTGGGAGCATGGCATCAAAATTGAAGGCGGAAAGAGTTCTAAATGCAAATATTGCAATAAAGAGATGAGCGGAGGAATCACAAGATTAAAAGAATATCTAGCCGGTAAGCAAAGAAATTGTGAACCATGTTCAAAAGTCTCCGTTGAAATTAGGCAAAAAACAATAGAATTATTAACAGTGTCCAAATCCAAAAAAGAAGCCAAGGAATTAGAAGATGAATTAGATATGATGTCACATGAAGATCCTTCATTATCTTCGGAATTTGATTCGGAGTTCGATGAAGAATAACCTATAAAATATATTAATGACTCTTTTTTTCTACCGTATACTTGGTTTAGATTTAGAAATATAAATGGTCAATACTTTGCTTTATTTTGATTTGACCATCATGCACTTTTTTGCATGTTTTGTATAAGAATATATAACTTACTAACAAATTATGTTTAAGGTTTTGTTCTTTTGCATGTCTTTTATGTACATATTACATATGTACATACATGTTTTTCTCCTCTATGCTATTTTTATATTTCTCTTGTCTTGTTATATATATGTGACATTATATGTTAACTTATGCTCACGACCCATACTTTCTTTGTATTGTGTAGATCCAACTATCCAAGATAGAAATGACATAGATGTTCTTTTGAGCAATCGATGACAATGGTATATGGTGTGATTTTACCAATCAAGTAAGCTTAAATTTTCATTTATTTTAGTATATGTAAATATTATTGCATAGTCAAATTAATTTTAAACATGAAACATTGAAATATACGTCAATATTGTCTCGATATGAACTTTAAGGTCGAACTTTAAGGTCTGATATGTAAGTTCAATATTGACATCTGAGATGCACTCGTTTTGTCCGAGATTCCCAAAAGCATGTCGATTTGCCGGACGCACGACCGAGTGCACGGTGACGGGGGACAGCGGACATATTTGTCGACCCGACATTCGGCCCGACTCGAAGCATGCTTCTGTCATTTGTACACTCGATTTGTATCCTCATTCCATACCCAGCTTCAAAATTATCGAATGTCCGAGCCTCAGCAAGTTTCGAGTTTCCTCGGAGCAATATCGTTCAGGACGAGCTTCGGGTACGTAGCAGCATGACCCGAAGCACGCTGACAGTTTTTTCGTGCTCGACTCGAAGCAGGGACTTCCTCGAGCTTGTTTCGGGAAAGTTGCCGAATGACTCGAACCGCGCGTCGAGTTTTCCATCGCGCGACTCGAAGCAGCAGCATCCAAGTGCACGCTTTGGGTATTTACCACTCTGACCCGAAGCGCTCACCGAGTTTCCACATGAACTGTAAATGTATAACAACTAACATAATGCATGCATATGCAATAACAAATGGGCCACATGGCATAACAAATGACTTGTAGTTAGTGGTAGATATTGGGTATTTTGGAAGTCAACTAAGTTTTTTTTTATTAAATTGTGACTTGTACGGAAATGTTAGAATATCTTTTTTGAAATAGTAGTAGACTATTGAGTTTCGTTTTTGTTAATGTATTCATAATCATCATTGTTTTTGTCTTTTCTCAAATGATTAAAGTTGGTCGCATGAATTCTTATTTTCTACGATTTTCTATCGATCATATATTCAGATGAATTAATTTTTTGATCATTTTTAATGTCTTCTTCCTATGCTAATCTAACTTTCCTTTTATAAAATATATTATCACATTATTTTCTTTGGATGTACACATAACGATAAGCCTATTTTTTATTTATATATTAACAGGTTTCTCCCATGTAATGCAGATGCATAAAAGTAGTGTGCTATTATTGACATCCAAAAAAAAAGCTTGTGGCGCTCGAAAATAAAAGTCACCATACAAAGTTTGTTTCCTCGCTTTTTAATACTAACTATTATTTTATTTTAAGTGAACAAACACCTAAATATTTCGAAACACAAAATTTCTTATCCTCTAAATTAAATCCAACTCTTTTCAAAGCACAATAAAATCCATAACATATACAAAATCAAATAACGTAATTTTTTTTTCAAATGTACGTAGGATGATGAAATATTAAATAAAAACTTAATCGGTTAAATAATGAATTCTCAAATCAAATTGCATGCATTTTGAAGCATTTTATCGATCGTTTTCCTTTTATATTTTCACAGTCAAACATTTTTACGTCAAGTGCATTTTTAGTTTTATTGTAACTGGTATTCTTCATCTGACAAAAAATATGAAAGAACTGCAAGTGAAACTGACATAAACGTCGTATGGTAAAACATTATAATTCAATAGCTTACATTGAAATTTTCAATTACAACATTATCGAACTTTATATCCTCCAAATTCGTGTTAGCCACGTTATCATTAAACTCATCCTAAAATAACGATAAAAAAATGTAAACAAATTTAAGATTGATATGTAGAAGGAAAAATAGACTTTAAGAAATAAAAGTAAACTAAACTCTTTGTGTTCATCAAAATTAGGATTATTCACAAAATCTTCACTTGATTTTATCTATGAGACCAGAAAAGATTTTTTCGGGCTTTAGGCTGTGATTTTTTATTTTTTCTAATGATGTTTTGAGATGGTTACGTGAGTTTTTCTGAGGAAGATGAAGATGACGAGAAAGTATATTTTGATGGCTATAAGCATATGAAAAAAATGATAGGTAATTAAATTGTAATGGTAGTCAAAACATCTTCCTGCGTGCCAAGTATATCACAACAAATATATTCGAGAATATATTAGAGGATAAAATTGAATTTAAATTATCAAATTCTCATTGTATATAGTTTTTAATAAAAGAATTATTACACAATAAAATAGTCATGACACAAATATCAAACGCTCTTATTGACAATCTACACAAGAGGTCATTTCGGTGACATATCATTTGAAATGTTTGATAATCATGATTGATTTAAGGAGGCCAAACAAATAGATATAATTTTGTTTAGCAGTGTAAAGCATACAAAACAGGAGTGAACTATTGTATCTATCTTGATTCCCTTGCATGGTAAGAATGCCAAAATAAATCAAATTATTAGCATTGGTTAGGGGTTTTTGTTAATTTTTGATTTTATTATCAGCTAACGTTGTCATGGCTTTGAAGAGGTTGCTGATCATGGGATGTGATTCATTTGTAATCAGAGGAAGTGGGGTAATATATTCGCGATTTATTTTTTATGAGAAATAAGATGGGTGGGAATAGAGTAGAAGGAAACATGGAGCATGCAAGGAGCAGTTGAAGACGGCATGAGTATGATTTGATAATGACTTTAATTATGTGATTTGATGTCTATTTTGAACCGTCTGATGAAAAATCGCGTGCATAACTGTTAGTTCAGGTTTGTTATGAAACATGATCAACTATATATTCGTAGCACATGCTTAACTCAATTCAATTCAGTTTAAAATTAGTTGCCTGTTATTGTTCTTGGAAAATTCTTAACAATCTATCAAGTTGCGTAGAAATTTGAATTCGATTAGCATGCTTAAAATACAAAATCACTTCTCGTAATAAGATTTGAATAAAGAACAATGATCTAACTGTACATGAATAGAAGGTTAAACTATAAAGAGTCAAAGCTTATAAAAGCAAGACGCATGACAGTAATAAGTATAATTTAATCACAATCAAAGAACTGATAGTATTTAATCAATATCGTATTCTACAAATTGAAACTGTTTGCAACTTGTATACTTAGTAACTGTTTTGTGTAAGTGAAATTTGAAATTTGAATTTGGGTATAATTCTAGAAATTAATATCACATCCATTGCAGCTAATTGCATCTCATTCTTACAGTTGTAAAACTGATAATCAGCTTAAAAACAAATAGCATAAAGCTTTGAAGAAAAACAATTTGAGTAAATATATACCAAGGAGAATTGAAGACCGGGGATGAACAACAGACGATGTTGCAGTCTTGATCTCGATTGTCAGTCGTTTCGCTTGATCCAAATTAGAGTTTGAGAAATACAGTGAAACAATTGGGAAAAGGAGGCTAAAGGCTTTTGGTGGAGGGCGGAAAAATGTGGAAATGAGGGAGAAAAGGAAAATATTTAATATGATGTGTGGAAATGAAAGATGGGTAATGAATTAGATCGGTATCTATGCATAAATTGAAGCCGCTTGATATCCATGCTGAGAATAAATCTTAGCCTCTCTTTGGCTTCTATAACTTACCAATGCTTTTTGTTATATATATAGTGTCAAATTGTTGATTCTTTCATTCCAGTTAAGATGCTGAAGCAGCTCGCGCATGTCAACATGGAGGAAGAAGTGCATGCCAAATTACAATAAAAGCTATTAGACTTTCTTAAGTATAAGTGCATGCCAAATTACAACAAAAAGCTATTAGAGTCCAACATATTATCATCGGGTGTTGAACTGAAGTACGACGTTCCTGATCTTTGCTAGTATACAAGTATTATTTTACTGAAGTGTGCCATTCTTCCTTTCTTGGTATGATGCTGTGGACGAAGCAGGCTAGTAATTTTAAGTTTGATCAAACAGCTTAAGGCCATGCTAACTTCTTTTCCTGCAGCTAGTGTTCCATGTTTAAAACATCTTTCTTGCTAATTTCCAGTGTATGCATAATTGTATGAGCTTTTCTTATTTGTTGCTGACAGTGCCCTTTTGATTATCTTGTTTGGTTCTTTTTGGTGGTTCCAGCATATCCATTATTGTATGAGCTTTCATTATGTAGCATATATATACAGTGATTCATATTTAAGTGGGTGAGTATGCATAGACGCATTGACCATGTCTTTTATATTACCATGTTTAGGTTCAGCGAATTGATCGGAGAGCAAGTAAACCTAAGAATTACATATTCAGGCAAGCGAACCGTGAACTTACTGCTCATACAGTGCTTTTGTATCCTTTTTCTTTAACTTGGACCTTGTAGTGGTGTTTGATATCAATGATTTCACCTAAGAATTACAAGATAAAATGTTTAGAGATGAGTTGAAAATATATTTTCAAGCTCGATAGTGCTTTGATAGAAAAATATAAATCAAAATAGAACTTTTTGCGCCATAACAATATGATATCTCTTCGAAACAATATGAATAACATGCTCATTTTTCATGAAAAAATGATTAGATTATTTTGAGTTCAACATCTTATCATTGTGTTTAACTGAAACTAACGAAAATTTTGAAAATCTGAAATGGATATTTTTTTGCCAGAAGTATGCAACTATACGGTCGTCTTCTACGGGTGTATGGTTGTACTGGTGTATTTTATTAGGCCGCACACACTTCATATTCAATATATACCTACCAAGCATGCCACATTTAAGTATTACACTATGTTTATAATGTCACTTCTTTTTCATAGTTATTAAGATGTCTTATGTTTTTTAACTTACGTAATTATTATTTGCTAAAATGAAGGCTACACAGTTCTCTCAAATGGTCTTGGTAACTGAATATTTGTAACGGTTTTATAAAATTTTTAATTACTCGTTGTTGAGCATATCATTAAGCAATCTAAGTTTAATTGTATGGTTTGTTCTTTACCATATATTGTCCTACCACCATATGCGCCATCTTTCTCTCCAATGTTTTGATTGGAATGGAAAATCTAAATAAAAACGTAGAGTTCATTTTGTTGTGTGTATCGAAATGGGACCATAATATTAGCTAATTTTAATAAACATTGGCGTTCGACGCTTTCGATGCTGACACAACATTTTGATCCGTTCTTCTTAATAAGGTAAAGTGGTGGACCATGACAATAATGCTTCAGAAGCATCTTGCTATTCACGTTGCTTGCTTCTCACGCAACGTGAACTTCAACTGGTCATATAAAAATTCAAATGGTATTTAATCTAGTACATATATCCACTTTTTGTTGGAATTATTTGTCATAGGAAGGTTTGGAAATAATTTAAAAGATGCGAGTAAAGTGATCTCATAATATACATTAGCAACTCCCTGAACTCTAAAAATGGAGCCACCTTTACTTTGCATTTTACCTAGTTTCACAATTGGTTCTGAATGTTTATTTGACAGGCGTTGTACACAAGGTGCCTATGATTTTATCATATGTAATACTCAAGAATCTATTTAATAGAGCTTGAGAGTTGGCCACCTATAAAATAAGCGTTCAAATTTCAGGCGCTTATTAATAGACACCTCAAGTTTGGTCGTGCATATTAATAGATGTTTGACTATGGTAAAATTGCCCTCTCTATTTTAATCATTAATATTCAGAAACTGAATTTTAGGGTTTAAACGTGTTGGTTAAAAGTTGGGCAAATCTCAGAATTACGACTAGGAGTTGATATTAATAAAGGTTACTTGCTAATACGTACCATTGTTAAATGAAAAAATGAGGGAATACGAACAATGAGCAAAGTAGAAGACATATGGTTTATAGTAGTTCGATCAACAATGATCAACATCCAACATGGTATTAATTTCTATTTCTTTGAGTTTTTTGTTATCATTACTTGTTTACAAGAGATAATTGAAGGAGCATAGGCAGCCGTTAGCGGCTAAATTGGATAAATTTTTTTAAAAAAAATCTTGTTTAGATCTTTATTAGGCCTACGAAGTCTAAATTGTAGGATCGATTTCACCCTAGAGGGGGGGGGGGGTGAATAGGGTGATAGTGAAAATTATAAAAATTAATCGCAGAAGCTTATAAATTAATTTCAATTCAGATCACAGAATAGCAGCACAGATATCGCAGAATATAAATAACAGAATAAAACAGAACAACACAGAATTTACCCAGCTTCGGCAAAACCCTGCCTACGTGCTGCCCCCAAGGTTTCTACTAGAAATTAGATAGTCCCTCGCTTACACACGTAAACTCGCTATACACCACTATTGACTAATCTAACTCTACGCTCAAAACCTTGACCACAACTCAACTACCGAGTTGCAAATTCCCAAACTACACACCGTAGTTTGCACCCTAGTCACACGACTAGAAAATAAAAACGGTTTAAAAAGAAATACAAACTAAAAACAATTTAAAGTAAAATAACCCTATCTACAAATTTAAAACCCTTAATAATAAAACAATAAAAGTAAATAGGCCGGCCCCTTTTATTATTCAACCCGTCTCCTTTCTTTTCTATTCCTTCGTTGTAATGGCGGCCGTTCCTCTTTTAGGGCTTTGTTCTTTTTGCTTGGCTCTGAGATTTAGGGCTACTTCGAAGCTCCGATTCTAAGTTGATCGAATCAGTGGTTAATTGCCTGTAGCCTTGTTCGATCGAATCGCTGTTGCTCACTTCGGTTGCTTCGAACTTGTTCGAGTTCGAGATGGCTTCTGTAAGTGATTTTTTGCTCTTTTAATTCTCTGATTGAATGCTTGAACTCGATGATCATTTTGCCGATGATGATTAGGGTTTTATACGCGTTCGATTTCCTTAATTTGCGTACGTCTGATATTTTCAAAATTGTTGATTTGGCCGTTCGATATTGTATGGATGTTGATGATTTCCTCTGACTAGTTCATAATCGTATATTTGTTACTTGGTATTCATGGCATTGAATTGTGACTTGGTCATTATACTTGATATCACGGTTTTGATTTAGTTCGTGAATTTTTAATATGTTGACTTGTTCAACATTGCTTGGCCACGGCTTTGATTTTGGTCTTGTTCAACTGGACTTCGGCTTGTTGTTTTTTTTTTTTTTCTTTTACTGTAACAGATGCTACACTTGTTGGTTCAATTCCAGTATGTTGACTGTGACTTGTTTAACTAGACTTCGACTTGAATTTATTTCGAGTTTGACTTGTTCTGCACTTGCATACTCACTATATATGCTGTTGCTTCTGGTTGCACTTTGATGTTGCATACTGAACTGTTGCTCCAATTTGAACCTGTAGTATTGGCCATTGCTTGGTCTCTGTTCATTGTCTCATTCACTGTTGCCTAAGTCCGCACATGTTTGGATTGCATATATGTACTGTCTGCACTTGCATACTTACATTGTTGAGTTGAGTTGATAAGATGCTGCACTTGATCATTTAGTTCAAGTGTAATTTGCATTCACTTTTTGTAGTTGTTGCTGTGCCTCTCTTGTGTCACCTATGTTGCAACTGCACTGTTGCCTTGTTGATTCCACTGTTTCATGCATGTACTTGCTGTCGTAGATTTTTGCAGTTTGTATCACTTGATATTCATTTGTATCTATATTGTCAATATCAATATCTGCTTCATTCTTTGCATTTGAACTCATGATGGCATCACATGCTGCTGTGTTGTAGCCGTGGTCTTTGCATTGCATTCATGTTGATTTCTGAACTTTCACTTGAGTTGAATCCAGTTTCAAAAACTCGGGTTTGACCTTGTGCTGAGAATTGTGACTTTTATATTATTGCACGTGAGTTGAACCCGGCTTTACATTTGGGTTTGACCTGTGCTCACCTGTCCCTGTAAATCAATCAAGTGTATATATCGGTGTGCACGGCCTTGTGGCATATACAGTAATATACTGTGTATGTCACAAGTTGTTCGTGTATGATGAATTCAAATTTAAATTATGACGAACAACCCAAATAACTGAGGCAAATTATATTTTCAAAATCCATCTTTTAATTTATATTGCAAAAATATTTTCTTTTCAATTTTACTGCGTTAGTGATTATTTTTGCAGATTGCTCAGATGCTGGATTCAAACTGGAATGCAGTTGTAGATAAAAATACGAGTGTGAGTGATATGTAGTGAGGTGAATATGTAAAATAGTGTTGTAATTAGAAATTGTATCAAAATTGTATAGTGAATAGTGAGAGTTTGAATTTGTACTATTTAAAAATTGTAATAAATATTTGTGTGAATAAAATATACTTTTGAATTCAAAAATTGTGTTATTTATTTTATTCAGCAAATATTTATTTAATCTGTGAAAATAAATAGTATATTAACAAATACATTTAAACGAATGTATATATGTTTATTATCATCAAACAAAATCATATAAGCGCATATTCAACAATCTCCCCCTTTTGATGATAACAAACATATATTTAAGATTTTGAATATATTAAATGTATTTGATAATTTCAATTGCTCCCCCTATTTGAATGCTTCCTTTCTATATGATACTCCCCCTACATATATGACTCCCCCTACATATATGCATACAAATACAAATAAGAATGAGCCTAGATGCAAATGGAAAATTGTTTGACCTTTGATTGATTCTATTTGTCAAAATCTTAACTTTTCTCTCCCCCTTTTGTTATCAGCAAAAGAATAATAGAAATAGAGAAAAATAGAGATAAAGTAATCGATATTAATCCAACATTAAAACCCAATTGAATATAAATATTAAATTTCAATAGAAAATCAAACAGAAATCATAAAAATATTGTTAGGCGCATATTCCACTTTTAGAATGATGGAAGTGATGTCATCATATAAAACCATACAGTTGTGTCTATTTGTGGTATATTTATATCAGGAATTTGAATATCTACTAATCATGCATAACCGTTAGGACTTTTAAATGAGATTAGTAGTATTCCAATTTTATTTTAAAAAAAATGAATTCAAGTATCTTCTAACCACGCATAACCGTGAGGACTTTTAAATGGGATTAGAATCAACTTGTTTATTTAAAGAAAAAAAATCAACTTTTGATATGCGTTCCATACATGCATAACCGTGAGGACTTTTAAATGAGCATGGAAGCACATAACAAATTCCAAGTAATTCACTCATGCATAACCGTGAGGACTTTTAAATGAGAGTGAATACTTTGGTATTTATTTATTTATTTATTTATTTTTTTTTTTTTTTAAATGTGAAAATGAAAAACGAATGATTCCTGTTTAAAGTACCACATATCGACAAACTATATAGAATTTTGATGAATGATGGTTGATAGAAATATGATAGGTATAGAGATGGTCATGGAATTTTTACCAACAAAATTTTTTATAACTCTTGTTTACATTTCTAAAGAAATTTTCTAATTATACTTTCTCGAGTTATAATATATAATCAATATCAACACTCATCACTTTTTTTCAATCACTATTTTTCTTTTCAATAATTTGTAGGGAGAAAAAAAATGTTAAATATTCAGCAAATTTCTAAAACACCTAGACTGAGTCGTAGTTTGCAAAAACTATTTTCTGGTAGGGGTTTTGTAAAAATATCTGCCAATTGTGAATCAGTTGAAATAAAATTTATGCAGATATTTTCTTTGGATATATGATCTCTAATAAAATGATGTCTAACATCTATATGTTTTGTTCGTGAGTGATGTACAGGGTTATTTGTGAGATCAATTGCGCTTTTGCTATCACACATTAGTGGTACACGTTTATAACTTAGACCATAGTCGTGCAAAGTTTGTATCATCCATAGGATTTGAGCAGAGCAACCACTCAAAGCAATATACTCTGCCTCTGTTGTAGATAATGCAATACAATTCTGTTTTCTACTTGACCATGCAACTAATGAATGTCCTAACATAAAACATGCTCCACTAGTACTTTTTCTATCAACTAAATTTCCAGCATAATCAGCATCTGAAAAACCTTTTAATTCAAAATTATCGTTTGTTGGATACCAAAGACCAAACCGTGGGGTGTACAACAAATATCTTATGATTCTTTTAACTGCTTTTAAGTGAGATTCTTTTGGATTAGATTGAAACCGTGCACACAAGCATACAGAAAACATAATATCTGGCCTAGAAGCAGTAAGATAAAGAAGTGATCCAATCATACCTCTGTATTGCTTTTGATCAACTGCCTTACCTTTTTCATCACTGTCAAGTTTAGTTGTTGTGCTCATTGGGGTTCTAGCTGGTTTAGCATCTTTTAACCCAAATTTGTTGATGAGTTCCTTAATATATTTTGTTTGAGAAATGAATGTACCTTTATCGCTTTGTTTGACTTGAAATCCTAAAAAGAATTTCAATTCTCCCACCAGACTCATTTCGAATTTTTCCTGCATAACTTTTTCAAATTTCTCATACAACAGATTGTTAGTAGCACCATAAATAATATCATCAACATATATTTGAACAATTAAAATATCATCATTTTCATGCAACAGAAATAGTGTGGTATCTACACATCCCTTTTTGAACCCATTTTCAAGGAGATAAGAAGTAAGACATTCATACCAAGCTCTGGGAGCTTGTTTTAAACCATATAATGCCTTCTTTAGTTTGTATACATGGTTTGGATGTTCATGACTTTCAAAACCTTCTGGTTGTTCAACAAATACATCTTCTTTTAAAACTCCGTTAAGAAAAGCACTCTTAATATCCATTTGTCTTAGTTTAAATCCTTTGTAGCAAGCAAAAGCTAACAATATTCTAATTGATTCTAGTCTAGCTACAGGAGCAAAGGTTTCATCAAAGTCAACTCCTTCAATTTGATTGTATCCTTTAGCAACTAGTCTAGCTTTATTTCTAATCACATTTCCAGATTCATCATATTTATTTTTGAAAATCCATTTTGTTCCTACGACTGGATAGTCCTTAGGTCTAGGTTCTAAACTCCAAACATCATTTCTCTCAAATTGATTTAGCTCTTCTTGCATAGCTATAAACCAATTTTCGTCATTAAGAGCTGTATCTATGTCTTTGGGTTCTATTTCTGAGATAAATCCACTATATAAACATAGATCACACAAATTTCTAAAGGAGGAACGAGTTTGTATACCTGCTATAGGGTTTCCAATTACCAATTCTGGTGGATGGTCTGTTTTGTATTTCAGTTTTTCTGGATCCAGATTTCTTCTGACTTCTTGAGTTGTGGTAGTTTCTCTAGCATTAGCAGTTTCTTTTGGTTTTTCAAATTCATCTTTTTCTTTCTCCTCTTCCACGTTACTTTTGGATGTATCCTGTTCGTCAATGCCTTCATCAAATTTCACATTGATTGACTCTACGATTGTTTTAGTCTTTTTGTTGTAGACTCTATAAGCTTTGCTTCTCGAACAGTAACCCATGAAGATGCCATCATCAGCCTTTGCTTCAAATTTTCCTAACTGATCACCTGTATTAAGAATATAGCAAGGACATCCAAACACTTTGAAGTAAGCGATGTTTGGTTTTTTGTTGAACCATAACTCATAGGGGGTTTTGTTAAGAATCGGTCTGATGATAACTCTATTCATTACATAACATGCTGTATTTACAGCTTCTGCCCAGAGATGCAGAGGTAGTTCATATTCATTTAACATAGACCTAGCCAATTCTTGTAAAGTACGATTCTTTCTCTCAACTACCCCATTTTGTTGTGGGGTACGTGGTGCAGAGAACTCATGTTTGATTCCGTTTTCATCACAGAAAGTTTCAAATTCATAATTTTCAAATTCCCCACCATGATCACTTCTTAACGAAACAATAGAGACTTCTTTTTCATTTTGCACGAATTTTGCGAATCTTGTGAAGTATGAAAAAGTTTCTGATTTTTTAGCTAAGAAGTATACCCATGTATATCTTGAGTAATCATCAACTAACACAAAGCAATATTTCTTGCCTCCTAAGCTAGCAATGTCATTAGGTCCAAATAGATCCATATGAATTAGTTCAAGAACTCTAGAAGTGCTTACATTGTTTTTGGCATGAAACGATGATTTTCTAAGTTTTCCCAAAGTACATGCTTTACAGATGTTTTCAGTTTCAAACTCATGTGATGGCAACCCTCTTACCAAACTTTTCCTTTTTAATTTGTTTAATAAGTTCATACTAGCATGCCCTAAACGTCTATGCCATAAATTCACTTCTATATCCTTAGCTATCAAGCATTTAGAGAGGATGAGATCATCAAAAGATAGAGAATATATATTACCTTTCCTTTTTCCTGAAAATAAGATTTCTTTTGATGATTTGTCAACAATTTTGCACATGTCAGAATCAAAGATAACATTCATACCTTTATCACATAGCTGGCTGATTGATATCAAATTGTGGTGCAGATTTTCAACATATAAAACGTCATTTAAGGTAAATGTATTGTTACCAACTTTACCTTTACCGACAATTTTACACTTGTCATTGTTCCCCATTGTGACTCTGCCACCTTTGTATTTTTCTAGGCTAAGGAACTTCGATTTATCGCCTGTCATGTGCCTGGAACAGCCAGAATCCAAGTACCATTGCTGTTGTTCCTTAGCCTGCAGCATACCTACATGAAAAGAGAGTTTAGTGACCTATTTGTTTTTATAGGTCCATGGTTGTTAGTGGCAGAAAATTTTGAAAAATGATTTTGTGTAGACCCAAAACTATTTATAATTGTTCCCTTTGGCACCCAAATTTGTTTAACTTTGAGAGATTTTATATTTGTGCCTTTTGAAACCCAAATCGGTATAGTTTTCACATGTTTGGGTCTATACCAACAATTATTGTGACCGTGTCCAAATTTTCTACAAATTGTGCACATAGAATTAACTTGATTAATCTTGTTTTCAACAATTTTCGAATTATTATATCCAAGTCCTTGTCTAACCGTATTAACAGTTTGCTTTCCTAATAGCATATTCAACGATTTTTCACTTTTTGAAAATTTATCTAAAGTCGTTGACAATTGTTGGACTTGTGATTTGAGAGATTCATTTTCGTTTATCAACTGTGTGCACTTGTTAATAGAATTCTCTCTCCTAGTATTTTCATTTTCTTTTAAAATCAGAATTTCATTTTCAAGTGATTTTATATTGATTTCCGATTTTTTAATTTCTTCTTCAAATGTTGGACACTTATCACACTTAGGGATCCTACGTTGATAGTTCTTAACTAATTGATCAAGTTGTTCATTGCATTCTATCAAAGTATTCTTTTGAGATTCAAGTTTGGCGTATTTTTCCCTAAGTCGTTCATAACAGCCATTTATTTCATGGAAATAAATAAGTAATTCAGAATGAGTGAGTTTTGATACCTCGCTTGGCTCGTCATCATCACTGTCTGTAACTTCACCATGAAGGCACATGTTTGCTTTTTCACTCTCACTCTCGGTGTTATCACTTTCATCTTCGTCAGTTTCATCCCAAGTAGCCGCAAAGCTTTTCTTCTTTAGTTTCTTTCCTTGATTTGATCGTTTTTGAGGACATTGTGGCTTGATATGACCGGGTTTGTTGCATTTGTAACAGATGATTTTCTGTTCTTCTGGGTTGTCTAGTGCTTTGCCTATTCTGCTTTTCAATTCATGATTTCGAGCTGGATTTCCGTATTTGCGATTCCACCTTTTGAATTTCTTTATTAGTAGCGCCAGCTCTGCTTCTCCATCATCATCATCATCGTTATCATCATCACTTTCGGTTGTTCCTTTGAGCGCTATTGATTTCTTTCGAGTATCTCCTCCTTCACGCTCTTCCTTGAATTTCATTTCTAGCTCATAAGTGGTGAGATTTCCAATGAGTTCTTCGACTTTGAGTTTTTTTAAATCTTTCGATTCTTGAATGGCAGTTACTTTTGCTTCAAAGCTTCGTGGAAGAACTCTGAGAATTTTTCGGACTATTTCCAATTCGGTGTATGTTTTTCCGAGAGCTTTTGATTTGTATACGATATTGGAAAGTCGACCGTACATCTCTTTGACATTTTCTTCCTTTGCCATTGTAAAGTTCTCGTATTCGCTGCTTAGCATGGCAAGGCGAGATTCTTTTACTTGAGATGTTCCTTCGTGAGTCACTTCTAGTATGTGCCATATTTCCTGCGCAGTTAGACAATGTGAGACACGATTAAATTCAAATTGATCTAATGAACAGATAATAGAATTCATAGCTTTGGCATTAGTATTCTGTAATTTATTTTCTAATTCTGTCCATTGTTCCTTTGGTTTCTCTATTTCCTGATTATCTACAGTTATAGTTGGTATCCTATAACCTGTTTCAACAATATCCCAAGCGTCAATGGTTCTCAGAAAAATTTTCATCCTATTTTTCCAAAAAGAATATTCACCATTGAACATTGGTGGTCTAACTATCGACTGACCCTCTGCAAAAGCGTTATTAAAAGAAGCCATTTTAAAAATTCAAATTTTTAAACAAAAATTAGTTTTTGAAAAAATCAAATTTTTAAAAACAAAAACTGATTTTTGAAAAATCGAATTTTTTCAAAATAAATTGACTTCTAATCCTAGCTCTGATACCACTTGTAGGATCGATTTCACCCTAGAGGGGGGGTGAATAGGGTGATAGTGAAAATTATAAAAATTAATCGCAGAAGCTTATAAATTAATTTCAATTCAGATCACAGAATAGCAGCACAGATATCGCAGAATATAAATAACAGAATAAAACAGAACAACACAGAATTTACCCAGCTTCGGCAAAACCCTGCCTACGTGCTGCCCCCAAGGTTTCTACTAGAAATTAGATAGTCCCTCGCTTACACACGTAAACTCGCTATACACCGCTATTGACTAATCTAACTCTACGCTCAAAACCTTGACCACAACTCAACTACCGAGTTGCAAATTCCCAAACTACACACCGTAGTTTGCACCCTAGTCACACGACTAGAAAATAAAAACGGTTTAAAAAGAAATACAAACTAAAAACAATTTAAAGTAAAATAACCCTATCTACAAATTTAAAACCCTTAATAATAAAACAATAAAAGTAAATAGGCCGGCCCCTTTTATTATTCAACCCGTCTCCTTTCTTTTCTATTCCTTCGTTGTAATGGCGGCCGTTCCTCTTTTAGGGCTTTGTTCTTTTTGCTTGGCTCTGAGATTTAGGGCTACTTCGAAGCTCCGATTCTAAGTTGATCGAATCAGTGGTTAATTGCCTGTAGCCTTGTTCGATCGAATCGCTGTTGCTCACTTCGGTTGCTTCGAACTTGTTCGAGTTCGAGATGGCTTCTGTAAGTGATTTTTTGCTCTTTTAATTCTCTGATTGAATGCTTGAACTCGATGATCATTTTGCCGATGATGATTAGGGTTTTATACGCGTTCGATTTCCTTAATTTGCGTACGTCTGATATTTTCAAAATTGTTGATTTGGCCGTTCGATATTGTATGGATGTTGATGATTTCCTCTGACTAGTTCATAATCGTATATTTGTTACTTGGTATTCACGGCATTGAATTGTGACTTGGTCATTATACTTGATATCACGGTTTTGATTTAGTTCGTGAATTTTTAATATGTTGACTTGTTCAACATTGCTTGGCCACGGCTTTGATTTTGGTCTTGTTCAACTGGACTTCGGCTTGTTGTTTTTTTTTTTTTTTTCTTTTACTGTAACAGATGCTACACTTGTTGGTTCAATTCCAGTATGTTGACTGTGACTTGTTTAACTAGACTTCGACTTGAATTTATTTCGAGTTTGACTTGTTCTGCACTTGCATACTCACTATATATGCTGTTGCTTCTGGTTGCACTTTGATGTTGCATACTGAACTGTTGCTCCAATTTGAACCTGTAGTATTGGCCATTGCTTGGTCTCTGTTCATTGTCTCATTCACTGTTGCCTAAGTCCGCACATGTTTGGATTGCATATATGTACTGTCTGCACTTGCATACTTACATTGTTGAGTTGAGTTGATAAGATGCTGCACTTGATCATTTAGTTCAAGTGTAATTTGCATTCACTTTATGTAGTTGTTGCTGTGCCTCTCTTGTGTCACCTATGTTGCAACTGCACTGTTGCCTTGTTGATTCCACTGTTTCATGCATGTACTTGCTGTCGTAGATTTTTGCAGTTTGTATCACTTGATATTCATTTGTATCTATATTGTCAATATCAATATCTGCTTCATTCTTTGCATTTGAACTCATGATGGCATCACATGCTGCTGTGTTGTAGCCGTGGTCTTTGCATTGCATTCATGTTGATTTCTGAACTTTCACTTGAGTTGAATCCAGTTTCAAAAACTCGGGTTTGACCTTGTGCTGAGAATTGTGACTTTTATATTATTGTACGTGAGTTGAACCCGGCTTTACATTTGGGTTTGACCTGTGCTCACCTGTCCCTGTAAATCAATCAAGTGTATATATCGGTGTGCACGGCCTTGTGGCATATACAGTAATATACTGTGTATGTCACAAGTTGTTCGTGTATGATGAATTCAAATTTAAATTATGACGAACAACCCAAATAACTGAGGCAAATTATATTTTCAAAATCCATCTTTTAATTTATATTGCAAAAATATTTTCTTTTCAATTTTACTGCGTTAGTGATTATTTTTGCAGATTGCTCAGATGCTGGATTCAAACTGGAATGCAGTTGTAGATAAAAATACGAGTGTGAGTGATATGTAGTGAGGTGAATATGTAAAATAGTGTTGTAATTAGAAATTGTATCAAAATTGTATAGTGAATAGTGAGAGTTTGAATTTGTACTATTTAAAAATTGTAATAAATATTTGTGTGAATAAAATATACTTTTGAATTCAAAAATTGTGTTATTTATTTTATTCAGCAAATATTTATTTAATCTGTGAAAATAAATAGTATATTAACAAATACATTTAAACGAATGTATATATGTTTATTATCATCAAACAAAATCATATAAGCGCATATTCAACATAAATTTATTATAAGATCGGTTCTAATATGTTCAAACAAAAAAGATTTTAATTAATTTTTCTAATTTTTTTAAATGACTGATTTGGCAAATTTATATTCGACAAATTTGTTAGTGTATTTGAATATACTCAAGGGTATATAGTGCCGGTGCAACTTTTTGTATTGTGCACATAGTTAATTGTGTACGTGTGTATGTGTTCGGATTTACACTGTAACGAACAAGTTCATCATTATATACGCATTAGCGGTCCAAAATATTATTTGCAAATATATAAATTAGCATATTTGTTTGTATATACATATGTATGTATGTATGTGTTTGTACATACATACATACACACACACACACACACACACACACACACACATATATATATGTATTGGCATGTGTGTATTTCAGTTTTTTTATTTTAGTAAATCCCTTAATAAATCTAAATTAATTTTGACTCAATCAGCAATCTGAATTCAAAATTTATTTCCTAAACATCAAGTTATTCCACTTGGTAAGACAATAAAATTAGATCTTAATCTACAAATTCAAATATATATTATATATTAATATTTTAGAACAAAAATAAAACATAGATATTTTGTAAATATAATGTACATATACATAGTTTCTTTTACCAAGAACGCAACCTATCATTTTCCTTTTACTCAATTGGTATGTTTTATTTGTCGAAAAAATTAATAATTAAGAATTAAATGTGAATATAATTAGTAAATTAATATTGAGCTAAAATGAAAGATGATTTTTTAAATCAAAAGGGAAAATTTTATTAAACAAAACTAGGATGTTAATTAATGTGGTTTTGTACATCAAATAGATCTCCTTTAATAATATGTGTATGTATATACGTATGTATGTTTGTGTACGTATATATAAAAAAAAATTATTTTTCTACTAAACAATTTATTGTAAAAAAAAATTCAAATTTATTTTAGTATATATACATATATGTATTTGTGTTTTAAAACAGAAAATTAGTTATGAATCAATGGAAATTAACATTGATATTTAACTAAATAAATATATACATATAAAATAATAAATTTGCTATCAGATCTATATCTAAAACAAACGTCAAAAATAACAGAAACTAACAATCAAAATAATAATTATTGATTTCAAATCCACTCAAAATCAAAAAACTCATAAAACTTTCGAAGGTACACATGTATAATTTAAAGGTGACAACAAATGCATATACAAATTCGTTATAGAAATTAAAAAGCTAGATCTACAACATAATGATGAAAATATATAAAATAGAATATGTTAAACCTTAGTGATGCTTTCCTTGAATGCACCTTGATTGAAAGAGTTACTCCTAGATTTGAATTCCCAGATCCTAACTTTGCAAGAGTATGGGATCCACCTTTTATTCGTTTGAAGCAATTGGATGCGTTAAAATTTTTATTTTTATTTTCTTTGAAAGTTTAGCCAAAAATGATGGAAAAGGAAAATGGAGGCTAAAGTTAGAGAGAGAGAGAGTGCTTAAGAGAAGAAGTGAAGAGTTAAGTATGATTTTTATAGTAGGAATCAAATATTAATTTATTTATAACCGTTATAATTTGATTAAATCAGGTTGTATTCGGAGTATTCAACATTGTGATTGTGTGACACTTAGGTGTAAATCAACCATCGACTAATATCGAACAATTCGAATATTAACGTTCGAACGTCACTTTAACTGGTGGTGTGATTGTGACAACCCACCTCCTTGACCCTTAGAAATCGACACTAATAAAGATAGAAGACAAGACAATAAAATCTCACATCATATTCAACACATAATTATACATATGAGTAGTACATGCAATTACTCCAAATTGCATTATCAAAGTACTAGTAAGTACTAATCCAATTAACATAGTTATAATTACATGTCTTCACAAGTGCATAGATACTTAATACAAAATACGGACACAGCGGAAAGTGATAAATAACTTCAACATAAAGACTCAACATGCTCCCATGGTCCATGCTCCCTTCCAAAATGCTCCAAGATTACTTAACTACTTGGCTGTCCGGGAAAAATAGAGCGCCTAGAGTTTAAGGGAAAAGAAAAGAAACTCCGAGTCAGTCATGGGATTGTTATAAGAAACTGAAATATACAGCTATTTAATAATAAAGGGTATCTCATAAGACCACGCTGTACTTAAACACGGAATAGATTTTTATCTTATGATGACCAAAATATTTACTATGCAAAATCTGGGGATATTATTTTCGATGATTTTCTTTTGCAAACACTTTTTAAGTAAATATACACAATCTTAGCCAAAATTGTTACATTACTAAATTCCAACATATTAGGTTCTACAATCAAGTCCAAATGCACTTATTAGAGAATGAATTTCCACATAATGACAAGGTAAGGAACTACCTTCCATACAGTGCATCTCTAGAGGAATGTATAAAGGATTGACATCTTTGAAACCTCTGCAAATCAGAACCAGCCTACTTGTGGACCCATCTGGTAACGGATAGAACCGAATATGACATCGTCCCGGTCATGATTGACCTATCTAGGATCCCATAGGATACACCACATACTCGACATATATAGAGTAATCTAAAAATATGATGACCAAACCCTAATGGTTGCGGACCACATAGTCCTGAAGCAACCCTATTTTAGCCATCACTGGTTGACGAGGCCTGAAATAACGACTACCTTTCACATAGCACACATTGCACTTTGAAAGACACACCGTCATTCTATGAAAACACAACTAATTTCTACAACCGTATAACTACTGAGCTCATATGTCTTATGGAAGGGTGTTATGGTAAGAGAAGTTACATTCTTCGTCGCCAAATAAATGATACGTTTATAGAGATCAATCA
This sequence comes from Allium cepa, assembly GCA_030765085.1. NCBI lineage: Eukaryota > Viridiplantae > Streptophyta > Magnoliopsida > Asparagales > Amaryllidaceae > Allium > Allium cepa. The sequence goes on from CM060928.1 coordinate 918,103,304, forward strand.
ATGTGATCTAGAAATGCAACATTTGTAGGATAATCGCCACACAAAATTTCAAGGTTTAAGGAAGGTAATTTTTTATATTTTGCAAATATAGTAAATAGTTTAAGGTTTTAGCATTTTGGATTAACTATACGTTATAATTCTTTATTTTGTAGAGTGTAAAACTCGTAGACTATCTGGATCATTCGTAGAGTTTCGAAGATCTAATGGAGATGGTTGATGATCACCGAGTTCAACAATTACTTCATCAAGCCGGTTTCTGATATTTCATGCAAACAAAATATATCAAATTTGATAGGCCTTTACTCATAGCATTACGCTATAGACGTAGACCCGAGACTTGCATCTTTCATTTATCCATTGGAGAAATGACAATTACTTTGCAATATATTTCAATTTTTCTCGGCCTTCCTATAGAAGGCGCTGTTTTGAATTACAGTGGTAACGTGGATGTCGATGAGGTTTGTCACCGTTTGCTTGGTGAAATTCTACCACAAGAAACGGTGGTTAATATAAGAGTTGAAGGTCAAATGGATAAACAACCTTATAATTGGCAAGGAGATTATTGTCGATTCATTTGTTGAGGAACTAGAATAGTTACATGGGCTGTCATATTGCTTCTTATCGCATATCCTCTTTTTCCAAACCATTCGAAGGGTCAAGTAAGTATAAAATAGTTGTACATGCTACAAGACTTTGCCACCATTTCTGATTATTAGTGGGGTAGCGCGATTTCATACGCATTGTTTAAGAAGTTGGATAATGTGGCACTAAGGAAGTCAAACAGGTTAGCAGATTGCCTAACCTTTCTGCAGGTATGTCAAATTTGATTTATAAGTATACTAATATTTTGAAAGACATTTTTAAAACTGATAATGTGCAGGTATGGTCATGAACGCATATTTTCATTGGACGTCCAAATATTTGTGCCAATATTGTCTCTTGATAACCTTACGAGGTGAGGTAAAAATTGCTAGTAACGTCTATTGAAAACTTTATGTTTTAGTACAATATTTATACATTATTTTATTTTATTTGTAGGTGGACTGGACATAGACGTTGGAGAGATAATCCAGCCCGTCATCTCACATTCTATCGCAATGAGCTAGATGTTATGGAGCAGCATAATGTTGATTGAACGTCATATATGGTTGAGATTGTGCAGGATTTGCCACCAATTTGCTTGGATGGAGAACAAACTTGATATTCAAGAACCACAATAATTTGCTTGCAAAGTGTGGCCATGCACTACCTCGACATAGCGGTGAGGCAATTTGGCCTTCATCCGCATATACCAGATGCAGCCGAGAAAATTTTCCTACATGTTTGGAACAGATATTTGTATAACATGTACGTAGCAAGATGGGATCACAACTTGGATCATGTTCAGTTGAACATGTACTAAGAATCACTATCGAACAATACTATAATTGTTATTGGCTTATAAGGCGGCTATTTGTTCTTAAAGAATCGTCTACTAGGTTGCTTAAGTATGCTCCACGGGGACTCGTGAAATGTGACATAGTACGTGTTTATAAGTTTTCATATATTTACTCCTTCAACTAGCTTCACTTATTTGCACCAGTACTTCTTTTGTTTTAGGTTCAAAAGCTGTACCTTATTTCAAATAAAGTTGATGATGTTCTTGTAGATCCTGCAGATGAAGATCGAGTAAAAGGTAAGTGTTTGAACATCAAAGAAATTATCAAGTCGCTTTTTGGTAGACATAAGCTTGAACGACCACCGCCGTATGTGCCTCGTCCCCTTCAGGCTTTTGCTCGACATACTAAAGATGACGTTTTAGAGGCGCGTGGGGTTCTTCATAAGGCAGTCAACATGGGTAAGACATAATTGAAGCTGGACCATCTCAATCGCCTCCGACTCAAACATAAAGAACACCATGCAAAATTAGAAACTTAAGAAATTAGGTGTTATGATGGTTTGTAGGTTGGATGCTTTCATTTGAAGTTGTACTATGTTGTTTTGAACTTGTATTCAAATTTGAAGATGAACTTCGTTAATGTACAATCAAGATATGTACGTAGTTTAATAAATTTGTGGGTTTGCAACTTTTTTTTGTTTTCGTATATATAGTTTAATTATATTTGTGTGAGATATGATAATTTTGTATGAAATGTATATTTTGCTTCCTATGTGAGCTGTTGTTTGGCAGTAAGTTACAGACGCAAATTTCAGTGGCGTCTGTATTCATAAACATTTTACAACTTTAAATAGCGCTCGGTTACATCCACGAAATGAGCATATCCATCGCAGTCACCTGGGTATGGTTTTATGTCCTATCCTCCACAGTCAATTCCAACTCTGAATTCAAATGAATACTTTCTAGAAACTGTAGACGAAGATGTTGAAACTGAAGATATGGAGGGTGGAAATACTGATAATGAAATTTCATATTTGGATAGCATGAAAATCGCAGCTTCACTTAACGAAGATAAGACATGGATAGATGGTACGAGTGTTAATGATAATGCTCCTTTAGATGATATTCCAGAGGAAGTTGATAGCATCGACTCCTTTAGATAAACATAACACATCTGTCAATGGTGGTACGGGCGTGTAGGTTGTAGAACACTGTAGTTTGTAGGTATGAATAGGTTGTTGGAATATATTTGATAAACATACATATTTTGCAACAGTCGTATATATACTCTTTATTGTAACAATCGTGCGGTTATTTAGTTTTCTTTATTAACTACTTATAATATAGTGATTCGGTATAATTTTAAATTTACTTGCTTGTACGAACAAATACTTAAATTTAGCTGTCAACTTAATTAGTGCAACAATCTAGCTAACAAAATTGCCTACTTCAAAAGGTTACATTACACATCCGATAAATGCAAAAAATATTTTTTGAGGAGGAGAATACACATAATATATTTTAAGAACCAAAAGTGAACATGATATATCTATTTAGAAAAATTAGTAAACAACATGATAACCATGCACATGTATGTGTAAACATAAAATCAAAATATTCACGCATTCAGCATCAATGGCATTTCACTTTAAAGAAACATACACAACTACCTTCTATGTTAAGATAAAATTGTATAATATAGAAGATTTAAAATTTCAATGAAGTTAAAAAAAAGGAGAACTATATAGAGACTAATGGATGAGCATAGTTATATTATATTAGGAAAATCTGATATGGTTGTGCTGTAGAAAGTGTGTGCTTGAGGGCATATAGAATTAGATACTCCAATAAATAACTGAACCATATCTGATGTAAATCAATCGCTCAACTGCTCTTTAAAACCAAGAAATTTACAAAAAAACAAATAAATTTAAATTAAAAGAATAAATATGGAAGATCATACCTAATAAATTATATAAATGAAACTATTTGTAAATAACAAAAATGTTGCCGCTTAAACCATCCAAAGTATAATTTGTAAGCCTAAAAAAATGAGTACTCGGTAAAATGTACAGTAAGTGAAAATTTAATTCAACGATAGATGAGAATTTTGATATATCTGATATGAGAAGAGGATCCCTATCATTATCAGTATGGGAGACAAAGTAAAATCTCAAGTCAGGTTAGTCTATTCAATTAAAACCGCCACAATGAAGAATCACAGTTGCAAAACAAATATTGAAAAATCAAAATGTAGAATATAAATATTGAATTGATGTAATGTTGAAAAATCATTATAGAGAAAAGTCAAATTGAAGTAAGAGTAGTACAAAAATATAATAAATTAAATAATAAAAATTCAGAAGATGTAACCACCTTACTATATCTGTTAGATCCAAAACTGAGCAGAATTGAAATAAGCGTGAGCAAAGAACAATGAAATCGACAGAATAAAATTATGATTATGTTTCTTACCGTGTTGCTTGGAAATTTCACATTTGAACGTAAAGAAAATAGTGATACTCACACACAAAGTTTACCATGAGACAATAATAAATGCATGAATATTGGATAAAACAGAAAGGAAAAAAGGTGAATATGAGATGTGTATTTCTTCCGAATAATTTTATTCGGAACTGTATTGATTAAATGCAAAAATGAATTTTTTTAATAGTATTTGAATGTTCAATTATGTATGCATGGTCATTATATTTTGCAAATATAATATTTACAGAGGTGTATGACAGTCTTTCCAAAGCAGTTGAGCAGTGCTAACAAATCAAACCTTAACATTCAAACATTCAAATATAATGTTCTAGCTTAGCACTATAACACCAAAACATATATTGTTGTAAGTAATGAAAACTGACATACCAAAGTTTGTGTCTAAAAGTTGTTCTCTTGTTATATTAAAAATGCGGCAAATTTAAATAATAGTGAAGCCAAATATAACATACAAGTTCCCCTTTGTACCAAAAGATAATTAAGCTGACTCAAAGTCAATAAAGTTCAAGAATAGTTAGGCAAAAAAGGGGATTAAAGACCTCCTACATTGGTTTTAAATTGAGCTATTTGGTCTCTGTGTTTTATTTTAAGACCCAACAGACACCTGTATATTTGTCTCAAATTTCAGGTCTCTAAAACATTAAAGACAACCTAAATTGGTCTCAAGTAACTTAGGAACTCCTTAAGGACTAGTTATTCGATCTCTGATCTATTAATTAAAGACCAAAACTACAACCATTAATGGGTCACTGATTATAATTAATATTTACAGTGTTCATGACATTCACAAACACATATATGCACACATACATGTATAAACAAAATAACAATTCTGTTTTTGATATATAACATTTAATATTCTCAACATAACTTAACATTAGAAAGACCATAGTTTAAACATGATTAGCATGAGCAAACGCATTTACCACTATAACTGATTGCCATGGCACTAATTCCAAAATACAATCTATAATTCAAATTATAATGATGATACAATATCCAATTACTAAGTAAGAATATCACATTCATGCAATCAAACAAATAATAAACATACAAACTGTTTAGTAGATATGCTAATTGTTGTGGAACCACACTAGATCTTCTCTTTTCTTTTCTTTATTCTCCTTTCTTTGGCTTGTTCTCTGATTCAATATGATGGCTTCTCTGTCTAACGTTCATTAAAAAAATGAAACCATTGAAATACTGAATGATCAACCAATAAATAGTTAAAGGTGGTAAGCAAATTGTTGAGTATTCTAAGTATACAATATATGCTAACTATCTTATCATATATTAATCATTACTAAATGTAGTTTACTTGTGATTGCATAAGTTGCCTGTAAAGGATGAAGAAAAATATAAACTAAGAACAAGATGTAAATACATGCCAATAACTGTTGTCATTTCCAAGTAAAAAGGTTTCATTAACGTTAGAAAGAAAAGAGACATAACAAAATGAAAGCATGAATGATCTTGCAATACTATTAAAACATCTAGTGGCTTGTTTACATGATCCAATAAGCTATTTTGTTAGCCTGCACATATCAACAATAACAGTTGATTCATCGGGATCGTGTGATAGCTAATAAGCAGCTCATATAGGGCGAACAGTTAATGATACACTCTCTAGTCCCAGAGAATGCAATCAATTCAAAGTGACTTGTTGAAATTGCTACCAAGGTCTCTTCTCTATTCCTTGATCCTTCAAGCAAGGCCCATATTTGTTTCCTGATGATAGATTAGTTATTTGTACTGTGGGAGTATTGACAGGATATGGAAAGTTGAAAACGGAGTTCAACCTCGAGAAATTCTTGAACTCTGCTACTAGATACATTTACACGAAGCTGATTCTCAAAGTTGGGAAAAACCCAGACATGTATAAGCATGATTCAGTGTTGCTTGATGAAGTTTCTAAAAGTGATGATTTAGATTTGAAGCCATAAGAATATACTATTAATAACATACCTAGACAGGTATAACATTCCAGATTTTGAACAGACTTTATCGTTACTTGAAACAAATCAAAATTTTAAAATATAAAATTGATTGTTACCACTAAGCTGACCAGTAGGCCTATAAATATGTCAATAGAATTGGTTTTAATAAGATAATTTAGTTAGATTCAGCATCTGGGGTTAGTGGTACATCAAGAGATGCAAAGGGCAGAAAGCTTGATCAAATCCCATTTAGTTTCTAGCATATCAGACAATTATCTAAGCTTTTAAGTGTTGCCCACAAGTATTGTAGGGTTTATCTTTTTCATTTCCCCATTCCTAGGTATGCTGCTGTCTTATATAAAATTAATCTGAATTGCTTACATCAGCGCCTATGGTTTGTATGTTTTTTTTTCTAAAAGCAAAGATAAGTTGGAGGTGACGTCATTTACAAAAAAATGTGACTTGATCCTTAGGTTACAAATTTGTAATTTCTTGAACTATTTTTTTTATAGTACTATGTAATTGACTATTGAAAGCAATTTTGAGGATTAAATCAAAGAATATAATCTCTATACTTAACTTAGACTCTGCAAATATGATTAATTTATAAGCCATTTCAACCCAAAAACAGGCTTTTAAGATATTTCCAAATATGATCCATGAACACAGAATGAACATGAAACCTGTAGTGCGGAAATTCAACTGATTTGCACAACTCCAAAAATGCAGCTGTAACGACCCGCCTTTTTTGACAGTTTAAACCGACGATCAAATACACATGCCGATTTCAAACCATTAAAAAGGGCAGATGGTTATTAGGGTAATAAGAAAAGAAAAGAAAGAGAAATACAGGAAAAGAAACAACACAAAATCTCGCAGCGGAACGATAAAATATAATAGTCAAATAAACAGTTCATGAAGCTGTTTACTATACTTTGACAATTATTTATACAACATTTATCAGAGTTATACATATACAACAGAATAATTAAAATAATGCAGCAGATAGCATGATGCAAGGGTAATAATAGTAGTAGTATACCAAATCTTCCTCTCCATCCTCCAGAATAGATCTTCAAAATCAGAAAAAAAACTCAGGGCTGACCCGAGCGTAGTGAAAAGACAAAACACATCGGGTCGGGACTAAAATATCCTTATGAAAGTTAAATCAATCGTAAATAAATATGAGTGTAACGGCGTCAGAGATGTTTACGGGGTTTGACATCTCATATCCAGTGTCAACGTGCGTGCAATAACTTAAGAGATGTTACGGGATTTTCCATCTCTTAAGGATCCGCTAAACTATCTACTATGTAGTAATGTACGCTAAATAGATAGTGCCTATCAGTAATATAAAGTATCAAAACAGCGTTAAGGCGTTACCATAATCCCCCTTAACACGTTTTTATAATGTCATAGTCTATACAGCACCGTAAGCCCCACCGTAAACTGGTGGTTATCAGAGGGTACCCCATAGGTATAACACAAAACAAAACGTAGTGGTCGAGAATAGGATAATCAGTATGACAAGGTACATGAGGCGATACCAACTAGGATACTAGTAGTTGCGTGATCCGGACTGATGTTGAGCATAGCCAGCAGCTACCCCAACACCGCGAAACACCACTCCCAACAAGGGGTGCACCCAAATCGAATCACAAATGTAATAGATATGGTATCGAAGAAGTGTGTCCGCAAGAGGTGGCGAACCTCAATGGCCCGGCGCGGCTCCTGTTTTAGTCATGTCAGGGGTCATCCAATATCGTTCTCTTTCTTCAGTCAACGCGTTCACCAAATCATCCACTTCATTCTGGATCAACACTCCGCGTATAATAATTATTAAAGTGGTGTTCGGTATCGACAGAGAGTATGTCCATATCCGATCCCGGTCTCTTTAATAACTACGTATTATTACACCGTTGGCTCTTTTATATTTCAAATCGATTCATAATTGATATCAAAATATCATATTCGCTTCAAAAATCGAATCCATTTCAAATATCGTCGTATCTTTTCAAATGTAAGATTCCATTTCAAAAATCATTTTCGCCTTAATTTCATTTCGATTTCAAAATCATTTTTCGCATCAATATCTCATTTCGATTTCAAAATCATTTCGAATTTCAATTTAGGTTGCAACTTTTAATCTAATTCGTATTCAAATTCAAGATTTAAATATAAACATTTCACCTTATTGACCAGCTTAGAATTTTAGAAAAATAGTTTTAAGCAGTTTAAAAGTAGTTTTAAATAATTAAAATAGTTAAAATACTTAAAATCTTAAAATGGATTTGAAATAGATAAATTAGTTTAAAATAATTTAAATTGGGTTAAGTAGATTTAAAATAGATTAAATAGTTTAAATATTCAAAAATGGTTTATATAGCAGAGTAATTTGGAAAACAAAATAAAACAGCTTCAAAACCAGTCCATTTCAATTTATAACTTCCCAATTCAAATCAATTTCAATTTCCATTCTACCGATTCAATTTCGATTTCAATTCAATCAATGTCAATTTTTACTTCGAATTAATTCAATTTTTCATTCACCTTTAATATATTCAATTTCAATTTATATCGATTTGGAGCTTGATTTCTCAAAATATCAATTTATAACACTTAACAAAAATTTCCAACAATATTCAAGTTTAAATCCAAATTCCAAATATGATTCAATTCCAAACTCGATTTCAAAATATCATTTTTTATATCACTTTTACTTAGTAATATTCAAAGCTCGAATTAAGGTTAAATCTTTAAACTAATCAATTTTTGATATTCAATCATATCCAATTTCAAATTTCGAAGTCTCAACTTAATTATTTAACAAAATTCCTTTAACCAAAATTTATTTCAACATTCCAAACTTAATTTTTTTCGATGAATTCAATTTCCATAAATCGATTTCTATTTATAACTTTTAAATCAAAACATTTAAATAAATTTCAAATCGACGATATCAAAAATTATTAATTTAGCCAATTCGGTGTCCGTATATAATTTTCTATCCTATGGCCAAGTAGTTATTTATTTCAATTGAATGTCAGGGATGAATATATATATCAATTAAATCAATCATATTGGCATATGTATGCATAACAGGTTATATATAAGCAAATAATCATCCAAACATTTAAATATCAACCAATAGCATCCATCGAAATAAATCATCCAATAGACAATACAATTCATAGCAATTTCATAGTTATCAATGTCAGGTAATTTAATCGCAATTAAATTTTAATTTCAATTTATCTGTCAATTTAATTTCAATGGTTAATTCAAATGACAATCTATATGACAATTAAATTTCATCAAACAACGAAAAATAAAATCATAACACTTCATAATGTCAAATTTAACTAGCATAAAGATATTTAGTACGTTGTGAGCATTATAAAACACTCACCTTGGTTTCCCGTTTGTCGCCGAGACGTTCCGGTTTGGAACTAAACCGGACGACTTCCACTTTTAGCCCAAATTTCAACTATCTTCAAATTCATCCAAACCAATTCCATTGCGTAGTGCTCGTCGATACGATTCCAACGCAAAAAGTTTCGTTCCAATCGGACCTCGTATGCAGAAGTTATACATTTTTAAGTTATCGACATTAGAATTTATAAAACAATTTATATCATATTTAAATTAATCCATACCCAAAGCAATGAAGCCCAGGCCACTCAACATCTTCTTCCCCAATGAAGCCTGTACGTGAAAAATGCACAAACCCACCATTACCGTGCACCAATCTCCAGTGATACGGAGCTCCGATACTCCGTTTGACATGCCGTCTTCGCCAAACTTCTTCTCTTCGGAGTCTCCACCATCTCGACCACAAAGACACACGCTCGGCCACACCCAGGAAATCGCGACCTGTAGCATTCCTCTCGACCACGTTCAGGTCGCACGTCCAACCCACAACCGCACACCACCAAAACGTGCCCCGAGGTGCTATCTTCGATGACGAGCTCAAATACGCACTCCAATCCGCGAATCAGTCGCTAAATCACTCGATTTAGCAAACCCTAGCTCACTAGTTCCCACGTTCAACTCCATAAACCAAAGCCGCACCTCACAATAGCTATACCAAATCAAAGAGGAGGAAGAAATTCGAATTTAGGAACTGGTTTGAGGATTTTTAGATCAGTAATTTGTGAGATATAATTTTTCAAAGCTCCCATTTTTATTTTTCAAAGCTTCATTATTATTTTCCCTCTGTACTCGGCTGTTATGAATAGAAGGAAGCGTGTTTAAAAAGGAAGTGGTACAGTGATAGGTCAGGATGGCTGAGAAAAGAAAGAAAAGAGACAGATGTGAAGGGTATGGTCAAATCGAATATATATATATATATTATTATTTTAAATTCAAATATCTAGATATTTATTTCAAACTCCTATCAAGACGTGCCGCTAGGCGTTTCTAAGGTTTACCCCGCGTTTCGGACACAATGGAATAGGTTTCGGAAGCTAATTCGATCATCTGTGCGAGTTACGGAAATAAACGATCAAATTTAAATTAAACGACTAAACGAGTTTCTATGCGTTTTGGCTCGCCCCGGACAAACGGTAAATCCGATTGAGACGAAATTTTAAATATTACAATAATATCACGTTACGGATCCGATGAAACTAGTTTCGTCCAATTCTGAGACTGTTCGAAAATGGGCTATTTTTCAGTTGATAATTAAATATTAAAAAAAAATCAATTTTCATAAATAAATTTTAAATTCAGTTTTAAAAGTTTTATAACATCACTATAACTCCAATATGATAAAATAAAATTTTGCAAATCATTTTTAATCATATTAAATCCGTTATTCAATTATTCAACAAATTTCAATTTTAAAATCTTATTAACTCCATTATAATCCCGTTATAACTTACATTCACTTTGGAAACCAATGTGAATCATATTAGATCAAATTTCAATTATTCACTCTATTTTCATATATTAAATTTCAATATCAAATTAATCATATCAAATTCGTAATTTAATTATTCAAACATTTGTAATATTAAATTTAACAAATTTGATTTTAAATAGATTTTACTTATCAATCAATTACTCTATTATACCCAATGAATTCAACATTTATTATCCTATTCAACTATCGATTGCAAAGGCATTCACTAAGTAGCTTTTATTTTTCATTACTTGGATAATTATTGTTGCAATTCATTCCAGTTATTATTATTCCAAACGAATTACATTTTTTTTCTAACACTAAATCACGAAATTTTATCAAATTAGCTATTTTAATTATCGAAAATTTACGGGTCGTTACACTCTCCCCCACTCAAAACTTTTCGTCCTTGAAAAGGGAAATGAGGGAAAAGAAACTATGTAAAGACTTCAACATTTGATATATTTTACCCAAGTTACCAACTTATAAACAATAAAATTCCGTTTATAAAGTCATTACTACACTTTTACTAAGTTACTCCAACGGCTTCCTAACTTTAAAAGTTAGTAATCAAAACAAGTTATAAAAATTTTTAAAACTTGAAAAATTTTCTAACACCCGGATTTTACGGAAAATTTCGGCAGAGTCTCCTTTGCGCGGCTCGATCGGAAAAAAAAATAACAGTATATATATCACAAATACACATCTCATCAAGTGATGAGGCATCCCGCAGGGAAAAAGTGTAAAAGTACGGTATGTAATCCGAGATATGTACCTTATATATTGTTAGCGAGCATATACGGCTAATATAGCGCGAAAGCGAGCTCCAAATGCGAAGCAAGCGCAATCTGCACCTACTAAACACTCAATAACTAAGTTAGAACCATGTATATAAAGATAGATCGATATACTTAGCCTACAGAACATATATATAACATAGTTGGCTTCAAAACTGAGATTCCAATTTCAGGATAGCAAACAAATCTTAGTTTTAGGACACCTAAACGATAAAATTCGGCAACAGAATCAAAATAAAAGTTGTTGCTTTCATTTCAGGCTTTCCGGAATGTCCAAAATTATCGAATTCGGACCATACGTTCAAAAATTATGGTTGTTTTACTTAGAGGATACGCCTCAGCCTGGGCAATGAATTGCGCAGGTCAGCGACGTTCACCTCCGTTTTCGACCTTCTAAACGACATCAAAACACAAATCACTTAAAACAAAAGTTTTAGCTTAAGTTCTTAGGTTTACATATAGTGCAAGATCATCAAAATCCGATAAACCAGTCAAAAGATATGGCCAAAATACTAAGGGTGTATACTACTGATTTTACTTATTTTTACACAGGACAGCGAGTAACATTCAAGTTTTTAACCTAGTAGACGAAGGAATTTTCTCAAGTTATCTAAACAAAAGTTGTGCTATAGTTTCTAAGCTTTTCGAAAAGTCCAAGATCGTCGAATTCCGTTCAGCCATTTAAAAGTTATGGTTGTTTTCGTTTCAGCATATATTGGACAATTTTGGATTTTTTTCCAAAATTTGCTTTTATTATTTCAAAGTACAAACCATCAAACTTCAAATTTTCTAAAGAACAATCATAAACACAAAGTCATTTATTTTCTTATTCGTCCATGCAATAGGTTTACATTCAATTTGTTTCTGATTTATTTAAATTTGTTTCATTCACATTTTAAATTCAAGTCAATTTGCTTCAATTTAAATTGAATTCAATTATATTTAATTTCACTTTGCTTCAAATTTGAATTTAATTTTTTTTTTAAATTTTATTCCATTTATTCATTTCCATTAACACTAATGTATTCTACTAAATCAATTCTCATCCATCTAACAACCAATGCATATCAAACATTAACATCCATCCAAAATCTACACTAAATCAATTATACATTTCCAAGTTTATTGACATTTAGTTATATTCAAATTTAATTAGTTTCCATTTACAAATTTTATTTTTCATTAATTTTAAATTTTATTCATTCACTTATATACACCATTCATTTTATAGCTTAAATTTCTTTTATATTTACAACTATCAATAGATCTTCATATTTTATTATTCATTCTCACATTGGTATATTATTTCTCTACTTATCCTTATTAGAATTTTAAACCTTTTAAGTATTTGGTAAGTTATAGTTATGCAAATAGAATGTAGTTAAACAACATACAACTTCTTTTCATTTAAAGTTGAATTTTCAATTAATTAATTCTTAAGTCATTACTTAAATTTCACTATAATTTAATTTCACATTTACATTCACATATAGTATTTCCATTTTATATTAACATAATTGTGAATCACCTTTAAATGTTAATTTAAATTCCAACTATTTACTAACAATTTTATTTATATTTGCAAACCATTTATTAAATGCATATTTCATTATTCAAACCTATACTTGTATATTATCCAATTAACAATTCATATAACATTTTTGAACTTCTTAAATATTTTGGTAAGTTATATCTATGCTATAGAATGAAATTTAATACTATGCGAGTTTTACAGTTTCAATTTTATTTTAAGTTCATAATTTCCTAATTCTAAGGATTTCTACTTCAATTGATATTTTCACTTAGCTCTTAGGTTCATTTCTCATTTCACAATTCAGAAGCTCCTTAATGATTCAAGTCTAAATTCATTTCAATCAAAAAAATATCATTAATTATTAAAGGACTTAAGAATTCCATTCCCGGTTTCATTTCAAATCTAGTTTTGAAATAATATATACTTATATAATTTATATATCAAATCATACTATAGAGAATACAAAATAAAATAAATTTGGAATCAAAACAAGGTTTAGACAAGCTATTAAGTGGTTTCCCCCACTCGGACTCTCGAAAATAATCGCCGATGATGCGTGCACTCATCATCGAAATCATTTTCTAGCGTCAAGAGAAGGGAATATAACACTTATCATTAAAAAAAATCCTTCGAAAACAATTTCAACTCAATTATACTATCATATAATACTCATATTATATTTTTCAAATTCTTGTAAGTCAATTTCAAACACCGGAATTTAAATTCCCAAATCCAAGTTAAAATTCATTTATATTCATTATCAATTGTGTTTACAAGATTTCGTTTTCCTAAATCCATTGTTATTTAATCAATTGTTGTAAATATTGACTGATCAAACAATAACGATAATAATCTAATATTATCATCTCCTAACAATTAATTTAATCAAAATGAATAAATATTCAAATAATTCTTTTATATAAAATATATTTCAAAACGATATTGTGTTGGTTTGTCCTATTCGAGTGTTTAGAAATTCCTATCGACGCCTTGGCGCCCCAAGTATCGACCAGAATTCATAAATACTCAACGGAACAAAGTTAACACAATATAAAACCATTTTATATCAAATAACAAGTACGCTCTCTCATATACACTCAACTCATTCATATAGTCTACCTCTATTTCAATGAGTTATTCCCCACTAGAGCCAAGGTTTATCGCTAAACCAAAGCTCTGATACCAACTGTAACGACCCGCCTTTTTGGACAGTTTAAACCGACGATCAAATACACATGCCGATTTCAAACCATTAAAAAGGGCAGATGGTTATTGGGGTAATAAGAAAAGAAAAGAAAGAGAAATACAGGAAAAGAAACAACACAGAATCTCGCAGCGGAACGATAAAATATAATAGTCAAATAAACAGTTCATGAAGCTGTTTACTATACTTTGACAATTATTTATACAACATTTATCAGAGTTATACATATACAACAGAATAATTAAGATAATACAGCAGATAGCATGATGCAAGGGTAATAATAGTAATAGTATACCAAATCTTCGTCTCCATCCTCCAGAATAGATCTTCAAAATCTAAAAAAAACTCAGGGCTGACCCGAGCGTAATGATAAGACAAAACACATCGGGTCAGGACTAAAATATCCCTATGAAAGTTAAATCAATCGTAAATAAATATGAGTGTAACGGCGTCAGAGATGTTTACGGGGTTTGACATCTCATATCCAGTGTCAACGTGCGTGCAATAACTTAAGAGATGTTACGGGATTTTCCATCTCTTAAGGATCCGCTAAACTATCTACTATGTAGTAATGTACGCTAAATAGATAGCGCCTATCAGTAATATAAAGTATCAAAATAGCGTTATGGCGTTACCATAATCCCCCTTAACACATTTTTATAATGCCATAGTCTATAGAGCACCGTAAGCCCCACTGTAAACTGGTGGTTATCAGAGGGTACCCCATATGTATAACACAAAACAAAACGTAGTGGTCGCGAATAGGATAATCAGTATGACAAGGTACATGAGGCGATACCAACTAGGATACTAGTAGTTGCGTGATCCGGACTGATGTTGAGCATAGCCAGCAGCTACCCCAACACCGCGAAACACCACTCCCAAATCAAGGGGTGCACCCAAATCGAATCACAAATGTAATAGATATGGTATCGAAGAAGTGTGTCCGCTAGAGGTGGCGAACCTCAATGGCCCGGCACGGCTTCTGTTTTAGTCATGTCAGGGGTCATCCAATATCGTTCTCTTTCTTCAGTCAACGCGTTCACCAAATCATCCACTTCATTCTGGATCAACACTCCGCGTATAATAGTTATTAAAGTGGTGTTCGGTATCGACAGAGAGTATGTCCATATCCGATCCCGGTCTCTTTAATAACTACGTATTATTACACCGTTGGCTCTTTTATATTTCAAATCGATTCATAATTGATATCATAATATCATATTCGCTTCAAAAATCGAATCCATTTCAAATATCGTCGTATCTTTTCAAATGTAAGATTCCATTTCAAAAATCATTTTCGCCTTAATTTCATTTCGATTTCGAAATCATTTTTCGCATCAATATCTCATTTCGATTTCAAAATCATTTCGAATTTCAATTTAGGTTGCAACTTCATTTAATCTAATTCGTATTCAAATTCAAGATTTAAATATAAACATTTCACCTTATTGACCAGCTTAGAATTTTAGCAAAATAGTTTTAAGTAGTTTAAAAGTAGTTTAAATAATTAAAATAGTTAAAATACTTAAATCTTAAAATGGATTTGAAATAGATAAATTAGTTTAAAATAATTTAAATTGGGTTAAGTAGATTTAAAATAGATTAAATAGTTTAAATATTCAAAAATGGTTTATATAGCAGAGTAATTTGGAAAACAAAATAAAACAGCTTCAAAACCAGTCCATTTCAATTTATAACTTCCCAATTCAAATCAATTTCAATTTCCATTCTACCAATTAAATTTCGATTTCAATTCAATCAATGTCAATTTTTACTTCGAATTAATTCAATTTTTCATTTACCTTTAATTTATTCAATTTCAATTTATATCGATTTGGTGCTTGATTTCTCAAAATATCAATTTATAACACTTAACAAAAATTTCCAACAATATTCAAGTTTAAATCCAAATTCCAAATATGATTCAATTCCAAACTCGATTTCAAAATATCATTTTTTATATCACTTTTACTTAGTAATATTCAAAGCTCGAATTAAGGTTAAATCTTTAAACAAATCGATTTTCGATATTCAATCATATCCAATTTCAAATTTCAAAGTCTCAACTTAATTATTTAACAAAATTCCTTTAACCAAAATTTATTTCAACATTCCAAACTCAATTTTTTTTGATGAATTCAATTTCCATAAATCGATTTCTATTTATAACTTTTAAATCAAAACATTTAAATAAATTTCAAATCGACGATATCAAAAATTATTAATTTAGCCAATTCGGTGTCCGTATATAATTTTCTATCCTATGGCCAAGTAGTTATTTATTTCAATTGAATGTCAGGGATGAATATATATATCACTTAAATCAATTATAGTGGCATATGTATGCATAACAGGTTATATATAAGCAAATAAGCATCCAAACATTTAAATATCAACCAATAGCATCCATCGAAATAAATCATCCAATAGACAATACAATTCATAGCAATTTCATAGTTATCAATGTTAGGTAATTTAATCGCAATTAAATTTTAATTTCAATTTATCTGTCAATTTAATTTCAACGGTTAATTCAAATGACAATCTATATGACAATTAAATTTCATCAAACAACGACA
Source organism: Allium cepa (assembly GCA_030765085.1). Classification (NCBI taxonomy): domain Eukaryota; kingdom Viridiplantae; phylum Streptophyta; class Magnoliopsida; order Asparagales; family Amaryllidaceae; genus Allium; species Allium cepa. Next base: position 918,120,144 of record CM060928.1, read on the forward strand.
AATAAAATCATAACACTTCATAATGTCAAATTTAACTAGCATAAAGATATTTAGTATGTTGTGAGCGTTATAAAACACTCACCTTGGTTTCCCGTTTGTCGCCGAGACGTTCCGGTTTGGAACTAAACCGGACGACTTCCAATTTTAGCCCAAATTTCAACTATCTCCAAATTCATCCAAACCAATTCCATTGCGTAGTACTCGTCGATACGATTCCAACGCAAAAAGTTTCGTTCCAATCGGACCTCGTATGCAGAAGTTATACATTTTTAAGTTATCGACATTAGAATTTATAAAACAATTTATATCATATTTAAGTTAATCCATACCCAAAGCAATGAAGCCCAGCCCACTCAACATCTTCTTCTCCAATGAAGCCTGTACGTGAAAAATGCACAAACCCACCATTGTCGTGCACCAATCTCCAGTGATACGGAGCTCCGATCCGTTTGACATGCCGTCTTCGCCAAACTTCTTCTCTTCGGAGTCTCCACCATCTCGACCACAAAGACACACGCTCGGCCACACCCAGGAAATCGTGACCTGTAGCATTCCTCTCGACCACGTTCAGGTCACACGTCCCAACCCACAACCGCACACCACCAAAACGTGCCCCAAGGTGCTATCTTCGATGACGAGCTCAAATACGCACTCCAATCCGCGAATCGGTCGCTAAATCACTCGATTTATCAAACCCTAGCTCACTAGTTCGCACATTCAACTCCATAAACCAAAGCCGCACCTCACAATAGCTATACCAAATCAAAGAGGAGGAAGAAATTCGAATTTAGGAACTGGTTTGAGGATTTTTAGATCGGTAATTTGTGAGATATAATTTTTCATAGCTCTCATTTTTATTTTTCAAAGCTTCATTATTATTTTCCCTCTGTACTCGGCTGTTATGAATAAAAGGAAGCGTGTTTAAAAAGGAAGTGGTACAGTGATAGGTCAGGATGGCTGAGAAAAGAAAGAAAAGAGACAGATGTGAAGGTTATGGTCAAATCGAATTTATATATATTTTATTATTTTAAATTCAAATATCTAGATATTTATTTCAAACTCCTATCAAGACGTGCCGCTAGGCGTTTCTAAGGTTTACCCCGCGTTCCGGACACAATGGAATAGGTTTCGGAAGCTAATTCGATCATCTGTGCGAGTTACGGAAATAAACGATCAAATTTAAATTAAACGACTAAACGAGTTTCTATGCGTTTTGGCTCGCCCCGGACAAACGGTAAATCCGATTGACACGAAAATTGAAATCTTACAATAATATCACGTTACGGATCCGATGAAACCAGTTTCGACCAATTCTGAGACTGTTCGAAAATGGGCTATTTTTCAGTTGATAATTAAATATTAAAAAAAAAATCAATTTTCACAAATAAATTTTAAATTCAGTTTTAAAAGTTTTATGACATCACTATAACTCCAATATGATAAAATAAAATTTTGCAAATCATTTTTAATCATATTAAATCCGTTATTCAATTATCCAACAAATTCCAATTTTAAAATCTTATTAACTCCATTATAATCCCGATATAACTTACATTCACTTTGGAAACCAATTTGAATCATATTAAATCAAATTTGAATTATTCACTCTATTTTCATATATTAAATTTCAATATCAAATTAGTCATATCAAATTCGGAATTTAATTATTCAAACATTTGTAATATTAAATTTAACAAATTTGATTTTAAATAGATTTTACTTATCAATCAATTACTCTATTATACCCAATGAATTCAACATTTATTATCCTATTCAACTATCGATTGCAAAGGCATTCACTAAGTAGCTTTTATTTTCATTACTTGGATAATTATTGTTGCAATTCATTCCAGTTATTATTATTCCAAACGAATTACATTTTTTTTCTAACACTAAATCACGAAATTTTATCAAATTAGCTATTTTAATTATCGAAAATTTACGGGTCTTACAGCAGCGGAATGTTGATATGCGGAAACGATCAAAAGAAGGATCTAGCTTGTCGATTAATTACCAACAACAAATTCAATGAAAAATTATCATCAAACAAAAAATACATAATAGCGGAGAACACAAAGATTTAACGTGGTTCGACTAGATTGCCTACGTCCACGGACCCAACAACTATTCTTTATTTCACTGAAGAAAGAGAGTACAGAAGAGAGAGGTTGTAAAATTATAGGTAGCAAAGTGGAGGGACTAACCTATAATTACAGATTGAATAATCAATTTATTCAAAGACTTACTTAGCTCAAAACCCCTAATTGATTGACTGCAGAAATTAAGGTTTACTGAAGAAGAGGATAATGGTGGATGCTCTCTCACACGCTCACATACATATGAAGAAGAACTTCCTTCATTTAAATAGGCATGAAAATGACGGATGCTTGGAGATGAAGAAAATTAACTTCCAGATTATGTGACAACCTTTCCAGATTACTTGATTTGATTCCAATGCACATAAATGACAAAAAATCTATGTTTCCATAAATTTCTATTGCTTAAATTAATCACCATGTATTAACTTCTCTATCTTCATATAATAAATCTGACTAATTGATTGATTAGCAATTAATTAGTTTTCATTCTCTAAAAGATACCACGCATATGTTTTCTCTTTATCATTCCATATACAGCCTAATTAATTGATTGACTGAATCAATTAATTATTTTCTTGTCTTCTTTGGAAATATTTGAATCACATAAATTCAACATTCCACCTTGATTCAAATATAACTATCTCTCTGTGCAATATCCCGGAGTTTTGGACAATATAAATTTAATAATCTGTGTTTAAATTTAAATTAAATTGATAATTTTTGTTGATAAATTTGATTTGATTTAATAATCTTATTTATTTAAATATTTAATTTGTGAATTTATTTTTTATAAACTGATAAAAAAAATTCGATTTAAAAATGTATATGTATATTTTTTTATATATTTTAAATAGATAAGTTGTTTTTAAATAAATTAGTATAACATAATTTTAATATTTTGAAATTAGGAATTGTGATTTATTTTTGGATTTAAGTTTTTTCAAAGATATATAATAAAATAACTAGATGATTTTAAATATGAGATAAATGTTTTATTTGCTTAAAAATTCATTTTAATTTAAGTTTGAATATTAAAATAAGGTTCTAAAATGTTTGTGTTATTCTTTTTAAAATATTGATTTATAAAATGTGATTTGTTAATTTAATTTGTAAATTTAAAATACAATTTAAAATATGAAACATGTATTCATTAAGTTACAAACTCTTTTATAAATTTATTTTAATTGTTTAAAAGTTTCTTTTTCAAATGATTAATTTGTATATTGTTTTATTTAAAATAACACTTTGATTTATTCTTTAGAAATTAATTTTATATATAACTAGGTGTAATGGGACTAATTAATTAAGCTTAATTTTTCTTTAATATTTAATTAAGATAACAGATCATTTAAAAAAAGGACATGTGTATGTGATTTAGAACATGTGTTAACATGTGTTAGATGTTTGAATAAGGAATTTAACAAATGTTAACACTTAAGACAAGTGTCATGTTTCAATTTTTATTTTTCTTTAATTTTAATTAAATCATAAACTAGTTATATAAACTTGCACTCTTCCATTCCTATTCTTTTCTCTCATTTTTCAATTCTTAACAAAGAAACTTTTCTGCTGAAAATCAAATCCTCAATTTCAAAATGATAATCTGAAAAGTTCATCTCCTCAAAATACAAATGTGCATGTCAATTTTAATCAAGAAAGCCTGCATGTTTTCAAATACAATATGGGATCTGAAACTGCAAATTTTAAATTGCTATGCATACTATTCAAGCAACCTGCATTTAAATCTGAAGGCCTGCAAGCAACAATTAAAACTAGAAGGTCTGCATTTCTTTGCAAATCTGGAAGCAAGGGCCTGCATTCATGAATTTTCAAAATCTAGAAGCATTTAAAAAAAAGATAAAAGCATCAGAATTTGAAGCAAGTTTCAAAAGAGTTTTTCAAATTCTGGACAGTGCTCTGCATTTTTCAAATTCAGGTGAGTAACTCATTTATAAATTTATTTAATAGGTAAAGTAAATTAGAAATGAATTTATATGAAACTGCTTTAAATATATGCATGTATACATGATAATGACTGTTGCATGCCTGATCTTCAAAATTCCAAACTCATGATTGATCACTGAATTCTTTTCTTGATTTGTTTGCTGTATGACTCAAACATTTGAATAAAATCTGCTTATTTTAGAATAGGGTAAGTATAAATTTTATATAAATTAAACAGTATTGTCTAAAATCTGGAAAATTAAGAGACACGGAGCAACAATTAGCATAAAGTGAAAATTCAAACTTTATGATTTACTGTTGCAGATTTATAAATAGAAACATCAAGTGATTTCAAGAATTTTAAATCAAAAATTACAATTTAAAGTGCTGTAAATAAAGTGCAGTTTCAAATTTACTGTATTCTACTTATTGGTCATGTTTAGTTGAAGCTTGCATTGGATTTGGGTGAATTTGATTCTGGAGATAATTTAGCTATCAAAGATTTTAGGAAAATTACCGAATTATATTGCAATTCAATTTTGAGATTGTAATTTGGGATTTCCAGTGTAGAACCCTAGTTTTTCCGGGCTGTGAAGATTCGAACTTTACTACGTTCATAGTGGATCGAGTTTGATGTTGTTTTGGGTAATGGTAGATGATGGTTAGTCGAAGTCGTTGGTGAAGTTTGGGTGGAGATGGTGGCCGGAGGCGCGTAGGATCGCCGTTGACAGGTTTGGTTGGGTTTACTGTCTTCTATTTCCAGGTTTTGGTTTTAAAACCTGAATTCAAATTCAAGTTGAATTCTAGGAATCTGAGGGTTGAAGGATGAAGTGGGGTCACTGGTCGATGGGGGATGGCCGTTGATTATGGCCAGTGATGGCCAGAGTTGGGGAGTGGGTGCACAGGGAGGTGTTGTGCATGGTTGTGTTGATTTTTGGTTGCAGGGCTAATTTTCTCGGGATGATCTCGGGGAAATTGAAGGGAGACTCGAAGTAGGGGTGGTGTAGGCTCGAAGTAAAATATGTGACAGCTCGGGTTGGTGTTAATGTTTCAGGATTTAGAGTTTTAATCAAAACCTGTTTTCCAGGTTTATAAAAATTGAAATTTGAATCTAGTTTGGAACCTGAATTTAGTTATTGATTCAAATAATTTAAATCTTGATATTTGTATTATTCAGATTTTAAATTTTAGTTTAGGTTTTAAATCTAAAAACAGAAAACTGTTTACAGTTTTTTTAAAGTAGAGGTAAAAGTGTTTAAATGTAAATTTGAATCTGAACCAAGTTTAAGATTTAAACTGGTTTTAAACATAAATTTAATTAGTTTAAATCTTAAGTTTTGAAATAATTTAAATTTTGAAACTTTAAGTTTGATCTTAGCATAATCTGGAAATCTGTTTGCAGTTTTTAAATTTTAAAAGTTAAAATTTAAAATGTAAACTTTATTTGAACTTGGGTTTTTAAACCTGAATCTAAAATTTGAATTCAAATAAGTTTGAATTCTGGTTTTTAGAAATAATTTAAATTCAGGAAAATTTAAGTTTGGTTCTTTTAGTAAAAACAGAAACTGTTTCTTTTTTTAAAAATAAAGTTTAAATTGCAAGTTGAAGTTTAAACTCGATTTTAAAATCTGAAATTTGAGTAAGGATTTAAAATTAGATTGTCTGAGATTTAAATTCATTTATGTTTTTAAATTTAAATTTGATTTCAAACCCACAAGGGTAAATGCATATGTGTTTTGCATTTGAATTGAAAGGTTAATTTTTTAAATTAGAAATTCAAAGTGAATTTAAATCTGGAATAAAATTTAAACTTCAGCTTTTAAAATAAAGGTTTAAATTTAAATTGCTTTTAAATGATTAAATGATTTGCATTTAAATTGAAGATGTAGATTATAGGAAGAATTTTAAAGAGTTAAAACTAGAATGAGTTTGGAAGTTGTATTTCAATTTTGAAGTAATTTTTTAAATTGATTTGAACTTAAATTAAATTGAAATTTAAATCCTTTTAAACTTATTAAATAAGTAGATGTTTCTTTTAACATATAAGATTAAAGTTTTGAATTGTTTTAAAATCTTATTTAAGATAAATTTGAATCTTAAGTTTAAAATGAAGTTAAATGGAATTTAAAGTAAATTTAAAAACATTTTGTTTTAAATGCATAATTAAATAAGAAATGTTTATCTAAAAAGATGAATAAAATTTAATGATTGGATTCATTTAATTACTAAGGTAATTAAGATGAATATTAATTATTTGATTAATTAATAATGTGGATGTTTAATTAAGTAATTAATAATTTTTAAAATTGATTAATTAAGATTTTAGATTTATTAATTAAGGTTAATTAATCTATAATTAAGGATGGTTAATTAAATTTTAATTAATGATTAAGATTTATTAATCAAGTGATTAAGGATTAATTAAGATTGTAATTAACACTTAATTAATTAATAATTAGATATTAATTAAACTGTAATTAAATATTAATTAATTGATAATTAATAATGATTAATATAAGTTAATTTCTTAATTAAGTAATTAAGAAATGTTAATGAGGGTCATTAACTTAAAATTTATTTAACAATTAATTAATGTGATTAATTTTTGATAATTAATTTAATTAATTAATTAATAACAATCAATTATTTAAGTTTAATTACTTAATGAAAGTAATTAATGAATTAATTACTTAGTGTAATTGATTTGATTAATGTGATAAGTTTAGACTAATTAAGTTAAATTAATTTAAACATTTGAGGATTGATGATAATTACTTTATGGATTTGTAATTACTTAAGGAAGTAATTAATTAATAATTACTGAATGTAATTAAGGATAATTATTATAAAAGTAATTTGGATTTAAATTACTTTGAAAATTAATCAAGTGATTAATAAAGTAATTAATTAAGAATAATTAATTTATGGGATGAGTAATTAAAGTAGTTAATTACTGAATAGTTATTAATCATGGGTGGTTAATATATATGTTGTTTAAATTGAAGATTAATTACTTATGTAATTAATTTATATTTAGAGATTGATTTAATGTAATCAGAAATCATTAATTAATTAATTAATGATGTAACTTGGAATTGATTAATTAAGGTATAATTAATAATGAATAAATGATTAATGTAATTAAGAAATTAATTAAGTAATTACAAGTTAATTATTTGCAAAGAGTTTAATTTATAATTAACTTGTGTAATTAATTTTAAAGACTAGTTAGTTATTATAATTAGAGATGGTTAATCAGTAATGATTAATGGGAATGAATATTGAGATAGTGATTATTTAAATTGATTTGTAACCAATCGGTGGTTAAGTTAAGCAGGATTTTAATGAAGAAGTAATTAATTCAATTTAATTTAAATTAATTAGAGATTAAGTAGTTAATTTAATTCATTTTAAACAATTATAAATGGTGTGATCATTGGATCATTGCTTATGTTTGATGATTGGTATTGGTTGTCTGGTATGGTTTGTAATCTCAGTTATGAGATGAGTAGTGTATGTGATATGGATGCATTGGTTGCTTTTGGATGATAATATAGATTATCTGATTATGATATGAATTATCTGTTGATGATAATGTTGATTATCTATTGTGTTGTGAATTATCTATCTGTGTGTATATAGATAATGAATTGAATTGTTTTAAACTTTAAAACAACTTGGCCTTAAAAGACACGCTTTGGATTCCGATGAGACCGGGATCGGGTTTCCATATTTGGATATCCGAAAACCACATCGATTCCAATTAACGTTAGGTCGTTAATCCAAGTGGAGCGAGTGAAGACTCGAGGTGTAAGGGCTATACGTCAGTATAACTCTGTGGGTGATTCCGTAATGAGTTTGACGGAATAGTACTTATAGGTTCGAGATGGAGATTTAGAGTGCAAGGGTTATTGTCGTTAACTCTAAGGGTGATTCCAATATGAGTGTAACGAGATAATGCCTTCGGTTTCGTTCGAAACCGGAACGAACTTGTATGGATTGAATGCTTTCAGAACATCGTCAGGTGGACGATGAGCATTCTAAGTGATATGTCCTATAAAGGTAATCGTAGCCTCAAGCCTCATCAACCGGGAATGGCTAAAACAGAGGAGGTGCAGCAAAGCTTCGTGGGTAGCCCCCACTTGAGAGCAAGATTTATCCCTGTCTAGAGGTCCCTTTATTTTCGGCTTAGTGGTGCGGTTGCTGATCACAACTGCGGGGTTGTCTTGTTTGGAACTGTTCAGTAAGGAATGGGTCCGGCTTTGTGTTGCAGGGGAGCGGGCGTACTCCTCGGTAATCTAGGCCACGTATTGTGACGGGCGGTACCCCAGTAGCCCAGCCATTGTATGGAATCCAAAATCCAATAAGTGTCAACGGTTTTGATTGTATTACCCACTTTTGTGGCTAGTAACTGGAATTTAATGAATGTAACAATTTCGGCTATTTCTTATTTACTTGAAAACCCTAGACACTATCATAATATCATCAGATTTCCTATCCAATGTTTGGTTAGCGTAAGGTAAAAACTTTTCCATGTTTGTGTGTGGGAAGTCTTACGTGATACCTTTTCTTTTCAAAGGTTTTTCAAAGTTAAGCAACTTTAACCTGCTACTCACACCAGATCCATGTCTGACCCGAAGTTATTTCTGTTTTTCTTTAATTCTTGGGTACTCAAATTTTTATGAGTAGTCGGGGGAATTCAGGTTAGGATTCGGGTTAGCTTTGACGAATTGTGGAGGAGCATATGGAACAGGAGGCTTCTGCGTATAGTTATATAGTTTTCCGCTGTGTTGGTATCTCTGAGCGTTCTGTACTGTATTGAGTTGTAATAACTAGACATATGTTTATAACTGTCTAGTATATGTGATGTATTGTCTGTGTAACTCTGATATTTGATGAATACTATGTAATACTTATGTTATTAATATAATTTATTCGATCCGCTGTTGAGATTCTTGTGTTGTTTCTTCTTTCTCTTCTTTCTTTTCTCTTTTCTATCCCTTTCTTTCTTAAGGATGATACGACTTTTTGTGGAGAAAAAGTCGGGTCGTCTCAGCTGGTATCAGATCATTAGGTCGAGTGAATACCTAGGCTCTCGAGTGGTGTCTATCTTGAGAGAGCGTATTTGTATTTTTAATATATATATATATATATATATTCATGGTTCTACCTATTTGTTGGATTACCTGTTCAGGTTTTTCCAATGTAAGTTATAAAGGTAGATGAGGTAGAAGTGTGTGTAACACGACTACCATTGATTGGAGTTTGATGGATGAGGTTGGAAGTGTATTTGTCGAGACTGTAGATCGAATACCGTCTCGTGTGAGTTCTGTAGTGGTGTAAGTACTTCATCGATATCTGAAGGAAACCTGTTAAGGTTCGGAGTTCATCTATGAAGTACAGAATTGAGTTTGGATCTGTCGGTAGGGCAGAAGCCAGTGAGTGATGGTGTTTTGAAATCTCAGGAAGTTGTAGCTGCGTGATGAGATGCAGTGACTATGGATATTTCCGAAGATGTTTTTTTCGAACAATAGTAAGAAGTGAGTTTGCTCGCTGATGTGGCTAAGTTTAGCAGAGTGTTATGTGTTGGAAGGAGTCTTCTAGCTGAGTAGTTTTTCTGAAATGGAAATCAGAAGCAGTAGAGTATATCCGTTTCTCCGGTAAGTTGGCTAGGCCAGCATAAACTGTTCTGTTTGGTTAAGAGAGAGCAGTTTCTTTGGATTTAGGCTGAGTTGATCGCAAAAGTGACTTGCGATAGTATGTTCTTTTTGATTGTTGGCGATTGTCCGGATTTCTTCCACGAATTCAGGGTTTGTCCGCATCTGGAGATCAAGTTTTCTTTCCAGGATTGGAACAGGTGGTTCCGTTAATAGATAGATGGTTCCCTGAGATAGTAGTTGGTGAAGTAACTCTGGTTTCGGAGGAACATCTGAGTTTTCTTATGGACATGTGGAACCATATTTTTGTGCTGGGTTGTCTGGTCTGTGCTTGTGCTGTTCTTCAGCATTTTCTTCTACTTCGGATCAGAGTTGTGCAGCGGAAGCAGTTTGGAGTGTTTCTTTTTTCTTTTCCAGATATGAAGAAGTTTGTTCTGTCTTCTGTTGTTGAGAAGCAGGGTTTGTGTTCTTGGTTTTTGAGTGATCTTGAGGAAATCATTGGATTGTTTTGATTCAGTCTGTTTCTAGAGGCATCAGCGTAGTGTTGTGCTGATCAGGATGGATGTTGGTAACCGAAGATCGTCCGAAGAGTTTTTATGGATAAGAGACGGAGAAATTTGGATTCTGGAATCGGAGATTTGATTTTGGATTAAGTTTTTCTCTGATCCAAGGAGCTATAAGTTTGGGAAGCTAGCTCCGAAGTGTTTTGGTTTCTTCTGTGTTTTGGGTAAGATCAGTGTTTGGTTTTCTAGAGTTGAATTGCCGGTTTGGATAACTGGGATTCATTATGTTTCACGTATCTCTGAGGGAATACATGTTTGATATTTCTGGTTGTGGAACCAACGGTTTAGGATGGTTTGTTTGTTGAGCCTGACTCGTTTGTAGTCTGATATTCTGTATAGAATTGTTGTTAGGAGCTCTATAACATAGTAGTATTGATTGATTGTATTCTATAGAGCGAGTATCCCGATACACACACACACACACACACACATACACATAACGGGGAAACTCGTGAAGTTTTATCCAAAATTCGTTTGGATAATTAGATTTGTTCCGATTGTGTGAATTGGTTGCATTGGTTGTTGGCATATGATTAACATATGCTGTATTTTAAAATAAAATATGTAAATAGATTATTAAATTACCTTTGTTTTAAATTCGGGGACGAAATTCTTTTAAGGGGGAAGGATTGTAATATCCCGGAGTTTTGGACAATATAAATTTAATAATCTGTGTTTAAATTTAAATTGAATTGATAATTTTTGTTGATAAATTTGATTTGATTTAATAATCTTCTTTATTTAAATATTTAATTTGTGAATTTATTTTTAATAAACTGATAAAATTGTTTTCTATTTAAAAATGTATATGTATATTTTTTTATATATTTTAAATAGATAAGTTGTTTTTAAATAAATTAGTATAACATAATTTTAATATTTTGAAATTAGGAATTGTGATTTATTTTTGGATTTAAGTTTTTTCAAAGATATATAATAAAATAACTAGATGATTTTAAATATGAGATAAATGTTTTATTTGCTTAAAAATTCATTTTAATTTAAGTTTGAATATTAAAATAAGGTTCTAAAATGTTTGTGTTATTCTTTTTAAAATATTGATTTATAAAATGTGATTTGTTAATTTAATTTGTAAATTTAAAATACAATTTAAAATATGAAACATGTATTCATTAAGTTACAAACTCTTTTATAAATTTATTTTAATTGTTTAAAAGTTTCTTTTTCAAATGATTAATTTGTATATTGTTTTATTTAAAATAACACTTTGATTTATTCTTTAGAAATTAATTTTATATATAACTAGGTGTTAATGGGACTAATTAATTAAGCTTAATTTTTCTTTAATATTTAATTGAGATAACAGATCATTTAAAAAAAGGACATGTGTATGTGATTTAGAACATGTGTTAACATGTGTTAGATGTTTGAATAAGGAATTTAACAAATGTTAACACTTAAGACAAGTGTCATGTTTCAATTTTTATTTTTCTTTAATTTTAATTAAATCATAAACTAGTTATATAAACTTGCACTCTTCCATTCCTATTCTTTTCTCTCATTTTTCAATTCTTAACAAAGAAACTTTTCTGCTGAAAATCAAATCCTCAATTTCAAAATGAAAATCTGAAAAGTTCATCTCCTCAAAATACAAATCTGCATGTCAATTTTAATCAAGAAAGCCTGCATGTTTTCAAATACAATCTGGGATCTGAAACTGCAAATTTTAAATTGCTATGCATACCACTCAAGCAACCTGCATTCAAATCTGAAGGCCTGCAAGCAAAAATTAAAAATAGAAGGTCTGCATTTCTTTGCAAATCTGGAAGCAAGGGCATGCATTCATGAATTTTCAAAGTCTGGAAGCATTTAAAAAAAGAAAGATAAAAACATTAGAATTTGAAGCAAGTTTCAAAAGAGTTTTTCAAATTCTGGACAGTGCCCTGCATTTTTCAAATTCAGGTGAGTAACTCATTTATAAATTTATTTAATAGGTAAAGTAAATTAGAAATGAATTTATATGAAACTGCTTTAAATATATGCCTGTATACATGATAATGACTGTTGCATGCCTGATCTTCAAAATTCCAAACTCATGATTGATCACTGAATTCTTTTCTTGGTTTGTTTGCTGTATGACTTAAACATTTGAATAAAATCTGCTTATTTTAGAATAGGGTAAGTATAAATTTTATATAAATTAAACAGTATTGTCTAAAATCTGGAAAATTAAGAGACACGGAGCAACAATTAGCATAAAGTGAAAATTCAAACTTTATGATTTATTGTTGCAGATTTATAAATAGAAACATCAAGTGAGTTCAAGAATTTTAAATCAAAAATTACAATTTATAGTGCTGTAAATAAAGTGCAGTTTCAAATTTACTGTATTCTACTTATTGGTCATGTTTAGTTGAAGCTTGCATTAGATTTGAGTGAATTTGATTCTGGAGATAATTTAGCTATCAAAGATTTTAGGAAAATTACTGAATTGTATTGCAATTCAATTTTGAGATTGTAATTTGGGATTTCCAGTGTAGAACCCTAGTTTTTCTGGGCTGTGAAGATTCGAACTTTACTACGTCCATAGTGGATCGAGTTCAATGTTGTTTCGGGTAATGGTAGATGATGGTTAGTAGAAGTAATTACAAGTTAATTATTTGCAAAGACTTTAATCTATAATTAATAATGGTTAGATGATGGTAAGGTATAATTAATAATGAATCAATGATTAATGTAATTAAGAAATTAATTAAGTAATTACAAGTTAATTATTTGCAAAGAGTTTAATCTATAATTAACTTGTGTAATATTAATTTTAAAGACTAGTTACTTATTGTAATTGGAGATGGTTAATCAGTAATGATTAATTGGAATGAATATTGAGATAGTGATTATTTAAATTGATTTGTAATCAATTGATGGTTAAGTTAAGCAGGATTTTAATGAAGAAGTAATTAATTTAATTTAATTTAAATTAATTAGAGATTAAGTAATTAATTTAATTCATTTTAAACTAATTATAAATGGTGTGATCATTAGATCATTGCTTATGTTTGATGACTGGTATTGGTTGTCTGGTATGGTTTGTAATCTAAGTTATGAGATGAGTAGTGTACGTGATATGGAAGCATTGGTTGCTTTTGGATGATAATATAGATTATCTGATTATGATATGAATTATCTGTTGATGATAATGTTGATTATCTATTGTGTTGTGAATTATCTATCTGTGTGTATATAGATAATGAATTGAATTGTTTTAAACTTTAAAAACAACTTGGCCTTAAAAGACACGCTTTGGATTTCGATGAGACCGGGATCGGGTTTCCATATTTGGATATCCGAAAACTACATCGATTCCAATTAACATTAGGTCGTTAATCCAAGTGGAGCGAGTGAAGACTCGAGGTGTAAGGGCTATACGTCAGTATAACTCTGTGGGTGATTCCGTAATGAGTTTGACGGAATAGTACTTATAGGTTCGAGATGGAGATTTAGAGTGCAAGGGTTATTGTCGTTAACTCTAAGGGTGATTCCAATATGAGTGTAACGAGATAATGCCTTCGGTTTCGTTCGAACCCGGAACGAACTTGTATGGATTGAATGCTTTCAGAACATCGTCAGGTGGACGATGAGCATTCTAAGTGATATGTCCTATAAAGGAAATCGTAGCCTCAAGCCTCATCAACCGGGAATGGCTAAAACAGGGGAGGTGCAGCAAAGCTTCGTGGGTAGCTCCCACTTGAGAGAAAGATTTATCCCTGTCTAGAGGTCCCTTTATTTTCGGCTTAGTGGTGCGGTTGCTGATCACAACTGCGGGGTTGTCTTGTTTGGAACTGTTCAGTAAGGAATGGGTCCGGCTTTGTGTTGCAGGGGAGCGGGCGTACTCCTCGGTACGGGTGATCTAGGCCACGTACTGTGACGGGCGGTACCCCAGTAGCCCAGCCATTGTATGGAATCCAAAATCCAATGTGCCAACGGTTTTGATTGTATTACCCACTTTTATGGCTAGTAGCAGGAATTTAATGAATGTAACAATTTCGGCTATTTCTTATTTACTTGAAAACCCTAGACACTATCATAATATCATCGGATTTCCTATCAAATGTTTTGGTTAGCGTAAGGTAAAATTTTTTCCATGTTTATGTGTGGGAAGTCTTACGTGATACCTTTTCTTTTCAAAGGTTTTTCAAAGTTAAGCAACTTTAACCTGTTACTCACACCAGACCCATGTCTGGCCCGGAGTTATTTCTGTTTTTTTTTTAACTCTTGGGTACTCAAATTTTTATTAGTAGTCAAGGGAATTCAGGTTAGGATTCGGGTTAGCTTTGACGAACTGGGGGGGAGCATATGGAACAGGAGGCTTCTGCGCATAGTTATATAGTTTTCCGCTGTGTTTGTATCTCTGAGTATTTCTGTATTGTATTGAGTTGTAATAACTAGACAGGTGTTTATAACTGTCTAGTATATGTGATGTATTGTCTGTCCAACTCTGATATTTGATGAATACTATGTAATACTTATGTTATTAATATAATTTATTCGTTCCGCTGTTGAGATTCTTGTGTTGTTTCTTCTTTCTCTTCTTTCTTTTCTCTTTTCTATCCCTTTCTTTCTTAAGGATGATACGACTTTTTATGGGGAAAAAGTCGGGGCGTCTCACTCTGCATCACCACATCTCGAAAAATTGTTGGGTCTACGCAACAAGTTCAATGTGAACTAGTATGGGCAATATTACCCAAACAGAGCTTCCAAATCTTCCCTAAGCACAAGAAAGATAGTATGCACATCATCAAACATAATGCATACGAGAAAGTACCAAAATTCTTCAACAAATCCGATGTTGGAGACGAACATGTAGATACTAATCTTCGAGAGACCAATGGAGATTTAACAGCGCGCTTCACCTTCTCCATTCCAAATTGAGTGAGGACATACTCAATATTATCTACTCCAATCTCCTCCACAAGAATTTAGCTAGACTTTCCTAAGCCAACATCAACAGACTCACTAATAAGCTCCACAACATTCAAATCATAAGATGAAGAATCATCGCTACAAATATGCTTACAAATAGGGCCAACTGAACCAAAAAGGCTTTTCCAGCAAGTAAACTCCACCTAGAGTCTGAACCTCTGCAATCTTCTCATCAACCATGGTATCATCGGAAATACCAATATCTTTCTGAAAATGGAAAAAAATCTGATGACTCCAAATGTGTTTGGCAATTTTCTGTCCTCCCAATGCCATCACTTGATAGAGGCTTCATCTTCAACAAAGACCTCTCATCAAATATCTCATGCCTGCTAGTCACAATTCTTCAGGTTGTTTTACACCACAACCTATACCTCTTCACTCCTTCTCTATATTCTAACAAAATGTGCTTGCTTTCCCTAGGCTTCAACTTATCATGTCTCTCATCTTCTAAATAAGCTGAACAACCAAACACTTTAAGGAATGAATAATCAACAGGCTCTCTTTTCCATATCTCTTCTGGGATCTTCGTATCTATAGTAATAGATGGTGTGCGGTTGATGAGAAATACTGCCATAGATATCGCTTCTGCCCAAAATCCCACTTCTAAACCAGCAGTTGTTCTCAAGCTCGTAGCTCTCTCCCATAATATCTGACACATGCTCTCCGCCACTCCGTAACATTGTGACTCAACAGAAATAGAAAAATCTCTAATTACATGCTCGGACTCACAATAGTTAGTGAATTTTTGTGACATAAATTCACTACTATTTCCAACTTTGAGAACTTTCAAACGCTTCCTCGACTGCTTCTCTACCAAGGTCTTCCACTTACAAAATTGGGCAAATATTTCATCTTTGGCCTTTAAGAAATAGACCCAAACCTTACGTGAGAAATCATCCATAAATAAGACGAAGTAACTGGCTCCACCAAAAGATGCAACTGGGGTGGGTCCCCGCACATGAGAATAAACATACTCTAGAAACTCTGCAGTTCTAGGTCTTCCAACATCAAATATGACATGCTTCTTCTTTTCAAAAGAACAATCTCCACAAGAGCTAGACTTCGATTGACAAACACCATCAATCAAACCAAGCTTCTTCAATACTTCAAGACTCTCCTCATCAACATGACCTAAACGAAGATGCTATAACTGAGTAGAATCTGAAATACTAGAATCAGTAGAAACTACCGACTCTTCTAAGACTGTCTCTCCTTGAAGCACATAAATATCATTAACTCGCACCCCATCTCATCACTACCAAGGAACCCTTCGCTACTCTCAAATTCTCTCCATCTATTATTATCCTCATACCAAATCTACTCAAAGCTCCAACTGATAACAAAATTCTACGCAGCATCGGAACATGTCTAACATCTGTGATAGTCCTAACAACACCATCATGCATCCTAAACCTCACACTTCCAATGCCTACAACATGACAAGATGTGTCATTCCCCATATGAACTGTTCCACCATCAATTTTCTTGTAACCGACAAAACAGCTCCTATCTAGCGTCATATGAAAAGAGGCTCCGGAATCAATCACCCAACTTGTATGCTCTAAAGGTGAAATACTGGCTAAAAGTAATGATGTATTACTATCACTTCTATCCGCATCTGATCTAACTGCTGGTAAAACTGAAGCTTTCTCTTTTTTCTCTCTCTTCTTTCTAAGAGCTGGACAATCCCGTATGAAATGTCCCTTCTTCTTACAATAATAGCAAGCACCCCTTCTAGGACCCATGAAATGAGGCCTACGCATATCTCTTCTACCTCCAAGGTGCTTCTGGCTTTTATCTCTTCCTCTAAATAAATGAAGTTGTTGCTGAAGAACACTGTCATTAGTCTTCACCTTCCATGTCCCAAAAACATCTTTTCTATCAAATTTGGTGATGCCATAATTTTTCATACCACTACTGAAAGAATTTGTCACTGATAACTAATCTAGAACAAGACAGCTAGCTCTGATACCAAACTGTTGTGCGAAAATTCAACTGATTTGCACAACTCCAAAAATGCAGCGGAATGCTGATGTGCGAAAACGATCAAAAGAAGGATCTAGCTTGTCGATTAATTACCAACCACAAGTTCAATGAAAAATTATCACCAAAGAAAAAATACATAATAGCGGAGAACACAGAACACATAGATTTAACGTGATTCGGCTAGATTGCCTACATCCACGGACCCAACAACTATTCTTTATTTCACTGAAGAAAGAAAATACAAAAGAGAGAGATTACAAAATTATAGGTAGCAAAGTGGAGAGACTAACCTATAATTACAAATTGAATAATCAATTTATTCAAAGACTTGTTTACGCTCAAAACCCCTAATTGATTGACTGCAGAAATTAGGGTTTACTAAAGAAGAGGATAATGGTGGATGCTCTTTCACACGCTCACACACATATGAAGAAGAACTTTCTTCATTTAAATAGGCATGAAAGTGACGGATGGTTGGAGATGAAGAAAATTAACTTCCAGATTATGTGAAAACCTTTCCAGATTAGTTGATTTGATTCCAATGCACATAAATGACAAAGAATCCATGTTTCCATAAATTTCTATTGCTTAAATTAATCCCCATGTATAAACTTCTCTATCTTCATATAATAAATCTGACTAATTGATTGATTAGCAATTAATTAGTTTTCATTCTCTAAAAGATACCACGCATATCTTTCCTCTTTATCATTCCACATACAGCCTAATTAATTGATTGACTGAATCAACTAATTATTTTCTTGTCTTCTTTGGAAATATTTGACTCACATAAATTCAACAAAACCCCGACTAACACTTCAAATAATAACATAACTACGAAACAAATTATTTGATATCTGGATTAATTTTGTGATGAAATATGTATAAAAGATCAGTTCTTTTGGTTTGATGCTAGAAATTGATTTGATGTGCAACCATCATATTTTTTGAATCTAATGGACTGCGACTAACACTTGAATTATAAATCTGTTCTATATACTGTGAAATTGATTAATGAACAATAAAAAATCAATCAAATCAGATATATGAAAATATTTATGGCAATTGGGTATTACGAATTAAATTTTATCTGATAAATTAAATTAGGGAAAACTAACCTTTTCGTTCCTCGTTAATCCCTCCTTCCATGTCGAATAATCACGTTGTTGATTCACGGAAGATTGTTCATTGATTCAAGGAAGAAGATGCCATACTATTGAATAGCCATGAAACGAGATGCTATATTTCTACTTCTCTACTACTAGTAAAGTAAATTTGTTAACTAATTTACTCGTGTTTTTTTGAAATTCTTAAAATGCCATGCTTTCCGTTTACATTTCTGCGATGAGGTTTACCCCCTCATCCGTTACTCTTGTAAGAAAAAAGGAAAAAAAAGTCTAGGACTGATTGATTCTATCTCTTTTAGTTTTCTCGTTTAATCACCCAAAATAAATAAATCAACCGAGCCAAAGCAAGGCAACCTTCTTCATTTTCCTTTCCTCCTTTTGTTTCCTCAATTTATTTTCTTATCTAGGGCTTCCATCTGATATAATTAGTAATTGATCCCTAGGAAGAAAAGTGCGGTGTCGATTCGATCGGTATTACGACGATATTATTTTCTTTTTGTTGAAGATGCATGAATAAAATTTACTACCAATAAGGAGGTCGAAAATGCTACTTTACCTGGTTATTTGTTTGTCATTTTGTACGAAAACAATCCAAACCCTTCTTTTATCTCTAGCCCCCTATTTTCCACCTTCAATTCCCAGATCCGCAAATTCGCATCTTCCACTTTCGGTTACTGTAACATTACTCTAAGGAGGTTGATGAGCATGGCCACTGATGCTATGTACGTAATTACATTGATTTCAATTCTTCGTCCGAAACAGGGATTTTGGCCTTGGATTCCTTAGAATTAGATGGAGACGGAAAAGGAGATGATTTTTTCAATTTATTATATATTATTATATTAGATTAGATGTGTTTACTCATTCGATTTTCAGTTTGTGAACCAGATGATGTTGCTTATGATCTTCTCTATATGTTTTTCATCCATACTTATCTGCTTTTGGTTCTAATTATGTCATAATGAAAGCGAGTATAGCTTATTTGAATTTTTTTTTTAGAAAATAATAAATTAGGAGTGATACTATGAGAGGAGGCTGAATTCTGTTAACACTGAGCTTCTATTCAAGCAACATTGTTCGGTTTTGAAAATCAATCTACATTTATTTTTGTATTAACAACATTGTTTTATTTTTTGATTGAAATATATAGAATAATTGTATGTTAATGAAATTTATAATATAGTATGTTGTTTACATAACAATAGGTAGACTGTCTGATGTAAATTAATATTATACCGGCTCTGTTAATACAAAATAGTTGCAATATGAATAATTGCATCCAAGGTCATGACTGGCTGGTATTGCAGTTTATATAAGACACTATAACATTAGCTTATTCATTTCTATTTTACTTAGAAGTTATACAAATATCATGTTGGATCTTGGATGACAAGAAGTGTAGAACAAAATATGCACATGAATATGATAATTAATTACAAACAAAAGAAATCTTGACCAACTCACAGCACAACATTTAAAGCACCCATAATGTATAAGATGTGCACGTTATCAACATACCTCAAAAGGAAAAAAATGCACATATATCTCTAATCTCTAATATTAATAAAGAGAATTTAAAGAATATGATTTTTACAGTGTCTTTTTGAAATTTCGAAAATGTTATATATCCCTGAATGGAATTTCATTTTTGCATCCTCCATCACCATTCCCTTCACAAGCAACAATCAAATTAGTTTTTACACTTATAGCAAATATCCGTCCACAAACATGTTATTAGATAAAAATTAAATATTTATATTTATTAGATGCACGTACATGCGAATTACACTAGTAATGATAACGAGGAGAAAGTGGGTAGCAGTTTATTTAATGTGGTTTAATTAGAATGGACGGTCGAGATTAAGTCCCATAAGAAATTGGGACTGAAGGACAAGTTGCTACCCATTAGAGATCCAACAATGGTCTCTAATTGCATTATCCGAAACAACATAATATTGTCTCTAACTTGTTTTTTATTAGAGACAAAATTTTAATTAATCCATAATCTTTGTCTTAAATATAACATTTTCTTGTAGTGTGGCATTCAGCAAGTGAAAATACAACATAAACAGGTAACCTCCGAGTAAAAGGAAAACTTGCTATAGAAAAAAAATAGCAGACAACACAACTTCTCACTCTACTTTAGATGTGAGAGGACCCTCAAAGGCTCAAACATAATAGATGATTACCAGGCATATTGATGCTGTCCACCTTCAAATCCTAATCCAGACACCTCTATCTGAGCATTCTCACCTTATATGGATCATGGGACAACCAAGCTATCCAAAAGAATCAACATTCACAAAGAATTTCAATCTATAATTATATACGAGGAGGTAAAAAATAGTAAGATTCAAATGAACAATGTAGAGAAATTATGAAAAGCTAAATGCATGTAATGGTGGAAACCATGGTAATATCTTCTAATACAATAACCATCATAATGACAGTGCATAAAGCGAGTAGTTTTCATTATGGTAATTTATATATAATAATCATGAAAGTATTCAATACATATGCAAAACTTAGTTAAATATTTCCCTTGCAACATTTCACGTGGATGTAGGAGGAAGATATAATTTTGTTCAGCAGGGTAAAGTATACAAAACAGGAGTGACCTATTGCATTTATCTTGATTCCTTTTCATCATAAGAAAGCCAAAATAAATCAAATTATTAGCGTTGGTTAAGGGTTTTTCGTAATTTTTGATTTTATCGTTGTCATGGTTTTGAAGAGGCTACTGATCATGGGGATGTGATTCATTTGTAGTTGGAGGAAGTGGAGTAACAAATTCGTGATTTAATTTTTATGAGAAATGAGATGGGAATAGAGTAGAAGGAAACATGGAGCATGCAAGGAGCAGTTGAAGACGGCATAAGTAAGATTTGATAATGACTTTAATTATGTGATTTGCTGTCTATTTTGAACCGTCTGATGAAAAATAGCATGCATAACTGTTAGTTCAGGTTTATTATGAAACATGATCAAACTATATATTCGTGGCACATACTTAGTTTAACTCAATCCGGTTTAAAATTAGTTGCTTGTTATTGTTCTTTGAAAACTAATAACAATCTATCAAGTTATGTAGAAATTTGAATTCTATTAGCATGTTTAAAATACAAAGTCACTTCACATAATAAGACTTGAATAAAGAACAACGATCTAAAGGTTAAACTATAAAGAGTCAAAGCTTATAAAAGCAAGAACCATGACAGTAATAAGCATAATTTAATCACAATCAAAGAACCAATAGTATTTAATCAATATCATATGCTTAGTACGACCGTTTTGTGTAAGTGAAATTTGAAATTGGTATAATTTTACAAATTAAAAAAGAGCATGCAACCCTTCTTAGTCAGATCTATGTGTAAAAGTGCATGCAACGACCAGCATCTCCTCCGTCAGAAACGCCAACTCCACCCACGACCTAGAAGAGCTATTCAAAATCTCCTTATCTAAAATAACTTCTGCATCAGTCACCGTCATTGTAACTTCCAACGGCGCCAGGCTCAAATCCGCAAACCACCTATGTAGAAACCTGTTCCAAAGCGCAATTGAGTCCCTACAACCACTTCCTTAACTGAATCTAAGATCACCAACATAAGAACATGGCTAAGCGTCGCGGTCGCAGACCAGGAAACCTGCCTGGACGTGTTCAACGACACGACTGATAATACAGGGACAGGTTGATTCGTTGACGATTAATTCATTGCAGTGCACGAGCAATAGCATGGCGGTCGCAACGGGGCTGTGTATGTGTTACAGCATGTGAATATGTAGCAACATAGGAAGATTTATAGGTCAGTCCTTCCTAGAGGCACACGCTGTTGGAGAAGGGGGTATCAGAGCTAAATATAACAATAGCGAAGGACAGAAAAGGGCAGATGAGGATGATCAATGATGGGATTGGGGTGGAGGAAAAGGTTGTACATGTATGTTATACATGTGAAGAAAGATGTAACGACCCAGAACTTTTGATAATTTAAAATTGAATATTTAATTGAATTTAAATATTAATAAGTGAAATTTGAAGTCAAATAAATTTTATATTGAATATTGGATTTATTAGGGTAATTTAAATCGGTTTATTAATAGTGGCAAATACATGAATAATTGAAAACTGGGTTTAAAATGATTGAAAATGATTTGAAAATTTTTATTTTATCATATTTAAGTTATAGAAATGTTTTATAACTTTTAAAACTGAATTTTGAGATGATTTGTAGAAATTGAATATTTTAATATTTAATTATCGACTGGAAAATAGCTAATTTTTGAACAGTCTCAGAATTGAACGAAACTAGTTCCATTGGATCCATAATAGTTAGTTATTATCGGATTTCCATTTTCGTAGCAATCGGAGTTGCCGTTTGACCGTGGCAGCTCGAAACGCATCGAAATTATTTTAAAATTAATTTGGCGAGTTAAAATAGTCATTTTTCAAACGGTCTCGGATTTCGATGAAACCAGTTTCATCGGATCCGTAATGTGATATTATTGTAAGATTTCAAATTTCAAGTCAATTGGATTTACCGTTTGTCCGGTACAAATTAAAACGCATCGAAATCGGTTTAAATCGGTTTAATTTAAATTGATCGTTTAATTCCATATCTCGCACAGATGATCGAATTAGCTTCCGAAACCTGTTCCATTATGTCCGGAACGTGGGATAAACCCCAGAAACGCTGGTCACCGCACGTAAATCGGAGTTTGGAATTTCCGGAATGAATAGTGTCGTTCGTTTTCCTATAAATAGACCATCTCCATTCACAAAAAAAAAAAAAAAATTAACCTAACCCTAAACCCTTGCAGCCGCCACCATAGAAACCGAAGGCCAGAAATCACCCGACATTCTTCCTTAATCTCTCCCAAAATACAAACAATTAGCTAATGCTTTCAACTAGGATATTATAGAGGGAGGAGAGCTCTTCGAATCCATACGGATATGATGGATTTTAGAGCAACATAGTCGACGTTTGGAGGCCACGAATGTGTGCAGTTCGTGCTCGTTTTTCTCGAGCAAATTGCGACCGAGCTTGGGCATATTGGAGCCGAGCATAGAGGAGGGGACGAGCTACGGAGTGGTGGTGTTCGATCGAGGTAGAAGTCAACGTGGTTGGTCGCGTGTTTAGGGCATTGTGGCGGCCGTGGGTTCGAGCAAGCCTGGGAGCAAAGTTCGCGTACGAAGAGAAGCAAGAAGATGCGTTCAAGGGCATAGATGCATGCGGCCCAGATCCTACGGCCATGGTGATTAGGTTTAAGAAAATAAAAATTAAGTTGTAATTAATTGTATTTAAATTTGTATTAACTTGTAAATGTCATAACTTTTTCATACGAGGTCGAAAACGCACGAAACAAATTGCGTTGCGTTCGTTTTGTCGAGCACTACGCGATGGAGCTGGAATGGAGTC
Organism: Allium cepa; assembly: GCA_030765085.1. Lineage (NCBI taxonomy): Eukaryota > Viridiplantae > Streptophyta > Magnoliopsida > Asparagales > Amaryllidaceae > Allium > Allium cepa. Next base: position 918,143,875 of record CM060928.1, read on the forward strand.
GATTGGAGCTCGTTTGAATTTCGGGTAAAATTAAACGTTCGTTTAATTTTATTCGAAAGGAACGCTGAAATCAGAAAGAAAATCAAGGTGAGAACTCCTCGCTCAATCGAACAGATCGAATTAAATTTTAAATAGTTAGATTTAAAAATTTTGAATGATGATTGCAATTATTGATTGTTGTTTGATTGTGATAGTAGATATAGTAGGATATACTATATATAGCAATATATACATATTTAGATATAGTAGGATATACTATATATAGCAATATATATATATATATATATATATTGGCATATGTATATATTGGAATTGATTTCCCGCCTTGTAGAGCGGATGAGACCCTATTGCGCCGCCTATTAAGCGGATAATATTTTATAAATCTCATATACCGCGATATTCCACCTTGAAGTGGAATTGGTATTGTGCTAACGTCTGTGGTTGCAGGGAAACAGGTTGGAGGGATCCAACTGGATTCCTCACAAATATTTATATGATTATAGATATTGTGTGATTATTGACTATCATATTGATATATGATATTTGTGCCATGATTGACTATTGGATGCTGTTGCATCATCGGATCCATTTTTAAAAGTATTTTTAACGATTTTGAATTATAAAGGATTTGAAATTGATTTTTCCAAAGTATATGTTTTTATTGAAATTTTGAGTTGATTCATTTTTAATTAAATTAAAATTTTAATTTTTAAAGTTATAGAATTTATGATTTTTATGAAATATAACCAAAGGTGGTTTTTAAAAATAAATAGATTTATATAATAATTTAAATTGGATTTCTGAATTATTATAAAGGATGAAGACGAAAGATTTTATAAATTGATATTTATAAATAAAGATATTGGAAGTATAAACGAGTTTATTATGTGTTAAAATGAAGTATGAAATGGATCATTGAAAATTATAGATTTATAAATTATGAAAGTTATAAAATGAATAGATTTTGAAAATAAAAGATTCATGAGTCATTAACTTATAAAATGGATTTTGGGCATTTAAATGAGATATTTATAGAAATTGTAAATAAAGGATTTTTTTTATAAGTTGAAATTGTCATGGAATATAAAAGAATCTTATAAGCAATAAGATTTGGAATTTGTGAAGCTTAAAAAGAACGATTTGGTAAATGAATGAATGAATTATAAGTAATCAACTTATAATATGAACCTTTGGTATGAAATTGAGTTATATAATTTGAATTGGATTGATAAAGGAAATTTATAAATCGAAGTTTATAAATAGGAATAGAATTTATAAACATTGTTTATAAATTCGTAATCAATTGAATTTGATCAATTGAATATAAAAGTTTATTAAAGGAGTTATATTCACGTTTTTGAACAGTGAATATATCGTTAAATAAAATGGATATCTTTTGGGAAAAGGATGTTGTAAATAGAATTTAAAACGATTTAAAGATGTTTTAAAATGCATCAAGTATCGAAAACATAGATTTCAACATTCATTGTTGAAATAGACGTTTTCGAGAAATAGAAGAAAAGGAAGTCGTAGATTTCAACATTCATTGTTGAAATAGACGTTTTCGAGAAAATAAGGAAATAATGAACTATAACATTGTTGTTATAGTAAATGATTTCCGAAAGGAAATATTTTTGTATAGTATTGGGATTTATATATCTATTTAATTTCGAATCCCTATACTAGTGATTTTGGGTTGTCGTAACGATGTTTTACGCAACATTCGTTTTGACCCAAATAAATGTGAACAAAAGAACGTTTTCCTTAAACAAATGAAATATATACTTAACTATGGGTTAAGTATATCAAATATTTTCAAATTGTGAAAATAAATAATATTTGTGAAGCACTTACTTTTAAATAAGTATGGAATTGCTTTTCCAATATGAAATGGAACGTTTTTGAGAATTTATCTTTTTGAAGATAAATTGGAATTGAATATTCGAAATCTATTGAAAAATGTAGATCAGTAGATATTTTTGAAATATAAATTCACTATGGAATTTATAAATGGAAAGGGAAAATTTGTTTCAAAATAAACGTTGTTTATTTTTGAAGTGTGGAAAATTATATATCTTGTAAAGATATTTTTGGAAAAATAAATAATTTGAGAAATTATTTGGAATCTGGTGATGTTGCGCATCTTTATTGATAGTTAAATAACCAACTATCAATATTTACCTTTAAATAGGTATTTGTTGTAATTGTTTGAATTGGATGCCACACTTATTTTAAAATAAGCGCTCACTATTCGGGTTAACCGGGAAAGGACTATGGGGTCGTATAACCCACTCCGAACATGTGATACGTCGTTATGAATTGCATTTGAAGACCGGTGTTGAAGACTGGATATTTGTGAAAACGGAAGGATTACCGTCGAGTTACTCTGCATCGGCTGATCTCCGATACAGAGGTTTATCACCCTTAGTGACGGGATGTCCGGACGTGATTAGTGAATATCCGGATTGCAAGGGCTTCTTTGGAAGTGCCTTCGGTTCCGTTCGATCCCGGAACGAACTTGTATGGATTGTATGTATGACGTTACAATTTGAGATGTAAAGCTGGTTTCTATCAAATATATTTCTGTTGGTGGCGGAGAATTTATTATCTTAGCTTAACACACTTCTCTGAGACGTACGAGCCCAGAGGTTATATAGTTGATGGTTACTAGTGATACATTCCCGAATTGGTAATGTGGCATGCTGAGTGATGCTGTGAAATGATCGTTGAATGATCATTTGTGATAGGATCATTTGTTTGATCGTCTATCTTGATGATCATTGGTTTGATCATTTGTTGCCCCAAAGCACTGCTTTTGTAAAGCCTGGCTTTGTGGACGAGACTTCATCAAGCCTCACACCCCGGAAATGGTCAAAACAGGAAAGATGCAGCAAGGTTATTAGGGGGTAGCGCCCCTTTAGTGTATGTCATTCCTTCTGGATAGAGGTGGTATCATGGTATGGAGCCCAGATACTTAACCTATGTGGTTACTGCAAATTTATTACTTTGTGGTTGTTAGAAATCGGGGATCCTCGGATATAGATCGGGTACGATCGGGGAATGACATATTCGTGTCAGTTGTTACCCAGTTAGGGGTAACCCGACCTTGTGTTGGCAGAGATCCGCTTAGGTTCTCGGGACGTCATTCCAGAGGCGTTTCCATGTGGCAATGGGAAGTTCCTTGGCCTGACCATTTGTTGGAAATCCAAAGAAACAATACGAGCCTTGTACGGTTTTAGTTGTATTACCTGCTACGGAATGTGGCGGTAACCTTCTATTGAACATAGTAGTTATAGTAGGCATACGATAATGGTCGTATGTTCGCTAAGATTTATATTCTATTTTCGAAATGATTTTTCTACACTATGCACTAGCAATAATATCAAATGCTTCCTTTTAATGCGTATCAAGCATTTTTGACTATCATAAGGAGAAATCTCCTCCGATTCTACGTTTGCATTGTGTGTGTGTGCGGGAGGCCTTATGGTAGTCTCATTTTCTAAAAAGCATTGCGAATTTATTTAAAAATTATCCTATCCTTTGTTTTAAAGATAAATAACTGTTTTAAGTTCTCACACCAGTCCCATGACTGACCTGGAGTTTATTGTTTCCTTCCTAAACTCTGGGTGCCCACCAATTTCCACACGGGCAGTCAAGAGTCAGGTTTATCAGGTTATTCTGGACTTTGGAGTGCTATGGAGCTCAGGAGGCGAGCTGCATATCGAGACGTACCACTTGTATATGATATTATACTATTTATTATTCCGCTGTGTATTCTGTATGAGGACAAGTTTATATAACTGTCCATTGATGTATTGACTCTGTTGTCCATTGTTGTTGTAAACTCTGATAATGATGTAATGTATAAAAATGTATAGTTCTTTGTTTTAATGATATTCATTTATCTATTATATGTTGTTCCGCTGCGACTGTGAGATTCTGATATTGTCTGTTGTTCTGTTCTGTGTTCTTTTCTATTGTTGTTTCTTCTTTCTTCTATCTTTTCTCTCTTCTTCTACCTCTTTCTTCTTCTTTAAACCCTCATGGTTCGATTTTCCGTCCTTCGATTAGGCGGCATTTGATACAGTGAACGTATTAATGTCGATTTTCGGAAGTCGAAGAATCGGGTCTTGACAAAGTGGTATCAGAGCATATGGTTAAGCGACAACCATGGTTCTGTTGGGTGTTACTCGTTAGAGATAGAGTCAGCAGTACTCTAGAATGAGTTTGAGTGTAATAATAGATATGAGCGCGTTTTTGTTAGTGAATATAAAATTTGTTTTATATTGTGTTGGTTGATTTATTGAGTGGCATATGAACCTTCATCAGCACGGTCTGCACAACTGTGCCGAAAGGGTTTCTAAACACTTGAGTAGAGCAATTCGATACAATATTGTTTTAAAAATCGGGTAAATGAAATAATTTTGCCCAAACTATTTTCGTATATAAAAGGAATGGTTTTCTGTAAATTATTGTAGTATATGGATGCTTGGATGTTAGGAATTGATAGTATTAAATTATTACCATTTAAATTGAATAAAAAAATGAAATCCATATACAAATGAAATTTGAGAATATAAATTATAAATGTGATTTATAATTAGAAATGAAATTCCAGAGAAATATTTGGGAATGTTTTTGAAAGAATTTGGAAATTTTAGGAATTAAATTCCTGTTTGGTTTGGAAATAATTTTCAAAGGTTTTGAAAAGAATTTTTGAAGGAATGAAAAGCTCTAAACTCTTTTCGGTCGTTGGAAAATAATTCCGATGATGATCATGACATCATCGGTGTTCATTTTCGAGTTTTCAAAAGAGGGATTGCTGCCAAATTGTTTAAAATAAAGTTGTTTGGAAAATTTGGGGTTTGGTTTTGGAAATTCAAAGGATAAATTTGAATTGTTTTCAAAAATGGTTTTGAAAGGTTGGAAAGACTCTGGAATGCTATGTAAAAGTAAATTTGAGAATTAAATCTAATGGACTCAATAAGTTGAGATAAAATGAAACGGTGAATGAACAAATGAAGCTACATTCGCAAATAAATGAAATTGGAAATTGTTTACAAGGAAATGAACTTGAGTTTGAAGTGAACTAGCTTAAGTAAATTCGAGATGAATATGAATACGGAATGTAAACAAAATTGAATGGAATTAATTGGAAATGAAATGGAAATTAAAATCAATTAGAATGGATATGAATTCGTTTCACTTAAAAAAATGAATTGAATAAAAGAAAGTGAGTTGTTAATCATTTGAATTCAAAAGAAATTGAATGAAATTGAATTGAAATTGAAACGAATGAAATTGAATATATAACTTCAATAGTGAAGTAAAAATGTATAAGAAGCATATATTGAATATTTTGTAAAGAAATGTGCAAAATAGTTTGAAAATTATAATTGGATGATATAGATAGCAAGTTATACAGGTATATTAAAGGAAATGGAATTTGGATTTTGATTTCAAAGATAAAATTGAATTGCTCGACAAAAAGGTACGTATTTAAATTTCAGTATGAAATTTGATGATTTTCTTCTCCAGCCACTTGTCTTTCTCTTTTCTTTTTGATTCTGAGGGGCCGTGGTGCCATTTTGTCGTCGTACCGATCGAGCCGCGCAAAGGAGATGCTGGCGAAATTTTTCGAAAATTTCGGGTGTTAGAAAAAATTTTGAGAAATTTTTGAAAGTTTAAAATTTGAATTTGAATTTAAACTTGAATTTTGAAGTAAACAATGTTGTTTAAAACCTATAATGGAAGTTTGAAAGCTAGTTGAAATGATAATGAATCTTTAATAAAAAGATTTGTGTTAGAAAGTTGATAAAACTATTTGAATTGTGAAAAATGATAAACGGTTTAGGATCATTCTCCTTAACTTGCAATTTCGGGACGAAATTCTATTAAGGGGGGAAGATTGTAACGACCTAGAATTTTTGATAATTTAAAATTGGATATTTAATTGAATTTAAATATTAATAAGTGAAATTTGAAGTCAAATAAATTTTATACTGAATATTGGATTTATTAGGGTAATTTAAATCGGTTTATTAATAGTGGCAAATACATGAATAATTGAAAACCGGGTTTAAAATGATTGAAAATGATTTGAAAATTTTTATTTTATCATATTTAAGTTATAGAAATGTTTTATGACTTTTAAAACTGAATTTTGAGATGATTTGTAGAAATTGAATATTTTAATATTTAATTATCGACTGGAAAATAGCTAATTTTTGAACAGTCTCAGAATTGAACGAAACTAGTTCCATTGGATACGTAATAGTTAGTTATTATCGGATTTCCATTTTCGTAGCAATCGGAGTTGTCGTTTGACCGTGGCAGCTCGAAACGCATCGAAATTATTTTAAAATTAATTTGGCGAGTTAAAATAGTCATTTTTCAAACGGTCTCGGATTTCGATGAAACCAGTTTCATCGGATCCGTAATGTGATATTATTGTAAGATTTCAAATTTCAAGTCAATTGGATTTACCGTTTGTCCGGTACAAATTAAAACGCATCGAAATCGGTTTAAATCGGTTTAATTTAAATTGATCGTTTAATTCCATATCTCGAACAGATGATCGAATTAGCTTCCGAAACCTATTCCATTGTGTCCGGAACGCTGGATAAACCCCAGAAACGCTGGTCACCGCATGTAAATCGGAGTTTGGAATTTCCGGAATGAATAGTGTCGTTCGTTTTCCTATAAATAGACCATCTCCATTCAAAAAAAATAAAAAAAATAAAAATTAACCTAACCCTAAACCCTTGCAGCCACCACCATAGAAACCGAAGGCCAGAAATCACCCAACATTCTTCCTTACTCTCTCCCAAAATACAAACAATTAGCTAATGCTTTCAACTAGGATATTATAGAGGGAGGAGAGCTCTTCGAATCCATACGGATATGATGGATTTTAGAGCAACATAGTCGACGTTTGGAGGCCACGAACGTGTGCAGTTCGTGCTCGTTTTTCTCGAGCAAATGGCGACCGAGCTTGGGCATATTGGAGCCGAGCATAGAGGAGGCGACGAGCTACGGAGTGGTGGTGTTCGATCGAGGAGGAAGTCAACGTGGTTGGTCGCGTGTTTAGGGCATTGTGGCGGCCGTGGGTTCGAGCAAGCCTGGGAGCAAAGTTCGCGTACGAAGAGAAGCAAGAAGATGCGTTCAAGGGCATAGATGCATGCGGCCCAGATCCTACGGCCATGGTGATTAGGTTTAAGAAAATAAAAATTAAGTTGTAATTAATTGTATTTAAATTTGTATTAACTTGTAAATGTCATAACTTTTTCATACGAGGTCGAAAACGCACGAAACAAATTGCGTTGCGTTCGTTTTGTCGAGCACTACGCAATGGAGCTAGATTGAAGTCGATTGGAGCTCGTTTGAATTTCGGGTAAAATTAAACGTTCGTTTAATTTTATTCGAAACGAACGCTGAAATCAGAAAGAAAATCAAGGTGAGAACTCCTCACTCAATCGAACAGATCGAATTAAACTTTAAATAGTTAGATTTAAAATTTTTGAATGATGATTGCAATTATTGATTGCTGTTTGATTGTGATAGTAGATATAGTAGGATATACTATATATAGCAATATATACATATTTAGATATAGTAGGATATACTATATATAGCAATATATATATATATATATATATATATATATTGGCATATGTATATATTGAAATTGATTTCCCGCCTTGTATAGCGGATGAGACCCTATTGCGCCGCCTATTAAGCGGATAATATTTTATAAATCTCATATACCGCGATATTCCACCTTGAAGTGGAATTGGTATTGTGCTAACGTCTGTGGTTGCAGGGAAACAGGTTGGAGGGATCCAACTGGATTCCTCACAAATATTTATATGATTATAGATATTGTGTGATTATTGACTATCATATTGATATATGATATTTGTGCCATGATTGACTATTGGATGCTGTTGCATCATCGGATCCATTTTTAAAAGTATTTTTAACGATATTAAATTATAAAGGATTTGAAATTGATTTTTCCAAAGTATATGATTTTATTGAAATTTTGAGTTGATTCATTTTTAATTAAATTAAATTTTAATTTTTAAAGTTATAGAATTTAAGATTTTTGTGAAAGATAACCAAAGGTGGTTTTTTAAAATAAATAGATTTATATAATAATTTAAGTTGGATTTCTGAATTATTATAAAGGATGAAGATGAAAGATTTTATAAATTGATATTTATAAATAAAAATATTGGAAGTATAAACGAGTTTATTATGTGTTAAAATGAAGTATGAAATGGATCATTGAAAATTATAGATTTATAAATTGTGAAAGTTATAAAATGAATAGATTTTGAAAATAAAAGATTCATGAGTCATTAACTTATAAAATGGATTTTGGGCATTTAAATGAGATATTTATAGAAATTGTAAATAAAGGATTTTTTTTATAAGTTGAAATTGTCATGGAATATAAAAGTATCTTATAAGCAATAAGATTTGGAATTTGTGAAGCTTAAAAAGAACGATTTGGTAAATGAATGAATGAATTATAAGTAATCAACTTATAATATGAACCTTTGGTATGAAATTGAGTTATATAATTTGAATTGGATTGATAAAGGAAATTTATAAATCGAAGTTTATAAATAGGAATAGAATTTATAAACATTGTTTATAAATTCGTAATCAATTGAATTTGATCAATTGAATATAAAAGTTTATTAAAGGAGTTATATTCACGTTTTTGAACAGTGAATATATCGTTAAATAAAATGGATATCTTTTGGGAAAAGGATGTTGTAAATAGAATTTAAAACGATTTAAAGATGTTTTAAAATGCATCAAGTATCGAAAACATAGATTTCAACATTCATTGTTGAAATAGACGTTTTCGAGAAATAGAAGGAAAGGAAGTCGTAGATTTCAACATTCATTGTTGAAATAGACGTTTTCGAGAAAATAAGGAAATAATGAACTATAACACCGTTGTTATAGTAAATGATTTCCGAAAGGAAATATTTTTGTATAGTATTGGGATTTATATATCTATTTAATTTCGAATCCCTATACTAGTGATTTTGGGTTGTCGTAACGATGTTTTACGCAACATTCGTTTTGACCCAAATAAATGTGAACAAAAGAACGTTTTCCTTAAACAAATGAAATATATACTTAACTATGGGTTAAGTATATCGAATATTTTCAAATTGTGAAAATAAATAATATTTGTGAATCACTTACTTTTAAATAAGTATGGAATTGCTTTTCCAATATGAAATGGAACGTTTTTGAGAATTTATCTTTTTGAAGATAAATTGGAATTGAATATTTGAAATCTATTGAAAAATGTAGATCAGTAGATATTTTTGAAATATAAATTCACTATGGAATTTATAAATGGAAAGGGAAAATTTGTTTCAAAATAAACGTTGTTTATTTTTGAAGTGTGGAAAATTATATATCTTGTAAAGATATTTTTGGAAAAATAAATAATTTGAGAAATTATTTGGAATCTGGTGATGTTGCGCATCTTTATTGATAGTTAAATACCCGACTATCAATATTTACCTTTAAATAGGTATTTGTTGTGATTGTTTGAATTGGATGCCACACTTATTTTAAAATAAGCGCTCACTATTCGGGTTAACCGGGACAGGACCATGGGGTCGTATAACCCACTCCGAACATGTGATACGTCGTTATGAATTGCATTTGAAGACCGGTGTTGAAGACTGGATATTTGTGAAAACGGAAGGATTACCGTCGAGTTACTCTGCATCGGCTGATCTCCGATACAGAGGTTTATCACCCTTAGTGACGGGATGTCCGGACCTGATTAGTGAATATCCGGATTGCAAGGGCTTCTTTGGAAGTGCCTTCGGTTCCGTTCGATCCCGGAACGGACTTGTATGGATTGTATGTCTGACGTTACAATTTGAGATGTAAAGCTGGTTTCTATCAAATATATTTCTGTTGGTGGCGGAGAATTTATTCTCTTAGCTTAACACCCTTCTCTGAGACGTATGAGCCCAGAGGTTATATAGTTGATGGTTACTAGTGATACATTCCCGAATTGGTAATGTGGCATGCTGAGTGATGCTGTGAAATGATCGTTGAATGATCATTTGTGATAGGATCATTTGTTTGATCGTCTATCTTGATGATCATTGATTTGATCATTTGTTGACCCAAAGCACTGCTTTTGTAAAGCGTGGCTTTGTGGACTAGACTTCATCGAGCCTCAGACCCCGGAAATGGTAAAACAGGAAAGATGCAGCAAGGTTATTAGGGGGTAGCGCCCCTTTAGTGTATGTCATTCCTTCTGGATAGAGGTGGTATCATGGTATGGAGCCCAGATACTTAACCTATGTGGTTACTGCAAATTTATTACTTTGTGGTTGTTGGAAATTGGGGATCCTCGGATATAGATCGGGTACGATCGGGGAATGACATATTCGTGTCAGTTGTTACCCAGTTAGGGGTAACCCGGCCTTGTGTTAGCAGAGATCCGGTTAGGTTCTCGGGACGTCATTTCAGAGGCGTTTCCATGTGGCAATGGGAAGTTCCTTGGCCTGACCATTTGTTGGAAATCCAAAGAAACAATACGAGCCTTGTACGGTTTTAGTTGTATTACCTGCTATGGAATGTGGCGGTAACCTGCTATTGAACATAGTAGTTATAGTAGGCATACGATAATGGTCGTATGTTGGCTAAGATTTATATTCTATTTTCGAAATGATTTTTCTACACTATGCACTAGCAATAATATCAAATGCTTCCTTTTAATGCGTATCAAGCATCTTTGACTATCATAAGGAGAAATGTCCTCTGATTCTACGTTTGCATTGTGTGTGTGTACGGGAGGCCTTATGGTAGTCTCATTTTCTAAAAAGCATTGCGAATTTATTTAAAAATTATCCTATCCTTTGTTTTAAAGATAAATAACTGTTTTAAGTTCTCACACCAGTCCCATGACTGACTTGGAGTTTATTGTTTCCTTCCTAAACTCTGGGTGCCAACCAATTTCCACACGGGCAGTCAAGAGTCAGGTTTATCAGGTTATTCTGGACTTTGGAGTGCTATGGAGCTCAGGAGGCGAGCTGCATATCGAGACGTACCACTTGTATATGATATTATACTATTTATTATTCCGCTGTGTATTCTGTATGAGGACAAGTTTATATAACTGTCCATTGATGTATTGACTCTGTTGTCCATTGTTGTTGTAAACTCTGATAATGATGTAATGTATAAAAATGTATAGTTCTTTGTTTTAATGATATTCATTTATCTATTATATGTTGTTCCGCTGCGACTGTGAGATTCTGATATTGTCTGTTGTTCTGTTCTGTGTTCTTTTCTATTGTTGTTTCTTCTTTCTTCTATCTTTTTATCTCTTCTTCTACCTCTTTCTTCTTCTTTAAACCCTCATGGTTCGATTTTCCGTCCTTCGATTAGGCGGCATTTGATACAGTGAACGTATTAATGTCGATTTTCGGAAGTCGAAGAATCGGGTCTTGACAAAGAGATATCTGAACGAGGAGAATCGGGTGATTGGTACGAATAAGTGGAATGTGATAATATATGGAGATGAGATGCATGATAGACTGTTCATTAGAAGCTTGAATTTTGTTGATGAAACATCTACTTTTTCTCCTGCTATTTTCTTTATGTTTTGCAGTTTATATAGCTAATGACAAATACAATAGAAGTAAGGTTTGAAATAATCCCACATATAAAATGAACGTCATAATCATGTAAGTTTATAAAAAAAACATACATTTTATTGCTATTAATGTATGGAGAATTCAAAGATAAAGTAAACCGAATTAAATTCATGCCTTATCTTAAATTCTTCCATGTCTTTTTATCTTCCAGTCAAATTTCTTGTCATTTGTTTATCTTCATGTCAAGTTTATAACGAATAAGAAATATATTATTTGTCGATGCACAAATTTTTGTAACCTCATTATTTAATGCAGACCTTCCAACTATATAAATGTCAGACTGTTATGGCACAATTGGAACTGATTTTAAGTCTTAAAATTTGTTTAAAGCTTATTTATAAAGGTATGGGCGGTCTATGACAAATTAGTTAGAAAACTGTGGGGATGATCATGAGCATGGTGGCCAAAGCCAAACTAGCACAATTGTCATGAAGTGTGTATTTGGTAGATAGGTTTAACCTAGTATAACCGCTAAAGTCCAAAATTGAAACAGGTATAGCAAAACTAAAATACAGTTATCGCCATTTAAGTGATGCTAACTTCGAACAAATATAGTCTAATAATAATCAAAAATCTCCATCACAACTCGATAAAAGCCGTTTGCTGTCAAGATAGCAAATTGAAACAAGTATAGCAAAACATAATGCATGTACACAGGGAACTAGATGGAAGTGTTGTTGAAATTTTATAAACCGTTTAAAATGAAATGATTTATAAAATGTAATTACTTTATTTTGTTTGTAACTTGTCCAATACATGGACAAATCCGACAAATATTATATCAGATGAATATAAATGTCCGTTTTGTTAAAAAAATAATTATTGATATAACGATCATCTACAACATTTGTCAGACAAGCCAAAAACTCTCTAAAGGATTAAAAAAATAAAATACGTTTTACAATTACTATTTTAACAACTACAAAAACTATTTTATAATTCATTCAACTATTTAAATATTTCTTAATTAAATCTGAAATTTTAAAACGTGTTTTATAATTCATTCAACTATTTTTATATTCATTTCTTAATATTTTTTACGAAATCGATTTTAGCGGAATATTTGTTATTGCTATATTCATTTCTAAATTTCTTTATAAAATCGATTTTTTACAATATTTGTTCTTGTTATATTAATTTCTAAATATTTTATAAAATTAATTTTAGAAGAATACTTGTTGTTGTATAAAATCAATTTCACTAGAATATTTGGTGTTGTTATGCTCCTTTCAAAATTTAATAATTCATTCAATTATTTAAACATTTTATTTAATAAATTTCAAAACTTAATACTTATTTCAAAATTCAGTTAACAATATAAAATGTTAACTTAACTATTTTGTAAACCAAAATTTTAACTTACTATTTTATACTAACCACTAAAATTTATAATTAACACACACTTATCAAACATTGTAGACTTATGAATAAGCAAATTATTCAACAATTGCACACTAATTTTTGAGTTTTAAATCAACCCTAATTTTTATTTACAAATTAAAAATTAAACCACTTATGAACTTCCCTAAATCAACTAACATACCATTATCATCAACTAATATGTAACGGTCTGCCTTTTCGATGTTTTAAGAAGACACACACGTCGAGCTCAAATCATTCAAAAGGGCAGATTGTTATGGGGTAAATAAAAAAAGAAAAAGGAAATAAAATAAATACAGAATCTCGCATCGGAATGACAAAATATAATAATCAAATAACAGTTCATGAAGCTGTTTTATAAATAAAATTGATTATTCCTTAAAACAAAAACTTCAGAGTTACATAAACATGAATAAATAAACAAATGCAACGGAACAACATGATGTAGTGAAATAAATATAATAATAACAATACTAATTTTTGTCTTCGTCCTCCAGTAATTAGGTCTTCAACCCTAAAATGCTCAGGCTGACCCGACCAAATTGAAAGACAAAACACCCGAGTTAGAACTAAAAGATATTATGTAAGTTAAATCAATGGTAAATATGAGTGAAACAACGTCAGAGATGTTTACAGGGTTTGACATTTCCTATCCAGTGTCTAACATGAGTGCAATAACTTAAGATATATTTGAGATTTACATCTCCTAAGGATCTGTAAACTATCTATTATGTTGTACAAGACGCTGTTATAATATGTCTACAGTAAAACAAAAGTAATAAAAGAGCGTTAAGGCGTTACCCATATCCGCCTTAACACATTTTATATATTCCCATAGTCTATACAGTACCGTAACTCCTCTGTAAACTAGAGGCTATCAGAGGGAACTTCATAGGTATGGTACAAAACAAACTCGTTGAAGGCGCTCTAGGGCATGTGAACACGACACTCGAGGCAATGCCAAGATAGATATACCAATTGCGTATCCGGACTGGTGGTAACGCATAGCAGCTACCACCGCGCACCTTGGAACACACTCCTAAGTCAAGATCAAGTGGTGGCCATCAAATCAATCACAAAGTAGTAGAATGATATCGAAGAAATGTGTCTGATAGGAGGAATGACCTCACTTGGCCCGGCATGGCTTCTGTTTTTGTCAAATCTAAGCTTACTCACGGGAGTCAGGGTCACGTCATACCTTATACGGAAATCATTCGTCAAACCATCCTACTTCATTTCTGTAATCTCCACCATGTACACAGTTGTTAAAGTGGTTTTCGGTATTGGCAGAGAGTATGACAATATCTGATCCCGATCTCTTTAACAACCAAACGCTTATTATACACTGGATGTTTCTTTTACATTTCAAAAGTCAATTTACAATTTATATCAAAATATCATATTCAATTTCAAATCATATCATTTTAAATCATATTCACTTTCAAAAATCACATTCACTTTCAAAATCATATTTACTCAAATATGTCATTTTCCAGAAAGGTATCGATTCCAAATTATAACTTAGGTTGTATCATCCTCAAGGATTTAAAGATAAAATACTTCAACTTTACACGGTCTGAAATTCTAGGAATTGGTTTAGGTAATTTAAATAGTTTATATAGTTTTAAAAATAGTTTAAATATATTTAAAATAGTTTAAATAGTAAAATAATTAAAAATAGATTCAAATTTGATTTAATTAAAATTTTAAAATGATCTATATAGATTTAAAATCGACTAAATATATTTTGTTAGGATTAAAAATGTTTTAAATAGATTAATTATAGGTTAAATTGATTTAAATTATATTAAGTAGATTTTTAAATAGATTGAATAAATTTAAAATAGATTAAATAGAGTTAAATTATATTAAATAGATTTAAAATAGATTAAATAAATTTAATTTGTTTTAAATTGGTAAAATAGATTTAATTGGATTATATATGTTATAATAGATTAAAATAAGTTAAAATAGCTTAAATTGAATAAAATAGTTAAATTGATTAAATAGATTTCAAAGTTATATCCTAAAATTTCAACAATTCAATTCCAAGAAATTCTTTTGTCTTTGACACTTCAGGTTTGAAATTCCAATTTTAAATCCTTTGAACGATTTATTAAACCAATTCCAATTTCCACATTTACAATTGAATTTTCGAAAATAATTCAGTTTATATAAATCAATTTCTATTTCAAAATACCAGTTAACCGAATTCAAAATTTAAAGATTTACAAATCGTTTAATTTAACAAAACCGGTGTTCGTATATAATTTTCTACCTAAGGGTCAAGTGATATGGATATCTATCATTTCAATCCACAATTTAAAATTTTTCGGTTATATATCATTTCAAACCGCAATCTCGAATTTAAATAAAGTCTATAAAATCACTCGAGTTTATCATTTCAACCCATAATGATTTTTTCCTAATCTAAAGATCCCCCGGTATGTATCATTTCAACCCAAAGGGAACATGTGATATTATAACAATATAAAATACAACATCCAGTCATCCAATATCAACGGTCAAACATGCGTCACAATCATCATCCAAATCAATCAATAAACATCAATATATAATTGATAATTAATACATGTATTAAATTGACAATTTAAAATTAAATGTTTAATTAAATGATGATCAAGTGCAATAAAAGTCAAATTTAACTAGAATGACAATTTAAACATATCAATAGCAACCAATAAATTTCTAATCACATTCTAAATTTAATTTAATTAACATAAGATAATTTAGTAACTGTGAGTGGGTTAAAACACTCACCTTTGAATTAAAATCGATTTAAAATTCAATTTAGGGTCCAAATTCAAACAGTCTCAGAATTTGTCCAAACTAGCTTCAAAAAGTCCAGAATTTCGATACGATCCCAGTGGAACAAACTGCGTCCAAATCCAAATTCGTATGCAAAAGTTATTCGAGTTAGAAGATTTGAAAACAAAATTTAAGTTAATAAAATAACATTATAATATTACCAAGTCATACCTTATACAGATCAACGTAAACCTAATAACGCGACTCGTTCTTTAGCCACCACCCTTCCTAACCGTTGACCTCCAAACCCCGCCGCCACGGTCCTCAAGTTGCCGATCAGCCACTACCAATGTTACCCCTAGACTAGTCGCTCCCTCCTATCCTGTGCAGTTAATGCCTCGCAATTACCCCGCTATAACCCTGCTATATCTCATGGCGAATTTCAATCGCTACGATTTTTCCATATAGCATTTCGTCTTTAAGCCCCACTATTTCCGCTATATCTCGTTATTCCCGCTATATTCCGCTATTTCCGTTATATCTTCTTTAAAAGAAATGAATTTAAAAATAAAATTTATACATTATAAAAATTATGAAATTAATTTATTTAATTGAATTTCTAATATATTTTCAAAAATGAAAATACTCTATTATTCTACTAAATTCAGTTATATTATATAATAGTTTTACACTTATTTACAGTATATTCGCACATGTTTTTATTTAAAATTATTTATGTATTAATTATAATTCAATTGGATATTAATTTTTCATTTAATTACCATTTATATATTTGCAAAAACATTAAGTACGAATTTTATATGCTATTTCAGAGTCATCCGCTATATTCCGCTATATCCTCGCTGTATCTCCGCCATGACTTTTTGCACCTCCTCCTCATTGAATCTGTCGAGCGCTTTAACTGCAGAGCTTCCATCACCATGCGACTGCCCCGACCTCGACCTGAGCCAGCGCCAGCACCCAAAGGGTTCGAACCCAAATCGAATTTTCTGGCGATCTCGTGGCTATAGTGACATGAACGAATACCACTGATGTTCCTCGCTCGATCTCTTCTACGTAAAGACGCTACCCGATCGTCCCATAGCCGCAGATCCACCGTTGAATCTCAACGATTATACATGAACGACCAGGACTAAATTTTAGGTTTATGGAAAAATTATCATTCGATTACAAAAACGAGTGACACCATTGGGTTACGCTCATCGAGAGCTTCAAACGTATATATTTCGGTATAGTTTGGAGGATTTTGATTTTAATTTGCAATTAGGGTTTAGGGTTTGAGTATGTTCTTCCATTGAAAAGGAGAAGTGGAAAGATGAAATGTACTTACTGAAATAAGGAATAAGAAATAACTAGGGTTTATAACAGGCTATTTATAGGCAGATCGGAAATAGAAATGAATGGACAAGATTGATTTACCACATTAAACGATAAACGATCGTAAAAGCCCGTTTCGTTCCCAAAATGGAAATGGGTCATATCTAAAGTCCATATGAGTGGATCGTATATGATATATATGCAAGTATGAACAACTAACTATATAATATAACTTGATAGATAATAATAACAACGTAAATTAAAATAATCACACCGGGATTTTATACTGGTTCAGACCTCCCGTCCTACGTCCAGTCCCGAAGCTCCTCTTCGGAATTTCCTTTCAACTAACCCTCACTTGACCCGGAGGAACAAGTTTACAATAGCAGAGTTTCTTTGTCAAGAATGTGTTCTTATAACACGAATGTTGGTTATTGAGTACAAGTGCTTCCAATATATATATATATATATATATAGGATATTGAATAATGAGTTCTGAATATATGGAAGTGTTAAATATAAGTAGTTGATTGTTAGAGAACATGTATAAGTCAGAGTATAGGAATTAAGAGCATAAGTGAGTAAGGTGTGATCTTCTCTTGAATTCCCGATGCTATTTGTAACGTCTGTCGGAATTTCGTTCTTCGAAAATTCGACATCGATACTCACTTTATCGACTGCCGAGAAATCAAAGGCCGAAAACCGAGATGTTATGGGTTTTAAAAAGAATTTAAGAAAAGAAAAGAGAAGAAGAGAGAAAAAGAAGAAACAAGAAGATAGAAAATTTTAAAAATAGAAGAAATAGAAAGAAAAAGAGAATAGAGGAAAAAGAAAACAAAAGACAGAAAAGAAAATAGAGAATTTGAAAATAGAAGATAGAAGCATTTTAATAATAGAACGGACAGAAAGGAAACAACAGAACAACAACAGAATCTCACAATTCGCAGCGGAACAACATATAATAATAAATGAATAATCTTTAAACAAAGAACTATATCAGTTATTACATTACATTTCATTTCATTACATCATATCATCAGAGTGTACAACAACATACAACATCAACAAACAGTGCAGCGGAAAAAGAAATACTATATACTAGTAATACGCCATGCCATCCAGCTTGCCTCCAGCAACTCCAGAATATCCAGAATATCCTGATAAACCTTACTCTTGACTGCCCGTGTGAAAATTGGTGGGCACCCAGAGTTTAGGAAGGAAAACAATAAACTCCGAGTCAGTCATGTGACTGGTGTGAGAACTCAAAACAGTTTATTTAACTTTAAAATCAAAATAGGAATATATTTTTTTTATTCAATTCGCAATGCTTTTAAAAATGAGACTACCATAAGGCCTCCCGCACACACACACAATGCAAACGCAGAATCGGAGGAGATTTCTCCTTATGATAGTCAAAGATGCTTGATACGCATTTAAAATAACATTTGATATTATTACTAGTGCATAGTGTAGAGAAAAATTCATTTCGAAAGTAGAATATAAATCTTAGCCAACATAGACATTTCGAACTATGCCTACTATAGCTACCATCCAAACAGTGGTGACCACCATAAGTGAATGGCAGGTTCTACAACTAATACCGTACAAGTTTCGTATTGGGAATTGGATTTCCAACAAATGGTCAGGCTAAGGAACTTCCTACTGCCACATGGGATCGCCTCTGGCTGGACGTCCCGAGAACTTAACCAGCTCTCTGCCAACACAAGACCGGGTTACCTTATCACTAGGTAACTACTACACGAATATGGCATCCCCCGGTCCCATCGGACCTTTAACCGAGCGCTCGTCACCAACAACACCACACAGTAATAAAATATAGTGTTTCAACATGAGTAAGTATCTGGGCTCCATACCATGATACCACCCTTTCCAGAAGGAAATGCACATACCCTAAAGGGAGCTACCCCTCATAACCTTGCCGCATCATTCCTGTTTTGACCATTACCGGGATGTGAGGCTCGACGAATTCACGTCCACAAAAACATACTTTATACAAAAGCTATGCTTTGGGTCAACAAATGATCAACACAATGATCACTAAGATAGACGATCAAATAAATGATCCTATCACAAATAATCAACACGATGATCATTTCAGCATCACTCAGCATGTCACATTACCAAAATGGGATATATCGTTGATAACTTCAACTATATAACCTTTGAGCTCGTACGTCTCAAAGAAGGGTGTTAAGCAAAGAATAAATTCTCCGCCACCAACAGAAATATATTTGAAAGAAATCGGCTTTATATCTCAAATTGTAATGTCAGGCATACAATCCATACAAGTTTGTTCCGGGTTCGAACAAAACCGAAGGCACTTACAAAGAAGTCCTTGCAATCCGGATATTCACAATCCTGATCGGATTTCCCATCACTTATGGAATCTCTATACCAGGAGCGACCCAGTGCAGAGACAATCGATAGGTCATCCTATCGCTCTCGCAAATACCGGTCTTCAACACCGATCTTCAAATGCAATTCACGTCGTATCACATATTCGGAATGGGTTATACGACCCCATGGTCCCTTCCCGGTTAACCCGAAAAGTGAGCGCTTATTCAAAAATAAGTGTGCATTCAAATTCAAACAATCATATCAAATACCCAATCAAAGGGAAATATTGATAGTCGGCTATTGAACTATCAATTGATATGCATACATCATCAGATTCCAAATAATTTTCCAAATTATTTATTTTCCAAAATATCTTTATAAGATATATAATTTCAACACTTCAAAAATAAATCAATATTTATTTTCAAACAAATTCCACTTTTCACATATAAATTCCATAATGAATTTATATTTCAAAATATCCATGCATATTCGATTTCAATAATTCATTTCAATTTATCTTCAAAAAGATAAATTCTAATTATTCACTTCATATTGGAAAACATTTCCATACTTATCAAAAATAAGTAATCGACAAATCTTTTTATTTTCAACCTTTGAAAATATTCAATATACTTAAATCGAATTAAGTATATTATTCATTCTTTAAGGGAAATCATTCTCTTAAACATTTTTATTTGGGCCAAAACGAATGTTGCGTAAAACATCGTTACACGTCCCAAAATCACTAGTATAGGGATTCGAAATTAAATAGATATATAAATCCCAATACTATACAACCCATTTCCTTTCGGAAATCATTTACTATAACAACAGTGTTATAGTCCACCATTTCCTTTTATTTCTCGAAAACGTCTATTTCAACAATAAATGTTGAAATCTATGATTTCGAATCTCAACACAATTAAAACATCGTTAAATCGTTTTAATTCTATTTAAAACATTCACATTCAATACATTTTCTTTAACGTATTATTCACTATTCAAAAACGTGAATATACTTCATTAACAAATTTCATCCTTTCTATTCATTTTATTTTAAAGGATTATTCACTGTCTAAAAACGTGAATATAACTCCATTTATAAGTTATAACAATTAACTTATCAAAATAAGTCGTTTGTGAATTTATAAAACAACGTTTATAAATTCCATTTCCATTTATTTCATAACAACTTCCTTTATAAATCTTCTTTATTTACCTATTCGATTTATAATCTTAATTATAAACCAAAAGTCCAAATTATAAGTCAAACACTTATAATTTATTTATTTGCAAAAATCGTTCCTTTGAACTTTACAAATTTTATAAACCTATTGTTTATAAAATTCCATTTATAACTTCACCGTTATATAATTCTATAAATTTCATTCATTAATGAATTTCATTTTCACTTCATTCAAACACTTATAAAGACTCGTTTTAAAATGTCAATATTTCGATTTATAAATATCCGTTTATAAATCTCTTAATATAAATCAATTAATATTATTCTTTAAAACATCTTTTAATTTCCTTTATAATTTCATCATTTCGATTTATAAAATAATCAAATTTTATAAATCCTATATTTAAACTTTTATCATATATTCAAAAATCCAATCTAAATTATTTTATAAAATCATTAGTTCATATTTCTCAAAAATCGACTTTTAATCGTATTTCTAAAAATCAGCTTTTTAACTATATTTCACAAAAACCATAATTTTTATAACTTTAAAAATTATAACGTTTATTTATTTATAATGGATCAATTCCAAAAATATAGTATATTTTCAAAATCACTTTTAAAATCATTTTAAAATCCCAAAATCTGGGTCCAATGATGCTACACACCAAATAGTCAATCACGACTAACAACGATATCATATATCGATATGATAATCCATCAAATATCAAAATATCTGAAATTAAATAAATACTGTTGAGGAATCCAGTTGGATCCCTCCAACCTGTTTCCTGCATCCAAAAACATTAGCACAATACCAATTTCGCTCCAGTACGAAATTATCGCGGTACATGTTCTTAATAAATATTATCCGCTTAATAACGGCGTAATAGGGTCTCATCCGCTAAACAAAAAATGCGGGAAATCAATCAACTGCAATATATACATATGCCAATATATATATATTGATATTATATATAATACCAATTTCACTGTTTATGAAATATTCGCGGTATATGTTTATATTAAATAACATCCGCTTACTAACGGCGCATAATGTCTATTTTAACAATCAATAATTTACAGTCATCATTCAAACATGCATTCAAATATTTTAAATCTAACTATTTAAAATAAAATCGAAATCTATTCGATTGAGTGAGAAATTCTCACCTTGGTTTTAAATTCCGTTTTAGCTTTTATTTCGAATAAAATTAAACGCGCGTTTAATTTTACCCGAAATTCTCACTAACTCCAAACGACTCCAAACCAACTCCATCGCGTAGTGCTCGTCCATACGATTCCAACGCAACTGGTTTCGCGCAGTTTCGACCTCGTATGAAAAAGTTACGAATTTATGAAGTTCGTACACGATTTAATAGCTTAAATTCAACATAAACTTAACTTTTTATAACCCACAACTAACATGAGCCATTAGATCCAACCTCTCCTCATCTCCACCGTCCCCCCCATCTTCCCCAAGCTCACGCAAATGCCCAGATGACCAAACACGCACAACATAACCCAACAAACATAAATTAGGTTTAAACTTTGCACCACCCACACGCATCGATATCCAATCATACCACCGCCATCTCGAAGGGCTCAACCCCTCCCATACTCGGCCTGAACTTTGCAGAGCTCGGCCCCCCCATGCTCACAGAAACGCGTGCGCAACTTGCTGCCTTCTTGGTCGATTTGCCGCCAATCCGTCACGTAATATACGATCTTGACCGTTGATATTAAAGAGCTTGACGAGCTCTTCAATTTGCTAGTTGACACTTCCTCGTAATTGTTGATGGATTAGGAGATTTGGAGGGAGGAAGAAGATGAACTGCTGGCCGTTCACACCTAGGTGGCGGCTAGGGTTTTTTTTTTTTTTTTTTTATTTTCTAAATGAAGGGTAGGGGTTATTTATAAGGAACGAGCAAGCGTAAACACTATTCATCCCGGGAATTCCGAACTCCGATTTAGGCGCCGTAACCAGCGTACCTAGGGTTTATCCCGCGTTCCGGACACAATGGAACAGGTTTCGGAAGCTAATTCGGAAGTATGTGCGAGTTATGGCTGAAAACGTTCAATTTGAATTAAACCGATTTAAATCGATTTCTAGGCGTTTTAATTTGTACCGGACAAACGGTAAATCCAATTGACTTGAAATTTGAAACCTTACAATAATATCACATTACGGATCCGATGAAACTGGTTTCGTCGAATTCCGAGACTTTTTGAAAAATGGCTATTTTGACTCGCCAAATTTAAATTAAAAATAATTCGATGCGTTTCGAGCTGCCACGATCAAATGATAACTCCGATTGACACGAAAATTGAAATCCGGTAATAACTAACTATTACGGATCCAATGAAACTGGTCTCGTTCAATTCTGAGACTGTTCAAAAATTGGCTATTTTACAGTCGATTATTAAATATTAAAATATTCAATTTTCACAAATTAACTTTTAATTCGATTTTAAAAGTTCTAAAATATCATTCTAACTTCAATATGATAAAATAAAATTTTACAAATCATTTTCAATCATATTTAACTCTATTTTCAATTATTTCCATAATTTAACATATTAAATTATCGATTTAATTATCCAATTAAATCCAATAAATCAAAATAAAATTTATTTGACTTAAAAATTCACTTATAAATATTTAAAATTAATTAAATATTCAATTTTTTATTAATAAAAATTCTGGGTCGTTACAATCTTTCCCCCTTAAAAGAATTTCGTCCTCGAAATTACAAGTAAGAAAGGTTACAAAATCTATTAACTTTCCAAAATTCATAATTAAACTTCTTACAAATCTTTACTAAGTTTTCAAATCATACTTAGTTATCTTTTCAAAAACAACTACTATTGTTTAACTTTCAATTCCAAATCAAAGTTTAAAGTTTTCAAAATTTTTCCAAAATTTTCTCAAATTTTTCTAACGCCTTAAATTTTCGGAAAAATTCGCCATAGTCTCCTTTGCGCGGCTCGATCCGAAAAAAAAATGACAGTATATGTATATCACAAATATACATCTCATCAAGTAATGAGGCATCCCGAAGGGAAAAAAGTGTAAAAGTACGATATTTAATCCGAGATATGTACCTTATATTTTATTAGCGAGCATATACGGCTAATATAGCGCAAAAGCGAACTCCAAATGCGAAGCAAACGCGATCCGCACCTACTAATCACTCAACAAACAACATGAGAACATGCACATATGCAAATAATCTCAATATACAACATATAGCAACATAACAACTACATAATATAGCAAATGCAATATATATTCAACCATCAACCAACTACATTCCATAACCAACAATATTCATTTATATTCTCATTAATATTTAATGAATTGGTTTTCACTTTAAATCACATTTGATTTATTTACATTGGATTTTATCAACATTCATTTTCAATTCAATTAGTTTACATTTACTAATTGAATCTAATTCACATTCAATTCTATTCAACTTATTTTCTTCAAGTTTGAATTCAATTTCATAGCTTTCAATTTCATTAACACTTAATGAATTATATACAATCAATCAACAATCATATAACAACCAATGTATATTGATTACAACCAAATTTCTTCGCTTCACTTACATTCATTTTGGTTTAACATTAAATTGATTTCCATTCCAATTTATTCAACTCCCAATAACATTAGATTTTAATGAATTAACACTTATATTCATCTTTTCATATCAATTATTCACATTCAATTGATTAACAGCCAAGCCATTCATTCAATTCAATTACAAAGTTGAATTCTATTACATAACTTAAGTTCATATTCTTTTAATCCACTTGATTATTTACAACTCATATTCATAAATATATCCATATAGTTTCACTTCTTATATATATAAGTTTATTCACAATTGTAAATCACTTTAATTATAATTCAATTCTTATAATTCATTTTCTTATACAATTATTCTTTTATTTAGATTATTCAAACAACCAAACAATCAACTTATATACACTTTTAATAATTCTGAAAAATTATTCTTTTACATATAAAAATATAATCAAGGCAAAATTATTTCATTTACCCAATTTAAAAACAATATCGTGTCGAATTGTTCTATTCAAGTGTTTAGAAACCCCTTCGGCTCAGTTTCGAGGCTGTGCTGACGAAAGTTCATATGCCACTCAACAAACCAATCATCACAATATAAAACAATTTCATATTCACTAACAAATACGCTCTCATAGCTATTATTACACTCAAACTCATTCTAGAGTACTGCTGACTCTATCTCTAACGAGTAATACCCTACAGAGCCATGGTTGTCGCTTAACCATATGCTCTGATGCCAAATGTAACGTCTGCCGGAATTTCGTTCTTCGAAAATTCGACATCGATACTCACTTTATCGACTGCCGAGAAATCAAAGGCCGAAAACCGAGATGTTATGGGTTTTAAAAAGAATTTAAGAAAAGAAAAGAGAAGAAGAGAGAAAAAGAAGAAACAAGAAGATAGAAAATTTTAAAAATAGAAGAAATAGAAAGAAAAAGAGAATAGAGGAAAAAGAAAACAAAAGACAGAAAAGAAAATAGAGAATTTGAAAATAGAAGATAGAAGCATTTTAATAATAGAACGGACAGAAAGGAAACAACAGAACAACAACAGAATCTCACAATTCGCAGCGGAACAACATATAATAATAAATGAATAATCTTTAAACAAAGAACTATATCAGTTATTACATTACATTTCATTTCATTACATCATATCATCAGAGTGTACAACAACATACAACATCAACAAACAGTGCAGCGGAAAAAGAAATACTATATACTAGTAATACGCCATGCCATCCAGCTTGCCTCCAGCAACTCCAGAATATCCAGAATATCCTGATAAACCTTACTCTTGACTGCCCGTGTGAAAATTGGTGGGCACCCAGAGTTTAGGAAGGAAAACAATAAACTCCGAGTCAGTCATGTGACTGGTGTGAGAACTCAAAACAGTTTATTTAACTTTAAAATCAAAATAGGAATATATTTTTTTTATTCAATTCGCAATGCTTTTAAAAATGAGACTACCATAAGGCCTCCCGCACACACACACAATGCAAACGCAGAATCGGAGGAGATTTCTCCTTATGATAGTCAAAGATGCTTGATACGCATTTAAAATAACATTTGATATTATTACTAGTGCATAGTGTAGAGAAAAATTCATTTCGAAAGTAGAATATAAATCTTAGCCAACATAGACATTTCGAACTATGCCTACTATAGCTACCATCCAAACAGTGGTGACCACCATAAGTGAATGGCAGGTTCTACAACTAATACCGTACAAGTTTCGTATTGGGAATTGGATTTCCAACAAATGGTCAGGCTAAGGAACTTCCTACTGCCACATGGGATCGCCTCTGGCTGGACGTCCCGAAAACTTAACCAGCTCTCTGCCAACACAAGGCCGGGTTACCTTTATCACTAGGTAACTACTACACGAATATGGCATCCCCCGGTCCCATCGGACCTTTAACCGAGCGCTCGTCACCAACAACACCACACAGTAATAAAATATAGTGTTTCAACATGAGTAAGTATCTGGGCTCCATACCATGATACCACCCTTTCCAGAAGGAAATGCACATACCCTAAAGGGAGCTACCCCTCATAACCTTGCCGCATCATTCCTGTTTTGACCATTACCGGGATGTGAGGCTCGACGAATTCACGTCCACAAAAACATACTTTATACAAAAGCTATGCTTTGGGTCAACAAATGATCAACACAATGATCACTAAGATAGACGATCAAATAAATGATCCTATCACAAATAATCAACACGATGATCATTTCAGCATCACTCAGCATGTCACATTACCAAAATGGGATATATCGCTGATAACTTCAACTATATAACCTTTGAGCTCGTACGTCTCAAAGAAGGGTGTTAAGCAAAGAATAAATTCTCCGCCACCAACAGAAATATATTTGAAAGAAATCGGCTTTATATCTCAAATTGTAATGTCAGGCATACAATCCATACAAGTTTGTTCCGGGTTCGAACAAAACCGAAGGCACTTACAAAGAAGTCCTTGCAATCCGGATATTCACAATCCTGATCGGATTTCCCATCACTTATGGAATCTCTATACCAGGAGCGACCCAGTGCAGAGACAATCGATAGGTCATCCTATCGCTCTCGCAAATACCGGTCTTCAACACCGATCTTCAAATGCAATTCACGTCGTATCACATATTCGGAATGGGTTATACGACCCCATGGTCCCTTCCCGGTTAACCCGAATAGTGAGCGCTTATTCAAAAATAAGTGTGCATTCAAATTCAAACAATCATATCAAATACCCAATCAAAGGGAAATATTGATAGTCGGCTATTGAACTATCAATTGATATGCATACATCACCAGATTCCAAATAATTTTCCAAATTATTTATTTTCCAAAATATCTTTATAAGATATATAATTTCAACACTTCAAAAATAAATCAATATTTATTTTCAAACAAATTCCACTTTTCACATATAAATTCCATAATGAATTTATATTTCAAAATATCCATGCATATTCGATTTCAATAATCCATTTCAATTTATCTTCAAAAAGATAAATTCTAATTATTCACTTCATATTGGAAAACATTTCCATACTTATCAAAAATAAGTAATCGACAAATCTTTTTATTTTCAACCTTTGAAAATATTCAATATACTTAAATCGAATTAAGTATATTATTCATTCTTTAAGGGAAATCATTCTCTTAAACATTTTTATTTGGGCCAAAACGAATGTTGCGTAAAACATCGTTACACGTCCCAAAATCACTAGTATAGGGATTCGAAATTAAATAGATATATAAATCCCAATACTATACAACCCATTTCCTTTCGCAAATCATTTACTATAACAACAGTGTTATAGTCCACCATTTTCTTTTATTTCTCGAAAACGTCTATTTCAACAATAAATGTTGAAATCTATGATTTCGAATCTCAACACAATTAAAACATCGTTAAATCGTTTTAATTCTATTTAAAACATTCACATTCAATACATTTTCTTTAACGTATTATTCACTATTCAAAAACGTGAATATACTTCATTAACAAATTTCATCCTTTCTATTCATTTTATTTTAAAGGATTATTCACTGTCTAAAAACGTGAATATAACTCCATTTATAAGTTATAACAATTAACTTATCAAAATAAGTCGTTTGCGAATTTATAAAACAACGTTTATAAATTCCATTTCCATTTATTTCATAACAACTTCCTTTATAAATCTTCTTTATTTACCTATTCGATTTATAATCTTAATTATAAACCAAAAGTCCAAATTATAAGTCAAACACTTATAATTTATTTATTTGCAAAAATCGTTCCTTTGAACTTTACAAATTTTATAAACCTATTGTTTATAAAATTCCATTTATAACTTCACCGTTATATAATTCTATAAATTTCATTCATTAATGAATTTCATTTTCACTTCATTCAAACACTTATAAAGACTCGTTTTAAAATGTCAATATTTCGATTTATAAATATCCGTTTATAAATCTCTTAATATAAATCAATTAATATTATTCTTTAAAACATCTTTTAATTTCCTTTATAATTTCATCATTTCGATTTATAAAATAATCAAATTTTATAAATCCTATATTTAAACTTTTATCATATATTCAAAAATCCAATCTAAATTATTTTATAAAATCATTAGTTCATATTTCTCAAAAATCGACTTTTAATCGTATTTCTAAAAATCAGCTTTTTAACTATATTTCACAAAAACCATAATTTTTATAACTTTAAAAATTATAACGTTTATTTATTTATAATGGATCAATTCCAAAAATATAGTATATTTTCAAAATCACTTTTAAAATCATTTTAAAATCCCAAAATCTGGGTCCAATGATGCTACACACCAAATAGTCAATCACGACTAACAACGATATCATATATCGATATGATAATCCATCAAATATCAAAATATCTGAAATTAAATAAATACTGTTGAGGAATCCAGTTGGATCCCTCCAACCTGTTTCCTGCATCCAAAAACATTAGCACAATACCAATTTCGCTCCAGTACGAAATTATCGCGGTACATGTTCTTAATAAATATTATCCGCTTAATAACGGCGTAATAGGGTCTCATCCGCTAAACAAAAAATGCGGAAAATCAATCAACTGCAATATATACATATGCCAATATATATATATTGATATTATATATAATACCAATTTCACTGTTTATGAAATATTCGCGGTATATGTTTATATTAAATAACATCCGCTTACTAACGGCGCATAATGTCTATTTTAACAATCAATAATTTACAGTCATCATTCAAACATGCATTCAAATATTTTAAATCTAACTATTTAAAATAAAATCGAAATCTATTCGATTGAGTGAGAAATTCTCACCTTGGTTTTAAATTCCGTTTTAGCTTTTATTTCGAATAAAATTAAACGCGCGTTTAATTTTACCCGAAATTCTCACTAACTCCAAACGACTCCAAACCAACTCCATCGCGTAGTGCTCGTCCATACGATTCCAACGCAACTGGTTTCGCGCAGTTTCGACCTCGTATGAAAAAGTTACGAATTTATGAAGTTCGTACACGATTTAATAGCTTAAATTCAACATAAACTTAACTTTTTATAACCCACAACTAACATGAGCCATTAGATCCAACCTCTCCTCATCTCCACCGTCCCCCCATCTTCCCCAAGCTCACGCAAATGCCCAGATGACCAAACACGCACAACATAACCCAACAAACATAAATTAGGTTTAAACTTTGCACCACCCACACGCATCGATATCCAATCATACCACCGCCATCTCGAAAGGCTCAACCCCTCCCATACTCGGCCTGAACTTTGCAGAGCTCGGCCCCCCCATGCTCACAGAAACGCGTGCGCAACTTGCTGCCTTCTTGGTCGATTTGCCGCCAATCCGTCACGTAATATACGATCTTGACCGTTGATATTAAAGAGCTTGACGAGCTCTTCAATTTGCTAGTTGACACTTCCTCGTAATTGTTGATGGATTAGGAGATTTGGAGGGAGGAAGAAGATGAACTGCTGGCCGTTCATACCTAGGTGGCGGCTAGGGTTTGTTTTTATTTTTTTTTTTTTATTTTCTAAATGAAGGGTAGGGGTTATTTATAAGGAACGAGCAAGCGTAAACACTATTCATCCCGGGAATTCCGAACTCCGATTTAGGCGCCGTAACCAGCGTACCTAGGGTTTATCCCGCGTTCCGGACACAATGGAACAGGTTTCGGAAGCTAATTCGGAAGTATGTGCGAGTTATGGCTGAAAACGTTCAATTTGAATTAAACCGATTTAAATCGATTTCTAGGCGTTTTAATTTGTACCGGACAAACGGTAAATCCAATTGACTTGAAATTTGAAACCTTACAATAATATCACATTACGGATCCGATGAAACTGGTTTCGTCGAATTCCGAGACTTTTTGAAAAATGGCTATTTTGACTCGCCAAATTTAAATTAAAAATAATTCGATGCGTTTCGAGCTGCCACGATCAAATGATAACTCCGATTGACACGAAAATTGAAATCCGGTAATAACTAACTATTACGGATCCAATGAAACTGGTCTCGTTCAATTCTGAGACTGTTCAAAAATTGGCTATTTTACAGTCGATTATTAAATATTAAAATATTCAATTTTCACAAATTAACTTTTAATTCGATTTTAAAAGTTCTAAAATATCATTCTAACTTCAATATGATAAAATAAAATTTTACAAATCATTTTCAATCATATTTAACTCTATTTTCAATTATTTCCATAATTTAACATATTAAATTATCGATTTAATTATCCAATTAAATCCAATAAATCAAAATAAAATTTATTTGACTTAAAAATTCACTTATAAATATTTAAAATTAATTAAATATTCAATTTTTTATTAATAAAAATTCTGGGTCGTTACACTATTTATAGTGGTAGAAAGATTCTTCGTGTAGTTGCATCCATTAACGATCGTTGTATAGTTGCTCCTGTTGGTGATGAAGAGTTGAAGTGAAAAGGAACGAACGTGTCTTTTCGAATATGATAGTTGGGCTTTGAAATTACACAGCCGAGTCTATAATCAGACGTCTGGAATCTATCCTCAGACGTCCGGGCTTCATATATTTTTTGCGTCTGGTAGCATTTCAGACATCTGTGTTTATTAACCAGACGTCTGGTTGCTATTCAGACGTCTGAGTTTATTATCAGACGTCTGTTTCCTTCTGAGTTGTGAACCAGAGAGTTTAACTAGACATTTGAGCATATTAATCAGACGTCTGATTCTGTCTGATTTGCAAACCAGAGGAAACATTCAGACATCTGGCTAGTGAACTCAGACGTCTGAGAATGTGCATGTTGCTTTATTTGTGTCTGTGCCACTTCTTTTCAACTTCTACCGATTTGAAGTCTTTCGATACTTCTCTTGAGTCTTGTTTTTGTCTCTTTGGTGAGGTTACTCTATCATCTACCTGTAAATATAGATATATATGTACATTCGATTTCCATTGTATAGTTGTTATCATCGAAATCATAGAATTAATTTCCTAACAATCTCCCCCTTTTTTATGATGACAACTATTCAATGTACTTATATATATTAGAAATCTCCCCCCGAATATGTGCTTATTTTTAATGTTTTATGATTCTATCTATGTTTCTCCCCCTTTGACATTATCAAAAAGAATTTGTAACGACCCAGAATTTTTATTAATTAAAATTTGAATATTTAATTTATTTTAAATATTAATAAGTGAATTTATAAGTTAAATAAATTTTTATTTGAATTATTGGATTTAATTGGATAATTAAATCGATAATTTAATACGTTAAATTATGGAAATAATTGAAAATTGGGTTAAATATGATTGAAAATGATTTGTAAAATTTTATTTTATCATAATGAAGTTAGAATGATATTTTAGAACTTTTAAAATCGAATTTAAAGTTAATTTGTGAAAATTGAATATTTTAATATTTAATCGACTAGTGAAAATAGTCAATTTTTGAACAGTCTTAGAATTGAACGAAACCAGTTTCATTGGATCCGTAATAGTTAGTTATTACCGGATTTCAAATTTCGTGTCAATCGGAGTTATCGTTTGATCGTGGCAGCTCGAAACGCATCGATTTATTTTTAATTTAAATTTGGCGAGCTAAAATAGCCATTTTTCAAAAAGTCTCGGATTTCGACGAAACCAGTTTCATCGGATCCGTAATGTGATATTATTGTAAGGTTTCCAATTTCAAGTCAATTGGATTTACCGTTTGTCCGGTACAAATTAAAACGCCTAGAAAATCGCTTAAATTGGTTTAATTCAAATTGAGCGTTTATAGCCATAACTCGCACATACTTCCAAATTAGCTTCCGAAACCTATTCCATTGTGTCCGGAATGCGGGATAAACCCTAGGAACGTCAGTTTCGGCGCGTAAATCGGAGTTCGGAATTTCCGGATGAATAGTGTTCGAAAATTCCTTATAAATAGCCCCTACCTTTCAAAATTTTAGAAAAATAAAAACCTAACCCTAGCTTTATTCATCAGGCCGCCACTTTGAACCAAGGGCTGAAAATTCGTTTCCTTCTTCCTTTAGTTTATTTCAATCCGTCAAAAATCAATGAAAGTTGTTAACTACAACATTGTAGAGGATAACGAGGGCTTTAAATCTATACGGATATGATGGGGTTTAGTGTTGTGTGGAGGGAGATATGGGGGGCCGACAGTTGATGTTTGCGCACGAAAATCATGGAGCAATACATGACCGAGCTCAAGGGGGAGGCAGGCGTGGGTAGAGGAGGTGTTGAGCTTCGTGATGGTGGTAGTTTGATGAAGTGTAGTCGTGTGATTGAGGAGTATAATTAAACCCTAATCGAGCTTATGGGTTCGGCCTCATTTCTTCAACCTGGAGGCGTGAATGAAGGGTTTGGGAAGAAGCTAAGTGCGGCTCTGATGGGCTTGGAGCAAGATCCTACGGCCCAGATTTGTGTGGGTTTAAAATATTTAAGTTATTGTTGAAATTAGTTTATTTAAATATGTGTAAACTTCAAATATTCATAACTTTTTCATACGAGGTCGAAAAAATGCAAACTCAGTTGCGTTGGAATCGTATCGACGAGCACTACGCGATGGAGTTGGTTTGGAGTTAGTGAGAATTTTGGGTAAAATTAAACGTCCGTTTAATTTTATTCGAAATAAATCGCTAAAACGGAATTTAAATCAAGGTGAGAACTTCTCACTCAATCGAATCAGTTTCGATTTTATTTTAAATAGTTAGATTTAAAATATTTGAATGCATGTTTGAATGATGATTGTTATGTATTGATTGTTAAAATAGACATTATACGCCGTTAGTAAGCGGATGTTATTTATTAAAAACATATACCGCGAATATTTCATAAACAGTGAAATTGTATTATAAATAATATCAATATATATATATTGGCATATGTATATATTGCAGTTGTTGATTTCCCGCATTTATTTGTTTAGCGGATGAGACCCTATTGCGCCGTTATTAAGCGGATAATATTTAATAAGAACATATACCGCGATAATTTCGTATTGGAGAGAAATTGATATTGTGCTAATGTTTTTGGATGCAGGAAAACAGGTTGGAGGGATCCAACTGGATTCCTCAACAGTTTTTATTTGATTTCAGATATTTTGATATTTGATGGATTTTCATATTGATATATGATATCGTTGTAGTCGTGATTGACTATTTGGTGTGTAGCATCATTGGACCCAGATTTTGGGATTTTAAAATGATTTTTAAAGTGATTTTAGAAAGTATACGTTTTATAAAATATTTTTGGAATTGATTCATTTTAAATAAATAAACGTTATAATTTTTAAAGTTATAAAAATTATGATTTTTGAGAAATATAGTTAAAAACTGATTTTTGAGAATATGATGCTAATGATTTTATAAAATAGTTAAATCGGAATTTTTGAATTTATTATGAAAAGTTGAAATATAGGATTTATAAAATTTAATTATTTTATGAATCAAAAGGAAGAAGTTTTTAAAGGAATTTAAAGACGTTTAAAAAGAATAATATAAATTGATTTATATTAAGAGATTTATAAATGGATGTTTATAAATTGAAATATGGACATTTTAAAACGAGTTTTTATAAGTGTTTGAATGAAGTGAAAATGAATTTCATAAATGAATGAAATTTATAGAATTATAAACTGTGAAGTTATAAATGGAATTTTATAAACAGTAGGTTTATAAAATTTGTAAAGTTATTAAAAGAATAGACTTGGGTAAATAATTGAACCTTATAAGTTATAAGATTTATAATTATGAAATTCTAAGGAACGATTTTTGTAAAATAATCGTTTTATAAGTATTTAACTCATAATATGAACTTTTAGTTTATAATTGAGTTATAAACTGGAATAGGTTAATAAAAGAATTTATAAAAAGGAAGTTTTTATAAATAAATAGAAATGGAATTTATAAACGTTGTTTTATAAATTCGCAAATGACTTATTTTGACAAGAAAATTTGTTGAAACCTATAAATGGAGTTATATTCACATTTTTGAATAGTGTATAATCCTTTGAATTAAAATGAATAAAAGGATGAAATTGTTGATGAAGTATATTCACGTTTTTGAATAGTGAATAACACGTTAAAGAAATTGTTTTGGATTTGGATGTTTTAAATAGAATTAAAACGATCGAACAATGTTTTAAAATGTGTTGAGATTCGAAACCATAGATTTCCACATTTATTGTTGAAATAGACGCTTTCGAGAAATAGAAGGAAATAGTGGACTATAACACTGTTGTTATAGTAAATGATTTCCGAAAGGAAATGTTTTGTATAGTATTGGGATTTATATATCTATTTTAAATTCGAATCCCTATACTAGTGGTTTTGGGTTGTCGTAACGATGTTTTACGCAACATTCGTTTTGGCCCAAATAAATATGTTTAAGAGAATGATTTCCTTAAAGAATGAAATATATACTTAATTTCGATTTAAGTATATTGAATATTTTCCAAGTGTTGAAAATAAATAAAATTTGTGAATTACTTATGAATAAATAAGTATGAGATGTTTTTCCAATATAAAGTGAATATTAGAGAATTTATCTTTTTGAAGATACATTGAAATGAATAATTGAAATCGAATATTCATAGATATTGTGAAATGTAAATTCAATATGGAATTTATAAAAGAAAGTGGAATCTGTTTGAAAATAAATATTGATTTATTTTTGAAGTGTTGAAATTATATATCTTGTAAAGATATTTTGGAAAATAAATAATTTGGAAAATTATTTGGAATCTGGTGATGTGTGCATATCCAGTGATAGTTCAATAACCGACTATCAATATTTCCCTTTGAATGGGTAATTGATGTGATTTGTTTGAATTTTAATGCCACACTTATTTTTGAATAAGCGCTCACTATTCGGGTTAACCGGGAAAGGACCATGGGGTCGTATAACCCATTCCGAATATGTGATACGTCATTATAATTGCATTGAAGATCGGTGTTGAAGATCCGGTATTTGCGAGAGCGATAGGATGACCTGTCGATTTACTCTGCACCGAGTTGCTCCGGTATAGAGTTCTCCATATGTGATGGTGAATCCGATCAGGATTGTGAATATCCGGATTGCAAGGACTTCTTTGTAAGTGCCTTCGGTTTTGTTCGAGCCCGGAACAGACTTGTATGGATTGTATGTCTGACGTTACAAATTGAGATATAAAGCAGATTTCTTTCAAATATATTTCTGTTGGTGGCGAAGAATTTATTCTTTAGCTTAACACCCTTCTCTGAGACGTACGAGCTCAGAGGTTATGTAGTTGAATGTTATCAGCGATATATTCCCAATTTGGTAATGTGATATGCTGAGTGTTGCTGAAATGATCATTGTGTTGATTATTGTGATAGGATCGTTTATTTGATCGTCTATCTTGGTGATCATTGTGTTGATCATTTGTTGACCCAAAGCATGGCTTTTGTATAAAGTATGTTTTTGTGGACGTGACTTCGTCGAACCTCACACCCCAGAAAGGGTCAAAACAGGAAAGACGCGGCAAGGTTATGAGGGGTAGCTCCCTTTAGGGTATGTACATTTCCTTCTGGATAGAGGTGGTATCATGGTATGGAGCCCAGATATTTAACCTATGTGGTTACTACGAATTTATTAGTTTGTGGTTGTTGGTTTTCGGGATCCCGTGAGAAAGGTCATTTACGATCGGGGAATGGCGTGCTCGTGTCAGTAGTTACCCAGTTAGGGGTAACCCGGCCTTGTGTTGGCAGAGTTCCGGTTTGGTTCTCGGGGATGTCTTTCCAGAGGCATTCTCATGTGGCAATGGGAAGTTCCTTGGCCTGACCATTTGTTGGAAATCCAATTCCCAATACGAAACTTGTACGGTATTAGTTGTAGAACCTGCCATTCACTTATGGTGGTCACCACTGTTTGGATGGTAGCTATAGTAGGCATAGTTCGAAATGTCTATGTTGGCTAAGATTTATATTCTACTTTCGAAATGAATTTCTTCTACACTATGCACTAGTAATAATATCAAATGTTATTTTAAATGCGTATCAAGCATCTTTGACTATCATAAGGAGAAATCTCCTCCGATTCTGCGTTTGCATTGTGTGTGTGTGCGGGAGGCCTTATGGTAGTCTCATTTTTAAAAGCATTGCGAATTAAATTTAAAAATATTCCTCTATTTTGATTTTAAAGATAAATAAACTGTTTTGAGTTCTCGCACCAGTCTTGTTAAGCTATTGGGCTATGTGATGGGGGGTTCTCGCTTCGCGGTTAGGTGGCGAACGGGAGACTCTTACTCCCACACATCCTCTTTTAGGGGGTTGGTTAGGTGTAACCTGAGACAGTCGAGAGGCTGGCCGTAAAAGCAAGTTTGGGATACCAGTGTAAGCCACGGTGGGGCTGGGATGGTTGAAAAGCCTACCGGTTGTGACCACTGGCTCGTCTCTTTACAGTTGGTATCAGAGCATATGGTTAAGCGACAACCATGGTTCTGTTGGGTATTACTCATTAGAGAAAGAGTCAGCAGTACTCTAGAATGAGTTTGAGTGTAATAATAGCTATGAGAGCGTATTTGTTAGTGAATATAAAATTGTTTTATATTGTGATGATTGGTTTGTTGAGTGGTATATGAACCTTCGTCGGCGCAGCTTCGAAACTGAATCGAAGGGGTTTCTAAACACTTGAATAGAACAATTCGACACAATATTGTTTTAAATTGGGTAAACGAAATAATTTTACCTTGATTATATATTTTATATATAAAGAAATAATTTTTCAGAATTATTAAAAGTGTATATAAGTTGATTGTTTAGATGTTTGAATAATCTAAATTGAAGAATAATTGTATAAGCAAAAGAATTATAAGAATTGAATTATAATTAAAGTGATTACAATTGTGAAATAAACTTATATATATAAGAAGTGAAACTATATGAATATATTTATGAATATGAGTTGTAATAAAAATGAACTTGAGTTATATGAAATGAAATTCAACTTTTGTAATTAAATTGAAATGAATAATTGAATGAAAATCAATTAATTAAACCAATTGAAAGCAAAGTAATTTGGTTGTAATTATATATACATTGGTTGATATATGGTTGTTAGTGATTGTATATGAATTCGTTAAGAGTTAATGAAATTGAAAGCTAAAGTAATTGAAATTTAATTTGAAGTTAAGTGAATCTTAAATAGAATTGAATTTAATTTGGAAGTGAACCAACTTGAATATGAATTAGTGAATATAAACTAATTGAAAATGAATGTTAGTAAAAACATCCAATGTTAATAAATCAAATGTGATTAAATTGAAAACCAATTCATTTAATATTAATGAAAATATGAATGAATATTTATTGGTTATGAATTGTTGGATGCTAGTTGGTTGATGTTTGCATTTGTTGTTTAGTTGCATTTGCTATGTGACATATATAGTTATTATGTTGCTATATGATGTGTATTGATACTATTTTCTACATGCATGATTCTCATGTTATTTGTTGAGTGTTTAGTAGGTGCAGATCGCGTTTGCTTCGCATTTGGAGCTCGCTTTTGCGCTATATTAGCCGTATATGCTTGCTAATAAAATATAAGGTACATATCTCGGATTACATATCGTACTTTTACACTTTTTTCCCTTCGGGATGCCTCATTACTTGATGAGATGTATATTTGTGATATATATACTGTCATTTTTTTTTCGGATCGAGCCGCGCAAAGGAGACTATGGCGAATTTTTCCGAAAATTTAAGGCGTTAGAGAAAAAATTTGAGAAAATTGGAAAATTTTGAAAACTTTAACTTTGATTTGAATTGAAAGTTAAACAATAGTAGTTGTTTTTGAAAAGATAACTAAGTATGATTTGAAACTTAGTAAAGATTTGTAAGAAGTTTGACTATGGATTTTTGAAAATTAATAGAATTCTTTAACTTTTCGTACTTGATAATTTCGAGGACGAAATTCTTTTAAGTGGGAAAGATTGTAACGATCCAGAATTTTTATTAATTAAAATTTGAATATTTAATTTATTTTAAATATTAATAAGTGAATTTATAAGTCAAATAAATTTTTATTTGAATTATTGGATTTAATTGGATAATTAAATCGATAATTTAATACGTTAAATTATGGAAATAATTGAAAATTGGGTTAAATATGATTGAAAATGATTTGTAAAATTTTATTTTATCATAATGAAGTTAGAATGATATTTTAGAACTTTTAAAATCGAATTTAAAGTTAATTTGTGAAAATTGAATATTTTAATATTTAATCGACTAGTGAAAATAGTCAATTTTTGAACAGTCTCAGAATTGAACGAAACCAGTTTCATTGGATCCGTAATAGTTAGTTATTACCGGATTTTAAATTATGTTATTTTAAATGCGTATCAAGCATCTTTGACTATCATAAGGAGAAATCTCCTCCGATTCTGCGTTTGCATTGTGTGTGTGTGCGGGAGGCCTTATGGTAGTCTCATTTTTAAAAGCATTGCGAATTAAATTTAAAAATATTCCTCTATTTTGATTTTAAAGATAAATAAACTGTTTTGAGTTCTCACACCAGTCACATGACTTACTTGGAGTTTATTGTTTTCCTTCCTAAACTCTGGGTGCCCGCCAATTTCCACACGGGCAGTCAAGAGTTAAGGTTTATCAGGATATTCTGGATATTCTGGAGTTGCTGGAGGCAAGATGGATGGCATGGCGTATTACTAGTTTATATAGTATTTCTTTTTCCGCTGCATGTTTGATGTTGTATATTGTTGTACACTCTGATGATATGATGTAATGAAATGTAATGTATAAAATGTAATAACTGATATAGTTCTTTATTTAAAGATTATTCATTTATTATTATATGTTGTTCCGCTGCGAATTGTGAGATTCTGATGTTGTTCTGTTGTTTTCTTTTTCCTCTATTCTCTTTTTCTTCTATTTTAAAATGTTCTATCTTCTTTTCTGTTTTCTATTCTCTCTAATTTCTATTTTCTATTTCCTTCTTTCCTATCTTCTTTCTTCTTTTCTTTTTCTTAAAACCCCTAAGGGTTCGTATTTTCGTTCATCTTGAATTAAACAAAGGAGATTAGTGTCTATTCAAGGAGTACGGATTTACGGGTCTTTACAGAATTTAAAATATTTAAGCCAATCGACAAAAAGAAAATTTTCATTAATAACATGAAGAAGTTACATACATAGGTTGGTACACAACACTACAATTCCTAAATTCTTTAGAGTTCTTTTGGAGAGGCTTGATTTGGATCATCCTCCTTTGGTGAAGCTTGATTTGTGTCACCCTCCTTCGGTTCTTCTTTTGTAGAAGTGCTAACTTTTGAAGGAGATGTCAAAACTTCCTTTGGAGGTTCATCCTCAAATAATTTGGAATGTTTTGTAGGAGGAGAAGGTACAGGGGTTGCCCAATCCTCAAAGGGTGGTGTTGGAGCACGAACTCGTTGTAAAACTTCTTTAAGAACCGATAAAACAGTCGAAAGAGATTCTTCAACTATGGCTAGTCATGTAGCAAATGAACTTTCAAAGTTGTCAATTCGCCTAGCCAAATATTTTTGATTTTGGGATAATGTTTGTTGGTTTCGAAGTGTGAGATCTCGAATACTTTCATTTGGATTTGTTTCCAATCGAGTCTCTATAATTTCGTCCTGTCCCGGATAATCAAATGGTGCGGAAGGAGGAGGAGTGACTTCTTGATGTTGTTCTTCCTCTTGGGACGGATCAATGTGTGGTTGAGGAGGAGGCTCAACTCTTCGAGATTGACAATTATGCATTCAATCTTCGAAGGACATAATATCTGGAGGAATTTCTAGTGGGTGCATCAAAGAAAAGAATTTTGTGGAAGCATATTTTGTCAAAATTTCTTCGAACGTCGATAGATAAAGGAATATTATGTGCACGAAGAAGTCTCATAATATAGGTAGGGTAAATGATCGATGGCCTTGAGCGAGTCCAAAATTGTTTGAGCTCGTCGAAGATGAATTTTGCCCAATTTACCCAAGTTCCACTAAAGAGAGCATACAGAGCTTTGTGCTTCATTTCCATTATTTGCTCATGACTCTCCATACGTGGAACCACTGTATTTATTATCATTTTCGTTAGGAGCCGGGCTTTTGGACGTAAATATTTTGAAGCGAATTTCGGCATTTCGTCCTCCCATATTTGATGAGTACTACTTTTCTGTGGCTTAAAACGCATATCCGGAATGTTGTGCAAATCCTCCCCAGTATCGGAGCATCCTAAGGTTTTGGCTATTAAACCTGGAGTTAATCGAATAGTATTCCCATAGACGCTTGACCATAGCCAGTTGTCCTCATCTTCGGTATTCCAAACTGAAGTACTATCTAGATTGGCGTAGAATAAAAATATAGCTAACCGATCTATTTGAACATCATTAGAAGTAAACAAGATTAGGGTTTCCAAACCAGCATTTTCACAAATTTCATCTAAATCATACATGAGGAATTTAAGAAGATTATAGAATGGTCCTCTACGAAGTTTCTTCTTTTGAATATCTTCATACCTTTTTATAGAATGGGGAGCTTTATTCATCCACCGCTCGATTTGGTCATTGGAGCAAACCTGGGGATTTGAAGATGTGGTGGGTTGATCTTGCTTTCTTTTCGTCATTTTAGAATTCTTAGTGCTAGGAGGCATCTTGATTATATTTTGTTGTAGGATAGTGAATTGGAGCGAAAATTTTGTTTGTGAAAATCGTAGGAAGTAATAATTTTGAGATAAAAGAAAAAATGACGTTATCTGATAGATTTTAAAAGGTCGATTGGGAATCAGACGTCTGGATTGGAAATCAGACGTCTGGTTTGCCATAATTTTTGTTCAGAGGATAAAATCAAGCGTCTGCTTTATGACCCAGACGTCTGATTTTGAGAGCGAAGTTATAAAATTATAGATACAGTGAGATTTTTCAAATGTTTGGAATTGAAAACAGACGTCTGTTTTTGTTTAAATTCGAAACAGAAAACTAAGGCAGACGTCTGGATCTTATTTCAGATGTTTGGATTGGTCTGAATTTTATTTGAAAGAGACAGAACAACATTTCAGACGTCTGGAGGGTATATCAGACGTCTGATATATGCACACTCCTAAATTTTGAATAGTATATCCTTGTGTTAGACGTCTGGAAGTTGTTGATAAACGTCTAAAAATTGCAGATGGGCTAAAAATGACTTAAAGTGTGATGGTTCACTTTATATATCGAATGTAGATAACAAACAACTTTATTGTTGTAAAAATATAATAACAAATAAGTGTAGGTACATTTAATACTTAATATAATTTATTTATTTAGATAGAGATAGAGTTTTTGGATTTTCTGACTCATTATCCTTCCATGGTCTAAGTGGAGACTATATATTTCCACATTCGTGAGTCCGTGGAGAGCCAAAAAATCGTCTTGGTGAGGGATCTAAAGAAGTACGATACGAAGAAGATGGATCCAATGAACTACAAGGTTTTGGTAGCGGTTCTTGAACATCGTTCTTTCGGGACGGACAAAATTTCATCGCCACTTGCTCGAGAAAGCTTAACCTTCGTGCTGTAACTTTTTGTTCGAAATAAAACTCTCGTTGAAGATCCATCTGTTGTTTTTGGTAATAATGGATTTCATCAATTTTCTCCTTTGTGTTAGGGGAAATAAATAGAGAACTTTTAGTTTTCTTATTATCCGGAGTAAAACCCGTATGATATGAAGACCACCTATATGTTGGCTCTTGCTTTGGTGTAGGTGTCGGGAGTCATTGTAGGGTGTCAACCGAGCTGTCGTTGTTGGTGTTGAGACGGAGATAGATATATATGAATTTTCTGACGACATTGTTATATTTTGATTTTTTACTAAAAAAATTCAATTGTATGATTGTAGTTTTTGTGTTTGGCTATATTTATATGCTGAAAATATTAAAAATAGGCAAACTAATTTTCTAAAAGTTTGAAGGTGCAGAAACCAATGATATAAATTGTGGTGTTTACTATTGTGACTAATTTTAGCCTTAAAAAATTATTATATATATATATATATAAATTTTATTAAGGAAGAAGGTCATTTAGTGAGCAAATACCTAAACTTCGTCGGTATTTAGAGAAAGTTTGTTCATTTAATGGTTTTGTAAAGATATCGGCTACTTGATTTTCGGTATTTACATATTCTAATGGAATGGTTCCTTTTTCAACACTGTCTCGTAGAAAATGATGTCATATATCTATATGTTTGGTTCGTGAGTGATTAACAAGGTTTTTTGATAAATTAATTGCACTTGTGTTATCACAATAAATTGAAGATTTGGTGATAATTTTACCAAAATCCGTTAATGTCTGTTGCATGTATATTACGTGCACACATGTTAGAGCGGCGGAGATGTATTCGGCTTCGCAAGTAGATAGTGAAACACA
Source organism: Allium cepa (assembly GCA_030765085.1). Lineage (NCBI taxonomy): Eukaryota > Viridiplantae > Streptophyta > Magnoliopsida > Asparagales > Amaryllidaceae > Allium > Allium cepa. Next base: position 918,186,628 of record CM060928.1, read on the forward strand.
ATTTTGTTTTTTACTAAACCATGAAACTAAAGATTGTCCGATAAAATGACAAGTTCCACTAGTACTCTTACGATCTGTTCTACATCCACCGAAATCCGCATCGCTATATGAAACAAGTTCAAACGATGATCCTTTAGGGTAGAACAAACCATAATCTTTAGTGCTAGATAAATAACGCAAAATTCGCTTAACCGCTCTTAGATGAGATTCTTTTGGTTTTGCTTGAAATCGAGCACAAAGACACACACTCATCATAATATCCGGTCGACTAGCCGTTAAATAAAGTAGAGAACCAATCATGCTACGATATAATTTTTCATCAAAATCTTTTCCGTTTTCATCTTTTTCTAAGTGAATAGTGGTACTCATTGGTGTTGGTTTGCTTGATGTTTTATCCATTTCAAATCGTCGTAATAAATCGTTACAATATTTTTCTTGATGAATGAAGATTCCATTTTCGAGTTGTTTTATTTGTAAACCTAAGAAGAAATTTAATTCTCCCATGTGTGACATTTCAAATTCATTTTTCATAATATTAGAAAATTGATTACATAGTTTTTCATTGGTTGAACCAAAGATGATATCATCAACATAGATTTGTACAACCAAAATGTCGTTATCTTATCTTTTAATAATTAAAGTTGTATCTATTTTTCCTATATGAAAACCAGATGTTATTAAGTGATTTTTAAGACGCTCGTACCATGCACGAGGTGTTTGTTTTAATCCATATAGCGCTTTATGTAATTTAAAACATGATCAGGATATTTTTCGTGAACAAATAGTGGTGGTTGTTCGACATATACATTTTCTTTAATAAAACCATTCAAAAAGGCACTTTTGACATCCATTTGAAATAGTTTAAAATTGTTATGAGTTGCAAAGGCAAGTAATGTACGAATGACTACTAATCTTGCTACTGGAGCAAACGTTTCATCGTAATCTATGCCTTCTTCTTGATTATAGCCTTGAGCAACCAAACGTGCTTTATTTCTAACAATATTTCCATTCTCATCTGCTTTGTTTTTAATATCCATTTTGTTCCTATTACCGATTGTTCTTCAGGTCTTGGTACTAATTCCCATACGTTATTACGTTCAAATTGATTTAATTCTTCTTGCATAGCTATTATCCAAAAATTATCATTTGATGCTTCTTTATAATTTTTTGGTTCAAAGTTTGACACAAATGCTATATGGCTTATATGATTGAGTTGATTTCTATTTACTCTTGAATTAAGATCTCCAGTAATATTATCTATTGGATGATCCTTAAGAATCCTAGGAGATGATATCAAAGTATTATTTTGACTATTTATTTCATTAGTAATAGAGTTTGTTGAATTTCTAGTGGAATAATTTCTTCTTCATCATTAGTATGATGTTTAAAAAGATTTTCGTCGAATGAGACATGTAAGCTTTCTTCAATAGTATTATTTTGTTTATTAAATATTCTAAATGCTTTGCTACGTTCCGAATATCCAACAAAGATACCTTCATCGGCTTTTGGATCAAACTTTCCTAAATTATCTTTTGTATTTAATATAAAACATTTTGAACCAAAAATTTTAAAGTATGATACTTTAGGTTTTTTACCAAAAAATATTTCAAAACAAGTTTGTTTAGTCATGGGGCGAATAGTTACTCGATTTAGTACATAACAGGATGTTGCAATAGCTTCAGCCCAAAAGTATTTTGGTAATCCACTACCATTTAGTAATGTTCGTGCACATTCTTGTAATGTATGATTTTTTCTTTCTACGACACCATTTTATTGAGGTGTATGAGGAAAAGAAAAATTATGAGTTATACCTTTCTTATTGCAAAAGTTTGTAAAAAGATCATTTTCAAATTCTACTCCGTGATCACTTCTAATATTTTTAATTTTTAAATTCATTTGAGTTTTAATTCTTTTAGCAAATATTTTAAACATACCAGAAGTATCGCTTTTATGTTTTAAAAATAAAGTCCATGTATATCTTGAAAAATCATCGACTATTACGAACACATATTTGTTATGATTTATAGACCGTATTTGTGTTGGACCAAATAAATCTAAGTGTAATAATTCTAATGGTTGTTTTGTAGAAATATTATTTTTAGATTTAAACGAGCTTTTCTTTAGTTTTCCAATTTGACAATCATCACATAAATTTTCTACTTTGTAATTTATTTTAGGTAATCCTCTTCTAACTCATATTTTGCCAATTTATTAATACTTTTAAAATTGATATGACAAAATGGTTTATGCCATAACCATGAATCATCATATTTGACGGTTCTACATAAGTTTGAATTTTTATTTATATTCATGTTTAATACATAAATATTTTTGTTTCTAAATCCTTCAAAAATGAGTTGTTTGTTATTATCTAAAATATTACATCTATCTTTTTCAAAATTGATTTAAAATCCTTTATCACATAATTGACTAATGCTTAGCAAGTTATGTTTTAGATTTTCTACTAATAAAACATTTGTAATAATAGGAGAGTTAGATATACCAGAGTTGATGATTTCTCCAATTCCTATGACATATCCTTTTGAATTGTCTCCAAAGGCCGTTCCACCATCGATGTATGTTATATTTGATAAAGTCAACACATCTACGAAGATTTGATGATATCCCATCAAGAAATATTAACCCTTCCACCCATTTTAACACAACTTTAACTTGATCATTATCTAATTCGTAACATGCTTTGGGTTTTTTTACTGTCATTTGGTTTCATATGAAGCTCAGGACGTTTACATAATTCTTTTATATTGCATCTTGATATCAAATCATCCTTCGCCTTCCCTTTCACATTCAAAATTGTTTAAAAACATTATCAAATATATTTTTCTCATTGTGCATCACGTCTATATCATGACGAAGCATAAAATGTTTCCAATACGGCAACTCCCAAAAAATAGTTTGTTTGCACGAGTTACGAACAATCAATTTGCCTTTAATTTCTGTTTGCAATCCAGCTTCATATATCTTTGGATAGTCCCTAACAAGTTCATATATATCTTCGCTTGACCATAACGTCGATGGTTGTCTGGTTTTTACTCTATTAGCTAAAAAGTTTTTCTTGACTCCTTTGAAGGGATGATTTACATGGAGAAAATATCGATGACAGTCAAACCATGAAATTTTCTTACCATGAGGTAAAGAAAACGCTTGTGTTTCATCCGTGCAATATGGACGTGCTAGACGACCGGCGGTACTCCATCCTGAAAGCATTGTATAGACAGGAAAATCACTTATAGTCCACAACAAAGAAGCAAACATACGAAATTTTTTCTTCTTGTACACATCGTATGTTTCTACTCCTTCGTTCCACAGTATTTTAAACTCCTCAATCAATGGTTGTAAATATACATTGATTCCTTGTCGTCGGGGCCAGGAACGACAACAGTAAGAAACATATATTAGGTTTTTATACACATCCATGGAGGTAAATTATACTGTGACGATAATGGGCCAGGATGAATATTTAGAATCAAATTGAGAAAATGGCGAAAAACCACCGTATATAATCCTAATCTAACATTTCGACTCTCCGCTACAAAATTTGGATACATTTTATCGAAATGCTTCCATGCTTCTCCATCGGCCGGATGTGTCAACGTACCATCTTCCTCTGTTTTCACACTATGCTATCTCATATTAGATGTAGTTACAAAAGATGCATATAATCTTTGAAGCCTTGGAGTGATGGGTAAGCAATGCATACGCTTGTATGAAACTTCCTTCCCCGTCTTTTTCCTTGGTTTGTATCTCTCCTGATTATAAATTTTACAATTTCTAATGTTTGCGTCTTCTTTCCAAAACAACATGCAACTTTTTAAACATGTATCTATTTTCTGGTAAGGTAAACCAAAAGCTGACATTAGTTTTTTAACTTCATAGTGATTTTCACACATTAGATTATCGTATGGCATATGTCTTTTTGCAGCTTGTACAACAGCTGTAAATCCAGCTTTAGTGATGTTGTATTTTGACTTCATCGCAATGTATTCTACGATTACTAACAGCTGAGTGTCGTTTTTACAATCATTCCAAATAGGTTTCTTAGCAGCATCTAGTAAATCATAATTTTTTTGCTTCAATATTTGGTTCTTCAACATTTCCATCGTCGTCGTCAATTTCGACCATAGAAAACATTGATCGTGCCGCATCCTCGGCCATATTTTCTATACGAGTCGTCGTAACTATATCGTTAACAACACTTTCAGACTCTATAGAAGTATTTGTAGAAGTATTTGCTACAACTTCTCCATACTGATCCCAAACATAATACTCGGGTACCAAATCGTTTTGGCACAAATGAACTTTCATAGTATCTGGTAACAAATACTACAAATGTCTACACCTACTGCACGGACAGTGAATTTCTGGATCGTTTCCGTTATTACTTAAAGCGAATTCAACAAATACGTTTATACTATTATAAAAATCTTCTTTTATTGAGCCTCTCAATCCTTTTCTTTAGTACATTCATATCCTCTGATCAACAAAATAATCAATTATTTTTCCTATTGAGAAAATGAGTCATAAGTTCAAAATTTAATATTTATTTTCAAGAATACAAATTCGAAAAAGATTATTTTCATGGTCGTATAATATTCGAATTTAAAGAACTATTTCACAAATTAAAAAATATTTTCAGTGCCAAAAAAGTCATAACTACTAGAAAAAGAAGCCAGTTGAAAAATAAAAAGAATAGAATTCAAAATAAACCAAGATTCAGAATTCAAAGACTTGATAATTCAAACATGCTAGGATTCGTGCATGTTTAAACAATCGCATGTTACGTTTCACATGAAGGCAAAATTTGAAAAATAAAAAATTGAAAACGGTTAAGCAACCACAAAGTTTGCTTGGGAGTTTTTTACTTCAAAATTTTGATATTTTGGACTTTACAATATCCGGTCTTAACAACCACTACACTTTCCCACTACCGACTTTCGGTTCCCGCCATTTCCAACCCATTTTCTCTAAATCCCCAACCCTAGAAAATTTCCACACGCTTCAAAGTCGAATCTCTAAGCGGATGCCAGAAGATTAATGGAAGATTCCTGTACCCGTTAAAATAGAAGATTCCTGCAACCTTAATTCAAACCAAGGTATCAAATTGAGCAATAGAGTTCGGAAACTGTATAACTTGCGTTTACTTTCCGGGAAGATCATGAGAAGGTTCCTTTTGCTGTTTTTCGATTGGATTGCTTGGGCCATCTCTAATTTTCTATGCGTGAGTTCTATATTTGGTTGCGGGTTTTCTTTTGACTTTGACGATTTGTTATTTTCTTATGTTGTATGATGCAGTGATGTTGCCTGAAGAAGCATTTACTATTGTGAGGAAATCATTTGATGCTAGAAAGGTTAGCGTTTTTAGTCTGCAAACTCAAAGTACAGATTGAAGTTTACTGTTAGTTGGCAATGATCAGAAGACCTATCAGACATAATTGGCGTAAAATCTGGGAATTGAATCAATAACATATAGAAGTGTGGAACTTAATCATTACAAAATGCTTGTTTTTGTAGAAAATGAGAAGAATGATTGGCTAATCCTACAAAATGTTTTGCTACATAATTACACAAGATACAGAACTGGAACCGGTTTGATTTAAATTATCACGTTTGCACACGCAATTTTGTTATGTGTGTGTATGTAACAAAATTTGCAATACCCTTAGCTGTACTGTTGAATTTTATTATGGAATGAAAACAAGTGTTTACTCCATCTAATATAGAAACTATTGCAGAATGCAGCAGGCTTATAAGATATCTGAGTGCTAGGATGCTTGTATAACTTGATAACATAAATAAGATGGCAGTAAAATTTATTCAATCGTAACCGAGTGTAGATAAGAGAACAATGGTAGAAAAATAATTTAATCATAAATGTTTGTAAATGCTGTAATGAGAAAGTTTATGTATATGAGTAAAATGTCACCAAGGCAGATAGAGTTCAACCAATAGTTCTTTTGTATAAAAGGAAAGGAATAGAACGCCGTTGCCAGGGATCGAACCCGGGTCACCCGCGTGACAGGCGGGAATACTCACCACTATACTACAACGACTTTGATGCCTCTTAAATCAAAACATTTATAGCATTTATTAGATGATCGTTTGAGGTAAACAAGTGAATATATACTTGTTATTACCCTAGTTTTCAAACTTACGAATTAATCGTGTTTCAACTTGAATTTCTTTAGTTACGATTTGGTTACCGGATTCTTATTTAAAACCAATTAAAATCGTAGTTGAGAAAAATCGTTTAGTCCATGCTACAACAACAGATATCAAGACGTTTACTTGCCCCGCTTAACAGGCAGGAATACTCACCACTATACTACAACGACTTTGATACCTCTTAAATCAAAACATTTATAGCATTTATTAGATGATTGTTTGAAGTAAACAAGTGAATATATACTTGTTATTACCCTAGTTTTCAAACTTACGAATTAATCGTGTTTCAGCTTGAATTTCTTTAGTTACGATTTGTTACCGGATTCTTATTTAAAACCAATTAAAATCGTAGTTGAGAAAAATCGTTTAGTCCATGCTACAACAACAGATATCAAGATGTTTACTTGAATCCGAAGTTCAAATATTAGTGCGTCTCAAACAAAATGAAATGGGACAAGAGAAGATATCCAAATTTTGATTTAGTCGTAGAATCCTAAATTTCATAATCAGTTTCAAATATATAAATTATTATCATGGAAAGAAGAGTTGATGCTTTTACGTACTAAACGTCATTGAATAATTTACATATATTGAAATTTCTATTGTACAAGTTGTATACATTACAATATAAATCTTTTGAATTTACGATTTACTATTTAAATTCTTACTTCATTTAAAGTTTAAACTTTACGATTTATGATTTAAATGTAATTTTGTTACCTTGATTATTGCTAGTCAGAAAATGAAATGCTAGGAAGTAATTTTGACAAATATAAAAAAAGGTGTTGTTGCAATTTGTTTGTTTGCACTCAGGAAATGGAACATTTTTTTGTTCTTGGAATATTAGAAATAAGGAGATTTATAAAATTTACGATACTTCCTTATGCTATTGGGTTGAAATCCAATCAGTTCCCATTAAAAATGATATAATGCAGGTATTTTTTTTCAAAAAATAAAATAACAAAAATTCTAGATGAATTAGTAGCTAACCTAAGTGCTTAACTATATATGATTGTCCTTTTCAGTTTCTTCAAAACAATTCCTCTGTATTTGAACTATTATATATAATTCAATTTCCAAAAATTGCCTTATTGATGGTCTCGCAATCATTACCAATTAACTAAAAATCTCGTACACAACAAACAAAGTGTATTATGAAAATATTTTTATTTAATTAATATAGAAATCCATATCAAAGCACAGTAAGCTACAATAAAATCATATGACATGATTTATATGTGTGTGCTAGGATGCTTCTATAAATGGTAATGCATAAAACATGAGAGTAATGAGATGATATATGATTTTATTCAAACATAACTAGGTGCAGTTTGGATAAGAGTACAAAACAATGTTAAAGAAATAACTTGATCATCGAGGTTCGTAAATATTGTAAGGCAGTTTACAAATCTGAATAAAAATAAAAGCTACAGAGGTAGATGGAGATGACTAGGTATATAAAATTCTTAAAGTTGATTTTTAGTATTTTCATGTTAATTATATTACATAATATAAGAAATGTATCCATTTAGGTTTGATTAACAATGAAGTTGTTGTGATAATATGATAGTGAGTATTTTCTCTTGTAATATGGGTGGCTTGTGTTTGACCTTCAGGATGATATCATCATCTATAAAATAGTATTAATGAGTATCGCAAAATTGTTATTTTATTTTCAAGATTGTACGGACCTTTGCTTTTGTATGGTTAACACAACATGTTATATCTTGTTTTCTAACCCTGTATACAGGTGATGTGGCACTTAGAACCTGTAACTGTTTTCTCCATTCATTTAGATTCTTTTATTTTTTAATATTACAATGCACGGTGTTTACTAAGATTTGCAACGTGTAAAAAGTTTATCAATTACAAGATAACATCTTGAATTCCTAATAAATTAGATGGCAGCATCAATGGAATTCATGAATTGTGGTTGTTAACATATATTTGAGCCATATAATGATTTTTTTTTTACAAAAATAATAATGCAAATGTAACATTTGTATACCAAAATTCTCAAAAAATTTTATTTATATTAAGGCTTCCTATAATATTTTGAAAAACAAGTTTCTTTTATCAAGGTGTGTGTATTAGTTAAAAGCTAATTTTAAATGAAATAACTCTACACTTGCAGTAGAAAAATTGGAAATAAGTCCAAAAAGTTGTTGGGTGGTTAAGCATCAAACTATTGAGAGAAAGATACTCTGTTTAAACTATAGCGATAACATATAATCAAACAAAATTTTCATAGTTTAATCACAAAATCCTTCGATCTTGGACCAACACTGCTCCATCCGTGATTTGGTATTCAAAACCAAAATAGTAGTTGGTAGTTTCTCATTTCTTAAAATAATAATACAATACCATCCCCAACAATGGAAAAGAAAATGTTTAAGCTATTTATAACTTATATTGTTGATAGTTTTTTTGGTTTGTTTCGATAAGAACATGTTTGATATGCCCAATAGGTTGGATTACCAACATAGCACCTACATAAGCTAATAAATAATGTCCAGACATTTATTCTCTCTTTGAAAAATCTTAGCAACCTTATTAACTGAATGAAAATAATGCACAAATAATACAAAGTGGGACACCGATGTATCTACAAAGTCACGTCTTGTATAATCGAAGCATGTCTTGTATAATTGAAGAACGTCTACATGGCTTGTTTATTTCTTGGTGTTTAAACTTACCTGTATGTTTTTGTTCCATATGTTGTGCCAAATGGTGGTTGTAAATGCTGTACTAGCTAGGTCACTTACTTTTCCTTTGAACTTGGATTAGATAATACAAAATCATACCATGTTCCGTTGAATTCTATTTTACATCTTAGAAGACCTATGGCATGCATGTTTGATATTTTTTCAATTTACTTAATATCCAGTATTTTAAGTAAGTATTACACATTTTTATATCTAATAAAAAGAAGTACTCTTTGATTAGTGTGTCAAAAGAAAGTAAACATGCATTAATTTTTTCTAAATTTTAATTTGACCATCTCAGGTCTATTTAACGTCCATAGTCATGCTGCAAGTATATCAAAATTATTATGCCTTATTAAAGGAAGTAACCTTTGATTTGTATCTCAAAAGGAAAATTTTACATGGATTACCTACAAAAACTAATTAGTTATATCAGGTATTTATTTTATTTGGTGGAAAAACTTGGTAATCTTATTACTCAAACAAATATACTATATAAAATAATACAAAGTAGTACACCACCAACAACAACAACTAAGTCATTATTTCCAAACAAGCTGGGATCGGTTAGAGATGGAACCCAAAACTAAATGACAAAGTCAATTTAAAAGTCATAATAATAACAATAACAATAATAATCATAATAAAATAAAATCAAATAAGTAGATTACTAATAATAATAACTTAGTAAAATAAAAATAAAAATATAAAAAATGATAATAATAATACTAGTAATGGTACTCATAGTAATATTGGTTGAAGACCAAACCATACGTCTTAGGCTCCTGTTCCCTAGTACTATAATCTAAATCATACAAAACTCATAGCTCTTGATTTTGGTATGTGGATCGCTAACTTTCACGCGCTCTTTTCCGTAACCAGCTTTTCGGTTATATTTCAATATTTAAAGTCCCTTTTTACTACTTCCTCCCATGACAAAGCAATACACCAATGTCTCTATAATGTAAAGTTGCTTAAGAGTTTATTCATTAATCACTTTCTTTTTACAAGTTATTATTGTTAACTTGCATATGTGTATACATATAGTTTGTTTATTTCTAGGTGTTTAAACTTAGCTATATTTTTCTCATTCTAAATGTGTGCTACATGGGAGTTGTAAATGCAGTACTTGCTGGGTCACTTAAATTATTTTTATCTATGAACATAGATAATATGAAATCATCAGTTGAGTTAAACTTCCTATATGCGTACCTTGTTATGTTGGATATTTTTTTCTTTCTATTCTTTTATTTTTTATAATTTGCATGTACAAAAGCTATGCCATGTATGTTTGCTATTTTATTTTTAGTTTACCCGATACCCAATGTGTTGTATAATCAACTACTTTACAGGCCTTGTATCTTATAAAAGAATTATCCTGTGATCGGCGTCTCAAAAGAAAGTATACATGCATTATTTTTTCCTATCCCTAATCTTAATTCGGTCATCGTAATTTTGTTTAACGTCTGGAAAAAGCCATGTCATGCAACCATTTGGAAACTATTTTGTATTGTAAATGGCAATATCCTTTAATTTGTATCTCAAAAGAAAACGTACACATACACATATATATTAGGATTTTAATATATTTTAAGATCGATTAATTATGAAACCATAGATCTGAATAGGTGAATCATATTGATTTAATTGAAATGAATTAGGGGAAAGCAAACGGGTTAGCGGAAGCCATACCTGAATTCATAGTTGCTGTTGGAAAAGTAAATTTGATTTGGTTTTCCATATTGACACAAACCTTAGGTATTATATTAGATCTGAATTCATAGTTGCTGCTTTCTTAAACTGATCAAGTGAAAGCGATATATCTAAAAGATGAGAGTTAGATCTGATCTTCCAAATTGACATAAACCTTAGATCTCAGTTATTTCCATAGAAGAAATTAGAAGAATAACCAGAGCTTATGTAATTTGGAGACCATAACCCATTATTTACATGTTGGCATTTTCTAATTTGGCCATTCAAAAAAATAGAATTACCCCAGTATATACACATTAATACCACAAAATTATACCTGTAAGCCTTTTAACTTCAATTCATAATTTGATCACTTTAATTAGGTTTTGCACCAAAATAATACGACATATTTATTTTACATATGTGGTCCACATATTGAAATTTTCCACAATCTCCCCCCGGGCCATATATGTAATAACCTTATAAATATGTTTAACTTTATGAGCTCCAAAATTTGCTATTTATAACATGAGGTGTTTCTAAAACAATCTCGACCATTAACTATGCTGGCAAAGGATCAAATTGGCTTTCGTTATCTTCAGTGTAACTAAACCAATCAATACCAATCAATGGTTACATATACCAATACAATCAAACGACATAGATCAATTATGGATCCGCAGCATGAAAATTACATTAGATGCGATTTATACATGTTTATTTTCAACTGGTCCTACTTTAGTGAGATCAATACGTTTAATATTTGAACTACCTAGAGTGCAAACAAAACTTTATTACATTATTTCTGATCTGACAAAAAGAACTTGATATATATCTGTAACAAAAGTATAAAGCAATGTGTCATATGACAGTACCAAATATAAACTCTCACTGAACCAAAATATTCTTACATAAAAGTTACACCAATTAAGCAAGATGCTCATGAAAGACCTTGGATGATAATCCTTTTGTAAGCGGATTCACCATGGTGGAGTTTATCACAATATGCTCTATGAATTACAATCTGTTTTGCACTCTCCCTTTGTTGAAAAATAATATGTTTATTGTTACAATATTACTTTAATGATCTTTCAATTTCTTTATTCGATAGTCCATTATTTTATGACAAAATTATACGATTGTTTTCCATCGTTAGACGCCTCATAACGGAAAATAGCAAAGAAGACTATAAGTATCTGTATGACAGCTTTCCTTATATAGCTTCTTCCAAAAAAACAACAACAATAATATTATTGTTTCTGAAGTTGATCTTTTGTACTCTTAGCATCCAAAATATTCGGATTGTGCCTTATGATCCCCAAACAATCTTTCTTGAGCATATAATTCTTTATTTCTTAAAGATATCTCGTAACCATTTTGGTAACTAACAACTGATCCATTTTCAATGTCAGTAAGATATTTGCCAAATAATACGCGCAATATCCATATGTGTATGTGCTTTAGCATGCATTAGACTCTACACCGCAAGTTGTTGGGGAAATTTTCTTCAGATGATCGTCTAAGGAAATAAAAAACCCAATGCAGCGACTAGATCGTGATTGTTATGAGACGAAACAAACAGAAATAAGCACTAGAACAAACAGTCACAGATCAATGTAATGCAGAAAAATAACACCAGTATTTATAGTGGTTCCACTATTGCGAGGCAGTGTACATCCACTTGGGGAGAGGAGATTCTGTTAATCATTGAAAGATTAGAGTTACAAGATTGATTCACTTTTGAAGGCTATACATAAGAAGAATTAACAATACTGACAAAATTCTGCAGAGTTTCAGCCCTCTAGGATGACTGCCATTGCTGTCCAGAAGCTACACTATTTATAGAGTGAAGAAATGAAGAAGGGCAGCTGCTATACAGCAGCTCTGGGATTTGGTTCGGCATCCATTTGATTACCGGCTAGATGTTCTTTTGATCTTGTGATTCCTCCGCTCATCTCTTTATTGCAATATTTGCATTTAGAACTCTTTCCGCCTTTAATTTTGATGTCATGCTCCCAAAATTGATCGTCTTTGCTTTTGAAACTTGTTTCAACTATCAGTGGTGGATTATTTGAAGTATTGGATGATGTATCAATTCTAGAAATGCAAGCATGAATGGTAGAATTTCCTTGTTTATGTGGTAGGAAGTAATGCAAGCATGATGGGTAGCGTTTCCCGCTTTTATGGTGGTATTCACGTAACAATGGTTCATGTCAGTTTAGAACTTTAATTATGTAAGTGGTGTTCATTCAATATTTTTATAATGTTTAATTAAATATGTACGTGTTGTTTACTTGTTTTAAACTTTTAGTGTTGTGTAAACTTCATGGATATGGTTTTTTAATATTGTTTATCATATTTTAGTATTGTATGAACTGATTTGAAATGTATATGGATCTCTTATTTAAAAGAATTGTAATTTACCCTATTTTTATTTGCAAATCAGTATATGATTAGCGATATATTTGAACAGTTAGAATAGTGGAGATTAGTTGCAGTGATTCAGTAAATGTTAAATAAATTGATATCATGTTTTTTTTGTTATAAATTATGTTCATGTGTTATTGCTTCATTTGAATCATTTCTAGAATTGATCCATCATCCAATGCTTCAAATAATCCACCACTGATAGTTGAAACAAGTTTCAAAAGCAAATGCGATCAATTTTGGGAGCATGACATCAAAATTGAAGGCAAAAAGAATTCTAAATGCTTATATTGCAATAAAGAGATGAGCGGAGGAATTACAAGATTAAAAGAACATCTAGCCGGTAAGCAAAGAAATTGTGAACCATGTTCAAAAGTATCCGTTGAAATTAGGCAAAAAACAATAGAATTATTAACAATGTCCAAATCCAAAAAAGAAGCCAGGGAATTAGAAGATGAATTAGATATGATGTCCCATTAAGATCCTTCATCATCTTCGGAATTTGATTCGGAGTTCGATGAAGAATAACTTATAAAGTATATTAATGACTCTTTTTTCTACCGTATACTTGGTTTAATTTAGAAATATAAATGGTCAATACTTTGCTTTATTTTGATTTGACCATCATGCACTTTTTTGCATGTTTTGTATAAGAATATATAACTTATTAAGAAACTATGTTTAAGGTTTTGTTCTTTTGCATGTCTTTTATGTACATATTACATATGTACATACATGTTTTTCTGTTCTATGCTATTTTTATATTTCTCTTGTCTTGTTATACATATGTGACATTATATGTTAACTTATGCTCATGAGTCATGCTTTCTTTGTATTGTGTAGATCCAACTGTCCAAGATAGAAATGACATAGATGTTCTTTCGAGCAATCGATGACAATGGTATATGGTGTGATTTTACCAATCAAGTAAGCTTAAATTTTCATTTATTTTAGTATATGTAAATATTATTGCATAGTCAAATTAATTTTAAACATGAAACATTGAAATATACGTCGATATTGTCTCGAGATGAACTTTAAGGTCGAACTTTAAGGTCTGATATGTAAGTTCGATATTGACATCTGAGATGCACTCGTTTCGTCCGAGATTCCCAAAAGCATGTCGATTTTCCGGACGCACGACCGAGTGCACGGTTACGGGGGATAGCGGACATATTTCTCGACCTGACATTCGGCCCGACTCGGAGCACGCTTCTGTCGTTTGTACGCTCGATTCGTATCCTCGTTCCATACACAGCTTCAAATTATCGAATGTCCGAGCCTCAGCAAGTTCCGAGTTTCCTCGGAGCAATATCGTTCAGGACGAGCTTCGGGTACGTAGCAGCATGTCCCGAAGCACGCTGGCAGTTTTTTCGTGCTCGACTCGAAGCAGGGACTTCCTCGGGCTTGTTTCGGGAAAGTTGCCGAATGACTCGAACCGCGCTTCGAGTTTTCCATCGCGCGACTCGAAGCAACAGCATCCAAGTGCACGCTTTGGATATTTACCACTCTGACCCGAAGCGCTCACCGAGTTTCCACATGAACTGTAAATGTATTACAGCTAAATTAATGGATGCATATGCAATGCGTCTTTGTACAAAACCATTCATTTTTGACTAAAATGAATTTAAATCATTGATCCAAAAAACAATGGCCCATGCAGGTTTCGAACCTGCGACCTTCGCGTTATTAGCACGACGCTCTAACCAACTGAGCTAATGGGCCACATGTCATAGCAAATGACTTGTAATTAGTGGTAGATATTGGGTATTTTGGAAGACAATTAAGTTTTTTTTTATTAAAATGCGACTTGTACGGAAATGTTAGAACATCTTTTTTGAAATAATAGTAGACTATTGAGTTTCGTTTTTGTTGATGTATTTATAATCATCATTGTTTTTGTCTTTTCTCAAATGATTGAACTTGGTCGCATGAATTCTTATTTTCTACGATTTTCTATCGATCATATGTGAGGACCCGCAAATCCGTACTCCTTGAATAGACACCAATCTCCATTGATTAACTCAAGATGAACGGAAATACGAATTCTCAGTGTTTTAAGAAAAAGAAAAAGAGAAAAAAAAGATAGAAGAAAAGAGAAAAGATAGAACAGAACAGAAAGAAAATAACAGAACAATATCAGAATCTCACAATCGCAGCGGAACAACATATAATAGATAAATGAATAATCTTTAAACAAAGAACTATATCAGTTATTACATTACATCACATTACATTACATTATCAGAGTGTATAACAACAAACAACAATAAACAGCGGAAAAGAAATACTATATACTAGTGATACGCCATGCCATCCATCCTGCCTCCAGCAATTCCTGAATTCCAGAATATTCTGATAAACCTTAACTCTTGACTGCCCGTGTGGAAATTAGTGGGTACCCAGAGTTTAGGAAGGAAAACAATAAACTCCAAGCCAGTCATGTGACTGGTGTGAGAACTAAAACAGTTTATTTATCTTTAAAACAAAGAATAGGATAATTTTAAAATAGATTCGCAATGCTTTTAAAAATGTGACTACCATAAGACCTCCTACCACACACACAATGCAAACGCAGACTTGGAGGAGATTTCTTCTTATGTTAGTCAAAGATGCTTACTACGTAAAATCAAATCATTTTTGATATTATTATTAGGGCATAGTGTAGAAAACATTTCGAAAGTAGAATATAAATCTTAGCCAGCATAGGTACCATTATATTATGCCTGCTATAGCTACCTCCTGAGGAAGCAGGTTCTACAACTAAAACCGTACAAGGCTCGTATTGTTTCTTTGGATTTTCAACAAATGGTCAGGCCAAGGAACTTCCCATTGCCACATGGAAACGCCTCTGGAATGACGTCCCGAGAACCAAACCGGATCTCTGCCAACACAAGGCCAGGTTACCCCTAACTGGGTAACTACTGACACGAATATGTTATCCCCTGATCGTAACCGATCTACATCCGAGGATCCTCGATTTCCAACAACCACAAAGTAATAAGTTTGCAGCAACAACATAGGTTAAGTATCTGGGCTCCATACCATGATACCACCTCTATCCAGAAGGAATGACATACACTAAAGGGCTCTACCCCTAATAACCTTGCCGCATCCTTTCTGTTTTGACCATTTCCGGGGTGTGAGGTTCGACGAAGTCTCGTTCACAAAACCACGCTTTATACAAAAGCTGTGCTTTGGGTCAACAAATGATCAAAGTAATGATCACAAAGATAAATGATCAAACAAATGATCATATCACAAATAATCAACAATGATCATTTCACAGCAACACTCAGCATGTCACATTACCAAATTGGGAATATATCGCCGATAACCATCAACTACATGACCTCTGAGCTCGTACGTCTCAGAGAAGGGTGTTAAGCTAAGAGAATAAATTCTCCGCCACCAACAGAAATATATTTGAAAGAAATCATCTTTATATCTCAATTGTAATGTCAGACATACAATCAATACAAGTCTGTTCCAGGATCGAACAGAACCGAAGGCACTTACAAAGAAGTCCTTGCAATCCGGATATCCACTAATCACGTACGGACTTCCCATCACATATGGAATTTCTATACCGGGGCCATTCGGTGCAGAAACATTCGACGGTAATCCTTCCGTTTTCAAAAATATCCGGTCTTCAACACCGGTCTTCAAATGCAATTCATGACGACGTATCACATATTCGGAATGGGTTATACGACCCCAAGGCCCTTTCCCGATTAACGCGAATAGTGAGCGCTTATTCAAAAATAAGTGTGGCATTCAAATTCAAGCAAATCACAACAAATACCTATTTAAAGGTAAATATTGATAGTCGGTTATTGAACTATCAATGGATATGCACAACATCACCAGATTCCAAATAATTTTTCAAATTATTTATTTTTCAAAAATATCTTTACAGGATATATAATTTTCACACTTCAACCATTTGAAAACAATTTTCAAATCACTTTTCACATTTACCACTTTTGAAAACAAATTTCAAACATTTTCCTTACGCGGAAATATTTTCATTTCAACATGGTTCATTTAAACCAATTAAATAAATCCTTACCGATTTACTTCATATTTACGTTCCAAATCCGTAAATTAATTTCCACACTTCAAAAATAAATCAACGCTTATTTTTAAACAAATTTCCCTTTTCATTTATAAATTCCATGGTGAATTTATATTTTCAAAAATATTTATGAACACACTATTTCAATTATTCATTTCGAATTTATCTTCAAAAAGATAAATTCTCAAAACGTTTCATTTCACATTGGAAAAACATTTCCATACTTATTTATTAATAAGTAATTCACAAATCTTTTTATTTTCAACATTTGGAAAATATTCAATATACTTAAATCGAAATTAAGTATAAATTTCATTCTTTAAGGAAATCATTCTCTTAAACATATTTATTTGGGCCAAAATGAATGTTGCGTAAAACATCGTTACGACAACCCAAAATCACTAGTATAGGGATTCGAAATTTAAAATAGATATATAAATCCCATTACTATACAAAACATTTCCTTTCGGAAATCATTTACTATAACAACAATGTTATAGTCCACCATTTCCTTCTATTTCTCTAAAACGTCTATTTCAACAATGAATGTTGAAATCTATGATTTCGAAAACATTTTTTTTAAAACATCGTTAGATCGTTTTAATTCTATTTAAAACATCACATCCAAAACATTTTCTTTAACATATTATTCAGTATTCAAAAACGTGAATATACTTTGTTAACTAATTTAATCATTTCTATACATTTTACCTTAAAGGATTATTCACTGTCTAAAACGTGAATATAACACCATTAATAAGTTATAACAACTTACTTATCAAAATAAGCCGTTTGCAGATTTATAAAACAATGTTTATAAATTCCATTTCTATTTATTTTATAACAACTTCCTTTTATAAATCTCCTTTATTAATCTATTTCAATTTATAACTCAATTATATGCCAAAAGTTCACATTATAAGTTAAATACTTATACTTTATTTGTTTACAGAATCGTTCTTTTAAACTTCCCAAAATATATATCTTATAACTTATAAGATTCATTTATTTACCCAAATTTATTCTTTTAAATAACTTTACAAATTTTATAAACCTACCGCTTATAAAATTCCATTTATAACTTCACCGTTTATAATTCTATAAATTTCATTCATTTATGAAGTTCATTTACAATTCATTCTAACATTTATAAAAACTCGTTTTAATAATTCAAATATTTTAATTTATAAATATCAATCTATAAATCCTTTATAGAAATAAATTTATACTATTATTTTAAACATCTTTAAACTACTTTAAAATTTCACATTTTCTTTGATTTATAAAATAATCAAATTTTATAAATCCTATCTTTAAACTTTTTATAATAAATTCAAAAATCCCAATTGAAACTATTTTATAAAATCATTAACCCCATATTTTCAAAAATCAATTTTTAACTAAATTTCTCAAAAATCATAATTTTTATAACATTAAAATTATAACATTTATTTATTCAAAATGAATCAATTCCAAAAATATTTTATAAACGTATACTTTCAAAAAATCACTTTAAAATCCTTTTAAAATTACAAAATTGGCCCAATGATGCTACACACCAAATAGTTAATCACGACAACAACGACATCATATATCGATATGATAATCAATCAAATACCAAAATATCTGAAATCAAATAATTACTGTTGAGGAATCCAGTTGGATCCCTACAACCTGTTTTCCTGCATCCAAAAACATTAGCACAATACCAATTCTGTTCCAGTACGGAATTATCAGGTATATGGGATTTAAAATATTATCCGCTTAATAGGCGGCGCAATAAGGTCTCATCCGCTATATAATGCGGCAAATCAACTCCAAGTACATAAATAATACCAATTTCACTGTACTGTGAAATATTCGCGGTATATGTTTTTAATAAATAACCTTTGCTCACTAACGGCATATAATGTCTATTTTAACAATCAATAGATAACAATCATCATTCAAACATACATTCACGAATTTTAAATATAACTATTTAAAATTAAAATCGAAACCGATTCGATTGAGTGAGAAGTTTTCACCTTGATTTTAATTCCGTTCCAGCGTTTTATTTCGAATAAAATTAAACGTGCGTTTAATTTTATCCAAAATTTTCGCTAGCTCCAAACGATTCCAATCCAATTCCGTAGCGTAGTGTTCGTCCATACGATTCCAACGCAACTGGTTTCGTGCGTTTTCGATCTCGTATGAAAAGGATATGAATATTTAAAGTTACACGAATTTTTAATATAAATATTTACAATTCTTATTTTACTTTCAAATCCAAAGCAATTTTTGCCGTTCGTCTTCTTGCTTGCTCCAGATCGAAAGCCGCGTCTCCTTCTTCTTTTCCCCCGTTACTTCGTACGCAGCCAACCCATACGCAACCCCCTAGGGCTTCGAACCGCTCCACCATCGCTCGACTTCACGTCGATCAGCTAGCGCCAAATGGAAGGCCTTCCTCGCCTCTACCCACGGCTGCCACCACGTCGAGCTCGGTCATCATATTGTTGCGAAAAACGTGCGCGACCGTGCTCCTTTCCAGCTCGATTTGCCGTCGATCCGTGAGGTTATATCCGATCGTAGCCGTTGAAATAATAGATCGTGATGTGCTCTACAATTGTCCAGTTGACAGTTTTTCGAATTGGTTAGTGGATTGCAAGAAATTTGAGGGGGAACGAGAAAGATTTTCGGCCATTAGAAATATTGGAGGCGGCTGATAATAGAAACTAGGGTTTCTCAAAATAATGAAGAGGATGGGTTGCTTTTATAGAAGTTTCAACGAAACACTATTCATCCCGGTTTTTCGAACTCCAATTTACGCGCGGTGGTCGGCATTTCTGGGGTTTATTCCGTATTCCAGACACAATGGAACGTGTTTCGAGAGCTAATTCGATCATCTGTGCGAGTTATGGCAATAAACGTTCGATTTTAAATTAAATCGGTAAATCAAATTTCTAGGCGTTTTAGCTTGCCCCGGACAAACGGTAAATCCGATTGACACAAAATTTGAAACCATACAATAATATAACATTACGGATCCGATGAAACTGGTTTCGTCGAAATCCGAGACTGTTTGAAAAATGGCTATTTTAACTCGCCAAATTAATATTAAAACAATTTCGATGCGTTTCGAGTTGCCACGGTCAAACGAAAACTCCGATTGATACGAAAATTGAAATCCGATAATAACAAACTATTACAGATCCAATGAAACTAGTTTCGTCCAATTATGAGACTGTTCGAAAAATGGCTAATTTCACTAGTCGATTTAAATATTAAAATATTCAATTTTCACAAATTAACTTTTAATTCAATTTTAAAAGTTCTAAAACATCGTTCTAACTTCAATATGATAAAATAAAATTTTACAAATCATTTTCAATCATATTTAACCCAATTTTCAATTTTTTCTGTATTTTCACATATTTAATTATTGATTTAATTATCCAATTAAATCCAATTATTCGAAATAAAATTTATTCGACTTATAAATTTCACTTATTAATATTTAAAATTAATTAAATATACGAATTTTAATTAACAGAAATTCTGGGTCGTTACATCATATCTTCAGTTGAATTAATTTTTGGATCATTTTTAATGTCTTCTTCCTGTGTTAATCTAACTTTCCTTTTATAAAAATATATTATCACATTATTTTCTTTGGATGTACACATAACGATAAGCCTATTTTTTTATTTATATATTAACAGGTGCATCATTTACTTTCTTTTCAACTCTTGTCACATGTAATGCAGATGCATAAAAGTACTGTGCTATTATTGACATCCAAAAAAAAAAGCTTGTGGCGCTCGAAAATAAAAGTCACCATACAAAGTTTGTTTCCTCGCTTTTTAATGCTAACTATTATTTTATTTTAAGTGAACAAACACCTAAATATTTCGAAACACAAAAGTTCTTATCCTCTAAATTAAATCCAACTCTTTTCAAAGCACAATAAACATCCATAACATATACAAAAATCAAATAACGTAATTTTTTCTTCAAATGTACGTAGGATGATGAAATATTAAATAAATACTTAATCGGTTAAAAAATGAATTCTCAAATCAAATTGCATGCATTTTGAAGCATTTTATCGATCGTTTTTCTTTTATATTTTCACAGTCAAACATTTTTACGTCAAGTGCATTTTTAGTTTTATTGTAATTGGTATTCTTCATCTGACAAAAAAATATGTGAAAGAACTGCAAGTGAAACTGACATAAACGTCGTATGATAAAACATTATAATTCAATAGCTTACATTGAAATTTTCAATTACAACATTATCGAACTTTATATCCTCCAAATTCGTGTTACCCACATTATCATTAAACTCATCCTAAAATAACAATAAAAAATGTAAACAAATTTAAGATTGATATGTAGAAGGAAAAATAGACTTTAAGAAATAAAAGTAAACTAAACTCTTTGTGTTCATCAAAATTAGGATTATTCACAAAATCTTCACTTGATTTTATCTATGAGACAATATTTTTTTTTTGGGGGGGCTTTAGGCTGTGATTTTTTTAATTTCTAATGATGTTTTGAGATTGTTAGGTGAGTTTTTCTAAGGAAGATGAAGATGACGAGAAAGTATATTTTGATGGCTATAAGCATATGAAAAAAATGATAGGTAATTAAATTGTAATGGTAGTCAAAACATCTTCCTGCGTGCCAAGTATATCACAAAAAAATATATTCGAGAATATATTTGAGGATAAAATTGAATTTAAATTATCAAATTCTCATTGTATATAGTTTTTAATAAAAGAATTATTACACAACAAAATAGTCATGACACAAATATCAAACGCTCTTATTGACAATCTACACAAGAGGTCATTTCGGTGACATATCATTTGAAATGTTTGATAATCATGATTGATTTGATAAAGAGGCCAAACAAATAGATATCTTGATTCCTTTGCACGGTAAGAATGCCAAAATAAATCAAATTATTAGCATTGGTTAGGGGTTTTTGTTAATTTTTGATTTTATTATCAGCTAACGTTGTCATGGCTTTGAAGAGGTTGCTGATCATGGGATGTGATTCATTTGTAATCAGAGGAAGTGGGGTAATATATTCGCGATTTATTTTTTATGAGAAATAAGATGGGTGGGAATAGAGTAGAAGGAAACATGGAGCATGCAAGGAGCAGTTGAAGACGGCATGAGTATGATTTGATAATGACTTTAATTATGTGATTTGATGTCTATTTTGAACCGTCTGATGAAAAATCGCGTGCATAACTGTTAGTTCAGGTTTGTTATGAAACATGATCAACTATATATTCGTAGCACATGCTTAACTTAACTCAATTCAGTTTAAAATTAGTTGCCTGTTATTGTTCTTGGAAAATTCTTAACAATCTATCAAGTTGCGTAGAAATGTGAATTCGATTAGCATGCTTAAAATACAAAATCACTTCTCATAAAAAGATTTGAATAAAGAACAATGATCTAACTGTACATGAATAGAAGGTTAAGCTATAAAGAGTCAAAGCTTATAAAAGCAAGACTCATGACAGTATTAAGTATAATTTAATCACAATCAAAGAACTGATAGTATTTAATCAATATCATATTCTACAAATTGAAACTGTTTGCAACTTGTACACTTAGTAACTGTTTTGTGTAAGTGAAATTTGAAATTTGAATTTGGGTATAATTCTAGAAATTAATATCACATCCATTGCAGCTAATTGCATCTCATTCCTACAATTGTAAAACTGATAATCAGCTTAAAAACAAATAGCATAAAGCTTTGAAGAAAAACAATTTGAGTAAATATATACCAAGGAGAATTGAAGACCGGGGATGAACAACAGACGATGTTGCAGTCTTGATCTCGATTGTCAGTCGTTTCGCTTGATCCAAATTTGAGTTTGAGAAGTACAGTGAAACAATTGGGAAAAGGAGGCTAAAGGCTTTTGGTGGAGGGCGGAAAAATGTGGAAATGAGGGAGAAAAGGAAAATATTTAGTATGATGTGTGGAAATGAAAGATGGGTAATGAATTAGATCGGTATCTATGCATAAATTGAAGCCGCTTGATATCCATGCTGAGAATAAATCTTAGCCTCTCTTTGGCTTCTTTAACTTACCATTGCTTTTTGTTATATATGTAGTGTCAAATTGTTGATTCTTTCATTCCAGTTAAGATGCTAAAGCAGCTCGCGTATGTCAACATGGAGGAAGAAGTGCATGCCAAATTACAATAAAAGCTATTAGACTTTGTGAAGTATAAGTGCATGCCAAATTACAACAAAAAGCTATTAGAGTCCAACATATTATCATCGGGTGTTGAACTGAAGTACGACGTTCCTGATCTTTGCTAGTATACAAGTATTATTTTACTGAAGTGTGCCATTCTTCCTTTCTTGGTATGATGCTGTGGACGAAGCAGGCTAGTAATTTTAAGTTTGATCAAACAGCTTAAGGCCATGCTAACTTCTTTTCCTGCAGCTAGTGTTCCATGTTTAAAACATCTTTCTTGCTAATTTCCAGTGTATGCATGATTGTATGAGCTTTTCTTATTTGTTGCTGACAGTGCCGTTTTGATTATCTTGTTTGGTTCTTTTTTGGCGGTTCCAGCATATCCATGATTGTATGAGCTTTCATTATGTTTAAATGAGAACTTTTTGCGCCATAACAATATGATATCTCTTCGAAACAATATGAATAACATGCTCATTTTTCATGAAAAAATGATTAGATTATTTTGAGTTCAACATCTTATCATTGTGTTTAACTGAAACTAACGAAAATTTCGAAAATCTGAAATGGATATTTTTTTGCCAGAAGTATGCAATTATACGGTCTACGGGTGTATGGTTGTACTGGTGTATTTTATTAGGCCCCACACACTTCATATTCAATATATACCTACCAAGCATGCCCCATTTAAGTATTACACTATGTTTATAATGTCACTTCTTTTTCATAGTTATTAAGATGTCCTATGTTTTTTAACTTACGTAATTATTATTTGCTAAAATGAAGGTTACACAGTTCTCTCAAACGGGTCTTGGTAACTGAATATTGGTAACGGTTTTATAAAAAATTTAATTACTCGTTGTTGAGCATATCATTAAGCAATCTAAGTTTAATTGTATGGTTTGTTCTTTACCATATATTGTCCTACCACCATATGCGCCTTCTTTCTCTCCAATGTTTTGATTGGAATGGAAAATCTAAATAAAAACATAGAGTTCATTTTGTTATGTGTATCGAAATGGGACCATAATATTAGCTAATTTTAATAAACATTGGCGTTCGACGCTTTCGATGCTGACACAACATTTTGATCCGTTCTCCTTAATAAGGTAAAGTGGTGGACCATGACAATAATGCTTCAGAAGCATCTTGCTATTCACGTTGCTTGCTTCTCACGCAACGTGAACTTCAACTGGTCATATAAAAATTCGAATCTAGTACATATATCCACTTTTTGTTGGAATTATTTGTCATAGGAAGGTTTGGAAATAATTTAAAAGATGCGAGTAAAGTGATCTCATAATATACATTAGCAACTCCCTGAACTCTAAAATTGGAGCCACCCTTACTTTGCATTTTACCTAGTTTCACAATTGGTTCTGAATGTTTATTTGATAGGCGTTCTATACAAGGTGCCTATGATTTTATCATATTTAATACTCAAGAATCTATTTAATAGAGCTTGAGAGTTGGCCACCTATAAAATAAGCATTCAAATTTCAGGCGCTTAGTAATAGACACCTCAAGTGTGGTCATGCATATTAATAGATGTTTGACTATTGTAAAATTGCCCTCTCTTTTTTAATCATTAATATTCAGAAACTGAATTT
The DNA here is from genome assembly GCA_030765085.1 of Allium cepa. Lineage (NCBI taxonomy): Eukaryota > Viridiplantae > Streptophyta > Magnoliopsida > Asparagales > Amaryllidaceae > Allium > Allium cepa. The sequence goes on from CM060928.1 coordinate 918,211,530, forward strand.
TAGGGTTTAAACGTGTTGGTTAAAAGTTGGGCAAATCTTAGAATTACGACTAGGAGTTGATATTAATAAAGGTTGCTTGCTAATACGTACGATTGTTAAATGAAAAAATGAGGGAATACGAACAATGAGCAAAGTAGAAGACATATGGTTTATAGTAGTTCGATCAACAATGATCAGCTTCCAACATGGTATTAATTTCTATTTCTTTGAGTTTTTTGTTATAATTACTTGTTTACAAGAGATAATTGAAGGAGCATAGGCGGCCGTCAGTGGGTAAATTGGATAAATTTTAAAAAGAAAATCCTGTTTAGATCTTTATTAGGCCTACGAAGTCTAAATTTATTATAAGATCGGTTCTAATAAGTTCAAATAAAAAAGATTTTAATTAATTTTTCTAATTTTTTTAAATGACAGATTTGGCAAATTTATATTCGATAAATTTGTTAGTGTATTTGAATATACTCAAGTGTATAGAGTGCCGGTGCAACTTTTCGTATTGTGCACATAGTTAATTGTGTACGTGTGTATGTGCTGGGATTTACACTGTAATGAACAAGTTCATCATTATATACGCATTAGCGGTCCAAAATATTATTTGCAAATATATAAATTAGCATATTTGTTTGTATATACATATGTATGTATGTGTTTGTACATACATACACACACACACACATATATGTATGTATGTATGTATGTATGTATGTATGTATGTATGTATGTATTGGCATGTGTGTATTTCAATTTTTTTATTTTAGTAAATCCCTTAATAAATCTAAATTAATTTTGACTCAATCAGCAATCTGAATTCAAAATTTTATTTCCTAAACATCAAATTATTCCACTTGGTAAGACAATAAAATTAGATCTTAATCTACAAATTCAAATATATATTATATATTAATATTTTAGAACAAAAATAAAACATAGATATTTTGTAAATATAATGTACATATATATAGTTTCTTTTACCAAGAACGCAACCTATCATTTTCCTTTTACTCAATTGATATGTTTTATTTGTCGACAAAATTAATAATTAAGAATTAAATGTGAATATAATTAGTAAATTAATATTGAGCTAAAATGAAAGATGATTTTTTAAATCAAAAGGGAAAATTTTATTAAACAAAACTAGGATGTTAATTAATATGGTATAGATCTCCTTTAATAATATGTGTATGTATATACGTATGTATGTTTGTGTACATATATATATATAAAAAAAATTCTGTTAAACAATTTATTGTAAAAAAAAATTCAAATTTATTTTCGTATATATACATATATGTATTTGTGTTTTAAAACAGAAAATTAGTTATGAATCAATGGAAATTAACATTGATATTTAACTAAATAAATATATACATATAAAATAATAAATTTGCTATCAGATCTATATCTAAAACAAACATCGAAAATAACAGAAACTAACAATCAAAATAATAATTATTGATTTCAAATCCACTCAAAATCAAAAAACTCATAAAATTTTCGAAGGTACACATGTATAATTTAAAGGTGACAACAAATGCATATACAAATTCATTATAGAAATTAAAAAGCTAGATCTACAACATAATGATGAAAATATATAAAATATAATATGTTAAACCTTAGTGATGCTTTCCTTGAATGCACCTTGATTGAAAGAGTTGCTCCTAGATTTGAATTCCCAGATCCTAACTTTGCAAGAGTATGGGAACCACCTTTTATTCGTTTGAAACTATTGGATGCGTTAAATTTTTTATTTTTATTTTCTTTGAAAGTTTAGCCAAAAATGATGGAAAAGGAAGATGAAGGCTAAAGTTAGAGAGAGAGTGCTTAAGAGAAGAAATGAAGAGTTAAGTATGATTTTTATAGTAGGAATCAAATATTAATTAATTTATAACTGTTATAATTTGATTAAATCAGGCTGTATTCGGAGTATTCAACATTGCGATTGTGTGACACTTAGGTGTAAATCAACCAACGATTAATATCGAACAATTCGAATATTAACGTTCGAACGTCACTTTAACTGGTGGTGTGATTGTGACAACCCACCTCCTTGATCCTTAGAAATCGACACTAATAAAGATAGAAGACAGGACAATAAAATCTCACATCATATTCAACACATAATTATACATATGAGTAGTACATGCAATTGCTCCAAATTGCATTATCAGAGTACTAGTAAGTACTAATCCAATTAAGATAGTTATAATTACATGTCTTCACAAGTGCATAGATACTTAATACAAAATACAGACACATCGGAAAATGATAAATAACTTCAACATAAAGACTCAACATGCTCCTATGGTCCATGCTCTCTTCCAAAATGCTCCAAGATTACTTAACTACTTGGCTGTCCGGGAAAATAGAGCACCCAGAGTTTAAGGGAAAAGAAAATAAACTCTGAGTCAGTCATGAGATTGTTATAAGAAAGTCAAATATAGAGCTATTTAATAATAAAGGGTATCTCATAAGACCACGATGTACATAAACACGGAATAGATTTTTATCTTATGATAACCAAAATATTTACTATGCAAAATCTGGGGATATTATTTTCGATGATTTTCTTTTGGAAACACTTTTTAAGTAAATATACACAATCTTAGCCAAAATTGTTACATTACTAAATTCCAACATATTAGGTTCTACAATCAAGTCCAAATGCACTTATTAGAAAATGAATGTCCATACAATGACAAGGTAAGGAACTACCTTCCATACAGTGCATCTCTAGAGGAATGTATAAAGGATTGATATCTTTGAAACCTCTGCAATTCAGAACCAGCCTACCTGTAGACCCATCTGGTAGCGGATAGAACCGAATATGACATTGTCCCGGTCATGATTGACCTATCTAGGATCCAATAACATACACCACATACTCGAAATATATAGAGTAATTTAAAAATGTGATGACCATACCCTAATGGTTGCGGACCACATAGTCCTGAAGCAACCCTATTTTAGCCATCACTGGTTGACGAGGCCTGAAGTAACGACTACCTTTCACATAGCACACATTGCACTTTGAATGACACACCATCATTCTATGAAAACACAACCGATTTCTACAACCGTATAACTACTGAGCTCATATGTCTCATGGAAGGGTGTTATGGTAAGAGAAGTTACATTCTTCGCCACAAAATAGATGATACGTTTATAGAGATCAATCAATGTGATCTTGAAATGCAATATTTGTAGGATAATCGCCACACAAATTTTCAAGGTTTAACGAGGTTAATATTTTTTATTTTGCAAATATAGTAAATAGTTTAAGGTTTTAGCATTTTGGATTAACTATACATTATAATTTTTTATTTTGTAGAGTGTAAAACTCGTAGACTGTCTGGATCATTCGTAGAGTTTCGAAGATCTAATGGAGATGGTTGATGATCACCGAGTTCAACAATTACTTCATCGAGCTGGTTTCTGATATTTCATGTAAATAAAATATATCAAATTTGATAGACCTTTACTCATAGCATTATGCTATAGATGTAGACCCGAAACTTGCATCTTTCATTTATCCATTGGAGAAATGAAAATTACTTTGCAATATATTTCAATTTTGCTCGGCCTTCCTATAGAAGGCGCTGTTTTGAGTTACAGTGGTAACGTGGATGTCGATGAGGTTTGTCACCGTTTGCTTGGTGAAATTCTACCACAAGAAGCGGTGGTTAATATAAGAGTTGAAGGTCAAATGGATAAACAACCTTATAATTGGCAAAGAGATTATTGTCTATTCATTTGTTGAGGAACTGGAATAGTTATATGGGCTGTCATATTGCTTCTTATCGCATTTCGTCTTTTTCCAAACCATTCGAAGGGTCAAGTAAGTATAAAATAGTTGTACATGCTACAGGACTTTGCCACCATTTCTGATTATTAGTGGGGTAGCGCGATTTCATACGTATTGTTTAAGAAGTTGGATAATGTGGCACTAAGGAAGTCAAACATGTTAGCGATTGCCTAACCATTCTGCAGGTATGTCAAATTTGATTTATAAGTACACTAATATTTTGAAAGACATTTTAACACTGATAATGTGCAGGTATGGTCATGAACGCATATTTTTATTGGTCGTCTGAATATTTGTGCCAATATCGTCTCTTGATTACCTTACGAGGACAGGTAAAAATTGCTAGTAATGTCTATAGAAAACTTTATGTTTTAGTACAATATTCATACATTATTTTATTTCATTTGTAGATGGACTGAAGATAGACGTTGGAGAGATAATCCAGCCCGTCATCTCACATTCTATCGCGATGAGCTATATGTTATGGAGCAGCATAATGTTGATTGAACGTCATATATGGTTGAGATTGTGCAGGATTTGCCACCAATTTGCTTGGATGGAGTACAAACTTGATATTCAAGAACCACAATAATTTGCTTGCAAAGTGTGGCCATGCACTACCCCGACATAGTGGTAAAACAATTTGGCCTTCATCCGCATATACCAGATGCAGCCGAGCAAATTTTCCTACATGCTTGGAACAGAGATTTGTATAACATGTACGTAGCAAGATGGGATCACAGGTTGGATTATGTTCAAGTTGAACATGTACTAAGAATCACTATCGAACAATATTATAATTGTTATTGGCTTATAAGGCGGCAATTTGTTCTTAAAGAATCGTCTACTATGTTGCTTAAGTATGCTCCACGGGGACTAGTGGAATGTGACTTAGTACGTGTTTATAAGTTTTCATATATTTACTCCTTCAACTAGCTTCACTTATTTGCACCAGTACTTCTTTTGTTTTAGGTTCAAAGGCTGTACCTTATTTCAAATAAAGTTGACGATGTTCTTGTAGATCCTGCAGATGAAGATCGAGTAAAAGGTAAGTGTTTGAACATCAAAGAGATTATCAAGTCGCTTTTTGGTAGACATAAGCTTAAACGACCACCGCCATATGTGCCTCGTCCCCTCCAGGCTTTTGCTCGACATACTAAAGATGACGTTTTAGAGGCGCGTAGGGTTCTACATAAGGCAGTCAACATAGGTAGGACATAATTGAAGCTAGACCATCTCAATCGCCTCCGACTCAAACACAAAGAACACCATGCAAAATTAGAAACTTAAGAAATTAGGTGTTATGATGGTTTGTAGGTTGGTTGCTTTCGTTTGAAGTTGTACTATGTTGTTTTGAACTTGTATTCAAATTTGAAGATGAACTTCGTTAATGTACAATCAAGATATGTACGTAGTTTAATAAATTTGTGGGTTTGCAACTTTTTGTTGTTTTCGTATATATAGTTTGATTATATTTGCGTGAGATATGATGATTTTGTATGAAATGTATATTTTGTTTCCTATGTGAGCTGCTGTTTGGCAGTAAGTTACAGACGCAAATTTCAGTGGCGTCTGTATTCATAGACATTTTACAACTTTAAATAGCGCTCGGCTACATCCACGAAATGAGCATATCCATCGCAGTCACCTGGGTATGGTTTTATGTCCTATCCTCCACAGTCAATTCCAACTCTGAATTCAAATGAATACTTTCTAGAAACTGTAGGCGAAGATGTTGAAACTGAAGATATGGAGGGTGGAAATACTGATAATGAAATTTCATATTTGGATAGCATGAAAATCGCTGCTTCACTTGACGAATATAAGACATGGATAGATGGTATGAGTGTTAATGATAATGCTCCTTTAGATGATATTCCAGAGGAAGTTGATAGCATCGACTCCTTTAGATAAACATAACACATCTGTTAGTGGTGGTACGGGGTGTAGGTTGTAGAACACTGTAATTTGTAAGTATGAATAGGTTGTTGGAATATATTTGATAAACATACATATTTTGCAACAGTCGTATATATACTCTTTATTGTAACAATCGTGCAGTTATTTAGTTTTCTTTATTAACTACTTATAATATAGTGATTCGGTATAATTTTAAATTTACTTGCGTGTACGAACGAATACTTAAATTTAGTTGTCAACTTAATTAGTGCAACAATCTAGCTAACAAAATTGCCTACTTCAAAAGGTTACATTACACATCCGATAAATGAAAAATATATTTTTTGAGGAGGAGAATACACATAATATATTTTAAAAACCAAAAGTGAACATGATATATCTATTTAGAAAAATTAGTAAATAACATGATAAGCATGCACATGTATGTGTAAACATAAAATCAAAATATTCACGCATTCAACATCAATGGCATTTCACTTTAAAGAAACATACACAATTACCTTCTATGTTAAGATAAAATTGTATAATATAGAAGATTTCAAATTTCAATGAAGTTAAAAAAAAGGAAAACTATATAGAGACTAATGGATGAGCATAGTTATATTATATTAGGAAAATCTGTTATGGTTGTGCTATAGAAAGTGTGTACTTGAGGGCATGTAGAATTAGATACTCCAATAAATAACTGAACCATATCTGATGTAAATCAATCACTCAGCTGCTCTTTAAAACCAAGAAATTTACCAAAAAACAAACAAATTTAAATTAAAAGAATAAAAATGGAAGATCATACCTAATAAATTATATACATGAAACTATTTGTAAACAACAAAAATATTGCCGCTTAAACCATCCAAAGTATAATTTGAAAGCCTAAAAAAATGAGTACTTGGTAAAATATACAGTAAGTGAAAATTTAATTCAACGATAGATGAGAATTTTGATATATCTGATATGAGAAGAGGATCCCTATCATTATCAGTATGGGAGACAAAGTAAAATCGCAAGTCAGGTTAGTTTATTCAATTAAAACCGCCACAATGAAGAATCATAGTTGCAAAACAAATATTGAAAAATCAAAATGTAGAATATAAATATTGAATTGATGTAATGTTGAAAAATCATTATAGAGAAAAGTCAAATTGAAGTAAGAGTAGTACAAAAATATAATAAATTAAATAATAAAAATTCAGAAGATGTAACCACCTTACTATATCTGTAGATCCAAAACTGAGCAGAATTGAAATAAGCGTGAGCAAAGAACAATGAAATCGACAGAATAAAATTACGATTATGTTTCTTACCGTGTTGTTTGGAAATTTCACATTTGAACGTAAAGAAAATAGTGATACTCACACACAAAGTTTACCATGAGATAAATAATAAATGCATGAATATTGGATAAACAGAAAGCAAATAGGTGAATATGAGATGTGTATTTCTTCTGAATAATTTTATTCGGAACTGTATTGATTAAATACAAAAATGAATTTTTTTAATAGTAGTTGAATGTTCAACTATGTATGCATGGTCATTATATTTTGCAAATATAATATTTACAGAGATGTATGACAATCTGTCCAAAGCAGTTGAGCAGTGCTAACAAATCAAACCTTAACATTCAAACATTCAAATATAATGTTCTAGGTCAGTACTATAACACCAAAACATATATTGTTATAAGTAATGAACATTAACATACAAAGTTTGTGTCTAAAAGTTGTTCTTTTGTTATATTAAAAATGCAGCAAATTTAAATAATAGTGAAGCCAAATATAACACACACGTTCCCCTTTGTAAAGCTAATTAAGCTGACTCAAAGTCAATAAAGTTCAAGAATAGTTAGGCAAAAAAGGGGATTAAAGACCTCCTACATTGGTTTTAAATTGAGCTATTTGGTCTCAGTGTTTTATTTAAGGCCCAACAGACACCTGTATATTTGTCTCAAATTTCAGGTCTCTAAAACATTAAAGACAACCTAAATTGGTCTCAAGTAACTTAGGAACGCCTTAAGGACTAGTTATTCAATCTCTGATCTATTAATTAAAGACCAAAACTACAATCATTAATGGGTCACTGATTATATTTAATATTGACAGTGTTCATGACATTCACAAACACATATATGCGCACAAACATGTATAAACAAAATAACAATTCTGTTTTTGATATATAACATGTAATATTCTCAGCATAACTTAACATTAGAAAGACCATAGTTTAAACATGATTAGCATGAGCAAACGCATTTACCATTATAAATGATTGCCATGGCACTAATTCCAAAATACAATCTATAATTCAAATTATAATGATGATACAATATCCAATTACTAAGTAAGAATATTACATTCATGCAATCAAACAAATAACAAACATGCAAACTGTTTAGTAAATATGCTAATCGATGTGGAACCACTCTAGATCTTCTCTTTTCTTTTCTTTATTCTCCTTTCTTTGGCTTGTTCTCTATCTAATGTTCATTCAAAAAATGAAACAATTGCAATACTAAATGATCAACCAATAAATAGTTACAGGCGGTAAGCAAATTGTTGAGTATTATAAGTATACAATATATGCTAACTATCATATCATATATTAATCATTACTAAGTGTAGTTTACTTGTGATTGCGTAAGTTGCCTGTAAAGGATGAAGAAAAATATAAACTAAGAACAAGATGTAAATACATGCCAATAACTGTTGTCGTTTCCAAGTAAAAAGGTTTCATTAACGTTAGAAAGAAAAGAGACATAACAAAATGAAAGCATGAATGATCTTGCAATACTATTAAAACATCTAGTGGCTTTTTTACATGATTCAATAAGCTATTTTGTTAGCCTGCACATATACAACAATAACAGTTGATTCATCAGGATCGTGTGATAGCTAATAAGCAGCTCATATAGGGCGAACAGTTAATGATACACTCTCTAGTCCCAGAGAATGCAATCAATTCAAAGTGACTTGTTGAAATTGCTACCAAGGTCTCTTCTCTATTCCTTGATCCTTCAAGCTCTATCAGCATTGTCAAAGTCATATTCCGATAACTCTAATGTAACTCAAGTTCTAGATGTTTGATTCAGCTTTATTAGAAAAAGTCTCTATCCACGACTATTTCCGGACTAAGCCGCATGGTCTGTCCAGAAAGTGCCCTCAAAGGTTTTTTCATGGGCCCATAAGAAAGGCCCACATTTGTTTCCTAATGATAGATTAGTTATTTGTACTGTGCAGTATTGACAGGATATGGAAAGTTGAAAACGGAGTTCAACCTTGAGAAATTCTTGAACTCTGCTACTAGGTACATTTACACGAAGCTGATTCTCAAAGTTGGGAAAAACCCGGACATGTATAAGCATGATTCAGTGTTGCTTGATGAAGTTTCTAAAAGTGATGATTTAGATTTGAAGCCATAAGAATGTACTATTAATAACATACCTGGACAGGTATAACATTCCAGATTTTGAACATACTTTATCGTTACTTGAAACAAATCATAAATTTAAAATATAAAATTAATTGTTACCACCAAGCTGACCAGTAGGCCTATAAATATGTCAATAGAATTGGTTTTAATAAGATAATTTTGTTAGATTCAGCATCTGGGGTTAGTGGTACATCCAGAGATGCAAAGGGCAGAATGCTTGATCAAATCCCATTTAGTTTCTAGCATATCAGACAATTATCTAAGCTTTTAAGTGTTTCCCACAAGTATTATAGGGTTTATCTTTTTCATTTCCCCATTCCTAGGTATATTGCTATCTTATATAAAATTAATCTGAATTGCTTACAACAACGCCTATGGTTTGTATGTTTTTTTTTTCTGCAAACAAAGATAAGTTAGAGGTGACGTCATTTACACAAAAAAAGTGACTTGATCCTTAGGTTACAAATTTGTAATTTCTTGAACTGTTTTTTTTATAGTATTATGTAATTGACCGTTGAAAGCAATTTTGAGGATTAAATTAAAGAATATAATCTCTATACTTAACTTAGACTCTGCAAATATGATTAATTTATAAGCCATTTCAACCCAAAAACAGGCTTTTAAACTATTTCCAAATATGATCCATGAACACAGAATGAACATGAAACCTCGACTAACACTTCAAATAATAACAAAACTACGAAACAAATTATTTGATATCTGGATTAATTTTGTGATGAAATATGTATAAAAGATCAGTTCTTTTGGTTTGATGCTAGAAATTGATTTGATGTGCAATCATCATATTTTTTGAATCTAGTGGACTGCGACTAACACTTGAATTATAAATCTGTTCTATATTATGTGAATTTGAATAATGAACAATAAAAAATTAATCAAATCAGATATATGAAAATATTTACGGCAATTGGGTATTACGAATTAAATTTTATCTGATAAATTAAATTAGGGAAAACTAATCTTTTCGTTCCTCGTGAATCCCTCCTTCCATGTCGACTAATCACGTTGTTGATTCACGGAAGATCGTTCATTGATTCAAGGAAGAAGATGCCATACTATTGAATAGCCATGAAACGAGATGCCATATCTCTACTTCTCTACTACTACGAAAGTAAATTTGTTAACTAATTTACTCGGTGTTTTTTTTAAAATTCTTAAAATGCATGCTTTCCGTTTACATGTCTGTGATGAGAGGTTACCCCCTCATCTGTTACTCTTGTAAGAAAAAATGAAAAAAAAAGGCTAGGACTAATTGATTCTATCTCTTTTAGTTTTCTCTTTAATCCCCCAAAATAAATAAATCAACCGAGTCAAAGCGAGGCAACCTTCTTCATTTTCCTTTCCTCCTTTTGTTTCCCAATTTATTTTCTTATCTAGGGATTCCATATGATATAATTAGTAATTAATCCATAGGAAGAAAAGTACGGTGTCGATTCGATCAATACTACGGTGATATTATTTTCTGTTTGTTGCAGATGCATGAATAAAATTTACTACCAATAAGGAGGTCGAAAATGCTACTTTAGCCGGTTATTTGTTTTCCATTTTGTACGAAAACAATCCAAACCCTTTTTTCATCTCCAGCCCCCTATTTTCCACCTTCAATTCCCAGATCCGCAAATTCGCATCTTCCACTTTCGGTTACTGTAGCATTAATCTAAGGAGGTTGATGAGCGTGGCCACTGATGATATGTACGTAACTACATTAATTTCAATTCTTCGTCCGAAACAGGGATTTTGGCCTTGGATTCCTCAGAATTAGATGGAGACAGAAAAGGAGACGAATTTTTCATTTTATTATATATTATTATATTAGATTAGATGTGTTTGCTCATTCGATTTTCAATTTGTGAACCAGCTGCTGTTGCTTATGATCTTCTCTGTATGTTTTTCATCCATACTTATCTTCCTTTTGGTTCTAATTATGTCACAATGAAAGCGAGTATAGCTTATTTATATTTTTTTAGAAAATAATAAAGTAGGAGTGATACCATGAGAGGAGGCTGAATTCTGTTAACACTGAGCTTTTATTCAAGCAACATTGTTCGGTTTTGAAAATCAATCTTCATTTATTTTTGTATTAACAACATTGTTTTAATTTTTGATTGAAATATATAGAATAATTGTATGTTAATGAAATTTATAATATAGTATGTTGTTTACAGAACAATAGATAGACTGTCTGATGTAAATTAATATTATACCAGCTCTGTTAATACAAAATAGTTGCAATATGAATAATTGCGTCCAAGATCATAACTGGCTGGTATTTCAGTTTATATAAGACACTATAACATTAGCTTATTCATTTCTATTTTACTTAGATGTTATACAAATATCATGTTGGATCTTGAATGACAAGAACTGTAGAAGAAAATATGCACATGAATATGATAATTAATTACAAACAAAAGAAATCTTGACCAAGTCAATTCACAACATTTAAAGCACCCATAATGTATAAGATGTGCACGTTATCAACATATCTCAAAAGGAAAAAATTGCACATATATCTCTAATATTAATAAAGAAAATTCAAAGAATATGATTTTTACAGTGTCTTTTTGAAATTTCGAAAATGTTCTATATCCCTGAATGGAATTTCATTTTTGCATCCTCCATCACCATTCCCTTCACAAGCAACAATCAAATTAGTTTTTACACTTATAGCAAATATCCGTCCACAAACATGTTATTAGATAAAAATTAAATATTTAAATTTACTAAATGCGCGTACATGCGATTTGCACTAGTAATGATAACGAGGAGAAAGTGGGTAGCAGATTATTTAAAGTGGTTTAATTAGAATGGACGGTCGAGATTTAAGTCCCATAAGAAATTGGGACTGAAGGACAAGTTGCTACCCATTAGAGATCCAACAGTGGTCTCTAATTGCATTATCCGAAACAACATAATATTGTCTCTAACTTGTTATTTATTAGAGACAAAATTTTAATTAATCCCTAATGTTTGTCTTAAATATAACATTTTCTTGTAGTGTGGCATACAGCAAGTGGAAATACAACATAAACAGGTAACCTCCGAGTAAAAGGAAAACTTGCTATAGAAAAAAAATAGCAGACAAAACAACTTCTCACTCTACTTTAGATGTGAGAGGACCCTCAAAGGCTCAAACATAATAGATGATTACCAGGCATATTGATGTTGTCCACCTTAAAATCCTAATCCAGGCACCTCCATCTGAGCATTCTCACCTTATATGGATCATGGGACAACCAAGCTATCCAAAAGAATCAACATTCACAAAGAATTGCAATCTATAATTATATACGAGGAGGTAAAAAATAGTAAGATTCAAATGAACAATGTAGAGAATTTATGAAAAACTAAATGCATGTAATAGTGGAAACCATGGTAGTATCTTATAATATAATAACCATCATAGTGACAGTGCATAAAGCGAGTAGTTTTCATTATGGTAATTTATATATAATAATCATGAAAGTATTCAACACATATGCAAAACTTAGTTAAATATTTCCCTTGCAACCACTACTAGAAAATACTGCAGTTTCCTACGCAAAATTTCCGATGTCTTTCCTACGCCAAAAGGTGGGGCGTAGGGTAGGCGTGAGAAACTAGTAGAAAGAGGTAAATGCGTAGGGAAGACGTAAAGAAATGTTCTACGTTTCTCCTACACCAAATTCAACACGTAGAAAAAAATCCAGGTGTAAGCAAGGTATCGGAAATCGTCTACACTAAAATGATACCGTAGAAAAGGCGTAGATAATCTCCTACGCCATTTCCACGCCTCTGTTAATTTTATACAATTCCACATTGACGTAGGAAAGACGTAGGAAATTTCCCACGCCATCCCTACACATGCAAAAAAAAAAAGATTTTTATTTTTACATTAATCATCGTATACTTCCATTTTTTCGCCGAATAAAAAAAACCTAAACAAACCGTATACTTCCATTTTTTCGCTGAATAAAAAGAAAACCTAAATAAACCTAATCACCGTATATTTGTTTTGATTGAATTTCGACTCAGATGCTAGTTTTGGGTTTTCGATTCAGCTGCAATCTCCATGTTGGCGATGCTTGAACCCAAAAAAACTAGGGTTTCAAAAATCAACGCCTTCTAAATAATCATCGCTGCATACTTGGCTATTCCATCAGCCATCGTCGGCTCATCGTTGCCTCATACGCGATATTTTCTACTGCTGATTTGAAGACCTGCTACAGTCTCTTTATACTACCACTGCGCCTAAGTAAGTATGCGAATTTCTTGTTCTGAGTTGTCTAATTTTTTAAAATTGAGTCGCTCTTTTACTGCTTTAGATTTCATTAACATTGAAAACGCCTGAAGCTAGCGAGAACATATAAGTATGGAAAATGCCTGAATTTCTCGGTTCTCGATTTGTGACTTATGCTGAAATTATACCATACCAATTAACCTGCACATTTAAATAGTATTAAACATGTGAAGCTGATAAACTGTATCAGAAATTGTATTGTCAGTTAACAATAAAGTTGTAGCAATAAACTTACATCTTAAATTCCAAAAAAATAAAATAAACTTACATCTTCTTCACCTAATGACGTTCCAGGTTGACTTGGGGTCACTTAAGCAACCAGGTATTGTTTTTTTATGGAAACAAGTATTAATTTCGTTAATCTCTGGTTAAAGCAACTTTTGCTTCCTCTTCTTCCTTTAACCAAGATTACATATTCACTTGACCCTCTTCCAGCTGTGTAAAGAACAAGAACATATGATCAAACTTCTATATGCAATAAAATTTATATGACAATAATTGAATATAACTTGTTCAAATACTCATGTACTTGACAAAGAATTAGGTAACAAACTGAAGTATATACAACTGAAAAAATACCTGTTGTTTTAAGTTCATTATTTCTTTATGAGTAATACCAGATAGTATCCCTTTCTTAACCTGCATTTGAAAATAATAATAAATTATTGAAATTAGTTGGAGTAGGATCAAGTCATTCTTTGTAAACCCCAAATTGTTTAAAGCTTGAAAATGCACAAGGTGCATAGTTATAAAACATCTTTTTATTGGTTGTGCAGATCCATGTGTAGGAATGGAAATGGGGCGGGTTAGGACGGGCTGGGGCGGGTTTTGCAGTGTGTAGTCGTGAATTTAAATATAGACCACTTTCAAACTTATTTACAAATATAGACCTATTTTTTGTTTTCTGGACTTTAAATTTCCTAAAATTAAATATAATTTAATTTATTTCTAATTATGCAGTAAAAGATGGATTATATGAAAGTTCGAACTTGGATGTATGAGCCTGGATGGAAAAGAGGATCAATATCATTGCATTTTAGAAACGGCGTGGAAGCATTTCTAAAAGTGACGTCTTGTAATAAAACAAAGATGAAAGAAATTCGATGCCCGTGTAAGAAATGCCATTGCATGAAACTTCAAGATTATAAAACTATAACTTTTCACTTGCATGATTATGGTTTTATGCCAAATTATTACGTGTGGATATATCACGGTGAATAGGGGACAAAGCATGATTCGACAGTGGTAGTTGAAGATGCAACCGAAATCATCGATGCTAATTTTGATGACTATAGTATGGAAGATAGAATGACAGAAATGGTCCATGATGCTGTCGGTCCAAGTTTGTGGACTGATGAACCTGAAGCAGAAGAACTTGACTCGAAAGCTAAAATGTTTTTTGATTTGTTAAAAGCATCGAAACGACCGCTTTATAAAGGTTGTACAATGACACACTTGTTGGCTACATCTAGGTTAATCACTATAAAATCCGAATACAATGCGTCAGAAAATATGATGAATGCGATTTTAAGTTTGTGTAAAGAAATGCTTCCACCTGACAATTGTTGGCATGTAATTGGTATTCATTAAAAAAGGAAGTATCGGTATTTGGTTTGCCGTATGAAAAAATTGACACATGCCCAGGTGGATGCATGATATATTGGAAGGAAGATCAAAACCTTACGAATTGTAAATTCTGCAACAAAAAAAGATATAAGTCTACAAAAACCAATGGAAAAGGTGTACATTTCACTCGTATGCATTATTTTCCGCTTACACCCAGATTACAAAGGTTATATGCATCTTGTACTACCGCAAAACACATGCGATGGCACAATGAACGACAACGAGAGGAAGGGATTTTATGTCATCATTTTGATGGCAAGGCGTGGAATCATTTTGATAAAGTTTAACCCGATTTTGCTAAAGAATCACGAAATGTCCGACTTGGTTTGTGTACGGATGGTTTCGCGCCTTTTGCGTCATTCGAAAAACCTTATTCGACATGGCCAGTTATTGTAACACCTTATAATTTACCTCCGTAGATGTGTATGAAGAATTCATACATGTTTTTAACTGTGATTATTCCTGGACCAAAGAATCCCAAAAACAGAATAGATGTATATTTGCAACCTTTAGTTAATGAGCTGAAAAACTGTGGATAGATGGCGTTGTTACTTATGACGTGTCAAGGAAATTTTTTTTAGGATGTTTGCTTCTTTATTATGGACAATAAGTGATTTTTCAGCATATGGGATGCTTTCTGGCTGGAGTACTAGCGACAAGTTCGCTTCTCCTATCTGTATGGATTCGACTGAATCCTTTCGATTAAAATATGGCGGCAAACAATGTTGGTGGGATCGTCATCGTCGTTTTTTGCATCCAAACGACCGTTTTGGATTTGATAAGAAAAACTTCAGGGCAAACACAACTATTACTTTAGAGCCACCTGACATTCTGAGTAGTGAACAAGTGTAAGAGATCGTGCAAGATTATCCTAAAATGCATGAGATAGGAAGAGAGCCAAAAATCCCT
The DNA here is from genome assembly GCA_030765085.1 of Allium cepa. Lineage (NCBI taxonomy): Eukaryota > Viridiplantae > Streptophyta > Magnoliopsida > Asparagales > Amaryllidaceae > Allium > Allium cepa. The sequence goes on from CM060928.1 coordinate 918,227,516, forward strand.
GGTAAAGGACAAATTCATAATTTGTGCAAACAAAGTATATTTTGGGAGCTACCATATTGGAAGAATCTGAAACTTCGGCACAATCTGGACGTAATGCATAATGAGAAAAATGTGTTTGAGAACTACTTTAACACAATTATGAATGTTAAGGGAAAAACAAAAGATGATTTGAAGTCAAGGAAGGATATTGCATTCTACTGTAATCGTCCTAAACTAAAAATTGATAGTGAACGTCCAAATTTCAAACGTTTAGCTTGTTATGAGTTGGAAAATATTCGTCGTAAAAAAGTATTAGAGTGGGTAGAAAATATGAAGTTACCAGATGGAATTGCTTCTAATATGAAACGATGTGTTGACATGAAGGACCTTCAACTATCGGGAATGAAGAGTCACGATTGTCATGTATTTCTTGAGACTCTATTTCCGATAGTTTTTAAGGAGCTATTACCACAAAAGGTTTGGATGCCCATAACTGACTTAGCTTAATGTACAAAGGTTTATGTTCGACTACTCTTATTAAAGCTCATTTGGAGAAACTAGAGAAGGATGTACCGAAGTTATTGTGTAAATTGGAAAAAATATTTCCTCTTGGAGTTTTTAATAGCATGGAACATCTACCTGTACATCTACCAACTGAAGCTTTATGCGAGGACCGGTACAATATGGATGGATGTATCCTTTTGAGAGGTATATATATATAACTAAGGTGGACTTTTTTCTTCTTCATATTTTCATCATATCATTATGAGAATGTTATATTTAATATTTCATGTATTCATATTAAGTATCTTGGTCACCTTAAAAAAAGGTGAAACAAAAAGCACGCGTTAAAGGTTCAATTTGCCAAGCATACATTACTGAAGAAGCATCCACATTTTTCAATTACTATTTTGAAGACCATATCAAGATTTCTAACAGTGGCCACCGTAATGAGGATGAAATGGATGATTCATCTGATATATCTCTATCCATATTTCAGAAACGGGGACGTCCATATGGTAAATGGAAAAATGGAGGTTTTCAGACAATTAAAGATTTTACTTTAGCTAAATCAACCGTGCTTCTTAATTGTGAAGAGCTATCAAATCTTATTTGGTATGTAACACAACTTCAATCAATTAAAATGATTTATGTTTTATATTATAAATTTTCCTTGGTAATTTTAATCGTCCAACAGCCAATTTGAAGAAGCAAATCCTGATGTTGAGCCCAGTAAAGGATTTGAGAAATGGTTTCAGAAATATGTAAGCATGATTTATTATATATTAATCGCGTTTTATATCATAAATCTTTATAATATTATAATGTATGTGAATTTATTTTAATAGGTTGATGATAATGGAATCACCGATGTTTATTATGTAAAACTTGCATTTGGTCCTATGATGAAGTATAGAAAATGTCCAATTATGTACGTTAACGGCTATAAATTTCACACAACCGAATTTGGAGCAAATAAAACAACTTACAACAGTGGGGGGTGTGTTAAAGGAGGCAACGGGGGTGATGATCTAGAAGATTATTATGGCATGTTACAGGAAATAATTGAACTTACTTACTCGATGGCACCAGAGCTTAAAACCTTTTTGTTCAAATGTGAATGGTTCGACAATATAAAAGATGTAGGAATACATGATGCACATAAAGATTATCCACTTATTGAAATAAATCACAAAAGACGATACCAAGGTTATGATCCATTTGTGTTAGCGATCCAAGCGACTCAAGTTTACTATGTACCCTATCCTGCTATGAACAATAATAAAGCGGATTGGTGGGCTGTCGTTAAAACAAAGCCAAGATGGTCATTCAATTCGAACATGATCGTAAGCGAAGATCAACCATATCAAAATGATTTGGACCATAGCGGACTACTGCAAATCACTGAAGACATTGACGACATCGGACCACTTCATAATGATGTATTTGATGGAGTAGAGGTTGACGATGATGTCGAAGTTGATTATGATATCGAAGCTGCTGAAAATGATATTGAATATGAAAATGTCGAAGTTGATGAATGTGAAAATGAAGATGATAGTGTAACTAATGGAAGTTATGATGATAATGTTGATTGGTAGCATGCTTTCATTAATATACTTGTTTGATTTTTCCATTAGTATGAATTTTTACTTCAAATCAATCTTGTATGCTTAGTTATCTTTGGGTATTTAGTCTTCAGTTCATGTTGTTTTAATTGATTTGTTGTATATTTGATTCTTCAAATCATATGTATTTCTCTATGTTATATGTGACGACCGCCCATGACTCCCGCACTAAAACAGGGAAATGGTGCGCTGAAAGGTGTGCCAGGTAGCCATGGACGATGGTCAGGGTAAGATAAAACAGAAAACTCTATCGTACAACTCACAGCGCATGGATAAAATACAATAGAGAAATATAAATATAGTGAAGCTCCATAGAACAGAATATCATCATATAAGCATCATAGAAGTTTGATACAAACATATAAACAATCCATACATCAAGCCTCACTACATAACACTCAAAACATATACAAGCAGCGGAGCATCCAGTACATATAGTAGGAAAACAATATGTAAAAGCCTCCAGCTCGTCTTCGTCATCAGCAACGTAGATAACCAAGGACATCACCTGTCACCTGCTACCTAGTCTGCCCATCCCAAAATGGATGAACAGCCCAAGGTAATAAGAGTTGAACATAAAACCTTGAGTTAGACAAAGTCCTAGTGAGCAGTAAATCAACTATCAAACATACCAAAAGAGCATAAAGGATAAAAGGAATAGGAACCCAACCATCCCACTCCACCTCTTTCTACAGTGATAGCCCCAGACACACTAAGCAGAAGCTAACATAGCAAAGCAGACATTCAAAGTAAAGCAATTATCACTCGAGTCAAGGTCGGTGTTTTCCAAATACAAACCCCCAAGGCCTAAATCAAGATCAGATAAGCACCTAGAAACATCGCTCTTGAGTCCGAATGACGATACAACCAAACATCCATGACTCTGGCTATCACTGTTATCATTGCTTCGAAACCACCGTTAATTGAATGACCGGCACATTCTTTCAGCCGTAAGCCAAGGGCTAATGGTAACCCCGGTTCTAGACAAACTCCGCACGTCGTCGCAGCCCGTGCCTAGGACTTACCTACTCTGCCCAGAGTACTCGACTACCTGCCTGTAGTCTTTAGGGTGTCCCGACCACCTACCTGTAGTCGTTTTGGGCGCCCCATGTACTCTTGTTTTGAATTTACTAGAACCTTCAACAACGATGAAATCCAAGCCTCCTAGTCATCCTCCTCGACGACTATTCTCATACTAGCCCAAGCTACCTCTCGAGCAATCCATTATCAACCAACTCGGACCATCCCTCGAGTTATCAACATGCTTGGAATGATCCCGTCTGGATTATGCCAAGGCTACATCACGTCATGCTTCGCCTCATCTCATCATAGCAAAGCTCCATCACAACATCGTCATCAAATCCGTCCATACGAGCTTCATCATCCGCTACATATGCCACGAGCAGCTTTTCTCATCCCTTAGCCTCTCCCTTAGCTTTTGAATCATCTTCGACCATACTTGTCTAGATCCAACCATAAAGCAACTAACTCTAAACAATCAATCAAGACAATCATTAATCCAAGTAATCAAGAAATAAAACATGATCTAAATAAACGATTATGACAATAATGGCAATTTCGTAATTAAAGGGTCCAAAATCTAACAAACATGAATTATAGGCCAATGTCTCTACAACTTGATGAATGAACTTGCATAGGTTAACATGTAGTAAAATGGATATCAAGACTTCATAGATGATGGATCTACATGCAGACTTTAGGAAAATGCAAGAAATCACTATTTTAACACACAAACGAGCCACCGATCCAATATACTCCTTTGGGTCCGTGTGAGAGATAACTACCACTCACCGAAACACCTAAACACCTCAAAAGATAACAACTTCAGATCTGGACAGCGAAGAACTAAGCTTGATCCGGAAAAATCTCGCTTCAATCGATGAAATCTCTCTTTGAAGAATGTAGATCATCAACTTTGGATCTTGGATCTTCAACCTTGATCTTCAATCTTGGATGGATGTAAGCACTAGATTAGAGTGGAGAAAAGTAGGGAAGAAATGTTGTATCGAGCTCTCAAAATGGCAGCACTTCGTCGCTTCAAAATCCGGTGCCAAAAAGTGAAGATATGGAAGTGTATTTATAGGCTGTTCCTTAAGTCGCCGCCCCCGTGAGTCGTCCACGACCTAAGAGAATCCCCGACCTACGACTTAAGCCTCTACACGACTCAACGACCCAACGCCTTAACATGTACACGGCATAGCGACTCAACTACAAAGCCGACCCAACGACTCACACACCCTGCCGACTTAACAACTAAACCGGATGCGACTCACGACCTAACACTCATGCGCATCTCCTCTTGAGTCGCCTAGACGACCTAACACTTTCACGGTCCAGCGACTCAACGACTTAACTACCCTGCCGACCTAACGACCTATCAGGGATGCCGACCTAACTCGTACGCGACTTAACTAAGACGCGACCTAATGACTTAACACTAAGCCCAAGTCCTTACGACTTACGACTTATACCATAACAAACTTAAACCTTAGGTCGTTCACGACCTAACTACAACCCAGCTAAATCTTAAGTCGTTCCATTCCCTATACGACCTAACTATACTAAGTCGCACGAACGACCTTCCTACCTTAAGCCGTTAACCCCTAAGTCGTTAACCTACTTAGGTCGTTATCACACTATCCCCTAAGTCGCTGGCTCTTAACTCGTTAACCCGTGGGCCTGCTAACTCGTAACTCGCCTACCACCTTAAGTCGCTTTGTACTTAGGTCGGTCGAAACCTTAAGCCGTTAACTCGCCTAGTCTCTTAAGTCGCTAACTATTATAAGTCGCCTAATACCCTTAGGTCGTTACTTCTATAAGTCGCTCCACCCGACCTATCTTCCTCACGACCCAAGCTACCCACGACTCAACTCCGGACGACTTAAGCTCCGAACGACCCAAGCTTTGGTCGACTCAAACTCTAAATGACTTAAGCAATACTGACGACCTAATGTAACCATTTTACAATTTATCGACACGTAAAATACGGGTCGTTACATTATAGTAATTGCATTTAACAGGACATGTCTACTCGAGCTGATTGTCATCGTCGTTCCATGAAACGACCCACTCTACGTCTTTCTAGCAATAACACATCCTCCACAACACAACCTAGTGCATCTCCTATCAGTCAAGATGGATCGGGATCACAGCTAGCAGAGCATCATATCATGTCTCCCGTTGTTCATCCTACTTCCCTTGAAGTTGATGCTACCAATCCATCGACTAATGAATCCGTGTCGGACTCCTCCTCCGTAACAAGGGTCGGAGTTTTCTGGCAAGCCAATGTTGGGTAAGAATTCTCGCAAAATACGTAATTGATGTTGACTTTTGCAAAATAAGTAATTAATGTTGACTTTTGTGACTCTGTTTAATTTACTTTGACTAATTTGAAATAAGCTAGGTGAGAACATAAATATATATTCATGCTTTACATTTATATGTTTCAGATATGAGTTCACTTCCAAGACTACATCTTATGCTATTCGAGTAGGTTTGTTAGCACGGGTTAACGATTTTTGGCCTCAATTTTAAAAGTATACCCGATGATGTTAAGAAAGTGATCTTTCAGGAGTTTCTGGTAAAATAATATTAGTGTATTTGTGTTACATCTATTTTTTGGTCATTACATTTTCGACTACATGTACAGGAGTCATTTCAATGGACAGATGATGCTTCACCAGCAATTGTGAAGCAGATATGGAATTGAAAAGCAAGTTTGAAGCATCGGGACTGGATTCACAGTATGAAAGAGTCAGGCAAGAAGCATCTGAAACTACCCCTGGAGATATATGAGCAGTTTTTGGCATATTAGGAGCTTCCTGAAGTAAAAGCTCAGGCATAAAAAGCTGCAAACTCTAGGGCTCAAAACCAAAAGCGACATTGTGGTGGTCCGAGATCCTTTGCGGATTATCAAAACGATTTGGTTTGATCTCTAAAATCTTGTTTTAACGTTAATTTACACCAGCTTATCACATTTTTACTCTATTTTTATCTTTATTTTCTAGACCGATGAACTTAATAGGGAGCCAACTACTTGGGAAGTGTATTGTAGGACTCATAAGGTCACTTCGGACAGCGGATCTACCACTAGTGAATGGTTTGATGAAGCATCGATGGAATTTGCAGTAAGTGATTCTTATATCTTGGTTTTAATAACTTTTTAATAGTTTAATATGTGCAAGATTAGTTAAATTTAATAGTGGGTAAACTCAGAAAGGTTTTTCATATTCTAGTTCATGTTTGGTTATAAAATATTAATGCCTTAGTCTTTCAAAAATTTCTTACTTTGTTATAATGTTGAATAATTATAACATGTATGAAGAAAAAGGGACGAATTTCTTATGATTAATTTACGAATTTGATTTAGGAGATATAATTAGGCCATGTGTAATAACTTATCATGCTTAATACAATAATTTTGACTATTGAATTTTAGGCCTATAGTGTACATGTATTTAAGCAAACATTGAATTTGATAGCTAACTTTTCTAGGACCTCATCAATTTGAAATCGATTTAGAAACCAATTGTACCGTTTGTTTCCATTTTCATAATCTTTTTACAAGGCAGTTAGTAGACAGTGCGTTCATATTTCCTAAAGAATAGAGGAATAAATGCCTCGAAACCTTACTTATTCTCCATAGCTAGGGCTGGATCTATATGTCAACGAAGCTGGGTATAACCTATGTTGAATTTCTAAAACACTTATTATAAATAACTACTAAGCACATTTAAATAAATTTCAGACTCTTTATTTGATACATTGGTTACATTCATGACTGTTGAGTATATTTTTTTACTTTATAAACCATCTAAATGAACTTTTGACTAGAATACTTTATCAAAAAAGAGGTAAACCAGACATTAATATTATATAATATTATTTGATCAGTGGGTTGGAGGTAGTCGAGTGTTGTGGTTGTTTTTTTATAGATTGCAACGGTGGTGGTGGGTTCTGTGATTTGGAAGGAGGAACGGGATAATGGTTATTGAAGATGGAAATGCCGATGAGTTTGAAGGTGAGGAAGAGGTGGTGAAGTGATTCGAGGAAAGGGATGGATGTTAAATAGCATTGATGAAATTAGTGAACTGGTGGTTGAAGGAGTATTGTGAGTTATTGTAGTCTGTTATGGTTGCAGTTATGGAATGTTGAAGTGATGTTTATAAGGAGCTGTTGATTATGGTAATGAACAGAGACAGGTTGCAGCAGTGATGTATTTGTTGAAGTGAAGTATTGAGGTAAGTTGTATTGAATTGTATCACAATGGATAGATGGCTGATGGTTGATAATGCACGGAGATGGTATGAGTTGTAATATGAAGCAGACAGTGGCAGGCAGTTGCAGGCGAGCAGTTTGCTTGCAAGAAGTGGGGGGTTTTTTGAAGTGGTTTTTATTTGATGTGAAACAGAGGCGTATGATGGTGGATAAAGGCTGTTGTTGTTTGTTGAATATGCAATGTTGGCAATGTAGAGGAATGTGAATGTTGACAGAGCAGGTTAAGGGAAAGAAGTGATTGGTTCGGTCAGGGGAGGAGGTGATGCTTGCTGTGGAATTAGAGAGTGGTTACAGAAGAGGATATGGCATGGTTGAAATGATTAACAGTGGCGACAGAGGCAATAATTGAATGGATCAGTGGCTAATGGTGTATGCTTTGAGACCATTGAAAAGAAGCAATGATAGTAGATGGTAACTGTCGTGTTGAGTAATGCAAGTTGTATTTGTGTGCAGTCTTGTTTGCTTGGTGAGTTGGAATAATGAAAGGCAAGTTCAAAGAGGTGATGGCATCGTATGAAGCCATTAAATCTAAAAGGAAAAGCTCTTGTCCTAAAATAGGCAATTAAAGTTGTATGAAGCTTATAGTGTCTATAAATTATTTTGTTTCTCTCAGTCGTTCAAGTTACAAGATGCTAGAACTATTCTTTTGTATTTGTTTATAAAACTTGTGCATGTTCTGAATTGATGCAGTAAAGCTGACATCAAAATTAATATTTCCACGTAAGATATTCACAAAGTAATTAATATTATCCACATCCCTTTATTGAAGAAAAACTGTATATGTTTGCTACTTCTTGGAAGAACACAAATAGTTTGCTAGTTGATAGGGTGATTATGCAGTAGGCAATGGTCTATAAAAGCTGGTGTAGAGGTATTGATATTGCAAATAAAACTTGACTAGAATCTCCTTTTGCATTGGGGTATTTTGTTGCATGTAGATATATTGGGATGGTTGATGTGTTGTGGAAGGTGATTTCAGGTGATGGTTTTGAGATGCGGTTTAGGGTTGCAGTTTCGTGCAGTTTGTCAAGGAAGGTTGGTGGTATTTAGGCAGTACTATTTGTTGAAAGTAATGGGTAGGGGAGTTGGAGGTGAGATGGGAAGTGATTGATTACTGCCTGGTGATGTAGGGAAGGCACTGTTGTGGAAAGGCAAGGGTTAGATGGTGGGGATGGTGAGCAGAGGTGAATGGACAATGATGTAGTGCAAGGGTCAGTTGAAGCAGTGATGGCAATGCAACTATAGTGGTAGGATGACTGTGATGGTAGGAGAAGTTGATGAATGTGATGTGAAGATGGTGGTACATTAATGGTTGGTTCGTGGTCAGACAACAAGGAGGGGATGTGGCACAGTTTTGATGGTGGGAGTGTGGGTTGTAGAGGTATGTATGGTAATGAAGTGAGACAGTGTAAGCGTGATATGGTTTTTTATGTGGTGATGTATGGATGTACTGAATGATGTAGGGAGGAGTTGTGACAGAGCGTAGGCAATTTGATGGGGGAGGCAGTGAAGGCTTTCAGTTTTTGAAGTGTGGTGGTTGTATTTAGGAGATGGTTTGGATTGTTGGAGTGTAGGGTGGTCGAAGGGTGTATTACCAGTGTATGAATTGAATGAAGTATGTCGATGGGTGGCAAATGGTGTAAGTGGTTGTGGTTATGGCAAGCGGTTTTGTTGCATGAAGTTTTAGTTTGAGTGACAAGGGGAGGGGATGTTCAGTATGGCAGAGTGATGTAGTATGAAGATGTATGTGTGCAGGAGGATGGTTATTTGTTATGGATAGAAGAAAGTCAGATAATCAGAGCAAGGCAGATGTTTGTGGAAGTTTCAGAGGTTGAAATTGATGGTCTGAAGATGTATGGTAGTGAGGTTGCTGACTTTTGTTTGGTCTAGTAAAGTTATGATGCTGTATGTATGTTGAAGGGGAGCAGATGGCAAGTAAGTGGTGATTTGGAGATGAAGTGGTGTTGCAGGAAGTGTAATGGAAGTTTGGAGATCGGTTGTTGAGTGTAGTGATGTCCGGTTAGGTGTGTGTGTTAAGGGCATTTGGTTTGTTTGTGTGCTGAATAGTAAATGGTCCGAAGTTTGGTGAATGTATAAGAAATGGTGGATGTATAGAGAGAGGAAGAGGTGGTGGATTTGTATGTATGTAGATGTTGGAGAAAGTGGTGGTTTAATGTTGGCGGGGTAATTTGTAAACAGATAGAGCGGTAAGTGGATGTGCACTGTGCACAATTATGTGCACAGTTGTATGTTGAGACAGAGCATCTGCTTGATTGTGAGACTGAAGGATGTTTTTCGCACTAGTTTGAAGGGGGTGTAGTGTTATATGAACGTAGAGGGTGTATGACTATATGATTGTAGAGGCTGTATGACTGTAGTGGCTGTGTTATGATGGCAGAAATGCAGGCAGATGGTGGTTGCATAGTTTTTGATTGATATATACTGTTAACGTAAAATGTTAACGTAAAAATCAAACTCTAACACCCCGGTGCGAGTTGTGTAAGTGTGAAAGCACCATCCGTCAATACGGGAATCAGAAATAAGCAGGAAAATCTCGGAAAAGCAGTAAAAGACACAGTTTTTATAGTGGTTCGGCTTATAGTCAAGCCTACATCCACTTTCAATCTCTTTATTGCTGACTCAAGTACAATTAATACAACTTTCTTCAATTACAACACACTTTAGACTAGTAGTTCAAACTTCGATGTAGAATAATCTTTCAAATCCATGTCAAATGATGTAGATTTTTCTCTTGAAGTTTTCCGTAATGCCCTTGGTGTTTGAAGTGCTTGAAGTGCTGTTCGAGTTGAGAAAATGGCAGAGTATTGGTGCTTCGAGAATGAGCCAAAAGCCCCCCCCCCATGTTGGAGTAAGGGCCGTATTTATAGGAGATTTGCTGGGCGAGGTATAAGTCGTGCACGACTTAAAGTGGGTCTTAAGATACGAGCTACGACTTAACTGGTTCGCACTTGGTCACTTGAATCAGCTTGTAGATCGTAACGACCTGGAGGAAAGCGGCACGATTTTATCACCAAGTACTAGGTCGTGAATGACCTAAGGTAAGTCATAGGTCGATGGTGGCTTATGGGAGTAGTTAGCGAAAAATGTTGATATATCCAATGTAGCGACTTAGGCTAGGTTGTTGAGCCATACTTTACCCCTTATATCATTAACTCAGTAAGTCGTGAGTCGTTGGACCATTGAGTCGCCTAGCCTTCAAGCTGTTAGGTTGCTGGACCATCTAATCTTTTAGGTCGCTGCTTTCCTTAAGTCGTTACCTGTTAAGTCGCTTGGCAGCGTTCTATCTTTTAAGTCGCCGGAGCTCTTAGGTCGCTGAGGACTGAAGTCATTAGGTCGTTCAACCTTTAGGTCGCGGGGTTCATAATTGTTAACTTGTTTATGCTTTAAGTCGCTTATGAGCCGCTTCATGTGTTAGGTCGTTAGGTCCTTATCTTGTTAACTCGTAGGTCGCTTCGGTCTTTAAGTCGCTAAGTTGTGATGCAGAGTCTCACTCCAGTTGCCTCGCTATTGCCTTGGATCGCTGAGTCGCTTAACATAGGAGTCAACATTTGCCCCTCGAAGTACGCGCCTAGGTCGTAGGCCGTGTGCTTCGATCTAGTTTCGTTAGGTCGTGAGCGACCCAAGAGATAATTCATATGGCCATTCGCCTTCTTCTTTTTACCCTATTAAACCATTGACTCGCTCCTTCCCCTTAACTGAACTGTTTTAATAACCTCCTCCGCCATTAGTGATCTTTCGAGCTTCCTAAGGCAAATCCTCTCCAATCAAGCTGCCAATCGATTCCAACTACTATATTACGTAAGTGATTCCGTTTTCTACTTACTTCACGATCGTAACCAAATCACGAGTTCCAAATTCCCATTTTTAAACTCTGGTTCCATTTCATATCCTTATGTTTTCTTCGTAAACCATGTCGTGATTGATTTTTAATGGAATTGAGGTGGTTTGATTCGATTTTTGGGTTATTTTCAATGATTCGAGGAGGAGATGATGGATTGTAGGACCCCAAGTTAGCTGGTTTGCGAGTTTGAAGGGAGCCAGAAAGTTCTTAACAGGTTGAGGGGTTACTGGATCACTGGAGATTCAAAGGAGACGATGATGCTTCAAACGACGCAGCGGTTGGAGGATACGCGACAAAGTGCAATTGGAGAGTAGGGCATAGCGGCTTTAACGGGAGGTAGCTTGGGATCGCTGCATCACTTCAGGAATGACCTAATAAATCCGAGCGACCTAAGGACCCTCAAAACCTTACATATTTGGCCGACCTAAAAACTCCTGCGACTTACTCTCTGCGGCTTAATCTTTAGGTTGTTTAGGCGGCTTAATCTTTAGGTTGTGTAGGCGACTTAACACTTATGTCGTGTAGGCGACTTAAGTAAATTTGCACTACTGAGTTGTTTCTTGCGGCCTATATCAATCTCATCCTACTTGCCAGGTCGCGAGCGACCTAGGACTTGAGCAAATCTTCACCGCCTTGATTTCGAAGCTTCTGATCTTTGGACTTCTTGACTCGGATTGCGACTTAAGAACTTTGAACATAACTTGAAAGCCTCAAAATTTTGAAAGGACTTAATTGAACTTCCAACTTAAACTTTGAACTGCCGAGATAACTTGCATGACCTCGCTATGCTCTCTTAACAGATTAAATTAACTTAATGCTAATGACCTGTTAAATACAACATTTGCAGAAAATGGGATGAATATACTGCCACTGATTGCCCACATCGAATGACAGATTAACCGATAAAATATAATCAACTTAAAGAAATTATATGAAATGCTGTGAACCAGCAAATTTAAGTGAAGTAGTAAAGCAATGTTAATCAACTAAAGTCGATTTGTTTGCATCAATACTGCACCTGCATCTGGACTTAAGGCGACAAGTCCTGAAATTGTACACTTGTCATATATTTATTAGTTTTAATTCCAGTTATACTTGCTTGTCACTTTATTAGTTTCACACAACAGTTCACACATTTAGGAAACGTGCACCTTCATATTTGAATATCCAGTTCCTTGTGTAGAATGTCTTCTCAAGAAGAAATAGTCGAGCAACCCGAAGGAGTGTTCCCGATAGCTGAACCATTGGTTGATCCTCCGGAGAGAACTCCAACTACCTTGAGTCAGCGGACATTCAATCAACTACGTGTTCAATTTGGGATTGCCGAAGCAGATGCTAGACTTCCTGGCCCAAATGATACTTCTAACAGGCCGCCTCTTGGTTTTGTTGCCGTCAACCGTCAAATGTGCCTTTGTGGTGCCGTTCCCCTTTTCAACGAGTTTCTTCATCAACTCCATTTCTGTCTAACCATCTCTCCCTTCCAACTACATCCCAATGGATACGCCATCTTGATGGGATTGTGTGTTTTATTCAGGAAGACGCTTAACCGCCTCCCGAGCTTCGAAGAAGTTTGCTACTTCTGCACATTTGCAAAGAATAAAGACCACCCCTCCTTTATATTTGTGAGAAGTGCCAGAAATCGCAAACTTATTACCGATCTTTCCGAAAGTGCTCACGGCTTTCTGAATCAATTCTTCTTTGTCCGCTGTCCTCTAGGGTTTTATGCCATCTGGAGAAGAGGAAGTGAGAGTGCTCATCCCCGTTTCTTTGTTTCAGCTTTCAAAGATTCGAGTTGCTAAGTGCTAACTTCATTCTTTCCTTTTACGGCACTTCATCCTCCCTCTAGAAACCCCATTCACAAGACGACCTTTGATAGATTAAGTGTTCGATGCGCGTAGTTTGCACGTCTCACACACTTAGGATTTTTAGCATTCTTATGCATTTACATGCACTCTACTTCAAACATTCTCAAGCTTTGCCTCTTTTCCATTTTCAGTCTTTCAATGGGGCGGCGCTCTTATTAAGATGACTTTTAGAGCTACAGGAGACGCGGCTCTTTTGATCCCAAGAGATATCTTCCTTCTTATGGGAAAACTGACGAAGAAAGAGCCGCACGAAAAGCTCGCGAAAGGCGTGCCTACGAAGAGCGCCATGAAAGACGGGACGAGCGACACGATTCTTCCCAGAGGGAAGATGATTCTCATAAACGGAAGTCTCGTGACGATAAGGGGAAAAGTCAGATTGCAGAAGATGTGAGTAAAAGAGCAAAACATGGCTAAAAGCCAGCATCCGAGATTTCCGAACAACCTGCTGCTCCTGTACTGCCTCAATCTCCTGCCCTGGCACGTACTGATATTCAAACAATCATTGGAAGGCCCCCATATCGAGTTGGTCCAGGCCCAGTTACTCTTTAGAGCCGATTCCCGAACTGGTGCTTGAAAGGAGTGCGCTTTGATCTTGACCTGGTCCCGATCGATAAGCAGGCTATGCCGCGCAACCTTGATGCTGTCAAACTTGATATCGAAAGAATGTCAGGTTGGCAAAAGCTTGTCGATGAGCTCCAAAGGGTAAATCGTGCGAATCTTAAAGCCATGTTAACAATGGAAAATGACAAATCTGAATGGCAGAAGATCCTTGAGCAATATGATGCAGAAATGAGAAGCATTGCTACTTATAATGAACAGCTCGAAGCGAAAGTTGAAAAACTCAAAGAAGAGCTTGCCACTTCCTTCACTTCCTATTCGCAAAGGGAGCAAGTGCTTCAACAACAGGTGCGAGATGCTCATGCCACTCAAAGAGATGCCGAAGATAGGGTTGATGTGCAAAAAAGAATTAATGAGGGCCATATTGCTGACATCGCAGAGTTGCGAAAGAAGACTAGCTCCAAGGACATGGAGATTGAAATGCTAAAACTTCAACTCTCTAAAGCTGAAAGAGAGCGTGATGAGGATGTTGATGGTAAAATTGCAACTGAAGAGTCTCACGAAGCAACAAAGGCCAATATCAGCTCAACATTGTTTGACTTGTACTTACATAGCGTCCTAGGGCGTGGTAGTCTCTCATTTCTAGGCCCTAAATATGAAATAACTCTAGCCGAAGTGTGGGAGGCCATACTTGACATGTTTGGCAGTGCTGGCTATACTGAGGCGGATTTAGAGGCAAATTATCTTGATGACGATGCCCACGCCGCTCTTGCCAGAGGAAAGGAGCAACTGGCCGAAGAGAGAGCCGGAATGGCCGAAGGAGAACATGTAGGAAAGGCAACTTTAACCGACCCAGTTCAACCTTCGATTTCAGCCGATATCGACATTATTGGTTCTGGTTCCCATTCTCCACCTCCTACTAAAGCCATCACTGAAGGTGCAACTGCTCACAATGGAGACGATAGTCAAGAGAGTGGTGACGCGCGGGGCTTTGAAGTTGACAAAGTAAAGCCTGCTTCGCCAGGTAACCTTACTGCTGATCTTGCTCAAGTGGACTACTCGTTCGCTTCACATGAGTTTGATGAACTTCTTGATTATTTTTTAAATCTTGACACGCCACTAACTCCTCTCTTTTCAAGAGATACCGACTTTAACTTCTTTTCTTCTGTAGAGAAAGTACCGAGCATTGTTCAGACTTCCCCTCCTCCAGCTATTCCTCCCCCGTCTCTTCAGGTCACTCCTCCTTCTGCCTCTCAACCAGGGTCACAAGAGGAGCAAATAGAAGCTCTCCAAGACTTGGATGATCTCATTACTTTACAAGAACATAGGGGAGAAGAAACTAAAGAGGGCGAAAAGACTCCGGAACTAACTGGTTCTGACGATACGCCGTTAGCCACACTTTTTACTCCAGGAAGCGGGTCTTCTTCTAAGAAAAGGAGGAAAAGTGGAGTCTCAAAGAAGAAAGAAGCTTCAGCTGGTGAGGAAAAAGCAGAAACAAGTCCAGTTGTTCCCCTTTCTCCTTCTTCCCCAACCCTTTCAAGCCGGCGCAAGAAGTTAGTCATCCGGCCAGGCACAGGCTCAAAAGGTGGAGGGAAGAAGAAATGATGGCTTTGGTCCTGTGCTTTTTATCTCGCTCTTTGCTTTTTGCTTGTGTATAAGCTTGCGTTGACTGTAGATTGTGCGGGTACCAGTCCCCGCCTTCTTTTACTTTGAAACCTGCATATGTATAAAATTCTCATAGTATGGAATAAAATGGTTCTTTTACCTATACAAATTTCTGTCAGTATTTAAGAACGCATTTATTTTCCGTTTTCATGCAAGTTTCTTTATCCTCCTTATGTGAAGTTGCAGTAAACCTATGGTATGTTGCTTGAGCGTTGTTCTTATTTTTGTGATGACTAAATTATATTGCCCCCATACCATGGTTTATTGCAATCTCTTTCACATTGGCAAAGTTTCGGAGAACAACTCTTCTGTTTCGAGAAGACTTGTACTCTTCCTTTAGAGAACAATTCTTCCATTTGAAGGAGGTTTGCATTTGTACTTTATAGGATAATATTTCCGTTCCAAGGAAATATTTTTCTAATTTAGTAGAATGCACTTCATATTGGAGGAGTCTTCTCTCTGTTTTTTTTGGAGAAGTTTTTACACTTCACTTTTGGAAAAAGTCACTTTTGCTTTGGCAAGTGAATTTTACTTCATAGTACAGTGGGCCTTCCGAAAAAGGGCTTCAACCTGCTCGTGCCTCCGAAGAGGCTTTTTTGTTTGATTGTGCCTCTGCGAAGAGGTCTTTTTGTTTGGTTGCGCCTCTGGGAAGAGGTCTTTTTGTTTGATTGTGCCTCTGGGAAGAGGTCTTTTTTGTTTCTGCCTCTTGGGAGAGGCTTTTATCTTTTCCCTGTTCGCTGGGAAGCGGGCCTCCGAAGAGGGCTTTTCACATTTCGACTCGTGTAAAGTTTTATTTCAGATCACGGTGAAATGTGTGCCTCTGAGTAGGGCTTTCGCCTAGAAGTTTGGAGTTTCCTTCTCTTAGTTGGATCGATTCACGGGGAAGACCAGAGTGTTCTGTGCCACCGATCAGTCCGCAACTTTCTGTCGAAAAAGTACTCTCTTTTTCTGGCGAGGCCCGTTAGAGGTCTTTTAGCATTTCAACAATGGTGAAATGGGTCTCCGAAGAGGGCTTTTCACATTCCAGCACTTGTGAAGTTTTATTTCAAATCTCAGTGTAATGCGTGCCTCCGAGTATGCCTGGAAGTTTCTTCCTCATGGTTGGATGGATTCACGGGGAGGACGCAAGTTACTTGGATGTTTATTTGCGCAAATTGTCTCAGCTAGTGAACAAGCGCCTTGCCTTCCACTTGGGAAGGTGCATCCGATCATTGTATGGATTCACTGGGCGGACGCAAGTTATTTAGACGCTTGTCTGCGCAAATTGTCTCAGCTAGTGAACAAGCGCCTTGCCTTCCAGTTGGGAAGGTGCTCCCGGTCATTCCATACCAATCTTTTTTGTTGAGAAAGTTTTCTGGCATGCCCCGTTCGAGGTTTTTATCCTCCGAAGAGTTGTGCCTCCGAAGAGGGCTTGTGCCTCCGAAGAGGTCTTTGGCTGTTTGATGCTTGCTCGCCCATGTCTCTTTGCCATCTATTCATATCGGCGATCCCCGTTATCTTTTCCAAATACACTTTTCTTTTAATTGCCAACAATTTCCTTTATCCAAAGAAGTATACTTCATAGTTAAGCGAGTTGGTGGGGGCAGACACAGGCTATTTAACTGGATGCTCGTTTGTACAAACAACCACAGTTAGTTAGCAAGGGCCCGCTTCCAGCAGAATCACTAACTTTTTGCTTGAAGTACTTTTTCGTAGGATTTGAGTATGGAAATTTTGAACGGCTTAGCGTTTGCTTGTTGGGTGATGTCAGAGATTGCTTGGTCTTGTGATGGGTAAGCTTTGTTTTTATGGCATTCATCATTCTTTTACAATATTTCATCAAAGCCTTTAAGTAAAATATGGGCGCAGATGATTGCTGTTCCAAGCTCTTGGAATTGGATTTCCTTCGACAGTTATTAGTTTGAAAGTTCCATCGAGAAGTTTTTTGCCTATGACATACGACCCTTCCCAATTTGGCGCAAACACTCCCGTTGCTGTCATGACCCTCTTCAAGACTAGATCTCCAATCTCAAAGCTGCGTTGGTGAATTTTGAAATTGAAGTGCTTGGCAATTCTTTGCTGATGGGCCACAATTCTGAGCTGAGCCTCTTCCCTTCTTTCATCAAGGAAGTCAAGTGCTTCAAGTTGTAACTCCTCATTTTTTTCTTGGTTGAAATGAATTCTTCTATGCGAAGGGACTTCTATTTCTACCGGAATCATTGCCTCTGATCCATATGCCAACGAAAATGGGGTGTGCTACGTCGTAGTTTTATGTGTAGTTCTATATGCCCATAGTGCTAGTGGAAGCTTATCGACCCAACCATCTTTCGCTTTTTCCAGCTGTTTTTTGATGGTCGATTTGATAATTTTGTTTACTGCTTCCACTTGCCCGTTTGCCTTCGGATGAGCTACCGCTGAGAAGCTTTTCTGGATCTTCAATTTTTTGCAAAAATCTTGGAACTCTTCACTTTCGAATTGGGTTCCATTATCTGTGATTATCTTTTGAGGCACACCATATCTGCAAATGATATTCTTAGTTACAAAATTTATCATCTTCTTAGAAGTAATAGTAGCTAATGGTTCAGATTCAGCCCATTTAGTAAAATAATCAATAGCAATAATAGCATATCTGATTCTGAATTTGGCCGTTGGCAAAGGCGTGATGAGATCTATTCCCCAAATAGCAAATGGCCACGGGCTGACCATCTGCGTTATCTCAGTAGAAGGTGCCCTTGGGATTTTTGCAAATATCTGGCATCAGTCACATTTTCGGGCATAACTTGCAGCATCACGATTAATATCTGGCCAAAAATACCCATAAAAGAGAATTTTCTTCGCTAGAGTTTGACCACCTAAATGATCTCCACACTCTCCTCCGTGTACTTTAGTTAGAATTGTCTCAACTTCTTCCTTGGTCACACATCGAAGTAATGGCATTGAGAATCCCCGCCTATACAATCGACCATCTTGAATTATGTATCCGGAGGCTTTTCTTGACAACTTCTGCCGTTCTTTTGAGTTTTCTGGTAGAGAATCGTCGCGCAGATATTTCAATATCGGAGTCATCCATGATTCTCGCTCCTGTGATATAGTCATGATTCAGTCAATATCCATCTCATCAATGCTTGGAGTTGACAGGACTTCCACAGGAACTAGTTACAATAATTGAGCTTCACCAGTGCTTGCACACTTTGCAAGAGAATCTGCCTTCATGTTTTCTTCCCGGGGTATATGATTTGTCGTATAATGGTCAAGGTCATCAAGAAGCTCCCAGGCTCTTGACAAGTAAGCGGGCAGATTTCCCCCTTTAGTTTGAAACTCTTTCTTGACTTGGCATACAATAAGTTGTGAATCACTGAAGATCTGCAACATTTTGACATTCAATTCTTTAGCAATTCTCAAACCGGCAATAAGAGCTTCATACTCTGCTTCATTGTTTGTCGAAGGGAATTCCAATCTTAAAGCATAACACAATGACCGCCCTTAAGGGGTTTCAAGCACAACCCCAGCCCCGGAACAGTAATCGTTTCTTGCGCCATCAACATACAATTTCCATCGAATTAGGGGATTATCGGTCACTACTTCTTCGCTATCACCTTTGTCTGTACATTCTGCGATGAAATCTGCCAAAGCTTGTCCATTGATTGCTCTCCGGGGATGATAAGTGATGTCATATTGACTGAATTCAATATTCCACTTCAAAAGTCGATCCGAAGTCTCAGGGCGAAAGAGGACTTGCTTCAAAGGTTGATCAGTGAGGATTTTGATTGGATGAGCTTGAAAATATGGCCTCAATTTTCTTGATGCGATCAGTAGACAATAGGCGAGCTTCTCCAACTTTGAATAATTCATTTCTGCCCCAGTAAACCTTTTACTAATATAGTAGACTGGGTGCTGAATTTTGGCGTCCTCTCGCATTAGTGCCGCACTAAGAGCATGAGCTGAGATCGCCAAGTATACAAAAAGATTTTCACCATCGTCGGGCTTAGAAAGTATCGGAGGAGTTTCCATATGACGAATGAATTCATCGAAACCTTTCTGGCATTCTGGAGTCCAGTCAAAGTTTTTCCTTCCTTTCTTCAGAGCATCAAAGAATGGAATGCATTTATCAGTAGTTTGGAAATGAATCGACTTAAGGCAGTGACTTTTCCATTGAGACTTTGCAGTTCCTTCTTCATTCTAGGAGCTTTGACTTCTCTTAAGGCGGTGATTTGAGCAGGATTAGCCTCAATGCCCCTAGCACTCACAATGAAACCCAAGAACTTTCCGGACTCCACCCCGAATGAACACTTCAAGGGATTAAGCTTCATTCCATATTTTCGTAGGACGGCGAACATTTCCGCTAAGTGGTCCATATGGTCTACTTCTCTCTTTGATTTAACCAACATATTGTCAACATAGACTTCCATGGTCTTTGCAATCTGTGGCTTGAACATCGCATTAACAAGCCTTTGGTAAGTTGCCCCTGCATTCTTCAGTCCGAAAGGCATGACTTTGTAGCAGTACAGACCTACATCGGTTATGAAACTCGTGTCCTCCTGATCTGGCTCATGCATCATGATCTGGTTATATCCGGAGTAAGCATCCATAAAAGATAACAATTCATGTCCCGCTGTTCCGTCAACCAACCGGTCAATCCGGGGTAGTGGAAAGCAGTCTTTGGGGCAGGCTTTGTTTAAATCTGAAAAGTCGATGCATACTCTCCACTTTCCATTAACTTTCTTAACCAGTACCGGATTTGAAACCCAATTCGGATAAGTTGATTCTCTGATAAAGTCATTCTCCATGAGCCGATCCACCTCTTCTTTCAATGCTGCTGACCTTTCGGGACCTTGTGTTCTTCTTTTCTGCTTTACAGGTGTAAACTTCGGATCAACATTCAAAGTATGCACTGCAACTTCAGGTGATATTCCACACATATCAGCATGGGTCCAAGCGAATACATCCAGATTTGCTTTCAGGAATGATATCAAAATATTCTGAACCGTCGTATTAAGTTGTGAACCCACATTCCGCACCTTGTTTGGGTCTTTTGGGTCAACAGGTACCGGTACCGTTACTTCCACTGGCACCACTCGATTCTCCCCTGCACTGGATTTTCTGGGATCCATCTTTCTTCGTGCTTCGCTACATTCGCCAGTACAGGGTCCGCCCTGTAATTGCTACAAGGTTGATTCTTTGATGCGGACTGGGGCTGCCGCATCCTTTCCTATCTCTCTCTTTCTTGCTTCACGCAGTTCTATCAGATAACATTCCCGCCCCGCATTCTGATCCCATTTAACCACACCGACTCGATTATCTGTGGGGAATTTCATGGTAAGGCACCACAGGGTGAGGATTGCTTTAAAGGCTGCAAGAGTTGGCCGGCCTAGGAAGGCGTTGTAGGCAGAAAATTCATCAACAATTGCAAAAGTCTGCCTTCGAACGACCTTCTTCTGCCCCTCTCCAAGTTCCACGAACAGGTCAATAGTCCCAATCGGCTGCCTGGGTTCTCCAGTAAACCCAACGATCTTTTGCGATGAAGCTTGAACATCAGCCATTGGGATCTTCATCTGATCAAAAGTCTTCTTGAAAAGAATATTGCAAGAAGCACCACAATCAACAAGTACTCTTCTTACAATAGCTGGCCCAATGCCAGCAGAAATAACCAATGGATCTATGGTAGGGGCTTGAACACCCATAGAATCCCCGACTCTGAAGATAATGTCATCATTAAAGGTTTTCTGCTGCTTCAGAGGTGCAACATCTTCCAACACAAAAACACTTTCCTCTGCTGGCGCAAACTTCAATGCACGAGCGTACCGTTCCATCTCACCCCAGCTTCTGCCAGCTGGGTGAGGTCCTCCTGTAATCACATTAATAACGAGCCTCTCTGATTCATGAGCTGCTGCCTTTTCACTTGAGCTAGGACGATGAACATGAGCCTGTTGTCCTTGAGTTGACGAAGTTGGACCATTCCTGTTCCTCTTTACATATTTCTGGGCTTGTTTTCCTTTAATAGTTCCTTAATCAACTCTTTCAAGTGACGACACTCATTGGTATCATGCCTGGGTTGGTTATGGAACCGGCAAAACCTTCCATTCTTCTCAGCTTTCTTATTAACCCTCTGCTTAGCTGGTGCGGGGAATTCAACCGTGTCTTTGTTTGCAAAGTAGATATTCTCCGGGGTATCAGTCAGAGGGGTGAAGTTGAAGGGACGATTTTTCTTTGCATCTCCTTGCTTCTTCTGACCATCGTTTCCCCTCTTCTGATTGCTAGATTCCTTCTTATTCGGAACAGCATTACTATTTCCAGCCCCTGTTGATACCACCTTAGCCGGTGCTTGGAGGCTTTCTAAGCGCATGAATTCATCGGCTTTCTTATAAAACTTGTCAAGCGAATTTGGTTCTTTCATTTTCAACCACTTCCCGAACTCACTTGCCTTGTCAATAGCCCTCATCAGGTACGTTAATCATTCTCAGCTCTGTGTTGTCTACTTCAGCCAAAGCTATATTGAAGCGATTCAAGAAAGATCTTATGGATTCTCCAGGATTCTGCTCCAAGCCGGATAACGACATTATATCTTTCGCCTTCGAAGCGTACAATCTGAAATGTTCCTTAAACTTTCGAGTCAAATCAGAAAACTGGTCTATCGACCGGACCGGCAGCTTTGTGAACCAAAGTAAAGCAACTCCTCCCAGGTATACCGGAAAATTCCGGCATTTGATCTCATCAGAAGCTCTGGCACCCGTCATGTTCCAATCATACTTGTACAGAAATTCATTAGGGTCACTCGTCCCCTTATAAGCCGGAATGGTAGAAGGAACGAACTTCGTAGAAAACTCTGCTTTCAGAATCCTTTCAGTGAATGGAGTCTCGCTTGGAGCGAACCCCCATTCTTTTTCGTCTTCCTCCCTTTGCATACTTTCCTTCATGATTTGTCGGACCATCCCTGAAAAATATTCCTCATCATTAAGGGGCTCAGCAGGACAGGCATCGACCATCTTCTTAGAAGTTTGCCTTGACAGGCGCTCACGGAAAGTTGGCTGTTGTCCCGATCCTTCAACTTGGGAAGGTGTGTCTTTGACTGGGCCAGCTGCCCTTTGAGGAACATCTCTTTCTTCAACATCATGAACATTATCAGCAAAGTTTGGTTCGTTATTCACTGGTTGACGGTTAGCCCCAAGCAAAGCGTTCAACCTTTCCAACATCAGATTGCTTTGGGCTTCCATCTGCTGATATAGCCCAGAAACCACAGCATCCAATTCTGCTCGCGTTACTCCAACAGTTTGAGTTGTTTGACTTAAAGGAGGATAAGTGGCAGTAGTCTCGCGAACATCGTCGGATCTAACAGACTTGCGCTTTCTTCCAGAAGCCATTATTTCTGATAAACTTCTGGTTTTTAGAGAGACCCTTTCCACAAATTTCTACGAAGCTATGATGACAGTATCCTGAGTTCAATTCTCAGTGAAAGCACCAAAAATGTTAATGTAAAAATCAAACTCTAACACCCCGGTGCGAGTTGTGTAAGTGTGAAAGCACCACCCGTCGATACGGGAATCAGAAATAAGCAGGAAAATCTCGAAAAAGCAGTAAAAGACATAGTTTTTATAGTGGTTCGGCTTATAGTCAAGCCTACATCCACTTTCAATCCCTTTATTGCTGACTCAAGTACAATTAATACAGCTTTCTTCAATTATAACACACTTTAGACTAGTAGTTCAAACTTCAATGTAGAATAATCTTTCAAATCCATGTCAAATGATGTAGATTTTTCTCTTGAAGTTTGTCGTTATGTCCTTGGTGTTTGAAGTGCTTGAAGTGCTGTTCAAGTTGAGAAAATGGCAGAGTATTGATGCTTCGAGAATGAGCCGAAAGTCCCCCCCCCCCAATGTTGGAGTAAGGGCCGTATTTATAGGAGATTTCCTGGGCGAGGTATAAGTCGTGCACGACTTAAAGTGGGTCTTAACTTGCTAGCGAGTTAAGGGAATACGAGCTACGACTTAACTGGTTCGCACTTGGTCACTTGAATCAGCTGGTAGATCGTAACGACCTAGAGGAAAGCGGCACGATTTTATCACCAAGTACTAGGTCGTGAACGACCTAAGGTAAGTCGTAGGTCGGTGGTGACTTATGGGAGTAGTTAGCGAAAAATGTTGAGATATCCAATGTAGCGACTTAGGCTAGGTTGTTGAGCCACACTTTACCCCTTATATCGTTAACTCAGTAAGTCGTGAGTCGTTGGACTATTGAGTCGCCTAGCCTTCAAGCTGTTAGGTCACTGGACCATCTAATCTTTTAGGTCGCTGCTTTCCTTAAGTCGTTACCTGTTAAGTCGCTTGGCAGTGTTCTATCTTTTAAGTCGCTGGAGCTCTTAGGTCGCTGAGGACTGAAGTCATTAGGTCGTTCAACCTTTAGGTCGCGGGGTTCGCAATTGTTAACTTGTTTATGCTTTAAGTCGCTTATGAGCCGCTTCATGTGTTAGGTCGTTAGGTCCTTATCTTGTTAACTCATCGGTCGCTTAGGTCTTTAAGTCGCTAAGTTATGATGCAGAGTCTCACTCCAGTTGCCTCGCTATTGCCTTGGTTCGCTGAGTCGCTTAACATAGGAGTCAACATATACGGTGGTTATCATACGGATATTTATACGATATGTACATTAATACTATTTACAACTAAAGCCTTATTGGGAAGTACTTTTACTGATCTAATTGCACTACTGAAGCGTAATTTATATATAGTTTTTGATTGTTAGTAACATGTCATAAAATGCACAGAAAACAGCAAATACAATATAGAAATTGCAACGCAGATATTTGTTTTATTATTGTTGTATGCTTATTCATCTATAATTATCCTAATCTAGCTCATATGTTATTATTGGTATTGCCATAATAGTGCACTATTTGCTGTATCATT
Organism: Allium cepa; assembly: GCA_030765085.1. NCBI lineage: Eukaryota > Viridiplantae > Streptophyta > Magnoliopsida > Asparagales > Amaryllidaceae > Allium > Allium cepa. Next base: position 918,251,748 of record CM060928.1, read on the forward strand.
ACAGTTATTCTTCTCATCATTTCTAAAATGAATATCATATATGTGCCATACTTAAATTTGATACATCGTTAAAGTAATTCTTCTCATGATTTCTGAAACTGCACAATGTGAGCATGTATTTATGTTTTGTTCTTGTATTTGGAAAATCACAAACACAGGCACAATATCAAGCTAGAATTGAAGAATTGAAAAGTCAGGGCATAGTAATTTCGTATGATGTCGAGGAAGAAGTTTTCGACAAGCATACCGATGCTATAGCTAAAAGAAAGGACCGTAGGCCATATTATGGAAATATCCCTGGAGTAAGTATTTAAACTTTCAACAAAACATTATTTAATTAGTTTAAAATGCAGAAATTGATGCAATATTTGATAAAATGCAGAAATACAAAGACGCCACTTATAGCATCAATATGGGAGAAGCACAGACTAGGGCCAAACTAGAGGAAAAGTTGGAGCGTCAAGAAGGGGAGATTCAAATGCTGAAGATGCAGTATGAACAACTCACCGAGATGCTTTGACAACGATTTGATGAAGAGCCGAATGATCGTCATGAGGGATGAGGGTATTGAAAACTTTTTAATGGTATCTGTATGATGTCATGTATCATGAACATATTATCATATTATTTTAACATGTAGGAACTTGATTAATATTGTTTGACTTTGTAATATGAATGAGATATTTGTTTTTTGAATTAAGATGAATGGTCTGACGTTAATCTTTTTGTTGGAATGTGTATATATATAAAATAAGTTGATTTTAATTTCTATTTAATGTGATGAAATGAAATAGAATAGTAATATATCAAAATTTCTTCAGAAAAGACGTAGGGAAGGTGTAGGGAAGGCGTAGGTAAATGAAATATTAATGCAGCAAAAAGTCATGTGCATGGCGTAGGAAAAACATTGAAAACACAGGCGTAGGTAAACCGTGGATAAATGAATGACGTAGAAAAGACGTAGGAAACGTAATATGTAAGAATGACGTAGGGAAAGCGTAGGAAAACTGGGCGTAGGGAAGATGTAGGTAAACGAATGACGTAGGAATGACGTGAGTACTCAAAGAAGTAAAAATGTCGTAACAAAACCATAGGTACAACATGGCGTGGGGAAGGCGTAAGAAAATTATGGCGTAGGAAAGGCGTAGGAAACAACTCCACGGATGGCGTAGGTAAGATGAAGGTGTTTTATTACCTACGCAGGTTTTACCCACGCCAGAATTGGCGTACGGGTTACGTAGTTGCTGCGTTTACCTACGCCCTGCTTACGCCATATTGGCGTAGATAAACTGCAGTTTTCTTGTAGTTAACATTTCACATAGATGTAGGAAGAAGATATAATTTTGTTTAGCAGGGTAAAGTGTACAAAACAGGAGTGACCTATTGCATTTATCTTGATTCCTTTGCATCATAAGAATGCCAAAATAAATCAAATTATTAGCATTGGTTAAGGGTTTTTCGTAATTTTTGATTTTATCGTTGTCATGGCTTTGAAGAGGCTACTGATCATGGGGATGTGATTCATTTGTAGTTGGAGGAAGTGGAGTAATAAATTCGTGATTTAATTTTTATGAGAAATGAGATGGGAATAGAGTAGAAGGAAACATGGAGCATGCAAGGAGCAGTTGAAGACGGCATAAGTAAGATTTGATAATGACTTTAATTATGTGATCTGCTGTCTATTTTGAACCGTCTGATGAAAAATAGCGTGCATAACTGTTAGTTCAGGTTTGTTATGAAACATGATCAAACTATATATTCGTAGCACATACTTAGTTTAACTCAATCCAGTTTAAATTAGTTGCTTGTTATTGTTTTTTGAAAACTCATAACAATCTATCAAGTTATGTAGAAATTTGAATTCGATTAGCATGCTTAAAATACAAAGTCACTTCACATAATAAGACTTGAATAAAGTACAACGACCTAAAGGTTAAACTATAAAGAGTCAAAGCTTATAAAAGCAAGAAACATGACAGTAATAAGTATAATTTAATCACAATCAAAGAACCAATAGTATTTAATCAATATCATACGCTTAGTACAACCGTTTTGTGTAAGTGAAATTTGAAATTGGTATAATTTTACAAATTAAAAAAGAGCATGCAACCCTTCTTAGTCAGATCTATATGTAAAAGTGCATGCAACACTTGTTGTACAACATGCACTTGTTTTTAAAAATAAATTATTACGTCAAATCTTACTCTTTTCATGACGCCTTGACTACTCATAGAAGCGTAGTTAAATTATTTCCTCCATTACTTAAAGAATTCATAGGTTATCATGCGTATTCCTATAGAGTAATTGTGTTTTTTATATAATCTATATGCGTAATTTATGATTTAATTAAGATGCTACCACAACCTAATGATGTAACATCCCGCCGTTTTGACCGCCCCCAGTCGGTAATTAAACCAACTTGAAACGTTCAAAATGACAGATTGTTATGTAGTTTATAGAATTTAAACAGAATCAGCCACAGAATCACAAAATAATAATCATATTTCTCATAAATGATTTTTTTTTCTTTTATATACATATATCAGAGTTTATACAATGAATTATTTTATACAGCGGAATATTTCTTTAAAGTACAAAAATCCTGAAAAGCTAAAGTGAAGCGTTTCCCCTCTCTCTAACTTCGCTGCCTAAAAATCTTCAAGCTGTAAAATACTCGGTCTGACCCGAGTATTACATTCAAAAGAAAATAATACACGGGTCAGTCTAATTCAAACTCAGTTATTAGTGCATAGAGGCAATAATAATTAAACAATAATTAGACGACCGTAAAAATAAATTCACCTATCCGATCCTTTAACAAGAAATCGGATAATGGTAAATATAACGCTCAACAGTGTTAAACAATAAATCAGCAGATTCAGAATATCAACGAAGATAGATGAAGGGATTATTTATGAAGGTAATTTAGGAAAAAAAACATCAATATTGCCTAAACGGCAATTAACAACAAAATCATCAATTTAAATCAAATCAATTTAAATAATTGAAATGTTACTTGAAAACATCAAAACCGATTGGCTGCAGTACGCGCACACGTGCACTGCCTCGCCAATACGGCATATGAAATATGCAAACGATCAATGGATCAAAAGCAAAAGAAATATCCATTAAAATCAATACTGTGTGGCTGCAGTGCACGCACGCGTGCACTGCCTCGCCATTGCAGCGTGACATAAGCAAAAATCAAGAAATGTACATAAGAAGGTACAAACGAACACAAGGTCAAATCCGAGCTATTTGCTGGATTCAACACAAGTGTAGTCAAAAAACAATCTATTTGTATCAATGTAATGCAAAACAACAAGGGCAACTGCAACTAAAAACTGCAGGGGTCAAGTCACGATTTACATGACTCAACACAAATGAATGCAACTCATTTTTCAATGAATTAGAATAACTTGAGTACAAGATGGAGATGCAAAATAAACTTCATCAAAGAAATAATATACAATGTGCATAGCCACTAGGACATACGGATATACAGTATGAACTAAAAAGGAATGAGGACTCAATGCACAAATTTGAAAAACAATGGACAACGGACTGTACATGATGGCAGCCCATTGTACGCAACAGTTTGCAACAGTGTAAAGCAAGGCTACTACAGGGGGCAACAGACACAAAAGTAGACTGTACATGATGGCAGTAAAACATCGAGACAATAAAATTCAAAGATGCAACAAAATGGAACTGCATGATTCGGTTCAAACAAAATTGATCAACTACAAAGGCGGTAGTGAGTGTAGACAAACCAAACTCAAGATTTCAGAATGCAGTGGCCATACACATATATACATACAAGAATGTATGTATACAAACGATCAGCCATCAAAGAACAGTACATATGCAATTTGGATATGCAAGCATACAGTATCAACATAGACAAAAGTGAAGAATATCTGGAGTGAATGCAGACAACTACAGACATGAACCCACAATGAAGTGCAACAGGTGAAACAACTACAGATGCATATGGTCAAGAGAATCAACTTACTTGGAGTGAATGCAATAAGGTATGCAACCCAGTGTCGACAACAGTGCAACAGGTCAAGCAATGATGCAGACAAAAAGGCAAAGACTCAAGTATATGGATGCAAAGCTTCAACAAATTAAATAAACTGAATGCAAAGATCCAATGTCTCAAATGAATCGAGTACATGAATGCAAAGGAATCATATATGAAGATCACAAGACACATGTACAACTGCTATACAATCAGACTCGACAATATTCACAGATGAAAAATGGAAGAAAGACACAAAAACAAGTTCAGTACAAATCTGAACCAATATACATGAATGCACCAAGCATCTGCAGACAACATGCTCGAAGCAAAAGAATGCAACAATGAAGACTACTTCAAAATTCTAATCAAAGACAAATGCAACCAAATGATAGTGTAACTCAATATGGCAACACAACTACACAATGAAGCATGAATGAATGCTACAGTCTCAAGAACAACGGACTCAAGTCCAAATGAACAAGTGATAGTGCAACTCAATATGGCAACACAACTACAAAATAACACAGACCAATGCAACATATTCAAGTCAATGAACATGTACAAGTGAAGGCAGTGGCAACTGCAATAATATGCAGTGAAGTCAAAGAAGTGCAACTGGACAACAAGCAAAGAAATACAACAGCAATAAAAACAACACTGATACAAATGATCAGATACCATACTACAAGTAACTAGAAATGACCAAGGAACTAACAACATAACTGCAGGCTACAAGTCGGCAGCACCATGCAGATTCAAAGTATAGATTCAACATCACAAAGCAACTATATACATGACAAACACTACAAGTCAGAATGCACAAGGAAACACAAGCAACCAAAACCTTGATCAAGTACAAGTGCAGATTGTAAATAGAACAGCGAGTCAGTGAAGATCAAAGTCTGGGTACAAGTGCAAAAACAAACTATATATCAGTCAAGCCAAAATATCACAAAGCAGATCATTTCGAATGAACGAAGTCATTGAAATGCTAGAAATCAAAACCATTGATGGCCAAAGAAATCAACAAAAATCAAAATGACCGTAGTCAATAACGAATTAGCAAGTTCACAACCGTGAGTATCAATTAAACAAACAACAAAAATCCCCAATTTGAATAAGCCAGAAATCAACAAAAATCAAAACCTAATTACACTCGAGCATGAATTAGATGTGAGTAGTAATAACAATTACTCGCCTTATCACGAATCGAAACAGCCGAGGTGAGTAATGAGCGCGATATCCACTCGATCGAGTTGCAGGAGTTGGCGCCCTCGATTTATCCAAGCTCTAATTATTGAAGAGGAAGAGGAAGTACTAACGGGCTTCACGAGTTTGAAGACGAACGAAAACCCTAATTTAATTTAGAGAGACGAAAGAGGGTTCGTGGCCGCCATTTTTCCTTTCGTTTGATTTAATATATTTTTTCTGTTTTGAAATGATGGAGGAAGGGGAACGAAGTACTTAAAAATAGAACGAGGCGTACTTTACACGATTTCAAAATCTTAGGGTTTGACAGTAACGAAATTTATAGACCAAATCTCGGCTGAGAGGATTTGGTTAGGTGGCTGCATTTATAAATTTGTACCATGCTTCATAATTTTTTTTTATTAGCTTCTTTAGTAAGCTTCATAGGTATATAAACGTTTTGAAGTTCAACTATCAAATATTAATTTATATTAACATGTTTCACAATTAGATTTTATGCTTGTATTTTGCATTGATAAAATTCATTCCATTTTATTTAGATTAAAGAACAATGTTATTAAAACTAACCATCAATTTATAAATTTACATAAATAATAATTCTTAAATCTAAATTATTTTTTCTAAGTCATTAGTTCGAATTTTTATATACAAATTTAATATTCAATTTCAAACTCCAAAGTCAAATTCAAATTTTATACAACTTTCGATAGATTAAATTCTAAAATTTAATCGCCAAATTCATAGTTTTATTGGAAATTCAATTTAAACCATCATTCAAATATTTAAAATTAATTAAATATTTTCAATTTAAATTGTTCAAAATTCAGGGTCTTTACAATCTTCCCCCCTTAAAAGAATTTCGTCCCGAAATTATAAGTTAGGAAAAATGACCGTTAAAATCTCACCGATATTTATAGCCTACACAATTTCACCATGCTTGAAACTTATTACAAATAAATAAATATAGGATTCATTCCATTTGTTTTATTTCACTAGTTTTGTTCATTATCTCCTTTGTTCATCGATTTCTACAATCAAGACAAAAAATTCTTTTACTAAAATTTTCGACTTACAAATCCCAGATTTAAACTTGAAATTCTTCATTTCTAGATTTGCATATTATATCTTTTCCAAAGTTGTGGACTTTCAAAATATTTCAAAAATCCTCTTCCTTAGTTCATTAGGTTGGAATTATGTAATTTTAATTTCAGACTATTGATTTGCTTATTAAAGTTTAAAAATACTTGCTAACTCGAAATTTAACAAGTCTATCGTCGTTCTTACAGACATTAGGCATACGCTGGCAAGGCGCAGGTCTAAAAATCTCCAAGTACTAAATATACTTTCTTCAATTTCCAGTGAAAATACTTTTAAAATTCTTTTAAAAATGGATATGGAAAGCACGTTCCCCCATGGATCAAAGTTTACCCGGCGGTTACGCTACTATCCCAGTAGAATCGCTTGTAACCGTAGATTTCTCATCTCTCTTGAATTTCGCCATGGATGTTGCCATAGACCCATTTCTGTTTTTTCATTAGTCTTTTCGTTCGAGCTCCGCTCTTGCAATTGGGTCGTTGCGATTACGGGTTGGATGTCTAATTGTCCAGGCGGTAATGATAGTATCTTGTACCTGAACCGGTGGCTCACTTTTTCTAAGTAATGGGGAAGAGGACCGAAACATGCCACTTAAAGACTCTACTGAGACAAAAAGATGGGCTGTCAATCGCAGTCCATACGGCGGTTACGCTACTATCCCAGTAGAGTCGCTTATAACCATAGGCATCTCTCCCCTCGAATTTTGCTTTGGCTTCTAGATTGCAGTTTACTCGGCGGTTGCGCCACTATCCCAGTGGAATCGCTTGTAACTGTAGGCATCTCGCCCCTCAAATTACGCTATCACCCCAGTATATCTAGATCGCGGTTTACATGGCGGTTACGCCACTATCCCAGTGGAATCGCTTGTAACCATAGGCATCTCGCCCCTCGAATTACGCTAGCATACATCAAAACCAATATGATCCCATCACGATGATCTATCGCGAGGGATTCTAGTCCAAATGGACACACCAACTTATGGAAATTCTACGTAGCTATGATTTTCAAATGGACACTCATATCGAGTTCCAACAACCTTCACAAATTTTAAATGGAAGGTACTTTTCCATATCCTCAGTTTAGAAAACATAATATCAAACATAGATAGTACTTCATTACACATTTCGTACATATCATACCTATGTAAACTTACATAAGTTTTCCATACCAATTACTTTCTAAACTGATGGTTTTCGAGTTTACTACATTCTCATATATAAGTTCCTTAAACCTCAATATCTCATACCCATAACAAATAGAGGATTCATGAGGTTCCCATCTCATTACCAATTTAAAATTTTCATCTAAGTCGATTTAGAATTTTAAGGTTATCTCAAACCCAATTCACATTCATAATTCAATTCATTATCGACTTCACACTCGATTTGGATTTTACGTTACATCGTCAATTCTCAACACATAATTGATGTCTACCGATATATAACATCTGAGCTTGTACGTCTCAGAGAAGGGTGTTAAGCTAAGAGAATAAATTCTCCGCCACCAAACAGATATATATTTAATGGAGATCAATTGATATGCCATCAATTCACAATGTTAGACATACAATCCAAATCAACCATCTGAAATTCAAAACTCAACTTATATTGTTTTCGGTGTCGAAGTTAAACTCAATTTAACTCAAGATTCAATCTTTTTGAAAAATTTCAAGTTGAACTAATTGTTCAAATTTCCCATTTAACTTTTTCAACTTCGACGTAATTCATAGTTTGAATTTCGCATACTTTTCACAATATTGGTTTTAAACCAACTTCAAACTTTCCCAAAAATATCTTTACAAGATATATATAATTTTCCACACTTAACCATTTGAAAACAAATTTCAAATCATTTTTTCACCTTTCAATCTTTCAAAAAAAATTTCAAATCAATTTCCTTAAAGGAAACACCTCCTAATATTTATCCATTTTAAACTTAAAATGGTTCATTTAAATCAATCAAATAAATGCTTACCGATTTATTTTAAACTTACGTTCCAAATCCATAAATTTATTTCCACATTTCAAAAATAAATCAATATTTACTTTTAACAAATTTCCCTTTCTTTCATAAATTCCATAGTGAATTTACATTTCCAAAATATCTATGAATATACGATTTTCAAATCGATTTCTAATATTCATTATCAATTTATCTTTAAAAGATAAAATCTCAAAACATTCACTTCATGTTGGAAAACATTTTCATACTTATTTAATAATAAGTAATTCACAAATCTATTTATTTTCAACACTTGAAAAAATATATTCAATATACTTAAATCATGATCAAGTATATATTTCATTCTTTAAGGAAAACAATCTTTTAAACACATTTATTTGGGTCAAAACGAATGTTGCGTAAAACATTGTTACGACGACCCAAAATCACTAGTATAGGGATTCGAATTTAAGATAGATATATAAATCCCAATACTATATAAAACATTTCCTTTCGGAAACCATTTACTATAACAACAGCGTTATAGTCCACCATTTCCTTTTATTTCTCTCGAAAACGTCTATTTCGACAATGAATGTTGAAATCTATAGTTTCGTTTCTTAACACATTTTAAAACATCTTTAAAATCATTAACTTCATTTCATAATATCACTTGCCTAAAACATATCCGTTTTATTTAATAATATATTCACTGTCCAAAATCGTGAATATACTTATTTATTCAATTCAATGTTTCTACACATTTATTTAAAAGATTATCCACTCTCAAAAATCATGGATAAAATTCCCAACCAACTTTTATCATCACAATATTTAACTTAAAGGATAATTCGCTGTCCAATATCACGAATATATCTCCTTTAATAACTTCTATGTTTCATTTATCAAATTTAATTGGTTTTGAATTTATAAACAATCTTTATAAATTCCATTTCTATTTATAAAACTTTGATTTATAAATCCCCTTTATTAATTCAATTCAATTTATATAACTCAGTTATATACCAAAAGTCCGTTTATAAGTTAAGTACTTATAATCCATTTATTTACTAAATCATTCTTCAAAACATTTGAAATCAATTTTCAAAAGAATTCAGAATCAAATTTCCAAATTATAGTTTAATGATCCCCTTGGTTATAACTAAGTTAACATGTCATTTTATTTCTCAATTATTACTTTGGAGATATTCAAAATATTTAATTTAAACCAATTCATCAATTCACTTAACTTATATTTTATTCTTTCATAAATCTCAGCATTTCGATAATGGGTTTTCGAATGACCGGGACTCAAATCTAAGGAGACCTTACCGAAGAGAAACTATCGCAAACCTAAATTTAGGGAGGAGAATTTCCGAAAAATATTTGAATTTTCAAAATACCTTTTATTTTAAAAGAACAAATTTTATACTTCATCAGATTTGAAAAACACTTTCTTTAAAGTGATTCCAGTAACTATTCATATTAAACGCAATAAACTAAGCTTTGTGCAAACCTGGCTCTGATACCACTTTGTAACATCCCGCCATTTTGACCGCCCCCAGTCGGTAATTAAACCAACTTGAAACGTTCAAAATGACGGATTGTTATTTAGTTTATAGAATTTAAATAGAATCAGCCACAGAATCACAGAATAATAATCATATTTCTCATAAATGATTTTGTCTTTTATATACAAATATCAGAGTTTATACAATGAATTATTTTATACAGCGGAATATTTCTTTAAAGTACAAAAATCCTGAAAAGCTAAAGTGAAGCGTTTCCCCTCTCTCTAACTTCGCTGCCTGAAAATCTTCGAGCTGTAAAATACTCGGTCTGACCTGAGTATTACATTCAAAAGAAAATAATACACGGGTCAGTCTAATTCAAACTCAGTTATTAGTGCATAGAGGCAATAATAATTAAACAACAATTAGACGACCGTAAAAATAAATTCACCTATCCGATCCTTTAACAAGAAATCGGATAATGGTAAATATAACGCTCAACAGTGTTAAACAATAAATCAGCAGATTCAGATTATCAACGAAGATAGATGAAGGGATTATTTATGAAGGTAATTTAGGAAAAAAACATCAATATTGCCTAAACGGCAATTAACAACAAAATCATCAATTTAAATCAAATCAATTTAAATAATTGAAATGTTACTTGAAAACATCAAAACCGATTGGCTGCAGTACGCGCACACGTGCACTGCCTCGCCAATACGGCATATGAAATATGCAAACGATCAATGGATCAAAAGCAAAAGAAATATCCATTAAAATCAATACTGTGTGGCTGCAGTGCACGCACGCGTGCACTGCCTCGCCATTGCAGCGTGACATAAGCAAAAATCAAGAAATGTACAGAAGAAGGTACAAACGAACACAAGGTCAAATCCGAGCTATTTGCTGGATTCAACACAAGTGTAGTCAAAAAACAATCTATTTGTATCAATGTAATGCAAAACAACAAGGGCAACTGCAACTAAAAACTGCAGGGGTCAAGTCACGATTTACATGACTCAACACAAATGAATGCAACTCATTTTTCAATGAATTAGAATAACTTGAGTACAAGATGGAGATGCAAAATAAACTTCATCAAAGAAATAATATACAATGTGCACAGCCACTAGCACATACGGATATACAGTATGAACTAAAAAGGAATGAGGACTCAATGCACAAATTTGAAAAACAATGGACAACGGACTGTACATGATGGCAGCCCATTGTACGCAACAGTTTGCAACAGTGTAAAGCAAGGCTACTAGAGGGTGCAACAGACACAAAAGTAGACTGTACATGATGGCAGTAAAACATCGAGGCAATAAAATTCAAAGATGCAACAAAATGGAACTGCATGATTCGGTTCAAACAAAATTGATCAACTACAAAGGCGGTAGTGAGTGTAGACAAACCAAACTCAAGATTTCAGAATGCAGTGGCCATACACATATATACATACAAGAATGTATGTATACAAACGATCAGCCATCAAAGAATAGTACATATGCAATTTGGATATGCAAGCATACAGTATCAACATAGACAAAAATGAAGAATATCTGGAGTGAATGCAGACAACTACAGACATGAACCCACAATGAAGTGCAACAGGTGAAACAACTACAGATGCAGATGGTCAAGAGAATCAACTTACTTGGAGTGAATGCAATAAGGTATGCAACCCAGTGTCGACAACAGTGCAACAGGTCAAGCAATGACGCAGACAAAAAGGCAAAGACTCAAGTATATGGATGCAAAGCTTCAACAAATTAAATAAACTGAATGCAAAGATCCAATGTCTCAAATGACTCAAGTACATGAATGCAAAGGACTCATATATGAAGATCACAAGACACATGTACAACTGCTATACAATCAGACTCGACAATATTCACAGATGAAAAATGGAAGAAAGACACAAAAACAAGTTCAGTACAAATCTGAACCAATATACATGAATGCACCAAGCATCTGCAGACAACATGCTCGAAGCAAAAGAATGCGACAATGAAGACTACTTCAAAATTCTAATCAAAGACAAATGAAACCAAATGATAGTGTAACTCAATATGGCAACACAACTACACAATGAAGCATGAATGAATGCTACAGTCTCAAGAACAACAGATTCAAGTCCAAATGAACAAGTGATAGTGCAACTCAATATGGCAACACAACTACAAAATGACACAGACCAATGCAACATATTCAAGTCAATGAACATGTACAAGTGAAGGCAGTGGCAACTGCAATAATATGCAGTGAAGTCAAAGAAGTGCAACTGGACAACAAGCAAAGAAATACAACAGCAATAAAAACAACACTGATACAAATGATCAGATACCATACTACAAGTAACTAGAAATGACCAAGGAACTAGCAACATAACTGCAGGCTACAGGTCGGCAGCACCATGCAGATTCAAAGTATAGATTCAACATCACAAAGCAACTATATACATGACAAACACTACAAGTCAGAATGCACAAGGAAACACAAGCAACCAAAACCTTGATCAAGTACAAGTGCAGATTGTAAATAGAACAGCGAGTCAGTGAAGATCAAAGTCTGGGTACAAGTGCAAAAACAAACTATATATCAGTCAAGCCAAAATATCACAAAGCAGATCATTTCGAATGATCGAAGTCATTGAAATGCCAGAAATCAAAACCATTGATGGCCAAAGAAATCAACAAAAATCAAAATGACCGTAGTCAATAACGAACTAGCAAGTTCACAACCGTGAGTATCAATTAAACAAACAACAAAAATCCCCAATTTGAATAAGCCAGAAATCAACAAAAATCAAAACCTAATTACACTCCAGCATGAATTAGATGTGAGTAGTAATAACAATTACTCGCCTTATCACGAATCGAAACAGCCGAGGTGAGTAATGAGCGCGATATCCACTCGATCGAGTTGCAGGAGTTGGCGCCCTCGACTTATCCAAGCTCTAATTGTTGAAGAGGAAGAGGAAGTACTAACGGGCTTCACGAGTTTGAAGACGAATGAAAACCCTAATTTAATTTAGAGAGACGAAAGAGGGTTCGTGGCCGCCATTTTTTCCTTTCGTTTGATTTAATATATTTTTTCTGCTTTGAAATGATGGAGGAAGGGGAACGAAGTACTTAAAAATAGAATGAGGCATACTTTACACGATTTCAAAATCTTAGGGTTTGACAATAATGAAATTTATAGACCAAATCTCGGCTGAGAGGATTTGGTTAGGGTGGCTGCATTTATAAATTTGTACCATGCTTCATAATTTTTTTTATTAGCTTCTTTAGTAAGCTTCATAGGTATATAAACGTTTTGAAGTTCAACTATCAAATATTAATTTATATTAACATGTTTCACAATTAGATTTTATGCTTGTATTTTGTATTGATAAAATTCATTCCATTTTATTTAGATTAAAGAACAATGTTATTAAAACTAACCATCAATTTATAAATTTACATAAATAATAATTCTTAAATCTAAATTATTTTTTCTAAGTCATTAGTTCAAATTTTTATATACAAATTTAATATTCAATTTCAAACTCCAAAGTCAAATTCAAATTTTATTCAACTTTCGATAGATTAAATTCTAAAATTTAATCGCCAAATTCATAGTTTTATTGGAAATTCAATTTAAACCATCATTCAAATATTTAAAATTAATTAAATATTTTCAATTTAAATTGTTCAAAATTCAGGGTCGTTACAAATGCTTTCATTAGTTTATTTGTGTAGTGTGGCGATGAATTATTTTACAAGTGAATTAGATATTTAACTATACTTTGAATTTCACATTTTGTAGTTGATCATAAACAAGAACATAAAAACGATGAACTAAAACACTATAGAACAATACCGAAGATTACTAAAATCATTGGATCATAAATCTAATATCTAACAGCTTTTTGAAAATTCACTGTATTTTGCCAGGGTTAAATTTACCGCATAATACACCTGTACTGTTAAAATGCATCAGATTTCTTAAGGCCAGTAGATGTATATTATTTAACAGATTCAAAGCTATTTTGAACCAAACTAAGTGATTCTGATATCTTACCACTGTACATATACTTATTTTCAAAACTCACGAGGATCAACAAATATAAAACAAACTTCTTTGTTCACCAAATATCTCATCTCACGAAAATTTCTTCCAATGCAACACACCATTCTAAACTTCGCCATCCTCTCTACGTACTCCAACTTTACAAACCACGGCAGCAATATCCTCCTCTTTCATGGTCATATTAATTTTCGAGTGAATATGTTAAGAGATGGTATGTTTGATCGATCCATAGGTGCCATGTATGTGTATTTTGCTTGCTCCCTTTTGAATGCATCATGACTCAACTCTTTGTATGGTTTTATTCCGATTCCTAGTTGTCTGTTGTTAACTGCTCTTCATCAGCGACCTAACACGCGACCTAGCAATTTAAGAAAGGGCACGACCTAACTCCATAAAGCAACTATGCGACCTAAAGATTTAAGCACCGTCGCGACCTATGATCTATGGAAAGTAGCGACCTAGCGGTTCTCAGCGACCTAAGGAAGGCCGCGATCTAACGGTTCTCAGCGACCTAAGGAAGGCCGCGACCTAACGGTTCTCAGCGACCTAAGAAAGGCCGCGACCTAACGGTTCTCAGCGACCTAAGGAAGGCCGCAACCTAACGGTTCTCAGCGACCTAAGGAAGGCCGCGACCTAGCGATTTAAAGACTTCGCAACCTAACGATTTAAGGAGACGCCGCGACCTATAGAGCTCACACGACCTAAGGTAGGTCGCTCACGACCTAAGGGCATTGCATTGGAAGGCCGCCCATTCTGTGCCGCTGCTAGTAAGGTCGCGTACGACCTAGAACTTGTTGAAAAAAGATGCGCTCATTCATAAAAAAGGAAAGCCGGATCTCCTTAGGTCGAAGACGACCTACGACCTATGATAGGTCATCCACGACCCAAGGCTTAGAAAATGATCCCATACTATTAGGTCGTTGCCGACCTACGACCTACTTTAGGTCGAAGACGACCTAACACTTGGAGAATTCTGCCCAGAAAATCACGCCTATAAATAGACAACCACTTCCAACTTCAGGGGGACTTTTGGCACATTCTCTTCATACACCGCTACCTTGCTGCATTGAGAACTTCATCAACACTTAGAGCTTTCAAGATAAGAAGAATTTACCAAAGAACTCCACGAAGAAACCACACATCTTCAACACGGATTTATGGACTTTGAATCGACATTGAAGCTTAAGACTTGTTCCAAATCACTTGTAACTTGAAGTATATTGTACTTAAGA
The DNA here is from genome assembly GCA_030765085.1 of Allium cepa. NCBI lineage: Eukaryota > Viridiplantae > Streptophyta > Magnoliopsida > Asparagales > Amaryllidaceae > Allium > Allium cepa. The sequence goes on from CM060928.1 coordinate 918,266,843, forward strand.
AGAATTGTATCAGCTTGTAACGGGATTATTAATAAAAGTACTTAGAGTGGACGTAGGCTGTACCCTTAAGCCGAACCACTATAAAATTGTTGTTGTTTACTGTTTTTCTGCTATTACTTGCTTGTAATTCATTCCCGATCTATCGGGTGGTGCTTTCACTACTACATTTTACACACCGGGGTGTTAGCGTTCACATTTTAGCGTTAACATTTTTGGTGCTTTCACTGAGAATTGAACTCAGGAAAACTGTCATCATTGCTTCACAGAGATTTGAAGAAAGAATTTCCTTAAAAACCAGAAGTATATCTGAGATTATGGCTCCTGGAAGGAAAAGTAGATCTGTCAGATCTGGAAACATTCAAGAGGGAACCTCCGCTTCCCCTGTACCTAATCAACCCACTCCGTCTGTTGGAGTTAAGAAAGCGGAGTTGGATGCTGTGATTCTAGGGCTAAACCAGCAGATAAACGCCCAAAATGCACAATTAGAGGCTCAAAGTGACCAGAATGCTCTGATTCTGAATAAGTTGAACGATTTACTTGGGGCAAACAATCAACCAGCTGGTAATGAAAGGAACTATGTTGGCAACATTCATGATGTTAGTGAAAGGAATGCTCCTGAAAGGGCTACTAGTCCCTTTGAGCAGGCAGTTCCTGAGGCTGGTGGATCTAGAACTCGGCATGATGAGGAATATCTTTCTGGAATGGTCCGGCAGATCATGAAAGAAAGTATGCAAAGGGTTGAAGATGAGAAGGAATGGGGTTTCGCTCCAAGTAAAACTCCGTTCACTGAAAAAATCTTGAAGGCGGAATTTCCAAGGAAGTTTGTCCCTCCGACTATTCCAGCTTACAAAGGGACAAGTGATCCGAATGAGTTCTTGTATAAATATGATTGGCACATGACAGGTGCCAGAGCCTCTGACGAAATAAAGTGTCGATATTTCCCCGTATACCTGGAAGGTGTGGCTCTACTATGGTTCACCAAGTTGCCAGTCCGATCTATCGATCAATTTTCAGACTTGACCAGAAAATTCAAGGAGCAGTTCAGACTATATGCTTCGAAGGCCAAGGACATTATGTCACTATCGAGTTTAGAGCAGAATCCTGGTGAGTCTATCAGATCCTTCTTGAACCGCTTTAATATAGCGCTGGCTGAGGTGGACAATGCTGAACCACGAATGATATTGACTTATCTGATGAGGGCTATTGATAAGTCAAGCGAATTTGGGAAATGGTTAAATATGAAGGAGCCAACCTCTCTCGAAAAGTTCTACAAAAAAGCAGATGAATTCATTCGCTTGGAAAGCCGTCCTTTACCAGTAAAGACAGTGTTGGAGAAAGCAGAAGACAACACTGTCGCTCCACGCAAGAATGAATCGGTGGGGCAAAAAAGGGAGAATAATAATGGGAAGAAACAGGGTAATCTGAAGAAGCCCCGATCCTTCAAGCCATCAGAATATACTCCATTATCACATACGTCGGAGCACATCTACCTTGCCACTAAAGATTCCGTCGATTTCCCTAAACCTATCCCTTTGAGAACCGGGAAAAAAGCCATACAGAGTGGGAAATTCTGCCGCTTCCACAATCAACCCGGTCATGAGACTGACGAATGCCGCCAGTTGAAAAATCTGATTGACGAGTTGCTAAGAGAAAATAAACTGCAGCAATTTGTGAAGAAGAATAGCAACAATCCTGCATCGTCAAGTCAGGGGCAACAGGTTCCTACTCATCAGCCTAGGACAGGTGAGAAAGCTACGGGACATGAATCTGGAAGGCCCGTTATCAATGTCATTACAGGAGGGCCTCACCCAGCTGGCAAGAGCTGGGGTGAGATGGAGAGATATTCCAGGGCTTTGAAATATGCTCCAGTCGAAGAAGACGTCTTTGTTTTAGAAGACACTACGCCCCTGAAACAATAGAAAACTTTCAGCGATGATATTGTTTTCAGAGCCAGAGATTCCACAGGTTTAGAAGCTCCTACCCTAGATCCCTTGGTCATCTCGGCTGGTATTGGACCGGCCATTGTAAGAAGAGTCCTCATTAACTGCGGAGCATCATGTAATATCCTCTTCAAGAAGACATTTGACTAGATGAAAATCCCTATGATCGATGTACAAGCCTCATCACAGAAGATCGCTGGCTTCACTGGGGAGCCAAAACAACCAATTGGGACCATCGATCTGTTTGTAGAACTTGGGGAAGCAGAAAGGAAAGTGGTCCGCAAGCAAACGTTTGTGATTGTCGATGAGTTTTCTGCTTATAACGCTTTTCTTGGCCGTCCAACACTCGCAGCATTTAAAGCTATCCTAGCCCCGTGGTGCCTCACTATTAAATTCCCTACTGACAATGGAGTAGGAGTTATAAAAGGGGATCAAAATGCTGCGCGAGAGTGCTATTTGACAGAACTGCGGGAGTCAAGAAAGAGAGAAATGGGAAAGGATGCGGCAACCCCAGTCCGCATCAAGGAACCAGCCTTGTAGCAATTACGGGGCGGACCCTGCACTGGCGAGCACAGCGGGGCACGGAAAGAAATGGATCCCAGAAAAGCCAGTGCAGGGGAGAATAGAGTGGTACCGGTGGAAACGACAGTTCCGGTACCTGTTGACCCGAAGGACCCAAATAAGGTGTTGAATGTGGGTTCACAGCTTAATTTGTCAATTCAGAATATCTTGATATCTTTCCTGAAAGCAAATCTGGATGTCTTTGCTTGGACTCATGCCGATATGTGTGGAATATCTCCAGAAGTTGCAGTACACGCTCTGAATATTGACCCAAAGTTTACGCCAGTTAAACAGAAAAGAAGAACCCAAGGTCCAGAAAGGTCAGCAGCATTAAAAGAAGAAGTTGATCGACTCATGGAAAATAACTTCATCAAAGAATCTACATATCCGAATTGGGTTTCAAATCCTGTGCTGGTCAAGAAAGCTAATGGAAAATGGAGAGTGTGCATCGATTTTTCCGATCTAAACAAGGCTTGCCCCAAAGACTGCTTCCCTTTGCCCAGGATCGACCAACTGGTAGATGGAACAGCGGGGCATGAGTTGTTGTCTTTCATGGATGCCTACTCCGGATACAACCAGATCATGATGCATGAACCTGATCAGGAGGACACGAGCTTTATCACCGATGTTGGTCTTTATTGCTACAAAGTTATGCCCTTCGGATTAAAAAATGCAGGGGCAACCTACCAAAGACTTGTTAATGCTATGTTCAAACCGCAATTGGGCAAAACTATGGAAGTCTACGTCGACGACATGTTAGTGAAGTCTAAGAAAGCAGCGGATCACATTGAACACTTAGCAGAAATGTTCGCAGTCCTCCGGAAATACAGAATGAAGCTTAACCCTCTGAAATGTACATTTGGGGTCGAGTCCGGAAAGTTCTTAGGATTCATTGTTAGTGCTAGGGGCATTGAGGCTAGTCCAGCTCAAATTACTGCCTTGAAAGAAGTTAAAGCTCCTAGAACGAAGAAGGAATTGCAGAGTCTCAACGGAAAGGTTGCCGCCCTGAGTCGGTTCATTTCCAAAGCCACTGATAAATGCATCCCATTCTTTGACGCCCTGAAGAAAGGAAAGAAGAATTTTGAATGGACTTCCGAATGCCAAAAAGCCTTCGATGAGTTGATCCGTCATATGGAAACGCCTCCAATACTTTCTAGGCCAGGCAATGGTGAGGATCTTCTTATATACTTGGCAGTATCATCTCATGCTCTAAGTGCAGTGCTGATACGGGAAGACAAAAGGATTCAACATCCGGTTTACTATATCAGCAAAAGACTCACTGGGGCAGAGCTGAATTACTCCAAGTTGGAAAAACTCGCCTATTGCCTACTAGTTGCATCTAGGAAACTGAGGCAATATTTCCAAGCTCATCCTATCAGAGTACTCACTGATCAACCTCTAAAGCAAGTCCTATTTCGCCCTGAAACTTCGGGTCGCCTTCTAAAATGGAACATTGAACTCAGTCAATATGACATCACTTATCATCCCCGAAAAGCAATCAATGGACAAGCTTTAGCTGATTTCATTGCAGAATTCACAGAGAAAGATAATGGTGAGGAAGAAGCGATCAATGATTCCCCAATCCAGTGGAAGATGTATGTTGATGGCGCAAGAAATGACTACTGTCATGGAGCCGGAGTGGTACTTGAAACTCCTGAAGGTCGATCATTATGCTATGCACTAAGACTGGAATTTCCTTCAACAAACAATGAAGCAGAATATGAAGCTCTTATTGCAGGTCTGAAAATCGCTAAAGAGCTAAACATTCGAGCATTACAAATCTTCAGTGATTCTCAGCTTATTGTATGCCAAGTCAAGAAGGAATTTCAAACAAAAGGTGGAAACTTGCCTTCCTACTTGTCAAAAGCTTGGGAACTCCTATGTGAACTCGATCATTATTCAATAAGCCATATTCCCCAGGAAGAGAATACGAAGGCAGATTCCCTCGCAAAGTATTCAAGTTCTGGTGAAGCTCAACTATTGGGATTGGTTCCCGTAGAAGTCCTCTCAGCACCAAGTATAGACGAGATGGATACAGACTGGATTATGAATGTATCTCAAGAACAAGAGTCGTGGATGACTCCAATATTAAATTACCTACTCAACGGTTCTCTGCCAGAAAATTCAAGAGAGAGACAGAAGCTACTAAGGAAAGCCTCTCGCTATGTAATTCAGGATGGCCGATTGTACAGACGGGGATTCTCAATGCCTTTACTTCGATGTGTATCCAGGGAAGAGTCCAAAACAATCCTAGCCGAGGTACATGGAGGAGAATGTGGTGATCATTCAGGTGGCCAAACATTAGCAAAGAAAATTCTCCGATACGGATATTTTTGGCCAGAAATTAATCAAGATGCTGCAGATTACTCCCGAAAATGTGACAGATGCCAAAGATTTGCCAAAATTCCTAGAGCACCTTCTACCGAACTCACACAGATGGTCAGTCCATGGCCGTTCGCAATTTGGGGAATGGATCTCATTGGGCCGCTACCAACTGCCAAATCAGGAATTAAATATGCTATTGTTGCGGTTGATTACTTTACTAAATGGGCTGAAGCTGAACCATTGGCTACTATCACCTCTAAGAAAATGATAAGTTTTGTAACCAAGAATATCATTTGCAGATACGGTGTGCCTCAGAAAATAATTACGGACAATGGTACTCAGTTTGAAAGCGAAGAATTCCAGGATTTTTGCAAGCGATTCAAAATTCAGAAAAGCTTTTCAGCAGTGGCTCATCCGCAGGCAAACGGGCAAGTGGAAGTAGTAAACAAGATCATCAAATCAACCATCAAGAAGCAACTTGAAAGAGCAAAAGGTGGTTGGGTCGATAAGCTACCACTTGCACTATGGGCATACAGAACTACCCACAAAACTGCGACTGGGCATACTCCTTTTTCATTAGCATACGGATCGGAAGCAATGATCCCGGTTGAAACTGAGGTCCCTTCACACAGAAGAATCCATTTCAATCAAGCAGAAAATGAAAAGCTACAACTTGAAGCGCTAGATCTCCTTGATGAAAAAAGGGATGAGGCTAGTCTCAGAATTGCAGCTCATCAGCAAAGGATAGCCAGACATTTCAATTCCAAAGTTCGTCAACGAAGCTTTGAAATCGGAGATCTAGTCCTGAAAAGAATTATGACAACGACAGGTGTGTTTGGGCCAAATTGGGAAGGACCATATGTCATAGGTCAGAAGCTTCTTGACGGCACATTCAAACTCACTACTGTTGAAGGAGATCAAATTCCAAGGGCATGGAACAGCAATCACTTGCGTCCATACTTTACTTGAAAACTTTTTTGAAATATTGTAAAAAGAATTGTGAATGTATGATTCTTGCAATTGAAAGCAATTGTAAAACTGATGCAAGTGATTAATGAAAGAATATAAAGTGGATGTAGGCCCAAATTCTTAGCCGAACCACTATAAATCTTGTGTGCCTTATTTTTATTACATGTTTGCTTTATTTTCGATATAAAAGTACATAAAATGTATTGCTGAAATGTCGATTTAAATTTTTGCAGACAATGGAAATAAAACTTGCGCATAATAAAACCGAGCGATTCTCACCATCATTCAACAAACAAATTTCAAGTCACAAAGACCCCGAATTCAAATCCTAGATAGGAAATACTTCAATTGAACGGCTAATGATTTCGATAGAAACGAGCCCTTGCTGATAAATTGAGATTGTTTGAGCAAACAAACATCCAATTAGAAAGCTAGTGCCCGTTCTCACGAACTTGCCTGACAATGAAGTACACTTCCTTGGATTAAACAAGCTACTTGCAAGAAAAGGGGAATGAAAACTTGAAAAGAGAAAAAAAAAAAAGAGGATCGGTGAAAAGGCATAAGCAAGAAGACAAGGAAACAACCAAAATCCATCATCGGCAGCACAAGTCCTCTTCAGAGGCACAACTCTTCGGAGGATAAAAGACCTCTAGTGGGTCATATGCCACAAAAAAGAAAGTTCTCTACTCAACAAAAAAAGATTGGAGGAGTCATGACCCTCCAACCATGAGAGAGTAACTTCCAGGCAATGAAAACCCTTTCTGAGGCACATTTCACCAGGAGTCGGAGTAGTTACTCTTCGGAGTTTCACTTCACCAGAGTTGAAATGCAAACAAAATAAAAGCCCTCTTCGGAGGCCCATTTCACCAGGAGTTGAAGTGTTATGACCGCTCTTCGGATTTCACTTCACCAGAGTTGAAATGCAAACAAAATAAAGACCTCTTCGGAGGCATATTTCACCAGGAGTTGAAGTGTAACAGCCGCTCTTCGGAATTTCACTTCACCAGAGTTGAAAAACAAACAAAATAAAGACCTCTTCGGAGGCACAATCAAGATGAAAGACCTCTTCGGAAGCCCACGTTTCGCCGAGATTGAAATAAAACTTCCAAGTGTTGAAACGTGAAAAGGCTTTCTAAGGCAACACTCTTTGGAGGTACACGTTTCACCGAGATTGAAATAAAACTTCCGAGTGTTGAAACGTAAAAAAAATCCCTCCTCAGAGGTACAACTTTCTATATAAAAAAAAAATCCTCATCAGGGGCATACTTTAGCTTCCGAAGAAGAGAGAAAAAGAGAGAGAGGGAGTTAAAGTACCCTTCAGAGGTCCGCTTTACCGCATAAAAGAATTCACTTGGTAAAAAAAAACGTACTTAAGCAAAAGAAAGAAGTGATTTCTTCAAAGGTCAAAGCGCAGAAACTTATACGAAGAGGGTTGTACTTTGCAAAAATTTTCTTTAAAGAATAAAATAATTATTCTTTAGCAAATATGAGTGCAAGTCCCTTCGAAGTATAGAATATTGCAGCAAACTTATGGAATGGGGGCAATATAGTATAATTACACACAATATGGTATAGCCAAACCAGCAAAAGGTAACGCTCAAGTAACATGCCATAAGCTCGCTGCAATATCGTGTAAATAAACTTGTGCAAAAAATAAATAGTAAATGCATTCTCAAATTCAAACAAAAGTTTGTACAAACGAAGAATCATTTTATTCAACTATAATGCAGATACAGGTTTCAAAATAAAAGCGGGGACCGGTACCCGCACAACTCTCGGCCAGTTCATACAAAAGACAAAAAGCTAAAGTCTTCACTTCTTTTTACTGCCTTTGCACCCTTTACCCGACCGAATGACCAGCTTTTCAGGTCGGCCAGTGGGTATAAGGGAGGAAGGAGAGGTAGGCGCAGCTGGCCCAACTTCTGGCTCCTCTTCAGTGGCAGTGATTATCTTCCCTCTCCTCCTTGATGCTCCTTGCTTCTTTCTCCTCTTTGAGGAAGACTCACTTCCTGGAGTGACAAGTTTAGATAGAGTTATGTCGTCAGAAGGAGTCCGCTCCGGAGATATGTCGCCTCCCTCAAGTCCCTCATCTTTCTGCTCTTGCGAAGCAATGGGATCATCCAGGCCATGGAGAGCCTCTATTTGTTCCTCCTGCGATCCAGGCTGCGAAGCAGAAGGAAGAGCCACCTGAAGAGATGGAGGAGGGATTACCGGAGAAGTAGAGGTTTGAGCGGTGCTTGATACTTTTTCTACAGAAGAAAAGAGGTTAAAGTCAGTAAAGAGAGGAGATGAAGGTTCACCAATAAAGTCAGTAAAGAGAGGAGATGAAGGCTCATCAAGGTTGAGAAAATAGCCAAGGAGCTCATGAAACTCATGCGAAATAAATGAGTAACCCGCTTGAGCAGAATTGACAGTAGCGAGATTAACAGTGAAGTTACCTGGAGAAGCTGGTTTCCTGATATCGACTTCATAAGCTTGCGCATCAGCGCTCTCGTCACCCTCGTCTCCACCTTGTATGCTTGTAATTTCAGTGGCAACTTTGGTGGGAGATGCAAGATGGGAACTGGAACCAATAATGTCGACTTCAGACGAAGAAGGTGGCTGGACTAGAGTAGTTGAAGTGGTTTTTCCCAGCCGGTCCCCTTCCGTCACTTCAGTTCTTAATTTGGCAAGTTGTTCCTTTCCCTTGGCAAGGGCAGCGCGAGCGTCATCATCAAGATAATGCCTTTCCAGGGCTGATTCGTCATAACCAGCACCTTCAGCACCAAGCATCTCAAGGGCGGCCTCCCACACTTCAGCTAAAGTGATTTCATACTTGGGACCAAGAAAAGCGAGGCTTCCACGCCCCAAGACACTATGCAAGTAGAAGTCGAATAATGTTGAGCCGAAGCTGTTCTTGGTCGCCTCATGAGATTCTTCGGCTGCGATTTTGCCGGCGATAGCCTCATCGCGCTCCCTTTCAGTTTTGGCAAGCTGAAGCTTAAGCATTTGTATTTCTGCCTCCTGCGAGTTGTTTTTCTTTCGGAGCTCAGCAATATCAGTAGCATAGCCTTCACTGATTCTTTTTTGTACTTCGAGCCTGTCTTCGGCATCCCTTTGGCTAGCGTGAGCGTCTCTCACTTGTCTCAGGAGCACTTCTTCTTTTTGAGAATAGGAAGTGGAGGAAGCAGCAAGCTCATGTTTCAATTCCTCGACTTTTGCTTCAAGCTCCTCGTTGTAAGAAGCAATGTTCCTCATTTCGGTGTCGTGTTGCTCAACGACCTTTTGCCATTCGGCCTTATCGTTTTCCATGGTAAGCATGGCCTCTATGTTGGCACGGTTAACTCTTTGAAGCTCATCGACAAGCTTCTGCCAGTTTGACATCCTCTCGATATCAAGTTTGACGGCGTCGAGATTTCTTAGCATGGCAGACTTGTCGATGGGGACCAAGTCTAGGTCGAACCTCACTCCCTTAAGGCACCATTGAGGAAACCGGCTCTGCAGAGTGGCAGGACCCGGTCCAACTTGAAATTTGGGCCTGCTAATTATCGTTTGAATGTCTGATTTCCCAAGAGCGGGAGAGTCAGAAGGAATGTCGAGCGAAGCAGGAGTAGTAACTTTCTCAGGAGTAGTAGAGGCCTGCTTTTCACTGTGACGGGCTCGTTTGCTTAAGTCTTCACCCATGTGACCTTTTCCTCGATCGTCATGAGATTTTCTCTTGTGGGAGTCATCGCCTTTTTGCCAAGAATCATGGCGCTCTTCTCTCTCCCTTCTTTCACGACGCTCTTCTTCATCCCTCCTTTCACGAGCCTTTCGAGCAGCCCTCTCTTCGTCAGACTCTCTATAGGAGGTGAAGTAGCGCCCATAATTATATTGACCACGCCCCCCGTAGCGTTGGAAGTCCTGATAATATGATCCGCCGCGTGTCATTGAAGGATCTGAAATAAGAAAATACAAGCTTTAGAAATCTTTAAAGTATAAGAAGATAAGTGCATAAATGTGCTGAAAAATCCTTAGTTGTGTGTGAAGTGCAAACAACAGCGTTGGACTAACGAACCACTCCTCAGTTGGGGGGAAGTGATAGGTTTCACTGTCGGTGACAATTCTTGAGATAAAGGAGTTGGAGTCTGTTGGAGGGCAGATGTCGCTTCAATCATCGGGGGTACAGTTTTGCTGCAGGCAGGGTCATCTTTAAAGAGCTCTTGGGAAGTGACAATTATGTCACTTAAATCCCCAAAGACGTCATCACCATCATGCCCAACCTGATTCCCTCCATCAGCTCCTTTGTCGGCACTCTTCCTGGTTTGGGAAGGGGGCTCCTCTTCTTCTTCAATTATGGGGGCAAGCGCGGGTTTTATTGATGACCCCATGTCATCTCTTGGAACAGAACACTTTATTAGTGAAGTTTTTATAGAAATTTCTCCTTGTATGTGTTCTCCAGTAGAGACCGGGGCATCAGGAATTATCACTGGAGAGTCAGGAACTTCCGTCGGAGCTTCATGAGCTTGAATTGAACGAGAAATATGTAGAAGCCCGAACTGATGAAGAAATTCATCCGTTAATAGAAATTTAACGCTCCTCTCTTCAGCCGGGACAGCGCTCAATCTCTCAAACATCGCCTTATGGCTTAGGTCCCTAGATGGAGGAGGAAGTGCTGTAAAGATAAGAAATGGAATCAGCACTTGGCAATACGAAACATGAAAGACTTAGAGTAAAATTGAAGAATGAAGGAAAAAAGATCTCACTTCCTACTCTCCAGTCTGCGTAAAATTCTGCGGGGCAAGGAATGTAGAAGTATTGATTCAGGAATCCATGTGCACTCTCCGGCAAATCCAAAATAAGTTTGCGGTTCCGCGCACCCCTTACAAGTACAATTGAAGGATGGTCCTTGTTCTTTGCAAAAGTACACAAGTAACAAATCTCCTCGAAACTCGGAAGACGGTCAAGAGTCCTCCTGAACAAAACGCACAATCCCATCAAAATGGCATAGCCATTGGGGTGCAACTGGAAAGGAGAGATCGTCAATCGGAGAAAGGTTTGTCGAAGAAATTCATTAAAAGGAGGAATTGCTCCACTTAAGCACATTTGGCGATTTATGGCAATAAAACCATAAGGCGGTCTATCAGCGAAATCATTTGGTCCAGGAAGTAAAACTTCTGCCTCGGCAATGCCAAATTGAACGCATAATTGATTAAGTGTCCGCTGTTTCAGAAGAGTAGGAGTTCTTTCTGGAGAGTTTTCTAATGGAATAGCAATCGGGAAAGTCCCTTCGGCATATTCTATCATTTCTTCTTGTTCTTGTTGAGACGTCATTCTACATAAGCAACTGGATGATTCAGATGAAAAGGTGCACGTTTCCTAAAAAGTGTGAAGTGTTGTGTAAAAAAAAATAATAATAATAAAAACAAGAGAAAGTCAAACATAACTGAAGTTAAACTAGTTGACAATTAGTCGACTATGAGATTCCAGGACTTGTTAATATAAAGCTCAAGAATAGTGTTAATGCAAACAAATCAGCTTTAACTGGATATTTAAAGTTTTGCTTTAGCACTTCACTTGAGTTCATTAGTTCACAACATTTCATTCACACAGTTCATTTAAGTTAATTACTCTTTATCGACTAATCTGTCATTTGATGTGGGCAGTCAATGGCAGTATATTCGTCCCAGTTTTCTGCAAATATTATGTTTAACAGGTTATTAGCGTTAGAGATAATCTACAACAAAGCGCAACAGAATTCGAGATTAAACAATCCAGTTCAATTCAACCAAGTCTTCACAGAATTTCACAAGTCATAGGTCGTCCAGCGACCTAGCATAGGTCGAAGCCTTCTTAAGTCGTGCTGTGCAAAGTAAAGGATGAGGCATTCCAATACAGTGTTAGCTCGGCCACGACCTAGAGTCTATGTCGCAAGAAAGTTAGGTCGCGCAGGTCCTGGCTAAGTATAGCTCTTAGCTCATGGATAGTCTTAGGTTGTGCAGCGACCTAGTGTAAGTCGAGACTACTCCTTAGGTCGCAGGGGTTCTTAGATCGCGAATTGTCTTGAATCGCTCACATTCACTGGGTCAATAACTTCCTCTCCACGCAATGCTTCATCGGACCCTATAACCCGCTATCCACTACACTTAAATCCATCATCCTATTCATGAGATTCATCATCTTTCCATACCACTAAACCATTTGAAGACCGACTCAAAATACCTCCGATCTATCATAAATCAAATTCATTATTGTGCGTTCGTGAATCGCTGCAACAACAATAATCACTGACAATCAAAAATCGATCACAACGCGGCTCAAAGTGGAGCATGGCGTACAAAATTGATTTGGGGTTCGGAGGTTAGAGCTTGGGATTCAACGATGATCGTGGAATGGAGAGAAACCGAAGGCACTTACGTAATTTGGTAGCAAGGATGAATCGGTGAATGATTGAACTTGAATTCGCCTTTTGAAGTTCAGAAAATCGTTAGTGGCGGTAGGAGGTCAGAGCAATAAGGTGAAGAAGAATTAAAATGACCTAACATATTTATATGAGGTAAAAATGGGAAGGCAAATAGGCACGCGTGTTGATACAAGTGTTAGGTCGCTCACGACCTAGCTAAGTCGAGTCGAAGCACGCGACCCATGTCATAGGCCTATACTTCGAGGGGCAAATGTTAACTGCTCTTCATCAGCGACCTAACACGCGACCTAGCAATTTAAGAAAGGGCACGACCTAACTCCATAAAGCAACTATGCGACCTAAAGATTTAAGCACCGTCGCGACCTATGATCTATGGAAAGTAGCGACCTAGCGGTTCTCAGCGACCTAAGGAAGGCCGCGATCTAACGGTTCTCAGCGACCTAAGGAAGGCCGCGACCTAACGGTTCTCAGCGACCTAAGAAAGGCCGCGACCTAACGGTTCTCAGCGACCTAAGGAAGGCCGCAACCTAACGGTTCTCAGCGACCTAAGGAAGGCCGCGACCTAGCGGTTTAAAGACTTCGCAACCTAACGATTTAAGGAGACGCCGCGACCTATAGAGCTCACACGACCTAAGGTAGGTCGCTCACGACCTAAGGGCATTGCATTGGAAGGCCGCCCTTTCTGTGCCGCTGCTAGTAAGGTCGCGTACGATCTAGAACTTGTTGAAAAAATATGCGCTCATTCATAAAAAAGGAAAGCCGGATCTCCTTAGGTCGAAGACGACCTACGACCTATGATAGGTCATCCACGACCCAAGGCTTAGAAAATGATCCCATACTATTAGGTCGTTGCCGACCTACGACCTACTTTAGGTCGAAGACGACCTAACACTTGGAGAATTCTGCCCAGAAAATCACGCCTATAAATAGACAACCACTTCCAACTTCAGGGGGACTTTTGGCACATTCTCTTCATACACCGCTACCTTGCTGCATTGAGAACTTCATCAACACTTAGAGCTTTCAAGATAAGAAGAATTTACCAAAGAACTCCACGAAGAAACCACACATCTTCAACACGGATTTATGGACTTTGAATCGACATTGAAGCTTAAGACTTGTTCCAAATCACTTGTAACTTGAAGTATATTGTACTTAAGAAGAATTGTATCAGCTTGTAACGGGATTATTAATAAAAGTACTTAGAGTGGACGTAGGCTGTACCCTTAAGCCGAACCACTATAAAATTGTTGTTGTTTACTGTTTTTCTGTTATTACTTGCTTGTAATTCATTCCCGATCTATCGGGTGGTGCTTTCACAACTACATTTTACACACCGGGGTGTTAGCGTTCACATTTTAGCGTTAACATCTGTGTATTAGTAAAGTTTAGATATCACAAAACCACTCATTTGAAAGATTGTTTGACATGCATGATTTTGTAGTGCTTATGGAATTTGATAATATCAATATTTACACAAGAACGCAAACTCAACAGAAAATTAATACACCCAAAATCTTAATTTCATCTTAACCATAGTTTTGCTTCGTAACCCACTACCCCCACTTGTGCTTCACCAGCATCTCCTCCGTCAGAAATGCCAACTCCACCCACGACCCAGAAGAGCTATTCAAAATCTCCTTATCTGAATAACTTCTGCATCAGTCACCGTCATTGTAACTTCCAACGGCGCCAGGATCAAATCCGCAAACCACCTGTGCAGAAACCTGTTCCAAAGCGCAATTGAGTCTCTACAACCACTTCCTTAACGGAATCTAAGATCACCAACATAAGAACATGGCTAAGCGTCGCGGTCGTAGACCAGGAAACCTGCCTGGACGTGTTCAAGGACACGACTGGTAATAAAGGGACAGGTTTGATTCGTTGATGATTAATTCATTGCAGCGCACGAGCAATAGCCTACCGGTCGCAACGGGGCTGTGAATGTGTTATAGGATGTGAATATGTAGCTACATAGGAAGATTTATAAGTCAGTCCTTCCCAGAGGCACACGCTGTTGGAGAAGGGGGTATCAGAGCCAAATATAACAATAGCGAAGGACATAAAAGGGCAGATGAGGATGATCAATGATGGGATAGGGGTGGTCGAGGAAAAGGTTGTACATGTATGTTATACATGTGAAGTAAGAGATATCTGAACAAGGAGAATCGGGTGATTGGTACGAATAAGTGGAATGTGATAATACATGGAGATGAGATGCATGATAGACTATTCATTAGAAGCTTGAATTTTGTTGATGAAACATCTACTTTTTCTCCTGCTATTTTCTTTATGTTTTACAGTTTACATAGCTAATGAAAAATACAATAGAAGTAAGGTTTGAAATAATCCCACATATGAAATGAACGTCATAATCATGTAAGTTTATAAAAAAAACATACATTTCATTGCTATTAATGTATGGAGAATTCAAAGATAAAGTAAACCGAATTAAATTCATGCCTTATCTTAAATTCTTCCATGTCTTTTTATCTTCCAGTCAAATTTCTTGTCATTTGTTTATCTTCATGTCAAGTTTATAACGAATAAGAAATATATTATTTGTCGATGCACAAATTTTTGTAACCTCATCATTTAATGCAGACCTTCCAACTATATAAATGTCAGACTGTTCTGGCACAATTGGAACTGATTTTAAGTCTTAAAATTTGTTTAAAGCTTATTTATAAAGGTATGGGTGATCTATGATAAATTAGTTAGAAAACTGTAGGGATGATCATGAGCATGGTGGCCAAAGCCAAACTAGCACAATTGTCATGAAGTGTGTATTTGGTAGATAGGTTTAACCTAGTATAACAGCTAAAGTCAAAATTGAAACAGGTATAGCAAAACTAAAATATAGTTATCGCCATTTAAGTGATGCTAACCTCGAACAAATACAGTCTAATAATAATCAAAAATCTCCATCACAACTCGATAAAAGCCGTTTGCTGTCAAGATAGCAAATTGAAACAAGTATAGCAAAACATAATGCATGTACACAGGGAACTAGATGCAAGTGCTATTGAAATTTTAAAAACCGTTTAAAATGAAATGATTTATAAAATGTAATTACTTTATTTTGTTTGTAACTTGTCCAATACATGGACAAATCCGACAAATATTATATCAGATGAATATAAATGTCCGTTTTGTTAAAAAACAATTATTGATATAACGATCATCTACAATACTTGTCAGACGAGCCAAAAACTCTCTAAGGGATTAAAAAAAATAAAACGCATTTTACAATTACTATTTTAACAACTACAAAACTATTTTATAATTCATTCAACTATTTAAATATTTCTTAATTAAATCTGAAATTTTAAAACGTGTTTTATAATTCATTCCACTATTTTTATATTCATTTCTTAATATTTTTTACAAAATCGATTTTAGCGGAATATTTGTTGTTGTTATATTCATTTCTAAATTTCTTTATAAAATCGATTTTTTACAATATTTGTTCTTGTTATATTAATTTCTAAATATTTTATAAAATTAATTTTAGAAGAATACTTGTTGTTGTATAAAATCAATTTCACTAGAATATTTGGTGTTGTTATGCCCTTTCAAAATTTAATAATTCATTCAATTATTTAAACATTTTATTTAATAAATTTGAAAACTTAAAACTTATTTCAAAATTCAGTTAACAATATAAAATGTTAACTTAACTATTTTGTAAACTAAAATTTTAACTTACTATTTTATACTAACCACTAAAATTTATAATTAACACACACTTATCAAACATTGTACACTTATGAATAAGCAAATTATTCAACAATGGCACACTAATTTTTGAGTTTTAAATCAATCCTAATTTTTATTTACAAATTAAATAATTAAACCACTTATGAACTTCCCTAAATCAAATAACATACCATTATCATCAACTAATATGTAACGGTCTGCATTTTGGATGTTTTAAGCAGACACACACGTCGAGCTCAAATCATTCAAAAGGGCAGATTGTTATGGGGTAAATAAGAAAAAGAAAAAGGAAATAAAATAAATACAGAATCTCACAGCGGAATGACAAAATATAATAATCAAATAACAGTTCATGAAGCTGTTTTATAAATAAAATTGATTATTCCTTAAAACAAAAACATCTGAGTTACATAAACAGGAATAAATAAACAAATGCAATGGAACAACATGATGCAGTGAAATAAATATAATAATAACAATACTAATTTTTGTCTTCGTCCTCCAGTAATTAGGTCTTCAACCCTAAAATGCTCAGGCCGACCCTACCAAATTGAAAGACAAAACACCCGAGTTAGAACTAAAAGATATTATGTAAGTTAAATCAACGGTAAATATGAGTGGAACAGCGTCAGAGATGTTTACTGGGTTTGACATTTCCTATCCAGTGTCTAACATGAGTGCAATAACTTAAGATATATTCGAGATTTACATCTCCTAAGGATCTGTAAACTATCTATTATGTTGCACAAGACGCTGTTATAATATGTCTACAGTAAAACAAAAGTATTAAAAAAGCGTTAAGGCATTACCCATATCCGCCTTAACACATTTTATATATTCTCATAGTCTATACAGTACCGTAACTCCTCTGTAAACTAGAGGCTATCAGAGGGAACTTCATCGGTATGGTACAAAACAAACTCATTGAAGGCGCTCTAGGGCATGTGAACACGACACTCGAGGCAATGCCAGGATAGATATACCAATTGCGTATCCAGACTGGTGGTAACGCATAGCAGCTACCACCGCGCACCTTGGAACACACTCCTAAGTCAAGATCAAGGGATGGCCATCAAATCAATCACAAAGTAGTAGAATGATATCGAAGAAATGTGTGTGATAGGAGGAATGACCTCACTTGGCCCGGCGTGGCTTCTGTTTTAGTCAAATCTAAGCTTACTCACGGGAGTCAGGGTCACATAATACCTTATACGGAAATCGTTCGTCAAACCATCCTGCTTCATTTCTGGAATCTCCACCATGTACACAGTTGTTAAAGTGGTTTTCGGTATTGGCAGAGAGTATGACAATATCCGATCCCGGCCTCTTTAACAACGAAACACTTATTATACACTGGATGGTTCTTTTACATTTCAAACGTCAATTTACAATTTATATCAAAATATCATATTCAATTTCAAATCATATCATTTTAAATCATATTCACTTTCAAAAATCACATTCACTTTCAAAATCATATTTACTCATATATGTCATTTTCCAGAAAGGTATCAATTCCAAATTATAACTTAGGTTGTATCATCCTCAAGGATTTAAAGATAAAATACTCCAACTTTACACAGTCTGAAATTCTAGGAATTGGTTTAGGTAATTTAAATAGTTTATATAGTTTTAAAAATAGTTTAAATATATTTAAAATAGTTTAAATAGTAAAATAATTAAAAATAGATTCAAATTTGATTTAATTGAAATTTTAAAATGATCTATATAGATTTAAAATCGACTAAATATATTTTGTTAGGATAAAAAATGTTTTAAATAGATTAATTATAGGTTAAATTGATTTAAATTATATTAAGTAGATTTTTAAATATATTAAATAAAATTGAAATAGACCAAATAGATTTAAATTATATTAAATAGATTTAAAATAGATTAAATAAATTTAATTTGTTTTAAATTGGTAAAATAGATTTAATTGGATTAAATATGCTGTAATATATTAAAATAAGTTAAAATAGCTTAAATTGAATAAAATAGTTAAATTGGTTAAATAGATTTCAAAGTTATATCCTAAAGTTTCAACAATTCAATTCCAAGAAATTCTTTTGTCTTTGACACTTCAGGTTTGAAATTCCAATTTTAAATCCTTTGAACAATTTATTAAACCAATTCCAATTTCCACATTTACACTTGAATTTTTCGAAAATAATTCAGTTTATATAAATCAATTTCTATTTCAAAATACCAATTAACCGAATTCAAAATTTAAAGATTTACAAATCATTTAATTTAACCAAACCGGTGTTTCTATCGCTGCGATTTTTCCATATAGCATTTCGTCTTTAAGCCCCACTATTTCCGCTATATCTCTTTATCCCCGCTATATTCAGCTATTTCCGTTATATCTTCTTTAAAAGAAATGAATTTAAAAATAAAATTTATACATTATAAAAATTATGAAATTATTTTATTTAATTGAATTTCTAATATATTTTCAAAAATGAAAATACTCTAATATTCTACTAAATTCAGTTATGTTATATAATAGTTTTACACTTATTTATAGTATATTCGCACATGTTTTTATTTAAAATTATTTATGTATTAATTATAATTCAATTGAATATTAATTTTTCATTTAATTACCATTTATATATTTGCAAAAACATTAAGTACGAATTTTATATGCTATTTCAGAGTCATCCGCTATATTCCGCTATATCCTCGCTGTATCTCCGCCATGACTTTTTGCACCTCCGCCTCATTGAATATGTCGAGCGCTTTAACTGCACAGCTTCCATCACCATGCGACAGCCCCGACCTCAACCTGAGCCAGCGCCAGCACCCAAAGGGTTCGAACCCAAATCAAATTTTCTGGCGATCTCGTGGCTATAGTGACGTGAACGAATACCACCGACGTTCCTCGCTCGATCTCTTCTACGTAAAGACGCTACCTGATCGTCCCATAGCCGCAGATCAACCGTTGAATCTCAACGATTATACATGAACGACCGGGACTAAATTTTAGGTTTATGGAAAAATTATCATTCGATTACAAAAACGAGTGACACCATTGGGTTACGCTCATTGAGAGCTTCAAACGGTATATAATTCGATATAGTTTGGAGGAGT
Source organism: Allium cepa (assembly GCA_030765085.1). NCBI lineage: Eukaryota > Viridiplantae > Streptophyta > Magnoliopsida > Asparagales > Amaryllidaceae > Allium > Allium cepa. The sequence continues at coordinate 918,285,836 of CM060928.1, forward strand.
TTGATTTGCAATTAGGGTTGGGGATTTGCAATTAGGATATAGTTAGGATTGGTCTGAATTTTATTTGAAGGAGACAGAACAACATTTCAGACGTCTGGAGGGTATATCAGACGTCTGATATATGCACACTCCTAAATTTTAAATAGTATATCCTTGTGTCAGACGTCTGGAAGTTGTTGATAAACGTCTGAAAATTGCAGATGGGCTAAAAATGACTTAAAGTGTGATGATTCACTTTATATATCGAATGTAGATAACAAATAACTTTATTGTTGTAAAAATATAATAACAAATAAGTGTAGGTACATTTAATACTTAATATAATTTATTTATTTAGATGGAGATGGAGTTTTTGGATTTTCTGACTCATTATCCTTCCATGGTCTAAGTGGAGACTATATATTTCCACATTCGTGAGTCCGTGGAGAGCCAGAAAATCGTCTTGGTGAGGGATCTGAAGAAGTACGATACGAAGAAGATGGATCCAATGAACTACAAGGTTTTGGTAGCGGTTCTTGAACATCGTTCTTTCGGGACGGACAAAACTTCATCGCCACTTGCTCGAGAAAGCTTAACCTTCGTGCTGTAACTTTTTGTTCGAAATAAAACTCTCGTTGAAGATCCATCTGTTGTTTTTGGTAATAATGGATTTCATCAATTTTCTCCTTTGTGTTAGAGGAAATAAATAGAGAACTTTTAGTTTACTTATTATCCGGAGTAAAACCCGTATGATATGAAGACCACCTATATGTTGGCTCTTGCTTTGGTGTAGGTGTGGGAAGTCATTGTAGGGTGTTAACCGAGCTGTCCGTTGTTGGTGTTGAGACGGAGATAGATATATATGAATCTTCTGACGACGTTGTTATATTTTGATTTTTTACTAAAAAAATTCAATTGTATGATTGTAGTTTTTGTGTTTGGCTATATTTATATGCTGAAAATATTAAAAATAGGCAAACTAATTTTCTAAAAGTTTGAAGGTGCAGAAATCAATGATATAAATTGTGGTGTTTACTATTGTGACTAATTTTAGCCTTAAAATTTTATATATATATATATATATATATATATATATATATATATATATATATATATATTATTAAGGAAGAAGGTCATTTAGTGAGCAAATACCTAAACTTCGTCGGTGTTTAGAGAAAGTTTGTTCATTTAATGGTTTTGTAAAGATATCGACTACTTGATTTTCGGTATTTACGTATTCTAATGAAATGGTTCCTTTTTCAACACTGTCTCGTAGAAAATGATGTCGTATATCCATATGTTTGGTTCGTGAGTGATTAACAGAGTTTTTTGATAAATTAATTGCACTTGTGTTATCACAATAAATTGGAGATTTGGTGATAATTTTACCAAAATCCGTTAATGTCTGTTGCATGTATATTACTTGCACACATGCTAGAGCGGCGGAGATGTATTCGGCTTCGCAAGTAGATAGAGAAACAAAATTTTGTTTTTTACTAAACCATGAAACTAAAGATTGTCCGATAAAATGACAAGTTCCACTAGTACTCTTACGATCTGTTCTACATCCACCGAAATCCGCATCGCTATATGAAACAAGTTCAAACGATGATCCTTTAGGGTAGAACAAACCATAATCTTTAGTGCTAAATAAATAACGCAAAATTCGCTTAACCTCTCTTAGATGAGATTCTTTTGGTTTTGCTTGAAATCGAGCACAAAGACACACACTCATCATAATATCCGGTCGACTAGTCGTTAAATAAAGTAGAGAACCAATCATGCTACGATATAATTTTTCATCAAAATCTTTTCCGTTTTTATCTTTTTCTAAGTGAATAGTGGTACTCATTGGTGTTGGTTTGCTTGATGTTTTATCCATTTCAAATCGTCGTAATAAATCGTTACAATATTTTTCTTGATGAATGAAGATTCCATTTTCGAGTTGTTTTATTTGTAAACCTAAGAAGAAATTTAATTCTCCCATGTGTGACATTTCAAATTCATTTTTCATAATATTAGAAAATAGATTACATAGTTTTTCATTGGTTGAACCAAAGATGATATCATCAACATAGATTTGTACAACCAAAATATCGTTATCTTATCCTTTAATAAATAAAGTTGTATCTATTTTTCCTATATGAAAACCAGATGTTATTAAGTGATTTTTAAGACGCTTGTACCATGCACGAGGTGTTTGTTTTAATCCATATAGTGCTTTATGTAATTTAAAACATGATCAGGATATTTTTCATGAACAAATAGTGGTGGTTGTTTGACGTATACATTTTCTTTAATAAAACCGTTCAAAAAGCCACTTTTGACATCCATTTGAAATAGTTTAAAATTGTTATGAGTTGCAAAGGCGAGTAATGTACGAATGGCTTCTAATCTTGCTGCTGGAGCAAACGTTTCATCGTAATCTATGCCTTCTTCTTGATTATAGCCTTGAGCAACCAAACGTGCTTTATTTCTAACAATATTTCCATTCTCATCTGCTTTGTTTTTAAACATCCATTTTGTTCCTATTATCGATTGTTCTTCAGGTCTTGGTACTGATTCCCATACGTTATTACGTTCAAATTGATTTAATTCTTCTTGCATAGCTATTATCCAAAAATTATCATTTGATGCTTCTTTATAATTTTTTGGTTCAAAATTTGACACAAATGCTATATGACTTATATGATTGAGTTGATTTCTAGTTACTCTTGAATTAAGATCTCCAGTAATATTATCTATTGGATGATCCTTAAGAATCCTAGGAGATGATATCAAAGTATTATTTTGACTATTTATTTCATTAGTAATAGAGTTTGTTGAATTTGTTAGTGGAATAATTTCTTCTTCATCATTAGTATGACGTTTAAAAAGATTTTCGTCGAATGAGACATGTAAGCTTTCTTCAATAGTATTATTTTGTTTATTAAATATTCTAAATGCTTTGCTACGTTCCGAATATCCAACAAAGATACCTTCATCGGCTTTTGGATCAAACTTTCCTACATTATCTTTTGTATTTAATATAAAACATTTTGAACCAAAAGTTTTAAAGTATGATACTTTAGGTTTTTTACCAAAAAATATTTCAAAATAAGTTTGTTTAGTCATGGGGCGAATAGTTACTCGATTTAGTACATAACAGGATGTTGCAATAGCTTCAGCCCAAAAGTATTTTGGTAATCCACTACTATTTAGTAATGTTCGTGCACATTCTTGTAATGTATGATTTTTTCTTTCTACGACACCATTTTGTTGAGGTGTACGAGGAAAAGAAAAATTATGAGTTATACCTTTCTTATTGCAAAAGTTTGTAAAAAGATCATTTTCAAATTCTCCTCCGTGATCACTTCTAATATTTTTAATTTTTAAATTCATTTGAGTTTTAATTCTTTTAGCAAATATTTTAAACATACCAAAAGTATCGCTTTTATGTTTTAAAAATAGTCCACGTATATCTTGAAAAATCATCGACTATTACGAACACATATTTGTTATGATTTATAGACCGTATTTGTGTTGGACCAAATAAATCTAAATGTAATAATTCTAATGGTTGTTTTGTAGAAATATTATTTTTAGATTTAAACGAGCTTTTCTTTAGTTTTCCAATTTGACAATCATCACATAAATTTTCTACTTTGTAATTTATTTTAGGTAATCCTCTTCTAACTCATATTTTGCCAATTTATTAATACTTTTAAAATTGATATGACAAAATGGTTTATGCCATAACCATGGATCATCATATTTGACGGTTCTACATAAGTTTGAATTTTTATTTATATTCATGTTTAATACATAAATATTTTTGTTTCTAAATCCTTCAAAAATGAGTTGTTTGTTATTATCTAAAATATTACATCTATCTTTTTCAAAATTTATTTAAAATCCTTTACCACATAATTGACTAATGCTTAGCAAGTTATGTTTTAAATTTTCTACTAATAAAACATTTGTAATAATACGAGAGTTAGATATACCAGAGTTGATGATTTCTCCAATTCCTATGACATATCCTTTTGAATTGTCTCCAAAGGTTACCGTTCCGCCATCGATGTATGTTATATTTGATAAAGTCAACACATCTACGAAGATTGGATGATATCCCATCAAGAAATCTTAACCCTTCCACCCATTTTAACACAACTTTAACTTGATCATTATCTAATTCGTAACATGCTTTGGGTTTTTTTACTGTCATTTGGTTTCATATGAAGCTCGGGACGTTTACATAATTCTTTTATATTGCATCTTGATATCAAATCATCCTTCACCTTCCCTTTCACATTCAAAATTGTTTAAAAACATTATCAAGTATATTTTTCTCATTGTGCATCACGTCTATATCATGATGAAGCATAAAATGTTTCCAATACGGCAACTCCCAAAAAATAGTTTGTTTGCACGAGTTACGAATAATCATTTTGCCTTTAATTTCTGTTTGCAATCCAGCTTCATATATCTTTGGATAGTCTCTAACAAGTTCATATATATCTTCGCTTGACCATAACGTCGGTGGTTGTTTGGTTTTTACTCTATTAGCTAAAAAGTTTTTCTTGACTCCTTTGAAGGGATGATTTACATGGAGACAATATCGATGACAGTCAAACCATGAAATTTTCTTACCATGAGGTAAAGAAAACGCTTGTGTTTCATCCATGCAATATGGACATGCTAGACGACCGACGGTACTCCATCCTGAAAGCGTTGCATAGGCAGGAAAATCACTTATAGTCCACAACAAAGAAGCAAACATACGAAATTTTTTCTTCTTGGACACATCGTATGTTTCTACTCCTTCGTTCCACGGTATTTTTAACTCCTCAATCAACGGTTGTAAATATACATTGATTCCTTGTCGTCGGGGCCAGGAACGACAACAGTAAGAAACATATATTTGGTTTTTATACACATCCATGGAGGTAAATTATACTGTGTGACGATAATGGGCCAGGATGAATATTTAGAATCAAATTGAGAAAATGGCGAAAAACCAACGTATATAATCCTAATCTAACATTTCAACTCTCCGCTACAAAATTTGGATACATTTTATCGAAATGCTTCCATGCTTCTCCATCGGCCGGATCTGTCAACGTACCATCTTCCTCTGTTTTCACACTATACTATCTCATATTAGATGTAGTTACAGAAGATGCATATATTCTTTGAAGCCTTGGAGTGATGGGTAAGCAATGCATACGCTTGTATGAAACTTCCTTCCCCGTCTTTTTCCTTGGTTTGTATCTCTTCTGATTATAAATTTTACAATTTCTAATGTTTGCGTCTTCTTTCCAAAACAACATGCAACTTTTTAAACATGTATCTATTTTCTGGTAAGGTAAACCAAAAGCCGATATAAGTTTTTTAACTTCATAGTGATTTTCACACATTAGATTATCGGACGGCATATGTCTTTTTGCAGCTTGTACAACAGTCGTAAATCCAACTTCAGTGATGTTGTATTTTGACTTCATCGCAATGTATTCTACGATTACTAACAGCTGAGTGCCGTTTTTACAACCATTCCAAATAGGTTTTGTAACGACCCAGGATTTTTAGTAATTAAAATTTGAATATTTAATTAATTTTAAATATTAATAAGTGAATTTATAAGTCAAATAAATTTTATATTGAATAATTGGATTTAATTGGATAATTAAATCGATAATTTAATATGTTAAATTATGAAAATAATTGAAAATTGAGTTAAATATTATTGTAAATGATTTGTAAAATTTTATTTTATCATACTGAAGTTAGAATGATATTTTAGAACTTTTAAAATCGAATTAAAAGTTAATTTGTGAAAATTGAATATTTTAATATTTAATCGACTGTGAAATTAGTCAATTTTTGAACAGAATTGGACGAAACAAGTTCCATTGGAACCGTAATAGTTAGTTATTACCGGATTCAATTTTCGTAGCAATCAGAGTTATCGTTTGATCGTGGCAGCTCGAAACGCATCGAATTGTTTTTAATATTAATTTGGCGAGTTAAAATAGCCATTTTTCAAACAGCCTCCGATTTCGACGAAACCAGTTTCATCGGATCCGTAATGTCATATTATTATAAGGTTTCAAATTCCGTGTCAATTGGATTTACCGTTTGTCCGGTACGAATTAAAACGCCTAGAAAATCGTTTAAATCGGTTTAATTTAAATTGAACGTTTATTGCCATAACTCACACAGATGTCCGAATTAGCTTCCGAAACCTGTTCCATTGTGTCCGGAACGCGGGGTAAACCCTAGAAACGCTGGTTACGGCGCGTAATTCGGAGTTCGGAAAACCCGGATGAATAGTGTTCGAAATTTTCTATAAATAGGGCTCCATTCACAAGAAAAAAAAATAAACTAAAACCCTAAACCTAATGCAGCCGCCACTATCTACTATCAAGGGCCGAAATGCACTCATCTTCTCCCCTCAGATTCGTCAAATACGTTCATCTATTCGAAGAATGTTCAACATCAAAGTTGGAGAGCTCATCGAGCACTACGAGTTCAACGGTGGAGATCGTAAATAACTCGATGGATTGACGGCAATTGTTGTTTGAAGGGGTCGGCTTTGTCCTCGTTTTTAGAGAGAGAGGGGGGACCGAGCTCTATGATGTTGGGGGCGAAGGTGGCTCTTGGTCGTGGCTACGACATGGTGATAGTTGATCGAGCTAAATGCTAGAGATGAAGTCGCGACATGGAGGAGTTGAGCGTGCGTGTTTTGGGTTTTTATCACGTACTGGAAACGTGAAAGGAGGAAGACGCTACGCACGGTTCAGATGCAAGGAGCAGATCGAACGGTCTTGATGCTGTAGGGTTTAAAATTATAAAGAATTTGTTGTAAATTATTATATAAAATCGTGTAATCTTAGAAAATGCATATCTTTTTCATACGAGGTCGAAAACGCGCGAAACAAGAAGCGTTGGAATCGTATGGACGAGTACTACGCTATGGAATTGGATTGGAGTCGTTTGGAGTTAGTGAGAATTTCGGGTAAAATTAAACGTCCGTTTAATTTTATTCGAAATAAATCGCTAAAAACGAAATTGAAATCAAGGTGAGAAATTCTCACTCAATCGAATCAGTTTCGATTTTATTTTAAATAGTTAGATTTAAAATATTTGAATGCATGTTTGAGTGATGATTGATATCTATTGATTGTTAAAATAGACAATATGCGCCGTTAGTAAACGGATGTTATTTATTAAAAACATATACCGCGAATATTTCATAAACAGTGAAATTGGTATTATATATGATAGCAATATATATATATATTGGCATATGTATATATTGCAGTTATTGATTTCCCGCATTTGTATAGCGGATGAGACCCTATTGCGCCGTCTATTAAACGGATAATATTTTAAATCCTATGTACCGCGATAATTCCGTACTGGAGCGGAATTGGTATTGTGCTAATGTTTGTGGATGCAGGAAAACAGGTTGGAGGGATCCAACTGGATTCCTCGGCAGTTTTTATTTGATTTCAGATATTTTGATATTTGTTGGATTATCATATCGATATATGATATCGTTGTTGTCGTGATTGACTATTTGGTATGTAGCATCATTGGACCAAATTTTGGAATTTTAAAATAATTTTTAAAGTGGTTTTTGAAAGTATAAGTTATAAAATATTTTTGGAATTGATCCATTATAAATAAATAAACGTTATACTTTTAAAAGTTATAAAAATTATGATTTTTGAGAAATACGGTTAAAGTTGATTCTTGAGAAATATGGATTAATGATTTTATAAAATAGTTTAAATTGGATCTCTTAATATATTGTAAAAAGTTTAAATTTAGGATTTATAAAATTTGATTATTTTATAAATCAAAATGGTGAAATTATAGAAGACTTTAAAGCCGTTTTGAAATAATAATATAAATTGATTTATATAAGAGATTTATAAATTGATATTTATAAATTAAAATATTTGAATTATAAAATGAGTTTTTATACGTGTTGGAATGAATTGTGAATGAATTTCATAAATGAATGAAATTTATAGAATTATAAACGGTGAAGTTATAAATGGAATTTTATAAGCAGTAGGTTTATAAAATTTATAAAGTTATTAAAAGAATGGTTTTGGATAAATAATTGAATCTTATAAGTTATAAGATTGATAATTATGAAGTTTAAAGGAACGATTGTGCAAAAACAAATAAATCCTAAGTATTTAACTTATAACGTGAACTTTTGGTTTATAATTTAGTTATAAATCAGATAGGTTAATAAAGGAGATTTATAAAGGAAGTAGTTATAAAACTAATAGAAATAGAATTTATAAACGTTGTTTTGTAAATTCGCAAACGACTTATTTTGATAAGTAAATTGTTATAACTTATTAATGGAATTATATTCACATTTTAGACTGTGAATAACCCTTTAAAATAAAATGAATAGAAATGATGAAATTGGTTAACGTAGTATATTCACGTTTTTGAATAGTGAATAATATGTTAAAGAAATTGTTTTGAATGTGATGTTTTAAATAGAATTAAAACGATCTAACGATGTTTTAAAATGCATTGAGATTCGAAACCATAGATTTCAACATTTACTATTGAAATAGACGTTTTCGAGAAATAGAAGGAAATGGTGAACTATAACACTGTTGTTATAGTAAATGATTTCCGAAAGGAAATGTTTTGTATAGTATTGGGATTTATATATCTATTTTAATTTCGAATCCCTATACTAGTGATTTTGGGTTGTCGTAACGATGTTTTACGTAACATTCGTTTTGGCCCAAATAAATATGTTTAAGAGAATGATTTCCTTAAAGAATGAAATATATGCTTAATTTCGATTTAAGTATATTGAATATTTTCCAAGAGTTGAATAAAAAGATTTTTGAATTACTTATGAATAAATAAGTATGGAAATGTTTTTCCAATGTGAAATGAAACGTTTTGAGAATCTATCTTTTTGAAGATAAATTGAAAATGAATAATTGAAATCGTATATTCATAGATATGGTGAAATATAAATTCACGATGGAATTTATAAAAGAAAAGGGAATTTGTTTAAAAATAAATATTGATTTATTTTTGAAGTGTGAAAATTATATATATCTTGTGAAGATATTTTTGGGAAATAAATAATTTGGGAAAATTATTTAGAATCTGGTGATGTGTGCATATCCATTGATAGTTCAATAACCGACTATCAATATTTACCTTTGAAAGGTATTTGTTGTGATTTGTTGAATTTGAATTCTACACTTATTTTTAAATTATTGCGCTCGTTATTCGGATTACCCATTCCGAATAGTGATACGACGTAATGGATAGCATTGAAGATCGGTGTTGAAGACCCGGTATTTGCGAGAGCGATAGGATGACCTGTCGATTGACTCTGCACCGAGTTGCTCCGGTATTGAGTTCTCCATATGTGATGGGAAATCCGATCAGGATTGTGGATATCCGGATTGCAAGGACTTCTTTGTAAGTGCCTTCGGTTCTGTTCGAGCCCGGAACAGACTTGTATGGATTGTATGTCTGACGTTACAAATTGAGATATAAAGCAGATTTCTTTCAAATATATTTCTGTTGGTGGCGGAGAATTTATTCTTTTAGCTTAACACCCTTCTCTGAGACGTACGAGCTCAGAGGTTATGTAGTTGAAGGTTATCAGCGATATATTCCCAATTTGGTAATATGACATGCTGAGTGTTGCTGTAAAATGATCATTGTGTTGATTATTTGTGATAGGATCATTTGTTTGATCGTCTATCCTGGTGATCATTTCTATGATCATTTGTTGACCCAAAGCATGGCTTTTGTATAAAGTATGTTTTTGTGGACGTGACTTCGTCGAGCCTCACACCCCGGAAATGGTCAAAACAGGAAAGATGCAGCAAGGTTATGAGGGGTAGCGCCCTTTAGGGTATGTGCATTTCCTTCTGGAAAAGGGTGGTATCATGGTATGGAGCCCAAATATTTACTCATGTTGAAAACACTTTATGATTGTGTGAATTGATTACGAGCGCTCGGTTAAAGGTCCCAAAGGACCGGGGGATGGCATATTCGGTCAGTTGTTACTCAGTTAGGGGTAACCCGGCCTTGTGTTGGTAGAGATCCGGTTTGGTTCTCGGGGATGTCCTTCCAGAGGCATTCTCATGTGGCAATGGGAAGTTCCATGGCCTGATCATTCGTTGGAAATCCAATTCCCAATACGAAACTTGTACGGTATTAGTTGTAGAACCTGCCATTTACTTATTGTGGTCACCACTGTTTAGATGGTAGCTATAGTAGGCATACGATAATGGTCGTATGTTGGCTAAGATTTATATTCTACTTTCGAATTATTTTCCTACACTGTGCACTAGTAATAATATCAAATGTTCCTTTTAAATGCGTATCAAGCATCTTTGACTATCATAAGAAGAAATCTCCTCTGATTCTGCGTTTGCATTGTGTGTGTGTGCGGGAGGCCTTATGGTAGTCTCATTTTTTTAAAAGCATTGCGAATTGACTTTAAAAAATATTCCTCTATTTTGATTTTAAAGATAAATAAACTGTTTTGAGTTCCCACACCAGTCACATGACTGACTCGGAGTTTATTATTTTCCTTCCTAAACTCTGGGTGCCCACCAATTTCCACACGGGCAGTAAAGAGTTAGGTTTATCAGGATATTCTGGATATTCTGGAATTGCTGGAGGCAAGCTGGATGGCATGGCGTATTATTAGTATATAGTATTTCTTTTCCGCTGTTTGTTCTGTTTATTGTTGTTGTACACTCTGATGATATGATGTAATGAAATGTGATGTGATGTAATAACTGATATAGTTCTTTGTTTAAAGATTATTCATTTATTTATTATATGTTGTTCCGCTGCGAATTGTGAGATTCTGTTGTTTTCTTTCCGTTCTATTTTCTTCTCCCTATTTTCTATCTTTTCTCTCTCCTTATCTCTCTTTCTTCTTCTTAAAACCTCAGTGTTCGATTTTCCGGCATCCGACCGATTGGCATTCGATACAGTGGACGTATTGATGTCGATATTTGGGAGTCGAAGAATCGGGTCCTGACAATGTGGTATCAGAGCATATGGTTAAGCGACAACCATGGTTCTGTTGGGTATCACTCATTAGAGATAGAGTCAGTAGTGCTCTAGAATGAGTTTGAGTGTAATAATAGCTATGAGTGCGTATTTGTTAGTGAATATAAAATTGTTTTGTATTGTGTTGACTTATCGGTTGATTGTTTATAGATTCCAGTCGATGTAGTCTAGCTAACTATCGTAGATAGGGGTTTCTAAACTCTTAAACAAGATAAACCGACACGATATTGTTTTAAATTAGGTAAATGAAATAATTTTACCTTGATTATATTTTATATATAAAGGGATAATTTTTCAAAATTATTAAAATGTATATAAGTTGATTGTTTAGTTGTTTGAATAATCTGAATAAAAGAATAATTGTATAAGTAAAAAGAATTATAAGAATTGAATTATAATTAAAGTGATTTACAATTATGAAATAAACTTATATATATAAGAAGTGAAACTATATTTATGAATATGAGTTGTAAATGAAAATGAATTTAAAGTTAAATGGAAATTTACTTTAGAATTAGAATCTGAATTTATTTATAAGTTGGAATTTAAGTTAAGTAAAACCAAGTGATGTTTATAAAATGGAATATAACTTAAGTGATGTTGAATGAAGTTGATATTGGTATCAAAGTAAATTAATAAAGTTAAGTGATAAATGTGAACATGAGTTATATAAATGAAATTCAACTTAAGATGGTTAAATGGATTACCAATTGAATTGAATGAATGGATTGAATATTAATCAATTAAATGTGAATAATTGATATGAAATAATGAATGTAAGTGTAATTCATTAAAATGTAATGTTATTGGAAGTTGAATAGTTGAATAAAAAAATCAATTAATTAAACCAATTGAAAGCAAAGGAATTTGGTTGTAATTGATATACATCGGTTGTTATGTGGTTGTTAGTTGATTGTATATAATTCATTAAGTATTAATGAAATTGAATTAATGAAATTGGGAGCTAAAGTAATTGAAATTCAATTGGAAGTTAAGTGAATCTTATATAGAATTGAATTTGATTTTGGAAGTGAACCAACTTGAATATGAATTAGTGAATATAAACTAATTGAAAATGAATGTTAGTAAGAACATCCACTGTTAATGAATCAAATGTGATGTAAATCGAAAACCTATTTCATTGAATATTAATGAGAATATGAATGAATATTTATTGGTTATGAATGCTAGTTGGTTGATGGTTGAATATATTGCTTTTACTACATTTGCTATGTTGGCATATATAGTTATTATGATGCTATATGTTGTATATCGATACTATTGTCTATATACATGTTCTCATGTTGTTTGTTGAGTGATTAGTAGGTGCGGATCGCGTTTGCTTCGCATTTGGAGCTCGCTTTCGCGCTATATTAGCCGTATATGCTCGCTAATAAAATATAAGGTACATATCTCGGATTAAATATCGTACTTTTATACTTTTTTCCCTTCGGGATGCCTCATTACTGGATGAGATGTATATTTGTGATATATATACTAACATTTTTTTTTCGGATCGAGCCGCGCAAAGGAGACTATGGCGAATTTTTCCGAAAATTTAAGGCGTAAGAAAAAATTTGAGAAAATTGGAAAATTTTGAAAACTTTAACTTTGATTTGGAATTGAAAGTTAAACGATATAGTAGTTGTTTTTGAAAAGATAACTAAGTATGATTTGAAAACTTAGTAAGTTATTATAAGAAGTTTAAACTATGAATTTGGGAAAATTAATAGATTCTGTAACTTTTCTTACTTGATAATTTCGAGGACGAAATTCTTTTAAGGGGGGAAGATTGTAACGACCCAGGATTTTTAGTAATTAAAATTTGAATATTTAATTAATTTTAAATATTAATAAGTGAATTTATAAGTCAAATAAATTTTATATTGAATAATTGGATTTAATTGGATAATTAAATCGATAATTTAATATGTTAAATTATGGAAATAATTGAAAATTGAGTTAAATATGATTGTAAATGATTTGTAAAATTTGATTTTATCATATTGAAGTTAGAATGATATTTTAGAACTTTTAAAATCGAATTAAAAGTTAATTTGTGAAAATTGAATATTTTAATATTTAATCGACTGTGAAATTAATCAAATTTTTGAACAGTCTCAGAATTGGACGAAACTAGTTCCATTGGATCCATAATAGTTAGTTATTACCGGATTTCAATTTTCATAGCAATCAGAGTTATCGTTTGATCGTGGCAGCTCGAAACGCATCGAATTGTTTTTAATATTAATTTGGCGAGTTAAAATAGCCATTTTTCAAACAGTCTCGGATTTCGAAGAAACCAGTTTCATCGGATCCGTAATGTTATATTATTGTAAGGTTTCAAATTTCGTGTCAATTGGATTTACCGTTTGTCCGGTACGAATTAAAACGCCTAGAAAATCGTTTAAATCGGTTTAATTTAAATTGAACGTTTATTGCCATAACTCGCACAGATGTCCGAATTAGCTTCCGAAACCTGTTCCATTGTGTCCGGAACGCGGGGTAAACCCTAGAAACGCTGGTTACGGCGCGTAAATCGGAGTTCGAAAAACCCGGATGAATAGTGTTCGAAATTTTCTATAAATAGGGCTCCATTCACAAGAAAAAAATAAATAAACTAAAACCCTAAACCTAATGCAGCCGCCACTATCTACTATCAAGGGCCGAAATGCACTCATCTTCTCCCCTCAGATTCGTCAAATACGTTCATCTATTCGAAGAATGTTCAACATCAAAGTTGGAGAGCTCATCGAGCACTACGAGTTCAACGGTGGAGATCGTAAATAACTCGATGGATTGACGGCAATTGTTGTTTGAAGGGGCCGGCTTTGTGCTCGTTTTTCGAGAGAGAGGGGGGACCGAGCTCTATGATGTTGGGGGCGAAGGTGGCTCTTGGTCGTGGCTACGACATGGTGATAGTTGATCGAGCTAAATGCTAGAGATGAAGTCGCAACATGGAGGAGTTGAGCGTGCGTGTTTTGGGTTTTTATCACGTACTGGAAACGTGAAAGGAGGAAGACGCTACGCACGGTTCAGATGCAAGGAGCAGATCGAATGGTCTTGATGCTGTAGGGTTTAAAATTATAAAGAATTTGTTGTAAATTATTATATAAAATCGTGTAATCTTAGAAAATGCATATCTTTTTCATACGAGGTCGAAAACGCGCGAACAAGAAGCGTTGGAATCGTATGGACGAGTACTACGCTATGGAATTGGATTGGAGTCGTTTGGAGTTAGTGAGAATTTAGTGTAAAATTAAACGTCCGTTTAATTTTATTCGAAATAAATCGCTAAAAACGAAATTGAAATCAAGGTGAGAACTTCTCACTCAATCGAATCAGTTTCGATTTTATTTTAAATAGTTAGATTTAAAATATTTGAATGCATGCTTGAATGATGATTGATATCTATTGATTGTTAAAATAGACATTATGCGCCGTTTTTAAACAGATGTTATTTATTAAAAACATATACCGCGAATATTTCATAAACAGTGAAATTGGTATTATATATGATAGCAATATATATATATATATATATATATATATATTGGCATATGTATATATTGCAGTTATTGATTTCCCGCATTTGTATAGCGGATGAGACCCTATTGCGCCGTCTATTAAGCGGATAATATTTTAAATCCTATGTACCGCGATAATTCCGTACTGGAGCGGAATTGGTATTGTGCTAATGTTTGTGGATGCAGGAAAAAAGGTTGGAGGGATCCAACTGGATTCCTCAGCAGTTTTTATTTGATTTCAGATATTTTGATATTTGATGGATTATCATATCGATATATGATATCGTTGTTGTCGTGATTGACTATTTGGTATGTAGCATCATTGGACCAAATTTTGGAATTTTAAAATGATTTTTAAAGTGGTTTTTGAAAGTATAAGTTATAAAATATTTTTGGAATTGATCCATTATAAATAAATAAACGTTATACTTTTAAAAGTTATAAAAATTATGATTTTTGAGAAATACGGTTAAAGTTGATTCTTGAGAAATATGGATTAATGATTTTATAAAATAGTTTAAATTGGATCTCTTAATTTATTGTAAAAAGTTTAAATTTAGGATTTATAAAATTTGATTACTTTATAAATCAAAATGGTGAAATTACAGAAGACTTTAAAGCCGTTTTGAAATAATAATATAAATTGATTTATATAAGAGATTTATAAATTGATATTTATAAATTAAAATATTTGAATTATAAAACGAGTTTTTATAAGTGTTGGAATGAATTGTGAATGAATTTCATAAATGAATGAAATTTATAGAATTATAAACGGTGAAGTTATAAACGGAATTTTATAAGCAGTAGGTTTATAAAATTTATAAAGTTATTAAAAGAATGGTTTTGGATAAATAATTGAATCTTATAAGTTATAAGATTGATAATTATGAAGTTTAAAGGAACGATTGTGCAAACAAATAAATTCTAAGTATTTAACTTATAACGTGAACTTTTGGTTTATAATTTAGTTATAAATCGGATAGGTTAATAAAGGAGATTTATAAAGGAAGTAGTTATAAAACTAATAGAAATAGAATTTATAAACGTTGTTTTGTAAATTCGCAAACGACTTATTTTGATAAGTAAATTGTTATAACTTATTAATGGAATTATATTCACATTTTTGACTGTGAATAATCCTTTAAAATAAAATGAATAGAAATGATGAAATTGGTTAACGTAGTATATTCCCGTTTTTGAATAGTGAATAATATGTTAAAGAATGTTTTAAATAGAATTAAAACGATCTAACGATGTTTTAAAATGCGTTGAGATTCGAAACCATAGATTTCAACATTTATTGTTGAAATAGACGTTTTCGAGAAATAGAAGGAAATGGTGAACTATAACATTGTTGTTATAGTAAATGATTTCCGAAAGGAAATGTTTTGTATAATATTGGGATTTATATATCTATTTTAATTTCGAATCCCTATACTAGTGATTTTGGGTTGTCGTAACGATGTTTTACGTAACATTCGTTTTGGCCCAAATAAATATGTTTAAGAGAATGATTTCCTTAAAGAATGAAATATATGCTTAATTTCGATTTAAGTATATTGAATATTTTCCAAGAGTTGAATAAAAAGATTTGTGAATTACTTATGAATAAATAAGTATGGAAATGTTTTTCCAATGTGAAATGAAACGTTTTGAGAATCTATCTTTTTGAAGATAAATTGAAAATGAATAATTGAAATCGTATATTCATAGATATGGTGAAATATAAATTCACCTTGGAATTTATAAAAGAAAAGGGAATTTGTTTAAAAATAAATATTGATTTATTTTTGAAGTGTGAAAATTATATATATCTTGTGAAGATATTTTTGGGAAATAAATAATTTGGGAAAATTATTTGGAATCTGGTGATGTGTGCATATCCATTGATAGTTCAATAACCGACTATCAATATTTACCTTTGAAAGGTTTTTGTTGTGATTTGCTGAATTTGAATGCTACACTTATTTTTAAATTATTGTGCTCGTTATTCGGATTACCCATTCCGAATAGTGATACGACGTAATGGATAGCATTGAAGATCGGTGTTGAAGACCCGGTATTTGCGAGAGCGATAGGATGACCTGTCGATTGACTCTGCACCGAGTTGCTCTGGTATTGAGTTCTCCATATATGATGGGAAATCCGATCAGGATTGTGGATATCCGGATTGCAAGGACTTCTTTGTAAGTGCCTTCGGTTCTGTTCGAGCCCGGAACAGACTTGTATGGATTGTATGTCTGACGTTACAAATTGAGATATAAAGCAGATTTCTTTCAAATATATTTCTGTTGGTGGCGGAGAATTTATTCTTTTAGCTTAACACCTTTCTCTGAGACGTACGAGCTCAGAGGTTATGTAGTTGAAGGTTATCAGCGATATATTCCCAATTTGGTAATGTGACATGCTGAGTGTTGCTGTGAAATGATCATTGTGTTGATTATTTGTGATAGGATCATTTGTTTGATCGTCTATCCTGGTGATCATTTCTATGATCATTTGTTGTCCCAAAGCATGACTTTACTATAAAGTATGTTTTTGTGGACGTGACTTCGTCGAGCCTCACACCCCGGGAATGGTCAAAACAGGAAAGATGCAGCAAGGTTATGAGGGGTAGCGCCCTTTAGGGTATGTGCATTTCCTTCTGGAAAAGGGTGGATTCATGGTTTGGAGCCCAGATATTTACTCATGTTAAAAACACTTTATGATTATGTGAATTGATTACGAGCACTCGGTTAAAGGTCCCAAAGGACCGGGGGATGGCATATTCGGTCAGTTGTTACTCAGTTAGGGGTAACCCGGCCTTGTGTTGGTAGAGATCTGGTTTGGTTCTCGGGGATGTCCTTCCAGAGGCATTCTCATGTGGCAATGGGAAGTTCCTTGGCCTGATCATTCGTTGGAAATCCAATTCCCAATACGAAACTTGTACGGTATTAGTTGTAGCACCTGCCATTTACTTATGGTGGTCACCACTGTTTAGATGGTAGCTATAGTAGGCATACGATAATGGTCGTATGTTGGCTAAGATTTATATTCTACTTTCGAAATATTTTCCTACACTATGCACTAGTAATAATATCAAATGTTCTTTTTAAATGCGTATCAAGCATCTTTGACTGTCATAAGGAGAAATCTCCTCCGATTCTGCGTTTGCATTGTGTGTGTGTGCGGGAGGCCTTATGGTAGTCTCATTTTTTTAAAAGCATTGCGAATTGACTTTAAAAAATATTCCTCTATTTTGATTTTAAAGATAAATAAACTGTTTTGAGTTCCCACACCAGTCACATGACTGACTCGGAGTTTATTGTTGTCCTTCCTAAACTCTGGGTGCCCACCAATTTCCACACGGACAGTCAAGAGTTAGGTTTATCAGGATATTCTGGATATTCTGGAATTGCTGGAGGCAAGCTGGATGGCATGGCGTATTATTAGTATATAGTATTTCTTTTCCGCTGTTTGTTCTGTTTATTGTTGTTGTACACTCTGATGATATGATGTAATGAAATGTGATGTGATGTAATAACTGATATAGTTCTTTGTTTAAAGATTATTCATTTATTTATTATATGTTGTTCCACTGCGAATTGTGAGATTCTGTTGTTTTCTTTCCGTTCTATTTTCTATTTTCTTCTCCCTATTTTCTATCTTTTCTCTCTCCTTATCTCTCTTTCTTCTTCTTAAAACCTCAGTGTTCGGTTTTCCGGCATCCGACTGATTGGCATTCGATACAGTGGACGTATTGATGTCGATATTTGGTAGTCGAAGAATCGGGTCCTGACAGGTTTCTTAGCAGCATCTAGTAAATCATAATTTTTTTGCTTCAATATTTGGTTCTTCAACATTTCCATCGTCGTCGTCAACTTCGACCATAGGAAACATTGATCGTGCTGCATCCTCGGCCATATTTTCTATACGAGTCGTCGTAACTATGTCGTTAACAACACTTTCAGACTCTATAGAAGTATTTGTAGAAGTATTTGCTACAACTTCTCCATGCTGATCCCAAACATAATTCTCGGGTACCAAATCGTTTTGGCACAAATGAACTTTCATAGTATCTGGTAACAAATACTACAAATGTCTACACCTACTGCACGGACAACGAATTTCTGGATCGTTTCCGTTATTACTTAAAGCGAATTCAACAAATACGTTTATACTATTATAAAAATCTTCTTTTATCGAGCCTCTCAATCCTTTTCTTTAGTACATCCATCTCCTCCGATCAACAAAATAATCAATTATTTTTCCTATTTGAAAAAATGAGTCACAAGTTCAAAATTTAATATTTATTTCCAAGAATACAAATTCGAAAAAGATTGTTTTCATGGTCGTATAATATTTGAATGTAAAGAACTATTTCACAAATTAAAAAATATTTTCAAATATGAAACATTTTGTTTTTTAATGTATCGTAACAAAATTTTGTACAAAAAGATATTTTTTTCCATGGTCAGGCATCCTACTTTCCATTACAAACGCAGTAAGCATTTACATTTCGTATATTACTTCGTCTCAAACGATTCAACAAAATTTCAGTAGCATTTCCCTTTTGTTCCATGCATTGTATACAAATGCGTGTACGCAGGAAACAAAAAAGAAAAGTTTGGCCGAAATTTCATGAACCGTTTGAGATGAAGTAGTATACAAAATATAAATGCTTACCGTGTTCATAGCTTGTCCAATGCAGGGACAAATCCAACGAACATTGTACCGGATGAATATAAACGGTCATTTTAAAAAAAAAACTATTTATATAACGATCATGTACAACACCCGTCAGATGTGGCCAAAAACTCTCTAAGGGACATTAGTTAATTAAATGTGCTCATTTTACGAAAAAATACAGTTTTACTAACTGTTCACATTTATAAAAATATATTTTAATTTAACATATTTATTCGACATATCACATCAACTTAAGGCTGGTTTAACATTTTTGCCATTTTTCAATACGCATAATTATAATTTAGACTCATGCATTTTTTCGTTGCATAAGTCAATACGTGCACAATATAATACTCCTAACTCGTGCATTCATTTTATCTTATTTCAACTAACACAATAGAATGATAGCAGCGCTACGCACATATACAATCTTAGAATCAAGGCATACAAACGATTTACATATACACGAACAACCACAAATTATACATGTTTATCACAATTTCACGATAAAAGATGAAATAGGTATACCATGGAATGCTAGAAACTATTATAACACTATTGAAAACAATTTCAATCACCAATTAGCCCTAATTTGTCAACTTATGCAAATCTAGAAATGGGGTAAAAATTGATTTTTTCGCGAAAATAAGAGATTATACCTGAGTTAGAAAGCATGAGAGGTTGAATTCACAACCGGGGAGGATGCAAAAATACGAAATTAGTGATTGGATACTCGGAGAGTGTGATATCTCGGAATTTTAAGGAATTTAAAATGAGATAATCTCTTAATTAAATTATTTAAAATTTGATAAAATTGTTATTTTCAAATATAAATAACAAAAAATAATAATAATGTGGTGTTTTTTAAATATAGATATAGATTGATTTTAAATATAGTTATAAATAGATTTTAAATAAACCCATTATTTTCAAATTTAACAGGTGTTGTTTTAATGTGTGTGTGTGTATATATATATATTCAAGTTAATTTTGAAAATAGAATTTATTATTTCCAAATTTAATACTGTGGTTGTTTAAATTAATATATATTTGAGTTGATTTTAAATTGAAGTTTAAATTGAATTTGAAATTTGGATTTAAAATTTGGAATTTAAAAGAATATATATATATATATATATATATATATATGTTGAAATTATTTTGGATATAAAAGAATATATGAATAAAGTTTTTATTTTTTAATTTTATTTATATAAATGATAGGGGTTTTTAGGTTAAAGGAAAAACTTTATTTAAAGAGAAAATGTATAGTGCCGAAAAAGTCATAACTACTAGAAAAAGAAGCCATTTGAAAAACAAAAAGAATAGAATTCAAAATAAACCAAGATTCAGAATTCAAAGACTTTATAATTCAAACATCTTAGGATTCGATGTTTAAACAATCGCATGTTAGGTTTCACACGGAGGCAAAATTTGAAAAATAAATAATTGAAGACGGTTAAGCAACCACAAAGTTTGCTTGGGAGTTTTTTACTTCAAAATTTTGATATATTGGACTTTACAATATCGGGTCTTAAGACAACCACTGCACTTTCCCACTACCGACTTTCGGTTCCCGCCATTTCCAACCCATTTCTCTAAATCCCCAACCCTAGAAAATTTCCACACGCTTCAAAGTCGAATCTCTAAGCGGATGCCAGAAGATTAATGGAAGATTCCTGTACCCGTTAAAGTAGAAGATTCCTGCAACCTTAATTCAAACCAAGGTATCAAATTGAGCAATAGGAGTTCGGAAACTGTATAACTTGCGTTTACTTTCCGGGAAGATCATGAGAAGGTTCCTTTTGCTGATTCGATTGGATTGCTTGGGCCATCTCTAATTTTCTACGCGTGAGTTCTGTATTTGTTGCGTGTTTTCTTTTGACTTTGACGATTTGTTATTTTCTTATGTTGTATGATGCAGTGATGTTGCCTGAAGAAGCATTTATTATTGTGAGGAAATCATTTGATGCTAGAAAGGTTAGCGTTTTTAATCTGCAAACTCAAAGTATAGATTGAAGTTTACTGTTAGTTGGCAATGATCATAAGACCTATCAGACATAATTGGCGTAAAATCTGGGAATTGAATCAATAACATACAGAACTGTGGAACTTAATCATTACAAAATGCTTGTTTTTGTAGAAAATGAGAAGAATGATTGGCTACTCCTACAAAAAGTTTTGCTACATAATTACACAAGATACAGAACTGGAACCAGTTTGATTTAAATTATCACGTTTGCACACACAATTTTGTTATGTGTGTGTATGTAACAAAATTTGCAATACCCTTAGCTGTACTGTTGAATTTTATTATGGCATGAAAACAAGTGTTTACTCCATCTAATATAGAAACTATTGCAGAATGCAGCAGGCTTATAAGATATCTGAGTGCTAGGATGCTTGTATAACTTGATAACATAAATAAGATGGCAGTAAAATTTATTCAATCGTAACCGAGTGTAGATAAGAGAACAATGGTAGAAAAATAATTTAATCATAAATGTTTGTAAATGCTGTAATGAGAAAGTTTATGTATATGAGTAAAATGTCACCAAGGCAGATAGAGTTCAACCAATAGTTCGTTTGTATAAAAGGAAAGGAATAGAACGCCGTTGCCGGGGATCGAACCCGGGTCACCCGCGTGACAGGCGGGAATACTCACCACTATACTACAACGACTTTGATGCCTCTTAAATCAAAACATTTATAGCATTTATTAGATGATCGTTTGAGGTAAACAAGTGAATATATACTTGTTATTACCCTAGTTTTCAAACTTACGAATTAATCGTGTTTCAAATTGAATTTCTTTAGTTACGATTTGGTTACGGGATTCTTATTTAAAACCAATTAAAATCGTAGTTGAGAAAAATCGTTTAGTCCATGCTACAACAACAGATATCAAGACGTTTACTTGCCCTGCTTAACAGGCAGGAATACTCACCACTATACTACAACGACTTTGATACCTCTTAAATCAAAACATTTATAGCATTTATTAGATGATTGTTTGAAGTAAACAAGTGAATATATACTTGTTATTACCCTAGTTTTCAAACATACGAATTAATCGTGTTTCAGCTTGAATTTCTTTAGTTACGATTTGTTACCGGATTCTTATTTAAAACCAATTAAAATCGTAGTTGAGAAAAATCGTTTAGTCCATGCTACAACAACAGATATCAAGATGTTTACTTGAATCCGAAGTTCAAATATTAGTGCGTCTCAAACAAAATGAAATGGGACAAGAGAAGGTATCCAAATTTTGATTTAGTCGTAGAATCCTAAATTTCATAATCAGTTTCAAATATATAAATTATTATCATGGAAAGAAGAGTTGATGCTTTTACGTACTAAATGTCATTGAATAATTTACATATATTGAAATTTCTATTGTACAAGTTGTATACATTACAATATAAATCTTTTGAATTTACGATTTACTATTTAAATTCTTACTTCATTTAAAGTTTAAACTTTATGATTTATGATTTAAATGTAATTTTGTTACCTTGCTTATTACTAGTCAGAAAATGAAATGCTACGAAGTAATTTTGACAAATATAAAAAAAGTCGTTGTTGTAATTTGTTTGTTTGCACTCAGGAAATGAAACATTTTTTTGTTCTTGGAATATTAGAAATAAGGAGATTTATAAAATTTATAATATTTCCTTATGCTATTGGGTTGAAATCCAATCAGTTCCCATTAAAAATGATATAATGCAGGTATTTTTTTTCAAAAAATAAAATAACTAAAATTCTAGATGAATTAGTAGCTAACCTAAGTGCTTAACTATATATGATTGTCCTTTTCAGTTTCTTTAAAACAATTCCTCTGTATTTGAACTATTATATATAATTCAATTTCCAAAAATTGCCTTATTGATGGTCTCGCAATCATTACCAATTAACTACAAATCTCGTACACAACAAACAAAGTGTATTATGAGAATATTTTTATTTAATTAATATAGAAATCCATATCAAAGCACAGTAAGCTACAATAAAATCATATGACATGATTTATATGTGTGTGCTAGGATGCTTCTATAAATGGTAATGCATAAAACATGAGAGTAATGAGATGATATATGATTTTATTCAGACATAACTAGGTGCAGTTTGGATAAGAGTACAAAACAATGTTAAAGAAATAACTTGATCATCGAGGTTCGTAAATATTGTACGGCAGTTTACAAATCTGAATAAAAATAAAAGCTACAGAGGTAGATGGAGATGACTAGGTATATAAAATTCTTAAAGTTGATTTTTAGTATTTTCATGTTAATTATATTACATAATATAAGAAATGTATCCATTTAGGTTTGATTAACAATGAAGTTGTTGTGATAATATGATGGTGAGTATTTTCGCTTGTAATATGGGTGGCTTGTGTTTGACCTTCAGGATGATATCATCATCTATAAAATAGTATTAATGAGTATCGCAAAATTGGTATTTTATTTTCAAGATTGTACGGACCTTTGCTTTTGTATGGTTAACACAACATGTTATATCTTGTTTTCTAACCCTGTATACAGGTGATGTGGCACTTGGAACCTGTAACTGTTTTCTCCATTCGTTTAGATTCTTTTATTTTTTAATATTACAATGCACGGTGTTTACTAAGATTTGCAACGTGTAAAAAGTTTATCAATTACAAAATAACATCTTGAATTCCTAATAAATTAGATGGCGGCATCAATGGAATTCATGAATTGTGGTTGTTAACATATATTTGAGCCATATAATGATTTTTTTTTTTTTTTTTACAAAAATAATAATGCAAATGTAACATTTGTATACTAAAATTCTCATAAAATTTTATTTATATTAAGGCTTCCTATAATATTTTGAAAAACAAGTTTCTTTTATCAAGGTGTGTGTATTAGCTAAAAGCTAATTTTAAATGAAATAACTCTACACTTGCAGTAGAAAAATTGGAAATAAGTCCTAAAAGTTGTTTGGTGGTTATGCATCAAACTGTTGAGAGAAAGATACTCTGTTTAAACCATAGCGATAACATATAATCAAACACATTTTTCATAGTTTAATCACAAAAACCTTCGATCTTGGACCAACACTGCTCCATCCGTGATTTGGTATTCAAAACCAAAATAGTAGTTGGTAGTTTCTCATTTCTTAAAATAATAATACAATACCATCCCCAACAATGGAAAAGAAAATGTTTAAGCTATTTATAACTTATATTGTTGATAGTTTTTTTTGGTTTTTTTCGATCAGAACATGTTTGATATGCCCAATAGGTTGGATTACCAACATAGCACCTACATAAGCTAATAAATATTGTCCAGACATTTATTCTCTCTTTGAAAAATCTTAGCAACCTTATTAACTGAACGAAAATAATGCACAAATAATACAAAGTGGGACACCGATGTATCTACAAAGTCACGTCTTGTATAATCGAAGCATGTCTTGTATAATTGAAGAACTTCTACATGGCTTGTTTATTTCTTGGTGTTTAAACTCACCTGTATGTTTTTGTTCCATATGTTGTGCCAAATGGTGGTTGTAAATGCTGTACTAGCTAGGTCACTTACTTTTCCTTTCAACTTGGATTAGATAATACAAAATCATACCATGTTCCGTTGAATTCTATTTTACATCTTAGAAGACCTATGGCATGCATATTTGATATTTTTTTAATTTACTTAATATCTAGTATTTTAAGTAAGTATTGCACATTTTTATATCTAATAAAAAGCAGTACTCTTTGATTAGTGTGTCAAAAGAAAGTAAACATGCATTAATTTTTTCTAAATTTTAATTTGACCATCTCAGGTCTATTTAACGTCCATAGTCATGCTGCAAGTATATCAAAATTATTATGCCTTATTAAAGGAAGTAACCTTTGATTTGTATCTCAAAAGGAAAATTTTACATGGATTACCTACAAAAACTAATTAGTTATATCAGGTATTTATTTTATTTGGTGGAAAAACTTGGTAATCTTATTACTCAAACAAATATACTATATAAAATAATACAAAGTAGTACACCACCAACAACAACAACTAAGTCATTATTTCCAAACAAGCTGGGATCGGTTAGAGATGGAACCCAAAACTAAATGACAAAGTCAATTTAAAAGTCATAATAATAACAATAACAATAATAATCATAATAAAATAAAATCAAATAAGTAGATTACTAATAATAATAACTTAGTAAAATAAAAATAAAAATATAAAAAATGATAATAATAATACTAGTAATGGTACTCATAGTAATATTGGTTGAAGACCAAACCATACGTCTTAGGCTCCTGTTCCCTAGTACTATAATCTAAAACTTACAAAACTCATAGCTCTTGATTTGGTATGTGGATCGCTAACTTTCACGCGCTCTTTTCCGTAACCAGCTTTTCGGTTATATTCCAATATTTAAAGTCCCTTTTTACTACTTCCTCCCATGACAAAGCAATACACCAATGTCTCTATAATGTAAAGTTGCTTAAGAGTTTATTCATTAATCACTTTCTTTTTACAAGTTATTATTGTTAACTTGCATATGTGTATACATATAGTTTGTTTATTTCTAGGTGTTTAAACTTAGCTATATTTTCCTCATTCTAAATGTGTGCTACATGGGAGTTGTAAATGCAGTACTTGCTGGGTCACTTAAATTATTTTTATCTATGAACATGGATAATATGAAATCATCAGTTGAGTTAAACTTCCTATATGCGTACCTTGTTATGTTGGATATTTTTTTCTTTCTATTCTTTTATTTTTTATAATTTGCATGTACAAAAGCTATGCCATGTATGTTTGCTATTTTATTTTTAGTTTACCCGATACCCAATGTGTTGTATAATCAACTACTTTACAGGCCTTGTATCTTATAAAAGAATTATCCTGTGATCGGCGTCTCAAAAGAAAGTATACATGCATTATTTTTTCCTATCCCTAATCTTAATTCAGTCATCGTAATTTTGTTTAACGTCTGGAAAAAGCCATGTCATGCAACCATTTGGAAACTATCTTGTATTGTAAATGGCAATATCCTTTAATTTGTATCTCAAAAGAAAACGTACACATACACATATATATTAGGATTTTAATATATTTTAAGATCGATTAATTATGAAACCATAGATCTGAATAGGTGACTCATATTGATTTAATTGAAATGAATTAGGGGAAAGCAAACGGGTTAGCGGAAGCCATACCTGAATTCATAGTTGCTGTTGGAAAAGTAATTTTGATTTGGTTTTCCATATTGACACAAACCTTAGGTCTTATATTAGATCTGAATTCATAGTTGCTGCTTTCTTAAACTGATCAAGTGAAAGCGATATATCTAAAAGATGAGAGTTAGATCTGATCTTTCAAATTGACATAAACCTTAGATCTCAGTTATTTCCATAGAAGAAATTAGAAGAATAACCAGAGCTTATGTAATTTGGAGACCATAACCCATTATTTACATGTTGGCATTTTCTAATTTGGCCATCCAAAAAAATAGAATTACCCCAGTATATACACATTAATACCATGAAATTATACCTGTAAGCCTTTTAACTTCAATTTATAATTTGATCACTTTAATTAGGTTTTGCACCAAAATAACACGACATATTTATTTTACATATGTGGTCCACATATTGAAATTTTCCAACAATCTCCCCCCGGGCCATATATGTAATAACCTTATAAATATGTTTAACTTTATGAGCTCCAAAATTTGCTATTTATAACATGAGGTGTTTCTAAAACAATCTCGACCATTAACTATGCAATTTATAACAGAGTTTGTTGAATTTCTAGTGGAATAATTTCTTCTTCGTCATTAGTATGATGTTTAAAAAGATTTTCGTCGAATGAGACATGTAAGCTTTCTTCAATAGTATTATTTGTTTATTAAATATTCTAAATGCTTTGCTACGTTCCGAATATCCAACAAAGATACCTTCATCGGCTTTTGGATCAAACTTTCCTAAATTATCTTTTGTATTTAATATAAAACATTTTGAACCAAAAGTTTTAAAGTATGATACTTTAGGTTTTTTACCAAAAAATATTTCAAAACAAGTTTGTTTAGTCATGGGGCGAATAGTTACTCGATTTAGTACATAACAGGATGTTGCAATAGCTTCAGCCCAAAAGTATTTTGGTAATCCACTACCATTTAGTAATGTTCGTGCACATTCTTGTAATGTATGATTTTTTCTTTCTACGACACCATTTTGTTGAGGTGTATGAGGAAAAGAAAAATTATGAGTTATACCTTTCTTATTGCAAAAGATTGTAAAAAGATCATTTTCAAATTCTACTCCGTGATCACTTCTAATATTTTTAATTTTTAAATTCATTTGAGTTTTAATTCTTTTAGCAAATATTTTAAACATACCAAAAGTATCGCTTTTATGTTTTAAAAATAAAGTCCATGTATATCTTGAAAAATCATCGACTATTACGAACACATATTTGTTATGATTTATAGACCGTATTTGTGTTGGACCAAATATATCTAAGCGTAATAATTCTAATGGTTGTTTTGTAGAAATATTATTTTTAGATTTAAACGAGCTTTTCTTTAGTTTTCCAATTTGACAATCATCACATAAATTTTCTACTTTGTAATTTATTTTAGGTAATCCTCTTCTAACTCATATTTTGCCAATTTATTAATACTTTTAAAATTGATATGACAAAATGGTTTATGCCATAACCATGAATCATCATATTTGACGGTTCTACATAAGTTTGAATTTTTATTTATATTCATGTTTAATACATAAATATTTTTGTTTCTAAATCCTTCAAAAATGAGTTGTTTGTTATTATCTAAAATATTACATCTATCTTTTTCAAAATTGATTTAAAATCCTTTATCACATAATTGACTAATGCTTAGCAAGTTATGTTTTAGATTTTCTACTAATAAAACATTTGTAATAATAGGAGAGTTAGATATACCAGAGTTGATGATTTCTCCAATTCCTATGACATATCCTTTTGAATTGTCTCCAATGGTTACCGTTCCACCATCGATGTATGTTATATTTGATAAAGTCAACACATCTACGAAGATTTGATGATATTCCATCAAGAAATATTAACCCTTCCACCCATTTTAACACAACTTTAACTTGATCATTATCTAATTCGTAACATGCTTTGGGTTTTTTTACTGTCATTTGGTTTCATATGAAGCTCAGGACGTTTACATAATTCTTTTATATTGCATCTTGATATCAAATCATCCTTCGCCTTCCCTTTCACATTCAAAATTGTTTAAAAACATTATCAATTATATTTTTCTCATTGTGCATCACGTCTATATCATAACGAAGCATAAAATGTTTCAAATACGGCAACTCCCAAAAAATAGTTTGTTTGCACGAGTTACGAACAATCAATTTGCCTTTAATTTCTGTTTGCAATCCAGCTTCATATATCTTTGGATAGTCCCTAACAAGTTCATATATATCTTCGCTTGACCATAACGTCGGTGGTTGTCTGGTTTTTACTCTATTAGCTAAAAAGTTTTTCTTGACTCCTTTGAAGGGATGATTTACATGGAGAAAATATCGATGACAGTCAAACCATGAAATTTTCTTACCATGAGGTAAAGAAAATGCTTGTGTTTCATCCGTGCAATATGGACGTGCTAGACGACCGGCGGTACTCCATCCTGAAAGCATTGTATAGACAGGAAAATCACTTATAGTCCACAACAAAGAAGAAAACATACGAAATTTTTTCTTCTTGGACACATCGTATGTTTCTACTCCTTCGTTTCACAGTATTTTAAACTCCTCAATCAACGGTTGTAAATATACATTGATTCCTTGTCGTCGGGGCCAGGAACGACAACAGTAAGAAACATATATTAGGTTTTTATACACATCCATGGAGGTAAATTATACTGTGACGATAATGGGCCAGGATGAATATTTAGAATCAAATTGAGAAAATGGCGAAAAACCACCGTATATAATCCTAATCTAACATTTCGACTCTCCGCTACAAAATTTGGATACATTTTATCGAAATGCTTCCATGCTTCTCCATCGGCCGGATGATGTAACGACCCGGTATTTTGGACTATTCGCATCCGCACATGTCGGGCTTGAATAATTCAAAATATCGAATTGTTAATTTAAATTTGGCAAAACTGAGATATACAGTAAATAAATAGTCACTGCATCACAGACACAGAGTAATAATATGCAGCGGAAATAAAAGAGATAGTAGTTCATGAAGCTACTATGTAAATATATAAGATACATCAGAGTTTACAACAAAAGAGTAATACGATACATCAGATATAAATCAGAATACATCACTAGAATCATCGAATACTGAAAGCAGAATAGATGGCTGGATCTTCAAGAAAAGCTCCAACTCCAAAGGTGAGTCTCGAATACTGGTACACTCAGTCTGACCCGAGCGTAAAGCAAAACACAAAACACTCGAGTCAGGATTAATATTCTTATATCAATAAATCCAACTCAAGTGAAATAGCAATCGAAAAACAAGTAACTCAAAGGATGTTTGGAATAACCATCCTCTAAGGATCCGCTAAACTATCTACTAGGTAGTAATGTACGCTAAGTAAATAATGTCTATCAGTAATATAAAATATCAAAATAGCGTTAAGGCGTTACCATAATCCCCCTTAACACATTTTATATTCCCAAAAGCATATACAAGACCGTAGTTTCCCCAAAACCGGAAGTCACCAGAGGGCAATCCATATACTCAAGGTACAAATCAAAACGTAGTGGTCGCGAATAGGATAATCAGTATGACAAGGTACATGAGGCGATACCAACTAGGATACTAGTAGTTGCGTGATCCGGACTGATGTTGGGCATAGCCAGCAGCCACCCCAACACCGCGAAACAACACTCCCAAATCGAGGGGTGCACCCAAATCGAATCACAAAAGTAATAGATATGGTATCGAAGAAGTGTGTCCGCTAGAGGTGGCGAACCTCAATGGCCCGGCGCGGCTCCTGTTTTAGTCATGTCAGGGGTCATCCAATATCGTTCTCTTTCTTCAGTCAACGCGTTCACCAAACCATCCACTTCATTCTGGATCAACACTCCACGTATAATAGTTATTAAAGTGGTATTCGGTATCGACAGAGAGTATGTCCATATCCGATCCCGGTCTCTTTAATAACTACGTATAATTACACCGATTGGTCGTTTAATATATTTCAAAACAATCAATTTCAATTTCAATTAGAATTCGTAAACCATTATTTCATTTGTCCTCAAAAATCAATTTCCAAAATCTACGTTCCAAAACTCCCAAATTACCATTTCAAAGTCTTACAGTTCAATTTCAATTTTATTTAAACGATTCAAATATTGATTCAAGTTCATATATAAGTTTTATTCCGAAAATCATTTAAATGATTAAATTCAACATTCAAATCAATTTAAACTTATTTATCGATTTTATTCAATATTCTTTAAGTTAATTCAACATCCAAAACCATTCTTTTTAATTTCCAAGTCATTAAAACAATCACTTAAGTTAACTTCATTATATCAAACTTACAAATTTAATTAAATTAAATTTGTCAAATCAAATTCCTGAAATTACAATTCTTACATTTATTTCAATGAAACGCATTTTTTTCTTGTCAAAGAAATTCAATTTCATTTATTCACTTACTTAAATAATTTCCAAAACTTAATTAACAAAGAATCCCAATTTCAATTATTTACGAAGTTCCAATTTACTTATTCAAAGTTCAATTCCTCTTGTCAAAGAATTCAATTTTTATTCCATTTCCAAATAATTCAATCTTATTAAATAATTTCAATCTTAATTATTAATAATTTCAAAACTTAATTATTAATTATTTCAAACTTCGTTATTACTAATTTCAAGACTTGATTTTTAAAATTCCAAATTTAACTATTACTAATTTCAAACTTAATTATTAACAATTCCAAATTTAATTATTAATAAATTCAAACAACGTCCTTTCATCAGTCATTACATTAATATCTTGTTTCAGATTTTCAGTATTAACGTTTTCCTTTTTATCAAAATTTACGTTTCGATTTTATTCCAAAACTTTATTATTCAAATAAAATCTTTATTTTATTTCAAATCAAATTATTGACCAATCGGTTTATTTAATTCTCTATCCTAAGTCATGTTCATTTTTGGGTATTTATCATTTCAACCCGATTCCAATTCCAATTCAAAAATCAAAGCATAGCAAAGGGAACTTGCAGTGTGATAACAGGGATGGTGTCAAAGTAAATAAACAAGCAATAACAACAATCAATAACAATTCAATAATCAATTCAAATAATCCCGAAATAATCGTATTAATTCACATTGTTATTTGTGCAAATTAATATAATTATTTCTAGAATCTACACTATCATTTCATGTAGATTAAAGATTATTACACTATTATTTTATACGGTTTCAAACTTGTCATTAAATTTCCATTTCATACTACAACAATCAATCCAATATACGTTCAATGGTTCAAAGTGTAATTTATCACTATTCTACATGTCAATTAATTTAACAATTAAAATGGTCAAATTTAACTAATCAAATTTCACATATATGTCGGTTCAACCTTTAGTTATCCTACGTCGAATTCAATTGCATAATATTTATCACTTTATACATTACAAATTTAACATCCAATATAAACAACAATCCATCAATCAATTATCAACCAAACTGTATTATCATCGCATAAATAATTAACAGATAATGGTGTCAGATGTCATAGGTGAACAGATACAGGTAATAGCATATAACAGTGTAAATAACTGACGGTCGCATATTTCAATTGTCGTTTAATTGAAATTAAATTTAATAAATAAAAGAATATTAATCGTGAGTGAATGCTCACCTTTCGGGGCTAGAGAGAATTGACAATGATATGGGTTACGATCCAAGCATGAATTCCAAAGCAAACAAGATTGGCACGAATTTTGACGACGAAGCTGATAATAGAAATCGATGAGAACAGTCAAATCAGCTTGATATAACTGAAACTAATATCTATATTATATATAAACAAAACCTATATATAACTAATTCACAGTTAACGGATTTTATAATTTATAAAATAATATATATCAACTAATATATATATACACCGACCATAGACTCGTTGCCTGTATACAAAGCTAAGAGGAAATAGACTAGGCTTTAAAATAAAGTGTACATATTGTAATTTAAAGCAATCCTCAAATATTTCATTTATATATAGCTTGATATATATAAACAGGGAACTAAATTTTTTTTTGTTATATAAGCATTGATGTATACACACACGCTATCACATATCCACTACCTATATATGTATATACACAATACAAAAGAAGAGAAGCTTCAGATCACCAATATACAAGTAAGCTATTACAAATTCTACTTAAAATAATGCTAGACATTGCATAGTCTACTAGGAAGGAATTCAGGTGAGGAACAAGCTTATATAGACGTATATAAAATCTTATATACATAATTTTTTTTTAAATTTTTTTTTTTTTATAAAGTCAAAATGAACCTACTCTATCCTTTTTTTTATAAAACATAAACCTATTATATATGAACTAATGCATAACTACTGTATACATTTACATACATTTTGTACAACAGGATAATTTACTTGCTGTTAACTCAAACAGACGAAATCATTTCCCAAACTAATATCTTATATGCAAACAACCTGACATATACAACTGACGCACGCATCTATGCAAACAAACATATATAAACACTTTAAAATATACCAGCCTAAAATAAAACACATTAAACTCTCATTGAAATACGTAGGTACCTAATTATAAACTCATATATATATTAATATGTACTAAAGTACAAGCCTATTTCTTATACAAGCATGCTACTGATAACCTAATTATAACTTTATAATATATATGTAAAGATAGATTATATATATAAGTTGATATATAAATATTATATATATATATATATGTATATATAACCTTACATATATCCTTCCCCAAAACTGTGCAAACCAATGCAAAGCAAGGTTCGGCTGGCCACGAAGAGGGGTTGCACGCTGGAAGGTTACGAACTCGAGTAGCTGCTTTCCGTTGTCAGTGCTCGACCGTTGCTTGTGAGAGAGAGAGGGGAATGAAGGCAAGGTGTGTGGTGGTTAGCACAGGGCGAAGTGGTGGAGATAGATATGCCGAAGTCATGAGGAATGATAAGGGAAGAACGGGCAGAGGAAGAGGGGTTTGGCTCGGTGGCTATTGATTGTGGGATGGTTCGAGATGAGAATCGGTCGCGGGCGAAGTTGTTTAGTCGAAGGAGAGAAGGCTAGGCTGTCGTAGGGTGGATGCGTGGGTGCTTGGTGAGCGGGTGGAGCAAAAGAGGAGAGGTGATTGTGAACAGGGGGGTCTGGGTGCGAGGCACGGTGTGGCGTTTGCGGAGATGGTGGTCGGGGTTGCTGAGTATCGGCAGGGAAAAGGACATGAGGAGAAAGGTGAGGTTGAGGTGGATGTGTGCGGGGAAGTGAGGCCGGGCGTGTGTGGCCGATGGATGCTGCTGCTCGGGTAACCCGTGGAGAAGAGCGGCGCGTGAGTGCGGGGGACGGACGCGGTCAGCTGGGTGTGGATGCGGCTGAGTGGGGAAGTGTAGGGTGTCAGTCGCGGTGGCTGGTGAGTGAGGCGAGCAAGTGGCAGAGTCGTTCGTGCATATGTATGGAAGTGGCACGCGAAACTTCATACATTTTTATATAAGTTACAGAGGAGAATATGGAAGAGAGAGGAAGAAAGGAGGGGTGGTGAGTACAAGAAGGTGAAAGTGAGTAGATTTTTAAATAAAATGTAAATGCCAGTTAATGTTTGTATTCTTTCAAGATATATAATATTATTAATTTTAAGTATCAAAGTGTGATAGCAGAAGAACAAGCTGAATGATCCAGTAAAAGTTATAAAGTTAACAAGGGGAAAGAGTGAAAGGGATAGTTGCGTGGAGAGAATGAGAAGCAGTGGGCAATAAATGAAGGCAGGGCAATTAATGCAAGGCAGAGGGGGTAGCAGATATATACAGAGGGGTTTAGAGTCCCTAGACCAATGCAATGATGTCTTCTGTAAAGTGGTGACTATTGGGTTTCTGAATGGTCAAGGCTCCTAGAATTTTGAACGTTGGAAAGTTGGGTACCGGTTTGTGCTGCGTAACGGACCAGTTTGTACTCCGTTAACCAATTATAATTTGCAATGCCGAACTCCAATTGACACAAATAAATACACCGTTTTGATCAGCGCGACGATGCGGTCACAACGGTATGAAGATATTGGTGATACGATCGAATTATAAAAATTCGAAATTTTCTACTGAAGGAAAATGCATAAAATTCGCCGAAAAATAAGAACGACGGAGCCAAAGATGTCCGAATTTGAAAAAACGACAAACTGACAACTTGCTCAAAAGATGGTTTAGAATTTTTCTATGTAAAAATATTTTGGTTTCGAAAACGGTTTATTTTCATCGATTACCAACTGATTTAGATTGAAGTAAATTTACGCACGAAATGAACTTTCATATTTTCGGACGAAAATTTACCAGTTGCTATATTTAATTAGACGCATTTCAAATATGAAGTTTGAATAGCATCGGAATTTGTTTGTGAAAATTTGAAATTCTACACTAAATAAGCAATTTTAAAATTTTTAAACTGGGTCTGAATTTCAGGGTCGTTACATTCTCCCCCACTCAAAACTTTTCGTCCCCGAAAAGGAAGGAGGTAGGAGAATAGAAACAACCAGAAGAAATAGACTTGAATTACAAAATAAACAATTGATTTAAACCATAGAAATTTCAATTCAAATTAATTTATATTTAACAATTTGACTTTAAATTCAAGACTTTCATAGAACTGATTTGATTTCACATTTATTAACGTTAGGTACAAAAGATTCCTTTCAAATGAAATTCAATTTAAATTCAGTTAAGTTTTTAATATATGCTAAATTTGATTGGACGACACATTGGACTCTGAATCCAGTAACCCGAGTTCAAGTCTCGGTGAGACCTTAACTTATTTTCTATTTATCTCACAAACATTTATAATTAAAATTTAGTGAATAACATTTATTATACTCACTTACATTTTATTTATAAAGACAATTTATATTATATATTATCCAATTTTCTTAAATTAACAACTTCAAAGATCATAAATTTGAAGTCATTTATTATAATCAAACCTTCTTTGACCCAATTAATTCTTCTTTATTCCAAATTATTATTAAATTTATTCTACTTAATATATTCTATCACCTATATATTAAGTATATTTATATTTATTATAACTACTCAAATTTTATTTAAAAATTTCTTTGATATGATTTTCTACTGTAAAATATTCAATTACATAATTAACTTTTGAAAATTTAGGTAAGTTATATAATGCAATTGAGTATTATCCAAGTAAAAATTTTTTAATTCAATTTATTTCACATTTAACTACTCATCCAAAACTTGGCTTCAATTATAATTGAAAATCGTCCTTTAACAAATTTTAAGAATTTATTTCCGATTAGCTTCAACAAATTAGAGATAAAATAAAAATATATATTCATAATATATCAAATCAAATTCAAATCTTCAGTATATATTATAAATCAAGTCATGTTTAGAAATTCAAATCAATTTTTTTCAAACCAACCGTAGCAAAGCTACAGAATAGTCTCTCCACTCTGAAACTCGAAAATAAATGTCGATGATGCGGCCGTCATCACCGAAATTATTTTCCAGCGACAAAAGAGAAGAGCTCAAATTTAATCATTTTAAATTCTTTGCAAACCATTTCTATTCGAAAATATTTTAAATAATATATATTTTGAACCTTTAAAACCATGGTTCGAAATCACCAGAAATTAATTTCTTAAATTCTTGATTTAAATTCATTACAAACTTCAAATCAAATTATAACCAGATTTTATAAATTCATTTATTTATGTTATGAAATAGTCAATGATTTAATAAATGAAAATTAAAATTTTAACTTTTCAAACAACGGATTCATTAACATTTTAATTTCAGAAAAATTTATACTTATATAAAATAAAATCATTCAATATTATTTTATTTACTGAATTTTGAAAACAATATCGTGTCAGTATGCTCTGTTCAGGTGTTTCGGAA
Source organism: Allium cepa (assembly GCA_030765085.1). NCBI lineage: Eukaryota > Viridiplantae > Streptophyta > Magnoliopsida > Asparagales > Amaryllidaceae > Allium > Allium cepa. The sequence goes on from CM060928.1 coordinate 918,322,239, forward strand.
ATCCTATCGATAACGTTGATCAGACGAATCGATCGAAAACCCAAATCAACATCAACAACTCAAACAACACAATATATGTAAAACATTTTTAATATTAAATTTCAAAGACACTTCCTCGCTTGACGATACAACAATGGATTTCAAAGCAAGTATAGAGATTTTAACTTGATGGAAATCAAATCAAAGAGAATTTTGATTCGAAAATAGGTTTGAAACAAAGATAGATAATTAAATAACAAAATAGGAAGCCTGATAAGTTTATATATATCGCGGGCAACCTTAACCGGATTGACCGTGGCTTCAAGAATAAGATCGATGCAGAATTCCGAGGTAAATCAGCATTCGATCACAAGAAATAGAATTCAGGTATAGCAGGAGATAGATAGCATCGTAAACTGAGGATACAGAAATCTCCGGTAAATCGATGTTTATTGTAAAGGAGTTTCACCCCTTTACAAATCATTCGAAGTTTGGCGAGACCGCCGGTTCATTATAAAGATTATTCGAAGTGGAGTTATGGAATACTCCAGAATTGAAAGAAGACGAATAGTGAGGGACGAGAATGAATTTTGGAACCGAGGGAACGTTCCAAATTCAAAGAAAACGAGTCAAGAAGAAGAGATTGAAACTCGAGTGGGAGTGATTCTGTAAATACATTTACCCTATATGCTGAGTTTGCCTAGAGCTACCAAAAGCTCTGATACCAACTGTAACGACCCGGTATTTTGGACTATTCGCATCCGCACATGTCGGGCTTGAATAATTCAAAATATCGAATTGTTAATTTAAATTTGGCAAAACTGAGATATACAGTAAATAAATAGTCACTGCATCACAGACACAGAGTAATAATATGCAGCGGAAATAAAAGAGATAGTAGTTCATGAAGCTACTATGTAAATATATAAGATACATCAGAGTTTACAACAAAAGAGTAATACGATACATCAGATATAAATCAGAATACATCACTAGAATCATCGAATACTGAAAGCAGAATAGATGGCTGGATCTTCAAGAAAAGCTCCAACTCCAAAGGTGAGTCTCGAATACTGGTACACTCAGTCTGACCCGAGCGTAAAGCAAAACACAAAACACTCGAGTCAGGATTAATATTCTTATATCAATAAATCCAACTCAAGTGAAATAGCAATCGAAAAACAAGTAACTCAAAGGATGTTTGGAATAACCATCCTCTAAGGATCCGCTAAACTATCTACTAGGTAGTAATGTACGCTAAGTAAATAATGTCTATCAGTAATATAAAATATCAAAATAGCGTTAAGGCGTTACCATAATCCCCCTTAACACATTTTATATTCCCAAAAGCATATACAAGACCGTAGTTTCCCCAAAACCGGAAGTCACCAGAGGGCAATCCATATACTCAAGGTACAAATCAAAACGTAGTGGTCGCGAATAGGATAATCAGTATGACAAGGTACATGAGGCGATACCAACTAGGATACTAGTAGTTGCGTGATCCGGACTGATGTTGGGCATAGCCAGCAGCCACCCCAACACCGCGAAACAACACTCCCAAATCGAGGGGTGCACCCAAATCGAATCACAAAAGTAATAGATATGGTATCGAAGAAGTGTGTCCGCTAGAGGTGGCGAACCTCAATGGCCCGGCGCGGCTCCTGTTTTAGTCATGTCAGGGGTCATCCAATATCGTTCTCTTTCTTCAGTCAACGCGTTCACCAAACCATCCACTTCATTCTGGATCAACACTCCACGTATAATAGTTATTAAAGTGGTATTCGGTATCGACAGAGAGTATGTCCATATCCGATCCCGGTCTCTTTAATAACTACGTATAATTACACCGATTGGTCGTTTAATATATTTCAAAACAATCAATTTCAATTTCAATTAGAATTCGTAAACCATTATTTCATTTGTCCTCAAAAATCAATTTCCAAAATCTACGTTCCAAAACTCCCAAATTACCATTTCAAAGTCTTACAGTTCAATTTCAATTTTATTTAAACGATTCAAATATTGATTCAAGTTCATATATAAGTTTTATTCCGAAAATCATTTAAATGATTAAATTCAACATTCAAATCAATTTAAACTTATTTATCGATTTTATTCAATATTCTTTAAGTTAATTCAACATCCAAAACCATTCTTTTTAATTTCCAAGTCATTAAAACAATCACTTAAGTTAACTTCATTATATCAAACTTACAAATTTAATTAAATTAAATTTGTCAAATCAAATTCCTGAAATTACAATTCTTACATTTATTTCAATGAAACGCATTTTTTTCTTGTCAAAGAAATTCAATTTCATTTATTCACTTACTTAAATAATTTCCAAAACTTAATTAACAAAGAATCCCAATTTCAATTATTTACGAAGTTCCAATTTACTTATTCAAAGTTCAATTCCTCTTGTCAAAGAATTCAATTTTTATTCCATTTCCAAATAATTCAATCTTATTAAATAATTTCAATCTTAATTATTAATAATTTCAAAACTTAATTATTAATTATTTCAAACTTCGTTATTACTAATTTCAAGACTTGATTTTTAAAATTCCAAATTTAACTATTACTAATTTCAAACTTAATTATTAACAATTCCAAATTTAATTATTAATAAATTCAAACAACGTCCTTTCATCAGTCATTACATTAATATCTTGTTTCAGATTTTCAGTATTAACGTTTTCCTTTTTATCAAAATTTACGTTTCGATTTTATTCCAAAACTTTATTATTCAAATAAAATCTTTATTTTATTTCAAATCAAATTATTGACCAATCGGTTTATTTAATTCTCTATCCTAAGTCATGTTCATTTTTGGGTATTTATCATTTCAACCCGATTCCAATTCCAATTCAAAAATCAAAGCATAGCAAAGGGAACTTGCAGTGTGATAACAGGGATGGTGTCAAAGTAAATAAACAAGCAATAACAACAATCAATAACAATTCAATAATCAATTCAAATAATCCCGAAATAATCGTATTAATTCACATTGTTATTTGTGCAAATTAATATAATTATTTCTAGAATCTACACTATCATTTCATGTAGATTAAAGATTATTACACTATTATTTTATACGGTTTCAAACTTGTCATTAAATTTCCATTTCATACTACAACAATCAATCCAATATACGTTCAATGGTTCAAAGTGTAATTTATCACTATTCTACATGTCAATTAATTTAACAATTAAAATGGTCAAATTTAACTAATCAAATTTCACATATATGTCGGTTCAACCTTTAGTTATCCTACGTCGAATTCAATTGCATAATATTTATCACTTTATACATTACAAATTTAACATCCAATATAAACAACAATCCATCAATCAATTATCAACCAAACTGTATTATCATCGCATAAATAATTAACAGATAATGGTGTCAGATGTCATAGGTGAACAGATACAGGTAATAGCATATAACAGTGTAAATAACTGACGGTCGCATATTTCAATTGTCGTTTAATTGAAATTAAATTTAATAAATAAAAGAATATTAATCGTGAGTGAATGCTCACCTTTCGGGGCTAGAGAGAATTGACAATGATATGGGTTACGATCCAAGCATGAATTCCAAAGCAAACAAGATTGGCACGAATTTTGACGACGAAGCTGATAATAGAAATCGATGAGAACAGTCAAATCAGCTTGATATAACTGAAACTAATATCTATATTATATATAAACAAAACCTATATATAACTAATTCACAGTTAACGGATTTTATAATTTATAAAATAATATATATCAACTAATATATATATACACCGACCATAGACTCGTTGCCTGTATACAAAGCTAAGAGGAAATAGACTAGGCTTTAAAATAAAGTGTACATATTGTAATTTAAAGCAATCCTCAAATATTTCATTTATATATAGCTTGATATATATAAACAGGGAACTAAATTTTTTTTTGTTATATAAGCATTGATGTATACACACACGCTATCACATATCCACTACCTATATATGTATATACACAATACAAAAGAAGAGAAGCTTCAGATCACCAATATACAAGTAAGCTATTACAAATTCTACTTAAAATAATGCTAGACATTGCATAGTCTACTAGGAAGGAATTCAGGTGAGGAACAAGCTTATATAGACGTATATAAAATCTTATATACATAATTTTTTTTTAAATTTTTTTTTTTTTATAAAGTCAAAATGAACCTACTCTATCCTTTTTTTTATAAAACATAAACCTATTATATATGAACTAATGCATAACTACTGTATACATTTACATACATTTTGTACAACAGGATAATTTACTTGCTGTTAACTCAAACAGACGAAATCATTTCCCAAACTAATATCTTATATGCAAACAACCTGACATATACAACTGACGCACGCATCTATGCAAACAAACATATATAAACACTTTAAAATATACCAGCCTAAAATAAAACACATTAAACTCTCATTGAAATACGTAGGTACCTAATTATAAACTCATATATATATTAATATGTACTAAAGTACAAGCCTATTTCTTATACAAGCATGCTACTGATAACCTAATTATAACTTTATAATATATATGTAAAGATAGATTATATATATAAGTTGATATATAAATATTATATATATATATATGTATATATAACCTTACATATATCCTTCCCCAAAACTGTGCAAACCAATGCAAAGCAAGGTTCGGCTGGCCACGAAGAGGGGTTGCACGCTGGAAGGTTACGAACTCGAGTAGCTGCTTTCCGTTGTCAGTGCTCGACCGTTGCTTGTGAGAGAGAGAGGGGAATGAAGGCAAGGTGTGTGGTGGTTAGCACAGGGCGAAGTGGTGGAGATAGATATGCCGAAGTCATGAGGAATGATAAGGGAAGAACGGGCAGAGGAAGAGGGGTTTGGCTCGGTGGCTATTGATTGTGGGATGGTTCGAGATGAGAATCGGTCGCGGGCGAAGTTGTTTAGTCGAAGGAGAGAAGGCTAGGCTGTCGTAGGGTGGATGCGTGGGTGCTTGGTGAGCGGGTGGAGCAAAAGAGGAGAGGTGATTGTGAACAGGGGGGTCTGGGTGCGAGGCACGGTGTGGCGTTTGCGGAGATGGTGGTCGGGGTTGCTGAGTATCGGCAGGGAAAAGGACATGAGGAGAAAGGTGAGGTTGAGGTGGATGTGTGCGGGGAAGTGAGGCCGGGCGTGTGTGGCCGATGGATGCTGCTGCTCGGGTAACCCGTGGAGAAGAGCGGCGCGTGAGTGCGGGGGACGGACGCGGTCAGCTGGGTGTGGATGCGGCTGAGTGGGGAAGTGTAGGGTGTCAGTCGCGGTGGCTGGTGAGTGAGGCGAGCAAGTGGCAGAGTCGTTCGTGCATATGTATGGAAGTGGCACGCGAAACTTCATACATTTTTATATAAGTTACAGAGGAGAATATGGAAGAGAGAGGAAGAAAGGAGGGGTGGTGAGTACAAGAAGGTGAAAGTGAGTAGATTTTTAAATAAAATGTAAATGCCAGTTAATGTTTGTATTCTTTCAAGATATATAATATTATTAATTTTAAGTATCAAAGTGTGATAGCAGAAGAACAAGCTGAATGATCCAGTAAAAGTTATAAAGTTAACAAGGGGAAAGAGTGAAAGGGATAGTTGCGTGGAGAGAATGAGAAGCAGTGGGCAATAAATGAAGGCAGGGCAATTAATGCAAGGCAGAGGGGGTAGCAGATATATACAGAGGGGTTTAGAGTCCCTAGACCAATGCAATGATGTCTTCTGTAAAGTGGTGACTATTGGGTTTCTGAATGGTCAAGGCTCCTAGAATTTTGAACGTTGGAAAGTTGGGTACCGGTTTGTGCTGCGTAACGGACCAGTTTGTACTCCGTTAACCAATTATAATTTGCAATGCCGAACTCCAATTGACACAAATAAATACACCGTTTTGATCAGCGCGACGATGCGGTCACAACGGTATGAAGATATTGGTGATACGATCGAATTATAAAAATTCGAAATTTTCTACTGAAGGAAAATGCATAAAATTCGCCGAAAAATAAGAACGACGGAGCCAAAGATGTCCGAATTTGAAAAAACGACAAACTGACAACTTGCTCAAAAGATGGTTTAGAATTTTTCTATGTAAAAATATTTTGGTTTCGAAAACGGTTTATTTTCATCGATTACCAACTGATTTAGATTGAAGTAAATTTACGCACGAAATGAACTTTCATATTTTCGGACGAAAATTTACCAGTTGCTATATTTAATTAGACGCATTTCAAATATGAAGTTTGAATAGCATCGGAATTTGTTTGTGAAAATTTGAAATTCTACACTAAATAAGCAATTTTAAAATTTTTAAACTGGGTCTGAATTTCAGGGTCGTTACAGTCAACGTACCATCTTCCTCTGTTTTCACACTATGCTATCTCATATTAGATGTAGTTACAAAAGATGCATATAATCTTTGAAGCCTTGGAGTGATGGGTAAGCAATGCATACGCTTGTATGAAACTTCCTTCCCCGTCTTTTTCCTTGGTTTGTATCTCTCCTGATTATAAATTTTACAATTTCTAATGTTTGCGTCTTCTTTCCAAAACAACATGCAACTTTTTAAACATGTATCTATTTTCTGGTAAGGTAAACCAAAAGCCGACATAAGTTTTTTAACTTCATAGCGATTTTCACACATTAGATTATCGTATGGCATATGTCTTTTTGCAGCTTGTACAACTGTCGTAAATCCAGCTTTAGTGATGTTGTATTTTGACTTCATCGCAATGTATTCTACGATTACTAACAGCCGAGTGCCGTTTTTACAACCATTCCAAATAGGTTTCTTAGCAGCATCTAGTAAATCATAATTTTTTTTGCTTCAATATTTGGTTCTTCAACATTTCCATCGTCGTCGTCAATTTCGACCATAGAAAACATTGATCGTGCCGCATCCTCGGCCATATTTTCTATACGAGTCGTCGTAACTATATCGTTAACAACACTTTCAGACTCTATAGAAGTATTTGTAGAAGTATTTGCTACAACTTCTCCATACTGATCCCAAACATAATACTCGGGTACCAAATCGTTTTGGCACAAATGAACTTTCATAGTATCTGGTAACAAATACTACAAATGTCTACACCTACTGCACGGACAACGAATTTCTAAATCGTTTCCGTTATTACTTAAAGCGAATTCAACAAATACGTTTATACTATTATAAAAATCTTCTTTTATTGAGCCTCTCAATCATTTTCTTTAGTACATTCATCTCCTCTGATCAACAAAATAATCAATTATTTTTCCTATTGAGAAAATGAGTCATAAGTTCAAAATTTAATATTTATTTTCAAGAATACAAATTCGAAAAAGATTATTTTCATGGTCGTATAATATTCGAATTTAAAGAACTATTTCACAAATTAAAAAATATTTTCAAATATGAAACATTTTATTTTTTAATGTATCGTAACAAAATTTTGTACAAAAAGATATCTTTTTCATGTTCAGGCATCCTACTTCCCATTACAAACGCAGTAAGCATTTACATTTCGTATATTACTTCGTCTCAAACGATTCAATAAAATTTCAACAGCATTTCCCTTTTGTTCCCTGCATTGTATACAAGTGCGTGTACGCAGGAAACAAAAAAGAAAAGTTTGGCCGAAATTTTATGAACCGTTTGAGACGAAGTAGTATACAAAATGTAAATGCTTACTGTGTTCATAACTTGTCCAATACAGGGACAAATCCAACGAACATTGTACCAGATGAATATAAACGGTCGTTTTTTTAAAAAACGACTATTTATATAACGATCATGTAACACTCGTCAGATGTGGCCAAAAACTCTCTAAGGGACATTAGTTAATTAAATGTGCTCATTTTACGAAAAAATACAGTTTTACTAACTGTTCGCATTTATAAAAATATATTTTAATTTAACATATTTATTCGACATATCACATCAACTTAAGGCTGCTTTAACATTTTTGTCATTTTTCAATACGCATAATTATAATTTAGACTCATGCATTTTTTCGTTGCATAAGTCAATACGTGCACAATATAATACTCCTAACTCGTGCATTCATTTTATCTTATTTCAACTAACACAATAGAATGATAGCAGCGCTACACACATATACAATCGTAGAATCAAGGCATACACAACTATTTACATATACACGAACAACCACAAATTATACATGTTTTTCACAATTTCACGATAAAAGATGAAATAGGTATACCATGGAATGCTAGAAACTGTTATAAAACTATTGGAAACAATTTCAATCACCATTTAGCCCTAATTTGTCAACTTATGCAAATCTAGAAATGAGGTAAAAATTGATTTTTTCGCGAAAATAAGAGATTATACCCTAGTTAGAAAGCATGAGAGGTTGAATTCACAGTCGGGGAGGATGCAAAAATACGAAATTAGTGATTGGATACTCGGGGAGTGTGATATCTCGGAATTTTAAGGAATTTAAAATGTGATAATCTCTTAATTAAATTATTTAAAATTTGATAAAATTGTTATTTTCAAATATAAATAACAAAAAATAATAATAATGTGATGTTTTTTTAAATATAGATATAGATTGATTTTAAATATAGTTATACCCATTATTTTCAAATTTAATAGGTGTTGTTTTAATGTGTGTATATATATATATATTCAAGTTAATTTTGAAAATAGAATTTATTATTTCCAAATTTAATACTGTGGTTGTTTAAATTAATATAGATATATTTGAGTTGATTTTAAATTGAAGTTTAAATTGAATTTGAAATTTGGATATAAAATTTGGAATTTAAAAGAATTATATATATGTTGAAATTATTTTGGATATAAAAGAATATATGAATAAAGTTTTTTTTTTTTTTCTTAAAAGAATTTTATTTATATAAATGATAGAGGTTTTAAGGCTAAAGGAAAAACTTTATTCAAAGAGAAAATGTATAGTGCCGAAAAAGTCATAACTACTAGAAAAAGAAGCCATTTGAAAAACAAAAAGAATAGAATTCAAAATAAACCAAGATTCAGAATTCAAAGACTTGATAATTCAAACATGCTAGGATTCGTGCATGTTTAAACAATCGCATGTTAGGTTTCACATGAAGGCAAAATTTGAAAAATAAAAAATTGAAAACGGTTAAGCAACCACAAAGTTTGCTTGGGAGTTTTTTACTTCAAAATTTTGATATTTTGGACTTTACAATATCCGGTCTTAACAACCACTGCACTTTCCCACTACCGACTTTCGGTTCTCGCCATTTCCAACCCATTTTCTCTAAATCCCCAACCCTAGAAAATTTCCACACGCTTCAAAGTCGAATCTCTAATCGGATACCAGAAGATTAATGGAAGATTCCTGTACCCGTTAAAATAGAAGATTCCTGCAACCTTAATTCAAACCAAGGTATCAAATTGAGCAATAGAGTTCGGAAACTGTATAACTTGCGTTTACTTTCCGGGAAGATCATGAGAAGGTTCCTTTTGCTGTTTTTCGTTTGGATTGCTTGGGCCATCTCTAATTTTCTATGCGTGAGTTCTGTATTTGGTTGCGGGTTTTCTTTTGACTTTGACGATTTGTTATTTTCTTATGTTGTATGATGCAGTGATGTAGCCCGAAGAAGCATTTACTATTGTGAGGAAATCATTTGATGCTAGAAAGGTTAGCGTTTTTAATCTGCAAACTCAAAGTACAGATTGAAGTTTACTGTTTTTTTTTTTTGAAACTGGGTACTTATATTTACAAAGTAGGCAGCACACAAGTCTGCAAGAATCATCATGGCGCACAGTTTAATATGCCAGAGGCAGGGATCGAACTGCCGACCTTGTCGTCAACAGCCTGGCGTTTTACCACTGCACCAAGGCCTCGGACGATTGAAGTTTACTGTTAGTTGGCAATGATCAGAAGACCTATCAGACATAATTGGCGTAAAATCTGGGAATTGAATCAATAACATATAGAAGTGTGGAACTTAATCATTACAAAATGCTTGTTTTTGAAGAAAATGAGAAGAATGATTGGCTAATCCTACAAAAAGTTTTGCTACATAATTACACAAGATACAGAACTGGAACCGGTTTGATTTAAATTATCACGTTTGCACACACAATTTTGTTATGTGTGTGTATGTAACAAAATTTGCAATACCCTTAGCTGTACTGTTGAATTTTATTATGGCATGAAAACAAGTGTTTACTCCATCTAATATAGAAACTATTGCAGAATGCAGCAGGCTTATAAGATATCTGAGTGCTAGGATGCTTGTATAACTTGATAACATAAATAAGACGGCAGTAAAATTTATTCAATCGTAACCGAGTGTAGATAAGAGAACAATGGTAGAAAAATAATTTAATCATAAATGTTTGTAAATGCTGTAATGAGAAAGTTTATGTACATGAGTAAAATGTCACCAAGGCAGATAGAGTTCAACCAATAGTTCGTTTGTATAAAAGGAAAGGAATAGAACGCCGTTGCCGGGGATCGAACCCGGGTCACCCGCGTGACAGGCGGGAATACTCACCACTATACTACAACGACTTTGATGCCTCTTAAATCAAAACATTTATAGCATTTATTAGATGATCGTTTGAGGTAAACAAGTGAATATATACTTGTTATTACCCTAGTTTTCAAACTTACGAATTAATCGTGTTTCAAATTGAATTTCTTTAGTTACGATTTGGTTACGGGATTCTTATTTAAAACCAATTAAAATCGTAGTTGAGAAAAATCGTTTAGTCCATGCTACAACAACAGATATCAAGACGTTTACTTGCCCCGCTTAACAGGCAGGAATACTCACCACTATACTACAACGACTTTGATACCTCTTAAATCAAAACATTTATAGCATTTATTAGATGATTGTTTGAAGTAAACAAGTGAATATATACTTGTTATTACCCTAGTTTTCAAACATACGAATTAATCGTGTTTCAGCTTGAATTTCTTTAGTTACGATTTGTTACCGAATTCTTATTTAAAAACAATTAAAATCGTAGTTGAGAAAAATCGTTTAGTCCATGCTACAACAACAGATATCAAGATGTTTACTTGAATCCGAAGTTCAAATATTAGTGCGTCTCAAACAAAATGAAATGGGACAAGAGAAGGTATCCAAATTTTGATTTAGTCGTAGAATCCTAAATTTCATAATCAGTTTCAAATATATAAATTATTATCATGGAAAGAAGAGTTGATGCTTTTACGTACTAAATGTCATTGAATAATTTACATATATTGAAATTTCTATTGTACAAGTTGTATACATTACAATATAAATCTTTTGAATTTACGATTTACTATTTAAATTCTTACTTCATTTAAAGTTTAAACTTTATGATTTATGATTTAAATGTAATTTTGTTACCTTGCTTATTCCTAGTCAGAAAATGAAATGCTACGAAGTAATTTTGACAAATATAAAAAAAGTCGTTGTTGCAATTTGTTTGTTTGCACTCAGGAAATGAAACATTTTTTTGTTCTTGGAATATTAGAAATAAGGAGATTTATAAAATTTACGATATTTCCTTATGCTATTGGGTTGAAATCCAATCAGTTCCCATTAAAAATGATATAATGCAGGTATTTTTTTTCAAAAAATAAAATAACAAAAATTCTAGATGAATTAGTAGCTAACCTAAGTGCTTAACTATATATGATTGTCCTTTTCAGTTTCTTCAAAACAATTCCTCTGTATTTGAACTATTATATAATTCAATTTCCAAAATTTGCCTTATTGATGGTCTCGCAATCATTACCAATTAACTACAAATCTCGTACACAACAAACAAAGCGTATTATGAAAAATATTTTTATTTAATTAATATAGAAATCCATATCAAAGCACAGTAAGCTACAATAAAATCATATGACATGATTTATATGTGTGTGCTAGGATGCTTCTATAAATGGTAATGCATAAAACATGAGAGTAATAAGATGATATATGATTTTATTCAGACATAACTAGGTGCAGTTTGGATAAGAGTACAGAACAATGTTAAAGAAATAACTTGATCATTGAGGTTCGTAAATATTGTAAGGCAGTTTACAAATCTGAATAAAAATAAAAGCTACAGAGGTAGATGGAGATGACTAGGTATATAAAATTCTTAAAGTTGATTTTCAGTATTTTCATGTTAATTGTATTACATAATATAAGAAATGATCCATTTAGGTTTGATTAACAATGAAGTTGTTGTGATAATATGATAATGAGTATTTTCGCTTGTAATATGGGTGGCTTGTGTTTGACCTTCAGGATGATATCATCATCTATAAAATAGTATTAATGAGTATCGCAAAATTGGTATTTTATTTTCAAGATTGTACGGACTTTTGCTTTTGTATGGTTAACACAACATGTTATATCTTGTTTTCTAACCCTGTATACAGGTGATGTGGCACTTGGAACCTGTAACTGTTTTCTCCATTCATTTAGATTCTTTTATTTTTTAATATTACAATGCACGGTGTTTACTAAGATTTGCAACGTGTAAAAAGTTTATCAATTATAAGATAACATCTTGAATTCCTAGCATCAATGGAATTCATGAATTGTGGTTGTTAACATATATTTGAGCCATATAATGATTTTTTTTTTACAAAAATAATAATGCAAATGTAACATTTGTATACTAAAATTCTCATAAAATTTTATTTATATTAAGGCTTCCTATAATATTTTGAAAAACATGTTTCTTTTATCAAGGTGTGTGTATTAGTTAAAAGCTACCTTTAAATGAAATAACTCTACACTTGCAGTAGAAAAATTGGAAATAAGTCCTAAAAGTTGTTGGGTGGTTAAGCATCAAACTGTTGAGAGAAAGATACTCTTGTTGAGAGAAAGATACTCTGTTTAAACCATAGCGATAACATATAATCAAACACATTTTTCATAGTTTAATCACAAAAACCTTCGATCTTGGACCAACACTGCTCCATCCGTGATTTGGTATTCAAAACCAAAATAGTAGTTGGTAGTTTCTCATTTCTTAAAATAATAATACAATACCATCCCCAACAATGGAAAAGAAAATGTTTAAGCTATTTATAACTTATATTGTTGATAGTTTTTTTTTGGTTTGTTTCGATAAGAACATGTTTGATATGCCCAATAGGTTGGATTACCAACATAGCACCTACATAAGCTAATGAATAATGTCCAGACATTTACTCTCTCTTTGAAAAATCTTAGCAACCTTATTAACTGAACGAAAATAATGCACAAATAATACAAAGTGGGACAACGATGTATCTACAAAGTCACGTCTTGTATAATCGAAGCATGTCTTGTATGATTGAAGAACGTCTACATGGCTTGTTTATTTCTTGGTGTTTAAACTTACCTGTATGTTTTTGTTCCATATGTTGTGCCAAATGGTGGTTGTAAATGCTGTACTAGCTAGGTCACTTACTTTTCCTTTGAACTTGGATTAGATAATACAAAATCATACCATGTTCCGTTGAATTCTATTTTACATCTTAGAAGACCTATGGCATGCATATTTGATATTTTTCAATTACTTAATATCCAGTATTTTAAGTAAGTATTACACATTTTTATATCTAATAAAAAGCAGTACTCTTTGACTAGTGTGTCAAAAGAAAGTAAACATGCATTAATTTTTTCTAAATTTTAATTTGACCATCTCAGGTCTATTTAACGTCCATAGTCATGCTGCAAGTATATCAAAATTATTATGCCTTACTAAAGGAAGTAACCTTTGATTTGTATCTCAAAAGGAAAATTTTACATGGATTACCTAAAAAAACTAATTAGTAATATCCAGGTATTTATTTTATTTGGTGGAAAAACTTGGTAATCTTATTACTCAAACAAATATACTGTATAAAATAATACAAAGTAGTACACCAACAACAACAACTAAGTCATTATTTTCAAAAAAGCTGGGGTCGGTTAGAGATGGAACCCAAAACTAAATGACAAAGTCAATTTAAAAGTCATAATAATAACAATAACAATAATAATCATAATAAAATAAAGTCAAATAAGTAGATTACTAATAATAATAACTTAGTAAAATAAAAATAAAAATATAAAAAATGATAATAATACTAGTAATGGTACTAATAGTAATATTGGTTGAAGACCAAACCATACATCTTAGGCTCCTGTTTCCTAGTACTATAATCTAAAACTTACAAAACTCATAGCACTTGATTTTGGTATGTGGATCGCTAACTTTCACGCGCTCTTTTCCGTAACCAGCTTTTCGGTTATATTCCAATATTTCAAGTCCCTTTTTACTACTTCCTCCCATGACAAAGCAATACACCAATGTCTCTATAACATAAAGTTGCTTAAGAGTTTATTCATTAATCACTTTCTTTTTACAAGTTATTATTGTTAACTTGCATATGTGTATACATATAGTTTGTTTATTTCTAGGTGTTTAAACTTAGCTATATTTTTCTCATTCTAAATGTGTGCTACATGGGAGTTGTAAATGCAGTACTTGCTGGGTCACTTAAATTATTTTTATCTATGAACATAGATAATATGAAATCATCAGTTGAGTTAAACTTCCTATATGCGTACCTTGTTATGTTGGATATTTTTTCTTTCTATTCTTTTATTTTTTATAATTTGCATCTACAAAAGCTATGCCATGTATGCTTGCTATTTTATTTTTAGTTTACCCGATACCCAATGTGTTGTATAATCAACTACTTTACAGGCCTTGTATCTTATAAAAGAATTATCCTGTGATCGGCGTCTCAAAAGAAAGTATACATGCATTATTTTTTCCTATCCCTAATCTTAATTCGGTCATCGTAATTTTGTTTAACGCCTGGAAAAAGCCATGTCATGCAACCATTTGGAAACTATTTTGTATTGTAAATGGCAATATCCTTTGATTTGTATCACAAAAGAAAACATACACATACACATATATATTAGGATTTTAATATATTTTAAGATCGATTAATTATGAAACCATAGATCTGAATAGGTGACTCATATTGATTTAATTGAAATGAATTAGGGGAAAGCAAACGGGTTAGCGGAAGCCATACCTGAATTCATAGTTGCTGTTGGAAAAGTAAATTTGATTTGGTTTTCCATATTGACACAAACCTTAGGTCTTATATTAGATCTGAATTCATAGTTGCTGCTTTCGTAAACTGATCAAGTGAAAGCGATATATCTAAAAGACGAGAGTTAGATCTGATCTTCCAAATTGACATAAACCTTAGATCTCAGTTATTTTCATAGAAGAGATTAGAAGAATAACCAGAGCTTATGTAATTTGGAGACCATAACCCATTATTTACATGTTGGCATTTTCTAATTTGGCCATTCAAAAAAATAGAATTACCCCAGTATCTACACATTAATACCATGAAATTATACCTGTAAGCCTTTTAACTTCAATTCATAATTTGATCACTTTAATCAGGTTTTGCACCAAAATAACACGACATATTTATTTTACATATGTGGTCCACATATTGAAATTTTCCAACAATCTCCCCCCGGGCCATATATGTAATAACCTTATAAATATGTTTAACTTTATGAGCTCCAAAATTTGCTATTTATAACATGAGGTGTTTCTAAAACAATCTCGTCCATTAACTATGCTGGCAAAGGATCAAAGTGGCTTTTGTTGTCTTCAGTGTAACTAAGCCAATCAATACCAATCAATGGTTACATATACCAACACAATCAAACGACATAGATCAATTATGGATCCGCAGCATGAAAATTACATTAGATGCGATTTATACATGTCTATTTTCAACTGGTCCTACTTTAGTGAGATCAATACGTTTATTATTTGAACTACCTAGAGTGCAAACAAAACTTTATTACATTATTTCCGATCTGACAAAAAGAACTTGATATATATCTGTAACCAAAGTATAAAGCAATGTGTCATATGACAGTACCAAATATAAACTCTCACTGAACCAAAATATTCTTACACAAAAGTTACACCAATTAAGCAAGATGCTCATGAAAGACCTTGGATGATAATCCTTTTGTAAGCGGATTCACCATGGTGGAGTTTATCACAATATGCTCTATAAATTACAATCTGTTTTGCACTCTCCCTTTGTTGAAAAATAATATGTTTATTGTTACAATATTACTTTAATGATCTTTCAATTTCTTTATTCAATAGTCCATTATTTTATGACAAAATTATACGATTGTTTTCCATCGTTGGACGCCTCATAACGGAAAATAGTAAAGAAGACTATAAGTATCTGTATGACAGCTTTCCTTATATAGCTTCTTCCAAAAAAACAACAACAATAATATTATTGTTTCTGAAGTTGACCTTTTGTACTCTTAGCATCCAAAATATTCGGATTGCAATGCCTTATGATCTTCAAACAATCTTTCTTGAGCATATAATTCTTTATTTCTTAAAGATATCTCGTAACCATTTTGATCACTAACAACCGATCCATTTTCAATGTCAGTAAGATATTTGCCAAATAATACGCGCAATATCCATATGTGTATATGCTTTATCATGCATTAGACTCCAGACCGCAAGTTGTTGGGGAAATTTTCTTTAGATGATCGTCTAAGGAAATAAAAAACCCAATGCAGCGACTAGATCGTGATTGTTATGAGACGAAACAAACAGAAATAAGCAATAGAGCAAACAGTCACAGATCAATGTAATGCAGAAAAATAACACCAGTATTTATAGTGGTTCCACTATTGCGAGGCAGTGTACATCCACTTGGGGAGAGGAGATTCTATTAATCATTGAAAGATTAGAGTTACAAGATTGATTCACTTTTGGAGGCTATACATAGGAAGAATTAACAATACAGACAAAATTCTGCAGAGTTTCAGCTCTCTAGGTTGACTGCCATTGTTGTCCAGAAGCTACACTATTTATAGAGTGAAGAAATGAAGAAGGGAAGCTGCTATACAGCAGCTCTGGGATTTGGTTCGGCATCCATTTGATTACCGGCTAGATGTTCTTTTGATCTTGTGATTCCTCCGCTCATCTCTTTATTGCAATATTTGCATTTAGAACTCTTTCCGCCTTTAATTTTGATGTCATGCTCCCAAAACTGATCGTCTTTGCTTTTAAAACTTGTTTCAACTATCAGTGGTGGATTATTTGAAGCATTGGATGATGTGTCAATTCTAGAAATGCAAGCATGAATGGTAGAATTTCCTTGTTTATGTGGTAGGAAGTAATGCAAGCACGATGGATAGCGTTTCCCGCTTTTATGGTGGTATTCACGTAACAATGGTTCATGTCAGTTTAGAACTTTAATTATGTAAGTGGTGTTCATTCAATATTTTTGTAATGTTTAATTAAATATGTTCGTGTTGTTTACTTGTTTTAAACTTTTAGTGTTGTGTAAACTTCATGGATATGGTTCTTTAATATTGTTTATCATATTTTAGTATTGTATGAACTGATTTGAAATGTATGTGGATCTCTTATTTAAAAGAATTGTAATTTACCCTGTTTTTATTTGCAAATCAGTATATGATTAGCGATATATTTGAACAGTTAGAATAGTGGAGATTAGTTGCAGTGATTCAGTAAATGTCAAATAAATTGATATCATGCTTTTTTTGTTATAAATTATGTTCATGTGTAATTGCTTCATTTGATCATTTCTAGAATTGATCCATCATCCAATGCTTCAAATAATCCACCACTGATAGTTGAAACAAGTTTCAAAAGCAAAGGCGATCAATTTTGGGAGCATGGCATCAAAACTGAAGGCAGAAAGAATTCTAAATGCAAATATTGCAATAAAGAGATGAGTGGAGGAATCACAAGATTAAAAGAACATCTAGTCGGTAAGCAAAGGAATTGTGAACCATGTTCAAAAGTCTCCGTTGAAATTAGGCAAAAAACAATAGAATTATTAACAATGTCCAAATCCAAAAAAGAAGCTAAGGAATTAGAAGATGAATTAGATATGATGTCACATGAATATCCTTCATCATCTTCGGAATTTGATTCGGAGTTCGATGAAGAATAACTTATAAAATATATTAATGACTCTTTTTTTTACCGTATACTTGGTTTAGATTTAGAAATATAAATGGTCAATACTTTGCTTTATTTTGATTTGACCATCATGCACTTTTTTGCATGTTTTGTATAAGAATATATAACTTATTAAGAAATTATGTTTAAGGTTTTGTTCTTTTGCATGTCTTTTATGTACATATTACATATGTACATACATGTTTTTCTGTTCTATGCTATTTTTATATTTCTCTTGTCTTGTTATATATAAGTGACATTATATGTTAACTTATGCTCATAACTCATGCTTTCTTTGTATTGTGTAGATCCAACTGTCCAAGATAGAAATGACATAGATGTTCTTTCGAGCAATCGGTGACAATGGTATATGGTGTGATTTTACCAATCAAGTAAGCTTAAATTTTCATTTATTTTAGTATATGTAAATATTATTCCATAGTCAAATTAATTTTAAACATGAAACATTGAAATATACGTCGATATTGTCTCGAGATGAACTTTAAGGTCTGATATGTAAGTTCGATATTGACATCTGAGATGCACTCGTTTCGTCCGAGATTCCCAAAAGCATGTCGATTTGCCGGACGCACGACCGAGTGCACGGTTACGGGGGATAGCGGACATATTTCTCGACCCGACATTCGGCCCGACTCGGAGCACGCTTCTGTCGTTTGTACGCTCGATTCGTATCCTCGTTCCATACCCAGCTTCAAATTATCGAATGTCCGAGCCTTAGCAAGTTTCGAGTTTCCTCGGAGCAATATCGTTCAGGACGAGCTTTGGGTACGTAGCAGCATGTCCCGAAGCACGCTGGCAGTTTTTTCGTGCTCGACTCGAAGCAGGGACTTCCTCGGGCTTGTTTTGGGAAAGTTGTCGAATGACTTGAACCGCGCTTCGAGTTTTCCATCGCGCGACTCGAAGCAGCAACATCCAAGTGCACGCTTTGGATATTTACCACTCTGACCCGAAGCGCTCACCGAGTTTCCACATGAACTGTAAATGTATTACAGCTAAATTAATGGATGCATATGCAATGCGTCTTTGTACAAACCATTCATTTTTGACTAAAATGAATTTAAATCGTTGATCCCAAAAACAATGGCCCATGCAGGTTTCGAACCTGCGACCTTCGCGTTATTAGCACGACGCTCTAACCAACTGAGCTAATGGGCCACATATCATAGCAAATGACTTGTAATTAGTGGTAGATATTGGGTATTTTGGAAGACAGTTAAGTTTTTTTATTAAATTGCGGCTTGTACGGAAATGTTAGAACATCTTTTTTGAAATAATAGTAGACTATTGAGTTTCGTTTTTGTTGATGTATTTATAGTCATCATTGTTTTTGTCTTTTCTCAAATGATTGAAGTTGGTCGCATGAATTCTTATTTTCTACGATTTTCTATCGATCATATGTGAGGACCCGCAAATCCGTACTCCTTGAATAGACACTAATCTCCATTGATTAACTCAAGATGAACGGAAATACAAATTCTCAGGGTTTTAAGAAACAGAAAAGGAGAAAAAAAAGATAGAAGAAAAGAGAAAAGATAGAACAGAACAGAAAGAAAACAACAGAACAATATCAGAATCTCACAATCGCAGCGGAACAACATATAATAGATAAATGAATAATCTTCAAACAAAGAACTATATCAGTTATTACATTACATCACATTACATTACATTATCAGAGTGTACAACAACAAACAACAATAAACAGTGGAAAAGAAATACTATATACTAGTGATACGCCATGTCATCCATCTTACCTCCAGCAATTCTTGAGTTCCAGAATATCCTGATAAACCTTAACTCTTGACTGCCCGTGTGGAAATTGGTGGGCACCCAGAGTTTAAGAAGGAAAATAATAAACTCCGAGTCAGTCATGTGACCGGTGTGAGAACTAAAACAGTTTATTTATCTTTAAAACAAAGAATAGGATAATTTTAAAATAGATTTGCAATGCTTTTAAAAATGTGACTACCATAAGACCTCCCACCACACACACAATGCAAACGCAGACTTGGAGGAGATTTCTTCTTATGTTAGTCAAAGATGCTTACTACGTAAAATCAAATCATTTTTGATGTTATTATTAGTGCATAGTGTAGAAAACATTTCGAAAGTAGAATATAAATCTTAGCCAGCATAGTTACCATTATGCATGCTATAGCTACCTCCTGATGAAGCAGGTTCTACAACTAAAACCGTACAAGGCTCGTATTGTTTCTTTGGATTTCCAACAAATGGTCAGGCCAAGGAACTTCCCATTGCCACATGGAAACGCCTTTGGAATGACGTCTCGAGAACCAAACCGGATCTCTGCCAGCACAAGGCCGGGTTACCCCTAACTGGGTAACTACTGACACGAATATGTCATCCCCCGATCGTAACCGATCTACATCCGAGGATCCTCGATTTCCAATAATCACAAAGTAATAAGTTTGCAGCAACAACATAGGTTAAGTATCTGGGCTCCATACCATGATACCACCTCTATCCAGAAGGAATGACATACACTAAAGGGCGCTACCCCTAATAACCTTGCCGCATCCTTCTTGTTTTGACCATTTCCGGGGTGTGAGGTCCGACGAAGTCTCGTCCACAAAGTCACGCTTTATACAAAAGCTGTGCTTGGCTCAACAAATGATCAAAATAATGATCACAAAGATAAATGATCAAACAAATGATCATATCACATATAATCAACAATGATCATTTCACAGCAACACTCAGCATGTCACATTACCAAACTGGGAATATATCGCTGATAACCATCGACTACATAACCTCTGAGCTCGTACATCTCAGAGAAGGGTGTTAAGCTAAGAGAATAAATTCTTCGCCACCAACAGAAATATATTTGAAAGAAATCATCTTTATATCTCAATTTGTAATGTCAGACATACTATCAATACAAGTCTGTTCCGGGATCGAACAGAACCGAAGGCACTTACAAAGAAGTCCTTGCAATCTGGATATCCACTAATCACGTCCGGACTTCCCATCACATATGGAATTTCTATACCGAGGCCATTCGGTGCAGAAACATTCGACGGTAATCCTTCCATTTTCAAAAATATCCGGTCTTCAAATGAAATTCATAACGACGTATCACATATTCAGAATGGGTTATACGACCTCAAGGCCCTTTCCCGGTTAACGCGAATAGTGAATGCTTATTCAAAAATAAGTGTGGCATTCAAATTCAAGCAAATCACAACAAATACCTATTTAAAGGTAAATATTGATAGTCGGTTATTGAACTATCAATGGATACGCACAACATCAACAGATTCCAAATAATTTTCCAAATTATTTATTTTCCAAAAAAATATTTACAAGATATATAATTTTCACACTTCAACCATTTGAAAACAATTTTCAAATCACTTTTCACATTTACCACTTTTGAAAACAAATTTCAAACATTTTCCTTACGCGGAAATATTTTCATTTCAACATGGTTCATTTAAACCAATTAAATAAATCCTTACCAATTTACTTTATATTTACGTTCCAAATCCGTAAATTAATTTCCACACTTCAAAAATAAATCAACGTTTATTTTTAAACAAATTCCCCTTTTCATTTATAAATTCCATGGTGAATTTATATTTTCAAAAATATTTTTGAATACACTATTTCAATTATTCATTTTCAGTTTATCTTCAAAAAGATAAATTCTCAAAACGTTTCATTTCACAATGAAAAAACATTTCCATAATTATTTATTAATAAGTAATTCACAAATCTTTTTATTTTCAACATTTGGAAAATATTCAACATACTTAAATCGAAATGAAGTATAAATTTCATTCTTTAAGTAAATCATTCTCTTAAACATATTTATTTGGGCCAAAATGAATGTTGCGTAAAACATCGTTACGACAACCCAAAATCACCAGTACAGGGATTCGAAATTTAAAATAGATATATAAATCTCAATACTATACAAAACATTTCCTTTCGGAAATCATTTACTATAACAACAGTGTTGTAGTCCACCATTTCCTTCTATTTCTCGAAAACGTCTATTTCAATAATGAATGTTGAAACTTATGGTTTCGAATCTCAACACATTTTTTTAAAAACATCGTTAGATCGTTTTAATATTATTTAAAACATCACATCCAAAACATTTTCTTTAACATATTATTCACTATTCAAAAATGTGAATATACTTCGTTAACTAATTTCATCATTTCTATACATTTTACCTTAAAGGATTATTCACTGTCTAAAACGTGAATATAACACCATTAATAAGTTATAACAATTTACTTATCAAAATAAGCCATTTGCGGATTTATAAAACAATGTTTATAAATTCCATTTCTATTTATTTTATAACAGCTTCCTTTTATAAATCTCCTTTATTAACCTATTTCAATTTATAACTCAATTATATACCAAAAGTTCACATTATAAGTTAAATACTTATACTTTATTTGTTTACAAAATCGTTCTTTTAAACTTCCCAAATTATATATCTTATAATTTATAAGATTCATTTATTTACCCAAATTTATTCTTTTAAATAACTTTACAAATTTTATAAACCTACTGCTTATAAAATTCTATTTATAACTTCACCGTTTATAGTTCTATAAATTTCATTCATTTATGAAGTTCATTTACAATTCATTCTAACACTTATAAAAACTCGTTTTAATAATTCAAATATTTTAATTTATAAATATCAATCTATAAATCCTTTATATAAATAAATTTATACTATTATTTTAAACATCTTTAAACTACTTTAAAATTTCACATTTTCTTTGATTTATAAAATAATCAAATTTTATAAATCCTATCTTTAAACTTTTTATAATAAATTCAAAAATCTCAATTGAAACTATTTTATAAAATCATTAACCCCGTATTTTCAAAAATCAACTTTTAACTAAATTTCTCAAAAATCATAATTTTTATAACATTAAAATTATAACGTTTATTTATTCAAAATAGATCAATTCCAAAAATATTTTATAAACGTATACTTTCAAAAAATCACTTTAAAATCCTTTTAAAATTCCAAAATTGGCCCAATGATGCTACACACCAAATAGTCAATCACGACAACAACGACATCATATATCGATATGATAATCAATCAAATATCAAAATATCTGAAATCAAATAATTACCGTTGAGGAATCCAGTTGGATCCGTCCAACCTATTTTACTGCATCCAAAAACATTAGCACAATACCAATTCCGTTCCAGTACGGAATTATCGTGGTATATGGGATTTAAAATATTATCCGCTTAATAGGCGGCGCAATAGGGTCTCATCCGCTATATAATGCGGGAAATCAACTCCAAATACATAAATAATACCAATTTCACTGTACTGTGAAATATTCGCGGTATATGTTTTTAATAAATAACCTCTGCTTACTAACGGCGTATAATGTCTATTTTGACAATCAATAGATAACAATCATCATTCAAACATACATTCACGAATTTTAAATAGAACTATTTAAAATTAAAATCGAAACCGATTCGATTGAGTGAGAAGTTCTCACCTTGATTTTAATTCCGTTCCAGCGTTTTATTTCGAATAAAATTAAACGTGCGTTTAATTTTATCCAAAATTTTCGCTAGCTCCAAACGACTCCAATCCAATTCCATAGCGTAGTGTTCGTCCATACGATTTCAACGCAACTGGTTTCGTGGGTTTTCGACCTCGTATGAAAAGGATATGAATATTTAAAGTTACATGAATTTTTAATATAAATATTTACAATTCTTATTTTACTTTCAAATCCAAAGCAATCTTGGCCGTTCGTCTTCTTGCTTGCTCCAGATCGAATGCCGCGTCTCCTTCTTCTTTTCCCCCGTTACTTCGTACGCAGCCAACCCATACGCAACCCCCTAGGGCTTCGAACCGCTCCACCATCGCTCGACTTCACGTCGATCAGCTAGTGCCAAATGGAAGGCCTTCCTCGCCTCTACCCACGGCTGGCACCACGTCGAGTTCGGTCATCATATTGTTGCGAAAAACGTGCACGACCGTGCTCCCTTCCAGCTCGATTAGCCGCCGATCTGTGAGGTTATATCCGATCGTAGCCGTTGAAATAATAGATCGTGATGTACTCTACAATTGTCCAGTTGACAGTTTTTGGAATTGGTTAGTGGATTGCAAGAAATTTGAGGGGAACGAGGAAGATTTTCGACCATTAGAAATATTAGAGGCGGCTGATAATAGAAACTAGGGTTTCTCAAAATAATGAAGAGGATGGGTTGCTTTTATAGAAGTTTCAACGAAACACTATTCATCCCGGTTTTTCGAACTCCAATTTACGCGCGGTGATCGGCGTTTCTGGGGTTTATCCCGTGTCCCGGACACAATGGAACGTGTTTCGGGAGTTAATTCGATCATCTATGCGAGTTATGGCAATAAACGTTCGATTTTAAATTAAATCGGTAAATCAAATTTCTAGGCATTTTAGCTTGCCCCGGACAAACGGTAAATCCGATTGACACGAAATTTGAAACCATACAATAATATAACGTTACAGATCCGATGAAACTGGTTTCGTCGAAATCCCAGACTGTTTGAAAAATGGATATTTTAACTCGCCAAATTAATATTAAAACAATTTCGATGCGTTTCGAGCTGCCACGGTCAAACGAAAACTCCGATTGACACGAAAATTGAAATCCGATAATAACAAACTATTACGGATCCAATGGAACTAGTTTCGTCCAATTCTGGGACTGTTCGAAAAATGGCTAATTTCACTAGTCGATTTAAATATTAAAATATTCAATTTTCACAAATTAACTTTTAATTCAATTTTAAAAGTTCTAAAACATCGTTCTAACTTCAATATGATAAAATAAAATTTTACAAATCATTTTCAATCATATTTAACCCAATTTTCAATTTTTTCTGTATTTTCACATATTTAATTATTGATTTAATTATCCAATTAAATCCAATTATTCGAAATAAAATTTATTTGACTTATAAATTTCACTTATTAATATTTAAAGTTAATTAAATATATGAATTTTAATTAACAGAAATTCTGGGTCGTTACATCATATCTTCAGTTGAATTAATTTTTGGATCATTTTTAATGTCTTCTTCCTGTGTTAATCTAACTTTCCTTTTATAAAAATATATTATCACATTATTTTCTTTGGATGTACACATAACGATAAGCCTATTTTTTTATTTATATATTAACAGGTGCATCATTTACTTTCTTTTCAACTCTTCTCACATGTAAAGCAGATGCATAAAAGTAGTGTGCTATTATTGACATCAAAAAAAAATTTGTGGCGCTCGAAAATAAAAGTCACCATACAAAGTTTGTTTCCTCGCTTTTTAATGCTAACTATTATTTTATTTTAAGTGAACAAACACCTAAATATTTCGAAACACAAAAGTTCTTATCCTCTAAATTAAATCCAACTCTTTTCAAAGCACAATAAAAATCCATAACATATACAAAAATCAAATAACGTAATTTTTTTCTTCAAATGTACGTAGGATGATGAAATATTAAATAAATACTTAATCGGTTAAAAAATGAATTCTCAAATCAAATTGCATGCATTTTGAAGCATTTTATCGATCGTTTTTCTTTTATATTTTCACAGTCAAACATTTTTACGTCAAGTGCATTTTTAGTTTTATTGTAATTGGTATTCTTCATCTGACAAAAAATATATGAAAGAACTGCAAGTGAAACTGACATAAACGTCGTATGATAAAACATTGTAATTCAATAGCTTACATTGAAATTTTCAATTACAAAATTATCGAACTTTATATCCTCCAAATTCGTGTTAGCCACATTATCATTAAACTCATCCTAAAATAACAATAAAAAAATGTAAACAAATTTAAGATTGATATGTAGAAGGAAAAATAGACTTTAAGAAATAAATGTAAACTAAACTCTTTGTGTTCATCAAAATTAGGATTATTCACAAAATCTTCACTTGATTTTATCTATGAGACAAGATTTTTTTTTTTGGTGCTTTAGGCTGTGATTTTTTTTATTTCTAATGATGTTTTGAAATTGTTACGTGAGTTTTTCTGAGGAAGATGAAGATAACGTGAAAGTATATTTTGATGGCTATAAGCATATGGAAAAAATGATAGGTAATTAAATTGTAATGGTAGTCAAAACATCTTCCTGCGTGCCAAGTATATCACAAGAAATATATTCGAGAATATATATATGAGGATAAAATTGAATTTAAATTATCAAATTCTCATTGTATATAGTTTTTAATAAAAGAATCATTACACAATAAAATAGTCATGACACAAATATCAAACGCTCTTATTGACAATCTACACAAGAGGTCATTTCGGTGACATATCATTTGAAATGTTTGATAATCATGATTGATTTGATAAAGGGGCCAAACAAATAGATATCTTGATTCCTTTGCATGGTAAGAATGCCAAAATAAATCAAATTATTAGCATTGGTTAGGGGTTTTTGTTAATTTTTGATTTTATTATCAGCTAACGTTGTCATGGCTTTGAAGAGGTTGCTGATCATGGGATGTGATTCATTTGTAATCAGAGGAAGTGGGGTAATATATTCGCGATTTATTTTTTATGAGAAATAAGATGGGTGAGAATAGAGTAGAAGGAAACATGGCGCATGCAAGGAGCAGTTGAAGACGGCATGAGTATGATTTGACGTCTATTTTGAACCGTCTGATGAAAAATGGTGTGCATAACTGTTAGTTCAGGTTTGTTATGAAACATGATCAACTATATATTCGTAGCACATGCTTAACTTAACTCAATTTAGTTTAAAATTAGTTGCCTGTTATTGTTCTTGGAAAATTCTTAACAATCTATCAAGTTGCGTAGAAATGTGAATTCGATTAGCATGCTTAAAATACAAAATCACTTCTCATAATAAGATTTGAATAAAGAACAATAATCTAACTGTACATGAATAGAAGGTTAAACTATAAAGAGTCAAAGCTTATAAAAGCAAGACTCATGACAGTAATAAGTATAATTTAATCACAATCAAAGAACCGATAGTATTTAATCAATATAATATTCTACAAATTGAAACTGTTTGCAACTTGTACACTTAGTAACTGTTTTGTGTAAGTGAAATTTGAAATTTGAATTTGGGTATAATTCTAGAAATTAATATCACATCCATTGCAGCTAATTGCATCTCATTCCTACAGTTGTAAAACTGATAATCAGCTTAAAAACAAATAGCATAAAGCTTTGAAGAAAAACAATTTGAGTAAATATATACCAAGGAGAATTGAAGACCGGGGATGAACAACAGACGATGTTGCAGTCTTGATCTCGATTGTCAGTCGTTTCGCTTGATCCAAATTTGAGTTTGAGAAGTACAGTGAAACAATTGGGAAAAGGAGGCTAAAGGCTTTTGGTGGAGGGCGGAAAAATGTGGAAATGAGGGAGAAAAGGAAAATATTTAATATGATGTGTGGAAATGAAAGATGGGTAATGAATTAGATCAGTATCTATGCATAAATTGAAGCCGCTTGATATCCATGCTGAGAATAAATCTTAGCCTCTCTTTGGCTTCTATAACTTACCAATGCTTTTTGTTATATATATAGTGTCAAATTGTTGATTCTTTCATTCCAGTTAAGATGTTGAAGCAGCTCGCGCATGTCAACATGGAGGAAGAAGTGCATGCCAAATTACAATAAAAGCTATTAGACTTTCTTAAGTATAAGTGCATGCCAAATTACAACAAAAAGCTATTAGAGTCCAACATATTATCATCGGGTGTTGAACTGAAGTACGACGTTCCTGATCTTTGCTAGTATACAAGTATTATTTTACTGAAGTGTGCCATTCTTCCTTTCTTGGTATGATGCTGTGGACGAAGCAGGCTAGTAATTTTAAGTTTGATCAAATAGCTTAAGGCCATGCTAACTTCCTTTCCTGCAGCTAGTGTTCCATGTTTAAAACATCTTTCTTGCTAATTTCCAGTGTATGCATAATTGTATGAGCTTTTCTTATTTGTTGCTGACAGTGCCCTTTTGATTATCTTGTTTAGTTCTTTCTGGTGGTTCCATCATATCCATGATTGTATGAGCTTTCATTATGTAGCATATATGTACAGTGATTCATATTTAAGTGGGTGAGTATGCATAGACGCATTGACCATGTCTTTTATATTACCATGTTTAGGTTCAGCGAATTGATCGGAGAGCAAGTAAACCTAAGAATTGCATATTCAGGCAAGCGAACCGAGAACTTACTGCTCATACAGTGCTTTTGTATCCTTTTTCTTTAACTTGGACCTTGTAGTGGTGTTTGATATCAATGATTTCACCTAAGAATTACAAGATAAAATGTTTAGAGATGGGTTGAAAATATATTTTCAAGCTCGATGGTGCTTTGATAGAAAAATATAAATCAAAATGAGAACTTTTTGCGCCATAACAATATGATATCTCTTCGAAACAATACGAATAACATGCTCATTTTTCATGAAAAAATGATTAGATTATTTTGAGTTCAACATCTTATCATTGTGTTTAACTAAAACTAACGAAAATTTTGAAAATCTGAAATGGATATTTTTTTGCCAGAAGTATGCAATTATACGGTTGTTTTCTATGGGTGTATGGTTGTACTGGTGTATTTTATTAGGCCGCACGCACTTCATATTCAATATATACCTACCAAGCATGCCACTTTTAAGTATTACGCTATGTTTATAATGTCACTTCTTTTTCATAGTTATTAAGATGTCCTATGTGTTTTAACTTACGTAATTATTATTTGCTAAAACGAAGGCTACACGGTTCTCTCAAATGGGTCTTGGTAACTGAATATTGGTAACGGTTTTATAAAAAAATTAATTACTCATTGTTGAGCATATCATTTAGGCAATCTAAGTTTAATTGTATGGTTTGTTCTTTACCATATATTGTCCTACCACCACATGCGCCTTCTTTCTCTCCAATGTTTTGATTGGAATGGAAAATCTAAAAAAAACGTAGAGTTCATTTTGTTATGTGTATCGAAATGGGACCATAATATTAGCTAATTTTAATAAAAATTGGCGTTCGACGCTTTCGATGCTGACACAACATTTTGATCCGTTCTTCTTAATAAGGTAAAGTGGTGGACCATGATAATAACGCTTCAGAAGCATCTTGCTATTCACGTTGCTTGCTTCTCACGCAACGTGAAATTCAGCTGGTCATATAAGAATTCGAATGGTATTTAATCTAGTACATATATCCACTTTTTGTTGGAATTATTTGTCATAGGAAGGTTTGGAAATAATTTAAAAGATGCGAGTAAAGTGATCTCATAATATACATTAGCAACTCCCTGAACTCTAAAAATGGAGCCACCCTTACTTTGCGTTTTACCTAGTTTCACAATTGGTTCCGAATGTTTATTTGATAGGCGTTGTATACAAGGTGCCTATGATTTTATCATATGTAATACTCAAGAATCTATTTAATAGAGCTTGAGAGTTGGCCACCTATAAAATAAGCGTTCAAATTTCAGACGCTTGTTAATAGACACCTCAAGTGTGGTCGTGCATATTAATAGATGTTTGACTATTGTAAAATTGCCCTCTCTTTTTTAATCATTAATATTCAGAAACTGAATTTTAAGGGTTTAAACGTGTTGGTTAAAAGTTGGGCAAATCTCAAAATTACGACTAGGAGTTGATATTAATACTAATATGTACCATTGTTAAATGAAAAAAAATGAGGGAATACGAACAACGAGCAAAGTAGAAGACATATGGTTTAGAGTAGTTCGATCGACAATGATCAACTTCCAACATGGTATTAATTTCTATTTCTTTGAGTTTTTTGTTATAATTACTTGTTTACAAGAGATAATTGAAGGAGCATAGGCGGCCGTTAGTGGGTAAATTGGATAAATTTTTAAAAAAAATCCTGTTTAGATCTTTATTAGGCTTACGAAGTCTAAATTTACTATAAGATCGGTTCTAATATGTTCAAATAAAAAAGATTTTAATTAACTTTTCTAATTTTTTTAAATGACAGATTTGGAAAATTTATATTCGATAAATTTGTGAGTGTATTTGAATATACTCAAGTGTATAGAGTGCCGGTGCAACTTTTCGTATTATGCACATAGTTAATGTGTACGTGTGTATGTGCTGGGATTTACACTGTAACAAACAAGTTCATCATTATATACGCATTAGCGGTCCAAAATATTATTTGCAAATATATAAATTAGCATATTTGTTTGTATATACATATGTATGTATGTATGTGTTTGTACATACATACACACACACATATATATGTATTGGCATGTGTGTATTTCAATTTTTTTATTTTAGTAAATCCCTTAATAAATCTAAATTAATTTTGACTCAATCAGCAATCTGAATTCAAAATTTTATTTCCTAAACATCAAGTTATTCCACTTGGTAAGACAATAAAATTAGATCTTAATCTACAAATTCAAATATATATTATATATTAATATTTTAGAACAAAAATAAAGCATAGATATTTTGTAAATATAATGTACATATATATAGTTTCTTTTACCAAGAACGCAACCTATCATTTTCCTTTTACTCAATTGATATGTTTTATTTGTCGACAAAATTAATAATTAAGAATTAAATGTGAATATAATTAGTAAATTAATATTGAGTTAAAATGAAAGATGACTTTTTTTAGTCAAAAGGGAAAACTTTATTAAACAAAACTAGGATGTTAATTAATGTGGTTTTGTACATCAAATAGATCTACTTTAATAATATGTGTATGTATATACGTATGTATGTTTATGTATGTATATATAAAAAAAATTATTTTTCTATTAAACAATTTATTGTAAAAAAAAATTCAAATTTATTTTAGTATATATACATATATGTATTTGTGTTTTAAAACAGAAAATTAGTTATGAATCAATGAAAATTAACATTGATATTTAACTAAATAAAATATGCATATAAAATAATAAATTTGCTATCAGATCTATATCTAAAACAAACGTCGAAAATAACAGAAATTAACAATCAAAATAATAATTATTGATTTCAAATCCACTCCAAATCAAAAAAATCATAAAACTTTCGAAGGTACACATGTATAATTTAAAGGTGACAACAAATGAATATACAAATTCTTTATAGAAATTAAAAAGCTAGATCTACAACATAATGATGAAAATATATAAAATAGAATATGTTAAATCTTAATGATGCTTTCCTTGAATGCACCTTGATTGAAAGAGTTACTCCTAGATTTAAATTCCCAGATCCTAACTTTGCAAGAGTATGGGAACTACCTTTTATTCGTTTGAAGCAATTGGATGCGTTAATATTTTTATTTTCTTTGAAAGTTTAGCCAAAAATGATGGAAAAGGAAGATAGAGGCTAAAGTTAGAGAGAGTGCTTAAGAGAAGAAATGAAGAGTTAAGTATGATTTTTATAGTAGGAATCAAATATTAACTAATTCATAACTGCTATAATTTGATTAAATCAGGTTGTATTCGGAGTATTCAACATTGCGATTGTGTGACACTTAGGTGTAGACAACCGGCGATTAATATCGAACAATTCGAATATTAACGTTTGAACGTCACTTTAACTGGTGGTGTGATTGTGACAACCCACCTCCTTGACCCTTAGAAATCGACACTATAAAGATAAAAGACAAGACAATAAAATCTCACATCATATTCAACATATAATTATACATATGAGTAGTACATGCAATTACTCCAAATTGCATTATCAGAGTACTAGTAAGTACTAATCCAATTAAGATAGTTATAATTACATGTCTTCACAAGTGCATAGATACTTAATACAAAATACAGACACTGCGGAAAGTGATAAATAACTTCAACATAAAGACTCAACATGCTCCCATGGTCCATGCTCTCTTCCAAAATGCTCCAAGATTACTTAACTACTTGGCTGTCCGAGAAAATAGAGTACCCAGAGTTTAAGGGAAAAGAAAATAAACTCCGAGTCAGTCATGAGATTGTTATAAGAAACTCAAATATACATCTATTTAATAATAAAGGGTATCTCATAAGACCACGCTGTACATAAACATGGAATAGATTTTTATCTTATGATAACCAAAATATTTACTACGCAAAATCTGGGGATATTATTTTCGATGATTTTCTTTTGGAAACAATTTTTAAGTAAATATACACAATCTTTGCCAAAATTGTTACATTACTAAATTCCAACATATTAGGTTCTACAGTCAAGTCCAAATGCACTTATTAGAGAATGAATTTCCATACAATGACAAGGTAAGGAACTACCTTCCATACAGTGCATCTCTAGAGGAATGTATAAAAGATTGACATCTTAGAAACCTCTACAAATCAGAACCTGCCTACCTGCAGACCCATCTGGTAGCGGATAGAACCAAATATGACATCGTCTCTGTCATGATTGACCTATCTAGGATCCCATAGCATACACCACATACTCGAAATATATAGGGTAATCTAAAAATGTGACGACCATACCCTCGTGGTTGCGGACCACATAGTCCTGAAGCAACCCTATTTTAGCCATCACTGGTTGACGAGGCCTGAAGTAACGACTACCTTTCACATAGCACACATTACACTTTGAACGACACACCGTCATTCTATGAAAACACAACTGATTTCTACAACCGTATAACTATTGAGCTCATATGTCTCATGGAAGGGTGTTAGGGTAAGTGAAGTTACATTCTTCGCCACCAAATAGATGATACGTTTATAGAGATCAATCAATGTGATCTAGAAATGCAATATTTGTAGGATAATCGCCATACAAATTTTCAAGGTTTAATGAGGGTAATATTTTTTATTTTGCAAATATAGTAAATAGTTTAAGGTTTTAGCATTTTGGATTAACAATAGGTTATAATTCTTTATTTTGTAGAGTGTAAAACTCGTAGACTATCTGGATCATTCGTAGAGTTTCGAAGATCTAATGGAGATGGTTGATGATCACCGAGTTCAACAATTACTTCATCAAGCCGGTTTCTGATATTTCATGCAAATAAAATATATCAAATTTGATAGGCCTTTACTCATAGCATTATGCTATAGATGTAGACCCGAGACTTGCATCTTTCATTTATCCATTGGAGAAATGACAATTACTTTGCAATATATTTCAATTTTGCTCGGTCTTCCTATAGAAGGCGCTGTTTTGAATTACAGTGGTAACGTGGATGTCGATGAGGTTTGCCACCGTTTGCTTGCTGAAATTATACCACAAGAAGCGGTGGTTAATATAAGAGTTGAAGGTCAAATGGATAAACAACCTTATAATTGGCAAGGAGATTATTGTCGATTCATTTGTTGAGGAACTAGAATAGTTACATGGGCTGTCATATTGCTTCTTATCGCATTTCATCTTTTTTCAAACCATTCGAAGGGTCAAGAAAGTATAAAATAGTTGTACATGCTACAGGACTTTGCCACCATTTCTGATTATTAGTGGCGTAGCGCGATTTCGTACGCATTGTTTAAGAAGTTGGATAATGTGGCACTAAGGAAGTCAAACAGGTTAGTAGATTGCCTAACCCTTCTGCAGGTATGTCAAATTTGATTTATAAGTATACTAATATTTTGAAAGACATTTTTAACACTGATAATGTGCAGGTATGGTCATGAACGCATATTTTTATTGGTCGTCCAAATATTTGTGCCAATATCGTCTCTTGTTTACCTTACGAGGTCAGGTAAAAATTGCTAGTAACGTCTATTGAAAACTTTATGTTTTAGTACAATATTCATACATTATTTTATTTTATTTGTAGATGGACTGGAGATAGACGTTGGAGAGATAATCCAGCCCGTCATCTCACATTCTATCGCAATGAGCTAGATGTTATGTAGCAGCATAATGTTGATTGAACGTCATATATGGTTGAGATTGTGCAGGATTTTCCACCAATTTGCTTGGATGGAGAACAAACTTGATATTCAAGAACCACAATAATTTGCTTGCAAAGTGTGGCCATGCACTATCCCGACATAGTAGTGAGGCAATTTGGCCTTCATCCGCATATACCAGATGCAACCGAGAAAATTTTCCTACATGCTTGGAATAGAGATTTGTATAACATGTACGTAGCAAGATGGGATCACAGGTTGGATCATGTTCAAGTTGAACATGTACTAAGAATCACTATCGAACAACTATAATTTTTATTGGCTTATAAGGCGCAATTTGTTCTTAAAGAATCGTCTACTAGGTTGCTTAAGTATGCTCCACGGGGACTAGTGGAATGTGACTTAGTACGTGTTTATAAGTTTTCATATACTTACTCCTTCAGCTAGCTTCACTTATTTGCACCGGTACTTCTTTTGTTTTAGGTTCAAAAGCTGTACCTTATTTCAAATAAAGTTGACGATGTTCTTGTAGATCTTGCAGATGAAGATCGAGTAAAAGGTAAGTGTTTGAACATCAAATAAATTATCAAGTCGCTTTTTGGTAGACATAAGCTTGAACGACCACCGTCGTATGTGGCTCGTCCCCTCCAGGCTTTTGCTCGACATACTAAAGATGACGTTTTAGAGGCACGTGGGGTTCTTCATAAGGCAGTCAACATGAGGAGGACATAATTGAAGCTGGACCATCTCAATCGCCTTCGACTCAAACACAAAGAACACCATGCAAAATTAGAAACTTAAGAAATTAGGTGTTATGATGGTTGCTTTCGTTTGAGGTTGTACTATGTTGTTTTGAACTTGTATTCAAATTT
The DNA here is from genome assembly GCA_030765085.1 of Allium cepa. NCBI lineage: Eukaryota > Viridiplantae > Streptophyta > Magnoliopsida > Asparagales > Amaryllidaceae > Allium > Allium cepa. The sequence goes on from CM060928.1 coordinate 918,356,984, forward strand.
GAAGATGAACTTCATTAATGTACAATCAAGATATGTACGTAGTTTAATAAATTTGTGGGTTTGCAACTTTTTGTTGTTTTTGGATATATAGTTTAATTATATTTGCGTGAGATATGATGATTTTGTATGAAATGTATATTTTTCTTCCTATGTGAGCTGCTGTTTGGCAGTAAGTTACAGGCGCAAATTTCAGTGGCGTCTGTATTCATAGACATTTTACAACTTTAAATAGCGCTCGGTTACATCCACGAAATGAGCATATCCATCGCAGTCACCTGGGTATGGTTTTATGTCCTATCCTCCATAGTCAATTCCAACTCTGAATTCAAATGAATACTTTCTAGAAACTGTAGACGAAGATGTTGAAACTGAAGATATGGAGGGTGGAAATACTGATAATGAAATTTCATATTTGGATAGCATGAAAATCACTGCTTCACTTGACGAAGATAAGACATGGATAGATGGTATGAGTGTTAATGATAATGCTCCTTTAGATGATATTCCAGAGGAAGTTGATAGCATCAACTCCTTTAGATAAACATAACACATCTGTCAGTGGTGGTACGGGCGTGTAGGTTGTAGAACACTGTAGTTGTAAGTATGAATAGGTTGTTGGAATATATTTGATAAACGTACATATTTTGCAACAGTCGTATATATACTCTTTATTGTAACAATCGTGCAGTTATTTAGTTTTCTTTATTAACTACTTATAATATAGTGATTCGGTATAATTTTAGACTTACTTGCGTGTACGAACGAATACTTAAATTTAGTTGTTAACTTAATTAGTGCAACAATCTAGCTAACAAAATTTCCTACTTCAAAAGGTTACATTACACATCCGATAAATGCAAAAAAAAATTTTTGAGGAGGAGAATACACATAATATATTTTAAGAACCAAAAGTGAACATGATATATCTATTTAGAAAAATTAGTAAACAACATGATAACCATGCACATGTATGTGTAAACATAAAATCAAAATATTCATGCATTCAGCATTAATGGAATTTCACTTTAAAGAAACATACACAATTACCTTCTATGTTAAGATAAAATTGTATAATATAGAAGATTTAAAATTTCAATGAAGTAAAAAAAAAGGAGAACTATATAGAGACTAATGGATGAGCATAGTTATATTATATTAGGAAAATCTGATATGGTTGTGCTGTAGAAAGTGTGTGCTTGAGGGCATATAGAATTAGATACTCCAATAAATAACTGAACCATATCTGATGTAAATCAATCGCTCAACTGCTCTTTAAGAAATTTACCAAAAAACAAACAAATTTAAATTAAAAGAATAAATATAGAAGATCATACCTAATAAATTATATACATGAAACTATTTGTAAACAACAAAAATCTTGCCGCTTAAACCATCCAAAGTATAATTTGTAAGCCTCAAAAAATGAGTACTCGGTAAAATATACAGTAAGTGAAAATTTAATTCAACGATAGATGAGAATTTTGATATATCGTATATGAGAAGAGGATCCATATCATTAGCAGTATGGGAGACAAAGTAAAATCGCAAGTCAGGTTAGTTTATTCAATTAAAACCGCCACAATGAAGAATCATAGTTGCAAAACAAATATTGAAAAATCAAAATGTAGAATATAAATATTGAATTGATGTAATCATTATAGAGAAAAGTCAAATTGAAGTAAGAGTAGTACAAAAAAATAATAAATTAAATAATAAAAATTTAGAAGATGTAACCACCTTACTATATCTGTTAGATCCAAAACCGAGTAGAATTGAAATAAGCATGAGCAAAGAACAATGAAATCGACAGAATAAAATTACGACTATGTTTCTTACCGTGTCGTTTGGAAATTTCACATTTGAACGTAAAGAAAATAGTGATACTCACACACAAAGATTACCATGAGATAATAATAAATGCATGAATATTGGATAAAACAGAAAGGAAAAAGGTGAATATGAGATATGTATTTCTTCCGAATAATTTTATTTGGAACTGTATTGATTAAATGCAAAAATGAATTTTTTTTAATAGTATTTGAATGTTCAATTATGTATGCATGGTCATTATATTTTGCAAATATAATATTTACAGAGGTGTATGACAATCTGTCCAAAGCAGTTGAGCAGTGCTAACAAATCAAACCTTAACATTCAAACATTCAAATATAATGTTTTAGCTTAGTACTATAACACCAAAACATATATTGTTGTAAGTAATGAACATTAACATACCAAAGTTTGTGTCTAAAAGTTGTTCTTTTGTTATATTAAAAACGTGGCAAATTTAAATAATAGTGAAGCCAAATATAACATACAAGTTCCCCTTTGTACCAAAAACTAATTAAGCTGACTCAAAGTCAATAAAGTTCAAGAATAGTTAGGCAAAAAGGGGATTAAAGACCTCCTACATTGGTTTTAAATTGAGCTATTTGGTCTCTGTGTTTTATTTAAGACCCAACAGACACCTGTATATTTGTCTCAAATTTTAGGTCTCTAAAACATTAAAGACAACCTAAATTGATCTCAAGTAACTTAGGAACTCCTTAAGGACTAGTTATTCGATCTCTGATCTATTAATTAAAGACCAAAACTACAATCATTAATGGGTCACTGATTATATTTAATACCGACAGTGTTCATGACATTCACAAACACATATATGCACACATACATGTATAAACAAAATAACAATTCTGTTTTTGATATATAACATCTAATATTCTCAGCATAACTTAACATTAGAAAGACCATAGTTTAAACATGATTAGCATGAGCAAACACATTTACCACTATAACTGATTGCCATGGCACTAATTCCAAAATACAATCTATAATTCAAATTATAATGATGATACAATATCCAATTACTAAGTAAGAATATCACATTCATGCAATCAAACCAATAATAAACATGCAAACTGTTTACTAGATATGCTAATTGATGTGGAACCACGCTAGATCTTCTCTTTTCTTTTCTTTATTCTCCTTTCTTTGGCTTGTTCTCTGATTCAACATGATGGCTTCTCTGTCTAATGTTCATTCAAAAAATGAAACCATTGCAATACTAAATGATCAACCAATAAATAGTTAAAGGCGGTAAGCAAATTGTTGAGTATTCTAAGTATACAATATATGCTAACTATCTTATCATATATTAATCATTACTAAGTGTAGTTTACTTGTGATTGCGTAAGTTGCCTGTAAAGGATGAAGAAAAATATAAACTAAGAACAAGATGTAAATACATGCCAATAACTGTTGTCGTTTCCAAGTAAAAAGGTTTCATTAACGTTAGAAAGAAAAGAGACATAACAAAATGAAAGCATGAATGATCTTGAAATACTATTAAAACATCTAATGGCTTGTTTACATGATCCAATAAGCTATTTTATTAGCCTGCACATATACAACGATAAAAGTTGATTCATCAGGATCATGTGACAGCTAATAAGCAGCTCATATAGGGCGAATAGTTAATGATACACTCTCTAGTCCCAGAGAATGCAATCAATTCAAAGTGACTTGTTGAAATTGATACCAAGGTCTCTTCTCTATTCCTTGATCCTTCAAGCAAGGCCCACATTTGTTTCCTGATGATAGATTAGTTATTTGTACTATGGAAGTATTGACAGGATATGGAAAGTTGAAAGCAGAGTTCAACCTTGAGAAATTCTTGAACTCTGCTACTAGGTACATTTACACGAAGCTGATTCTCAAAGTTGGGAAAAACCCGGACATGTATAAGCATGATTCAGTGTTGCTTGATGAAATTTCTAAAAGTGATGATTTAGATTTGAAGCCGTAAGAATGTACTATTAATAACATACCTGGACAGGTATAACATTCCAGATTTTGAACAGACTTTATCGTTACTTGAAACAAATCATAAATTTAAAATATAAAATTGATTGTTACCACTAAGCTGACCAGTAGGCCTATAAATATGTCAATAGAATTGGTTTTAATAAGATAATTTAGTTAGATTCAGCATCCGGGGTTAGTGGTACATCAAGAGATGCAAAGGGCAGAAAGCTTGATCAAATCCCATTTAGTTTCTAGCATATCAGACAATTATCTAAGCTTTTAAGTGTTGCCGACATGTATTGTAGGGTTTATCTTTTTCATTTCCCCATTCCTAGGTATATTGCTATCTTATATAAAATTAATCTGAATTTCTTACAGCAACGCCTATGGTTTGTATGTTTTTTTTCTTCTGAAAACAAAGATAAGTTGGAGGTGACGTCATTTACAAAAAAATGCGACTTGATCCTTAGGTTACAAATTTGTAATTTCTTGAACTGTTTTTTTTATAGTACTATGTAATTGACTGTTGAAAGCAATTTTGAGGATTAAATTAAAGAATATAATCTATATACTTAACTTAGACTCTGCAAATATGATTAATTTATAAGCCATTTCAACCCAAAAACAGGCTTTTAAGCTATTTCCAAATACGATCCATGAACACAAAATGAACATGAAACCCCGACTAACACTTCAAATAATAACAAACTACGAAACAAATTATTTTATATCTGGATTAACTTTGTGATGAAATATGTATAAAAGATCAGTTCTTTTGGTTTGACGTTAGAAATTGATTTGATGTGCAATCATCATATTTTTTGAATCTAAAGGACTGCGACTAACACTTGAATTATAAATCTGTTCTATATTATGTGAATTTGAATAATGAACAATAAAAAATTAATCAAATCAGATATATGAAATTATTTATGGCAATTGGGTATCACGAATTAAATTTTATCTGATAAATTAAATTAGGGAAAACTAACCTTTTCGTTCCTCGTTAATCCCTCCTTCCATGTCGGCTAATCATGTTGTTGATTCACGGAAGATTGTTCATTGATTCAAGGAAGAATATGCCATACTACTGAATAGCCATGTAACGAGATGCTATATCTCTACTTCTCTACTACTAGTAAAGTAAATTTGTTAACTAATTTACTCGGTGTTTTTTTGAAATTCTTAAAATGCCATACTTTCTGTTTACATGTTTACGATGAGTGTTTACCCCCTTATCCGTTACTCTTGTAAGAAAAAAGGAAAAAAAAAGGCCGATCCTATCTCTTTAGTTTTCTCGTTTAATCCCCCAAAATAAATAAATCAACCGAGCCAAAGCAAGGCAACCTTCTTCACTTTCCTTTCCTCCTTTTGTTTCCCCAATTTATTTTCTTATCTAGGGCTTCCATCTGATATAATTAGTAATTGATCCATAGGAAGAAAAGTGCGGTGTCGATTCGATCGGTATTACGACGATATTATTTTCTGTTTGTTGCAGATGCATGAATAAAATTTACTACCAATAAGGAGGTCGAAAATGCTACTTTACCTGGTTATTTGTTTGTCATTTTGTACGAAAACAATCCAAACCCTTCTTTTATCTCTAGCCCCCTATTTTCCACCTTCAATTCCCAGATCCGCAAATTCGCATATTCCACTTTCGGTTACTATAGCATTAATCTAAGGAGGTTGATGAGCGTGGCCACTGATGATATGTACGTAACTACATTGATTTCAATTCTTCGTCCGAAACAGGGATTTTGGCCTTGGATTCCTCAGAATTAGATGGAGACAGAAAAGGAGACGAATTTTTCATTTTATTATATATTATTATATTAGATTAGATGTGTTTGCTCATTCGATTTTCAGTTTGTGAACCAGCTGATGTTGTTTATGATCTTCTCTGTATGTTTTTCATCCATACTTATCTTCCTTTTGGTTCTAATTATGTCACAATGAAAGCGAGTATAGCTTATTTGTATTTTTTTAGAAAATAATAAAGTAGGAGTGATACCATGAGAGGAGGCTGAATTCTGTTAACACTGAGCTTTTATTCAAGCAACATTGTTCGGTTTTGAAAATCAATCTACATTTATTTTTGTATTAACAACATTTTTTTAATTTTTGATTGAAATATATAGAATAATTGTATGTTAATGAAATTTATAATATCGTATGTTGTTTACAGAACAATAGATAGACTGTCTGATGTAAATTAATATTATACCAGCTCTGTTAATACAAAATAGTTGCAATATGAATAATTGCGTCCAAGATCATAACTGGCTGGTATTTCAGTTTATATAAGACACTATAACATTAGCTTATTCATTTCTATTTTACTTAGAAGTTATACAAATATCATGTTGGATCTTAAATGACAAGAAGTGTAGAAGAAAATATGCACATGAATATGATAATTAATTACAAACAAAAGAAATCTTGATCAAGTCACAACACAACATTTAAAGCACTCATAATGTATAAGATGTGCACGTTATCAACATATCTCAAAAGGAAAAAATTGCACATATATCTCTAATATTAATAAAGAAAATTCAAAGAATATGATATTTACAGTGTCTTTTTGAAATTTCAAAAATGTTCTATATCCCTGAATGGAATTTCATTTTTGCATCCTCCATCACCATTCCCTTCACAAGCAACAATCAAATTAGTTTTTACACTTATAGCAAATATCCGTCCACAAACATGTTATTAGATAAAAATTAAATATTTATATTTATTAGATGCGCGTACATGCGATTTGCACTAGTAATGATAACGAGGAGAAAGTGGGTAGCAGTTTATTTAAAGTGGTTTAATTAGAATGGACGGTCGAGATTAAGTCCCATAAGAAATTGGGACTAAAGGACAAGTTGCTACCCATTAGAGATCCAACAGTGGTCTTTAATTGCATTATCCGAAACAACATAATATTGTCTCTAACTTGTTATTTATTAGAGACAAAATTTTAATTAATCCCTAATCTTTGTCTTAAATATAACATTTTCTTGTAGTGTGGCATTCAGCAAGTGGAAATACAACATAAACAGGTAACCTTCGAGTAAAAGGAAAACTTGCTATAGAAAAAAAATAGCAGACAAAACAACTTCTCACTCTACTTTAGATGTGAGAGGACCCTCAAAGGCTCAAACATAATAGATGATTACCAGGCATATTGATGTTGTCCACCTTCAAATCCTAATCCAGGCACCTCCATGTGAGCATTCTCACCTTATATGGATCATGGGACAACCAAGCTATCCAAAAGAATCAACATTCACAAAGAATTGCAATCTATAATTATATACGAGGAGGTAAAAAATAGTAAGATTCAAATGAACAATGTAGAGAATTTATGAAAAGCTAAATGCATGTAATAGTGGAAACCATGGTAGTATCTTATAATATAATAACCATCATAGTGACAGTGCATAAAGCGAGTAATTTTCATTATGGTAATTTATATATAATAATCATGAAAGTATTCAATACATATGCAAAACTTAGTTAAATATTTCCCTTGCAACCACTACTAGAAAATACTGCAGTTTCCTACGCAAAATTTCCGATGTCTTTCCTATGCCAAAAGGCGGGGCGTAGGGTAGGCGTGAGAAACTAGTAGAAAGAGGTAAATGCGTAGGGAAGACGTAAAGAAATGTTCTACGTTTTTCCTACACCAAATTCAACACGTAGAAAAAAAATCCAGGCGTAAGTAAGGTATCGGAAATCGTCTACACTAAAATGATACCGTAGAAAAGGCGTAGATAATCTCCTACGCCATTTCCACGCCTCTGTTAATTTTATACAATTCCACATTGACGTAGGAAAGACGTAGGAAATTTCCCACGCCATCCCCACACATGCAAAAAAAAAAGATTTTTATTTTTACATTAATCTTCGTATACTTCCATTTTTTCGCCGAATAAAAAAAAACCTAAACAAACAGTATACTTCCATTTTTTCGCTGAATAAAAGGAAAACCTAAATAAACCTAATCACCGTATACTTGTTTTGATTGAATTTCGACTCAGATGCTAGTTTTGGGTTTTCGATTAAGCTGCAATCTCCATGTTGGCGATGCTTGAACCCAAAAAAACTAGGGTTTCAAAAATCAACGCCTTCTAAATAATCATCGCTGCATACTTGGCTATTCCATCAGCCATCGTCGGCTCATCGTTGCCTCATACGCGATATTTTCTATTGCTGATTTGAAGACCTGCTACAGTCTCTTTATACTACCACTGCGCCTAAGTAAGTATGCGAATTTCTTGTTCTGAGTTGTCTAATTTTCTAAAATTGAGTCGCTCTTTTACTGCTTTAGATTTCATTAACATTGAAAACGCCTGAAGCTAGCGAGAACATATAAGTATGGAAAACGCCTGAATTTCTCGGTTCTCGATTTGTGACTTATGCTGAAATTATACCATACCAATTAACCTGCACATTTAAATAGTATTAAACATGTGAAGCTGATAAACTGTATCAGAAATTGTATTGTCAGTTAACAATAAAGTTGTAGCAATAAACTTACATCTTAAATTCCAAAAAAATAAAATAAACTTACATCTTCTTCACCTAATGATGTTCCAGGTTGACTTGGGGTCACTTAAGCAACCGGGTATTGTTTTTTTATGGAAACAAGTATTAATTTCGTTAATCTCTGGTTAAAGCAACTTTTGCTTCCTCTTCTTCCTTTAACCAAGATTACATATTCACTTGACCCTCTTCCAGCTGTGTAAAGAACAAGAACATATGATCAAACTTCTATATGCAATAAAATTTATATGACAGTAATTGAATATAACTTGTTAAAATACTCATGTACTTAACAAAGAATTAGGCAACAAACTGAAGTATATACAACTGAAAAAATACCTGTTGTTTTAAGTTCATTATTTCTTTATGAGTAATACCAGATAGTATCCCTTTCTTAACCTGCATTTGAAAATAATAATAAATTATTGAAATTAGTTGGAGTAGGATCAAGTCATTCTTTGTAAACCCCAAATTGTTTAAATCTTGAAAATGCACAAGGTGCATAGTTATAAAACATCTTTTTATTGGTTGTGCAGATCCATGTGTAGGAATGGAAATGGGGCGGGTTAGGCGGGCTGGGGCGGGTTTTGCAGTGTGTAGTCGTGAATTTAAATATAGACCACTTTCAAACTTATTTACAAATATAGACCTATTTTTTGTTTTCTGGACTTTAAATTTCCTAAAATTAAATATAATTTAATTTATTTCTAATTATGCAGTAAAAGATGGATTATATGAAAGTTCGAACTTGGATGTATGAGCCTGGATGGAAAAGAGGATCAATATCATTGCATTCTAGAAACGGCGTGGAAGCATTTCTAAAAGTGACGTCTTGTAATAAAACAAAGATGAAAGAAATTCGATGCCCGTGTAAGAAATGCCATTGCATGAAACTTCAAGATTATAAAACTATAACTTTTCACTTGCATGATTATGGTTTTATGCCAAATTATTACGTGTGGATATATCACGGTGAATCGGGGACAAAGCATGATTCGACAGTGGTAGTTGAAGATGCAACCGAAATCATCGATGCTAATTTTGATGACTATAGTATGGAAGATAGAATGACAGAAATGGTCCATGATGCTATCGGTCCAAGTTTGTGGACTGATGAACCTGAAGCAGAAGAACTTGACTCGGAAGCTAAAATGTTTTTTGATTTGTTAAAAGCATCGAAACGACCGCTTTATAAAGGTTGTACAATGACACACTTGTTGGCTACATCTAGGTTAATCACTATAAAATCCGAATACAATGCGTCGGAAAATATAATGAATGCGATTTTAAGTTTGTGTAAAGAAATGCTTCCACCTGACAATTGTTGGCATGTAATTGGTATTCATTAAAAAAGGAAGTATCAGTATTTGGTTTGCCGTATGAAAAAATTGACACATGCCCAGGTGGATGCATGATATATTGGAAGGAAGATCAAAACCTTACGAATTGTGAATTCTGCAACAAAAAAAGATATAAGTCTACAAAAACCAATGGAAAAGGTGTACATTTCACTCGTATGCATTATTTTCCGCTTACACCCAGATTACAAAGGTTATATGCATCTTGTACTACCGCAAAACACATGCGATGGCACAATGAACGACAACGAGAGGAAGGGATTTTATGTCATCCTTTTGATGGCAAGGCGTGGAAACATTTCGATAAAGTTTATCCCGATTTTGCTAAAGAATCACGAAATGTCCGACTTGGTTTGTGTACGGATGGTTTCGCGCCTTTTGCGTCATTCGAAAAACCTTATTCGACATGGCCAGTTATTGTAACACCTTATAATTTACCTCCGTGGATGTGTATGAAGAATTCATACATGTTTTTAACTATGATTGTTCCTGGACCAAAGAATCCCAAAAACAGAATAGATGTATATTTGCAACCTTTAGTTAATGAGCTGAAAAACTGTGGATAGATGGCGTTGTTACTTATGACGTGTCAAGGAAATTTTTTTTAGGATGTTTGCTTCTTTATTATGGACAATAAGTGATTTTTCAGCATATGGGATGCTTTCTGGCTGGAGTACTAGCGGCAAGTTCGCTTCTCCTACCTGTATGGATTCGACTGAATCCTTTCGATTAAAATATGGCGGCAAACAATGTTGGTGGGATCGTCATCGTCGTTTTTTGCATCCAAACGACCGTTTTAGATTTGATAAGAAAAACTTCAGGGCAAACACAACTATTACTTTAGAGCCACCTGACATTCTGAGTAGTGAACAAGTGTATGAGATCGTGCAAGATTATCCTAAAATGCATGAGATAGGAAGAGAGCCAAAAATCCCTGGTCAAGGACAAATTCATAATTTGTGCAAACAAAGTATATTTTGGGAGCTACCATATTGGAAGAATCTGAAACTTCGGCACAATCTGGCGTAATGCATAATGAGAAAAATGTGTTTGAGAACTACTTTAACACAATTATGAATGTTAAGGGAAAAACAAAAGATGATTTGAAGTCAAGGAAGGATATTGCATTCTACTGTAATCGTCCTAAACTAAAAATTGATAGTGAACGTCCAAATTTCAAACGTTTAGCTGTTATGAGTTGGAAAATATTCGTCGTAAAAAAGTATTAGAGTGGGTAGAAAATATGAAGTTACCAGATGGAATTGCTTCTAATATGAAACGATGTGTTGACATGAAGGACCTTCAACTATCGGGAATGAAGAGTCACGATTGTCATGTATTTCTTGAGACTCTATTTCCGATAGTTTTTAAGGAGCTATTACCACAAAAGGTTTGGTTGCCCATAACTGACTTAGCTTAATGTACAAAGGTTTATGTTCGACTACTCTTATTAAAGCTCATTTGGAGAAACTAAAGAAGGATGCACCGAAGTTATTGTGTAAATTGGAAAAAATATTTCCTCTTGGAGTTTTTAATAGCATGGAACATCTACCTGTACATCTACCAACTGAAGCTTTATGCGAGGACCGGTACAATATGGATGGATATATCCTTTTGAGAGGTGTATATATATATAACTAAGGTGGACTTTTTTCTTCTTCATATTTTCATCATATCATTATGAGAATGTTATATTTAATATTTCATGTATTCATATTAAGGTATCTTGGTCACCTTAAAAAAAGGTGAAACAAAAAGCACGCGTTAAAGGTTCAATTTGCCAAGCATACATTACTGAAGAAGCATCCACATTTTTCAATTACTATTTTGAAGACCATATCAAAATTTCTAATAGTGGCCACCGTAATGAGGATGAAATAAATGATTCATCTGATATATCTCTATCCATATTTCAGAAATGGGGACGTCCATATGGTAAATGGAAAAATGGAGGTTTTCAGACAATTAAAGATTTTACTTTAGCTATATCAACCGTGCTGCTCAATTGTGAAGAGCTATCAAATCTTATTTGGTATGTAATACAACTTCAATCAATTAAAATGATTTATGTTTTATATTATAAATTTTCCTTGGTAATTTTAATCGTCCAACAGTCAATTTGAAGAAGCAAATCCTGATGTTGAGCCCAGTAAAGGATTTGAGAAATGGTTTAAGAAATATGTAAGCATGATTTATTATATATTAATCGCGTTTTATATCATAAATCTTTATAATATTATAATCTATGTGAATTTATTTTAATAGGTTGATGATAATGGAATCACCGATGTTTATTATGCAAAACTTGCATTTGGTCCTATGATGAAGTATAGAAAATGTCCAATTATGTACGTTAACGGCTATAAATTTCACAGAACCGAATTTGGAGCAAATAAAACAACTTACAACAGTGGGGTGTGTGTTAAAGGAGGCAACGGGGGTGATGATCTAGAAGATTATTATGGCATGTTACAAGAAATAATTGAACTTACTTACTCGATGGCACCAGAGCTTAAAACCTTTTTGTTCAAATGTGAATGGTTCGACAATATAAAAGATGTAGGAATACATGATGCACATAAAGATTATCCACTTATTGAAATAAATCACAAAAGCCGATACCAAGGTTATGATCCATTTGTGTTAGCGATGCAAGCGACTCAAGTTTATTATGTACCCTATCCTGCTATGAACAATAATAAAGCGGATTGGTGGGCTGTCGTTAAAACAAAGCCAAGATGGTCATTCAATTCGAACATGATCGTAAGCGAAGATCAACCATATCAAAATGATTTGGACCATAGCGGACTACTGCAAATCACTGAAGACATTGACGACATCAGACCACTTCATAATGATGTATTTGATGGAGTAGAGGTTGACGATGATGTCGAAGTTGATTATGATATCGAAGCTGCTGAAAATGATATTGAATATGAAAATGTCGAAGTTGATGAATGTGAAGATGAAGATGATAGTGTAACTAATGGAAGTTATGATGATAATGTTGATTGGTAGCATGCTTTCATTAATATACTTGTTTGATTTTTCCATTAGTATGAATTTTTACTTCAAATCAATCTTGTATGCTTAGTTATCTTTGGGTATTTAGTCTTCAGTTCATGTTGTTTTAATTGGTTTGTTGTATATTTAATTCTTCAAATCATATGTATTTCTCTATGTTATATGTGACGACCGCCCATGACTCCCGCACTAAAATAGGGAAATGGTGCGCTGAAAGGTGTGCCAGGCAGCCATGGACGATAGTCAGGGTAAGATAAAACAGAAAACTCTATCGTACAACTCACAGCGCATGGATAAAATACAATAGAGAAATATAAATATAGTGAAGCTCCATAGAACAGAATATCATCATATAAGCATCATAGAAGTTTGATACAAACATCTAAACAATCCATACATCAAGCCTCACTACATAACACTCAAAACATATACAAGCAGCGGAACATCCAGTACATATAGTAGGAAAAAAATATGTAAAAACCTCCAGCTCTTCTTCGTCATCAGCAACGTAGATAACCAAGGACAGCACCTGTCACCTGCTACCTAGTCTGCCCATCCCAAAATGGATGAACAGCCCAAGGTAATAAGAGTTGAACATAAAACCTTGAGTCAGACAAAGTCCTAGTGAGCAGTACATCAACTATCAAACATACCAAAAGAGCATAAAGGATAAAAGGAATAGGAACCCAACCATCCCACTCCACCTCTTTCTACAGTGATAGTCCCGGACACACTAAGCAGAAGCAAACATAGCAAAGCAGACATTCAAAGTAAAGCAATTATCACTTGAGTCAAGGTCGGTGTTTTCCAAATACAAACCCCCAAGGCCTAAACCAAGATCAGATAAGCACCCAGAAACGTCGCTCTTGAGTCCGAATGACGATACAACCAAACATCCATGACTATGGCTATCACTGTTATCATTGCTTCGAAACCACCGTTAATTGAATGACCGGCACATTCTTTCAGCCGTAAGCCAAAGGCTAATGGTAACCCCGGTTCTAGACAAACTCTGCACGTCGTCGCAGCCCGTGCCTAGGACTTACCTACTCTGCCCAGAGTACTCGACTACCTGCCTGTAGTCTTTTGGGTGTCCCGACCACCTACCTGTAGTCGTTTTGGGCACCCCATGTACTCTTGTTTTGATTTTACTAGAACCTTCAACAACGATGAAATCCAAGCCTCCTAGTCATCCTCCTCGACGACTATTCTCATACTAGCCCAAGCTACCTCTCGAGCAATCCATTATCAACCAACTCGAACCATCCCTTGTGTTATCAACATGCTTGGAATGATCCCGTCTAGATTATGCCAAGGCTACATCACGTCATGCTTCGCCTCATCTCATCATAGCAAAGCTCCATCACAACATTGTCATCAAATCCGTCCATATGAGCTTCATCATCCGCTACATATGCCACGAGCAACTTTTCTCTTCCCTTAGCCTCTCCCTTAGCTTTTGAATCATCTTCGACCATACTTGTCTAGATCCAACCATAAATCAACTAACTCTAAACAATCAATCAAGACAATCATTAATCCAAGTAATCAAGAAATCAAACATGATCTAAATAAATGATTATGACAATAATGGCAATTTCGTAATTAAAGGGTCCAAAATCTAACAAGCATGAATTATAGGCCAATGTCTCTAAAACTTGATGAATGAACTTGCATAGGTTAACATGTAGTAAAATGGATATCAAGACTTCATAGATGATGGATCTAAATGCAGACTTTAGGAAAATGCAAGAAATCACTATTTTAACACACAAATGAGCCACCGATCCAATATACTCCTTTGGGTCTGTGTGAGAGATAACTACCACTCACCGAAACACCTAAACACCTCAAAAGATAACAACTTCAGATCTGGACAGCGAAGAACTAAGCTTGATCCGGCAAAATCTCGCTTCAATCGATGAAATCTCTCTTTGAAGAATGTAGATCTTCAACTTTGGATCTTGGATCTTCAACCTTGATCTTCAATCTTGGATGGATGTAAGCACTATATTAGAGTGGAGAAAAGAAGTGAAGAAATGTTGTAGTCGAGCTCTCAAAATGGCAGTACTTCGTCGCTTCAAAATCCGGTGCCAAAAAGTGAAGATATGGACGTGTATTTATATGCTGTTCCTTAAGTCGCCGCCCCCATGAGTCGTCCATGACCTAAGAGAATCCCCGACCTACGACTTAAGCCTCTACACGACTCAACGACCCAACGCCTTAACACGTACACGGCATAGCGACTCAACTACAAAGTCGACCCAACGACTCACACACCCTGCCGACTTAACAACTAAACCGGATGCGACTCACGACCTAACACTCATGTGCATCTCCACCTGAGTCGCCTAGATGACCTAACGACCGAACACTTTCACGGTCCAGCGACTCAACGACTTAACTACTCTCCGACCTAATGACCTATCAGGGATGCCGACCTAACTCGTACGCGACTTAACTAAGACGTGACCTAATGACTTAACACTAAGCCCAAGTCCTTACGACTTACGACTTATACCATAACAAACTTAAGCCTTAGGTCGTTCACGACCTAACTACAACCCAGCTAAATCTTAAGTCGTTCCATTCCCTATACGACCTAACTATACTAAGTCGCACGAACGACCTTCCTACCTTAAACCGTTAACCCCTAAGCCGTTAACCTACTTAGGTCGTTATCACACTATCCCCTAAGTCGCTGGCTCTTAACTCGTTAACCCGTGGGCCTGCTAACTCGTAACTCGCCTACCACCTTAAGTCGCTCCATACTTAGGTCGGTCGAAACCTTAAGCCGTTAACTCGCATAGTCTCTTAAGTCGCTAACTATTATAAGTCGCCTAATACCCTTAGGTCATTACTTCTATAAGTCGCTCCACCCGACCTATCTTCCTCACGACCCAAGCTACCCACGACTCAACTCCGGACGACTTAAGCTCCGAACGACCCAAGCTTTGGTCGACTCAAACTCTAAACGACTTAAGCAATACTGACGACCTAATGTAACCATTTTACAATTTATCGATACGTAAAATACGGGTCGTTACATTCTCTCCCCCTTAGGAATTTCCCCCCCGAAATTCCAAACAAACAAGAACAATCAAAACTATTCTGCATGCCTACCACTCATAGCAATCAACAAACCGTGCATCCAATTTCTACCCTAGCATGCAGAATTCTAAGACTAGAATAAGTTACAAATTCATGAGATGTCACGACACCTTAGGGCCATACCTCGAAGTGTTCAGGATGAGCTGCCTTCATCCTCTCTTCCTCCTCCCATGTACAGTCGTTAACATCATCACTCCATTGTACCTTGGGCAACATAATCGTCTTCCTCCTAAGCTGTTTCGTGTCGGTTTCCACAACACGAAGCGGCTTACGAGGTCTCGTAACAACTGGATCAACCTCTAAATCTTCACAGCTATCAGCAGAAACCACCATATTCGAGTCGTGCACATACTTCCGTAGATAAGGTACATGAAAAACATTGTGCACACCCGCCATCTTTTCTGGTAACTCCAATTTATATGCGAGCTTTCCAATTCGCTCGATGATCGGGAATGGTCCAACAAATCTCGGAGTCATCTTTCCTTTCTTCCCGAATCGAATAACATTCTTCAATGGAGAAATCTTCACAAAAACCATATCGCCTACGTCGAATTCCAAATCCTTTCGACAATTATCGGCATAACTTTTCTGACGGCCTTGGGCTGCCTTCATTCGTTGCCGAATGATCTCTATGCAATCCGAAGTCTGTCGAATCATCTCTGGCCCAAGTATCAGCTTTTCTCCAGTTCCAACCAACATGTAGGAGAGTTACACGGCCTTCCATACAATGCTTCATATGGTGCCATACCAATGCTTGACTGATAGCTGTTATTATACGCAAATTCCACCAAATGAAGATGATCTTTCCATGATCCTCCGAAGTCCAAAACACATGCTCTAAGAAGATCTTCCAAAACTCGGTTGACTCTCTCTGTCTGACCATCTGTTTGAGGGTGATAAGTTGTACTTAAACACAGCTCGGTTCCCAAAACTCTCTGGAAGCTCTTCCAAAATTCACTAGTGAACAATGGGTCTCGATCACTCACTATACTCTTCGGAATACCATGGAATCGAACTATCCACTTAACATATAACTCAGCCAATTTCGATGCAGTCCTAGTTGATCTAACAGGAATGAATCTTGCACTTTTAGTCAAACGATCTACGATGACCCAAATCCCTTCATTTCCTGCCCTGGTTCTAGGTAGACCATCGATAAAATCCATCGATATTTGTTCCCACTTCCATGTAGGAACTTCTAATGGCTGAAGCAATCCACTTGGCTTCTTCTGTTCGGCTTTAACCAACTGGCAGTTCATACATTTGGCAATAAAATTTCCAACATCCTTCTTCATACCTTCCCAATAATAGGTTCTCTTCATATCCCGATACATCTTATTTCCACCTGGATGAAATGTCAACTTCGAGTGATGACTTTCCTTAAGAACTTCATCTCTCAATTCATCTATATCGGAAACAACTAGTCGTCCTTGCTTCCAAAGCCAACCCTCTCGATCGACCTCAAATCCTTTATCCTTTTCTGGGTCCACTCCAGATTCCAAATCACGGATAATCTTGACAAGCTTATCGTCTCGCTTTTGGCTCTTGCCAATTCTTTCCACAAGAGAAGGTCTTATCGATAAGTTTGCCAACATCTCAGGTTCCAATTCACATCTAGGCCTGAAGTCAAATCCAGCTAAATACTCGAGATTCTTCCATTTTGAAAACATGGCTCCCAAACCTGCATGTCTTTGACTTAACGCATCTGCCACTGCGTTACCTTTTCCCGGAGTATAGGCTATACCAAAATCATATGATGCTAAAAACTCTAGCCATCGTTGCTGCCGGAGATTCAAATCCTTTTGGGAGAAAAGATACTTCAATGACTTATGATCCGTAAACAACTCGAATCGAACTCCCAATAGATAGTGTCTCCACATCTTCAAAGCAAATACAATCGCCGCTAACTCCAAATCATGAGTCGGATAATTCCTTTCATGCGGCTTCAGTTGTCGACTTGCATATGCAACAACTTTATCCTTCTGCATCAGCACTGCTCCAAGTCCAGTACCACATGCATCGGTGTATACCACCATCTCATCATTCCCACTTGGAATAGTCAAAACAGGAGAACTTGTCAGTTGCTCTTTCAGGATTACGAAAGCTTGCTCACACTTATCATCCCATCTGAACACTTGGTTCTTTTTCGTCAATCCTGTTAACGGTGCAGCTATCTTGGAAAAGTTTTTGATAAACCGACGATAACATCCTGCTAATCCAAGAAAACTTCTCACGTCAGACGCATTCTTAGGTCTAACCCAATCCTGGAGTGCTGCCACCTTAGCGGGATCAGCCGCTATTCCATTTCCAGAAATAACATGGCCTAAGAACCTCACTTCACACTTCCAGAAGTGACACTTCGAAAACTTAGCCTTCAGCTGATGTTTCCGTAAGATTTCCATAACAATATGCAAGTGCGTCTTGTGCTCTTCTTCACTTCTGGAATAAATCAGAATATCGTCCACGAACACAAGTACAAACTTGTTCAACTGATCTTTGAATACTCTATTCAAAAGATCCACAAAATATGCTGGTGCATTGGTCAATCCAAACGGCATTACCAGCCACTCATAAAAACCGGACGGTGTCCTGAAAGCAGTCTTCGGCACACTATCCTTTGCCACTCTCAACTAGTGAAATCCCGTTGCCAAATCCATCTGAGAAAACACCTTAGCTTCGTGAAGCTGATCAAACAAGTCATCTATTCTCGGCAATGGATACTTGTTCTTCTTTGTCACCTTATTCAGCTCACGATAATCCACACACAACCTCAACGATCCATCCGCTTTGGTTGCGAACACAACTGGTGCACCCCATTCGGACACACTACGCCGAATGAATCCTTTCTGTAAAAGGTCATCAACTTGAACCTTCAAATCTTGTTGTTCCCTAGGCGCCATCCGCCTAAGAGGCATCACAACAGGTCTGGCTCCTTCAACTAGATCGATACGAAACTCGATCTCCCTATGCGGCGGTAACCCTTTGACCTCGTCAAGACTTCCTCAAATCCATTAACAATAGGCACCGATGACAGTCCATCTCGTGGAAC
This sequence comes from Allium cepa, assembly GCA_030765085.1. NCBI lineage: Eukaryota > Viridiplantae > Streptophyta > Magnoliopsida > Asparagales > Amaryllidaceae > Allium > Allium cepa. Next base: position 918,375,875 of record CM060928.1, read on the forward strand.
AACCAGCGGATACATGAAGCTCATGAAGACGCCTTCCTCATGCTTACATCGTATTACAACCTTTCGCCCCTCCACATTCTCGACTGTCACCTCCAGCCTCTTACAATCAACCTTTGCCGCATACTTCCTAAGCCAGTCCATACCCAAAATAATTCCGAACCCCGCAAAGTTCAGAACAATACAATCACAAACAAAAGAGCAATCATGACTCGATACAACTAGACCACGACATACCATACACAAACAAGACGAACCCCCAACTGGATTAGTCACAACCAATGGTCTATCAACAATATCCGGTTCCAAACCCAACCGGCTTACAAGGTCATTACAAACAAAAGAATGCGACACTCCAGTATCAAATAACACTCTAACTGGAACACCACAAATGGAAAGAGTACCTTGAACCACCACACTCTTTCCCTCCTCTTCAGCAGTAGGAGCCTTCAAAGATGATGGCACAGCCCCCAAAGCATAAGCTTGCACAATCTGTCCGTCTTTCCTTGGCTCTGGACAATTCTTCTTGATATGTCCCAGCTTATCACAGGTGTAACACTTTCCCGGCACCTTGGGATTCTTACAATCTCTGGAGAGATGGCCCTTCTGCTGGCAGTTGTAGCAAGTCACTTCGCCCTTCGGCTTCTTCTGGCCATCCTTACCCTTCTGTTGCTGCTGCTTCCTCTTCTTGTTGCCACCCTGCTGTGGTTTAGACTCCTCCTTCATCACGGCAACAACAGATCCTTCCTTAGGAAACAGATTCTCATGCCTGAGAGCTTTCTCCGCAAGCTTCTCAAATGGATCGTCCAAATGATCCACTAACTGCCTCCTAAGATAAGTGTCCAAGCCTGTCACAAACTTCTCGTTCTTCTGGTAGGGAGATTCAATATACGATCTGGCATACTTGGAGAAAGCTTCAAATTCAGAAACATACTCAAGAACTGATCTTCCACCTTTCTTGAGTTCCACAAACTTCTTAAACAAAACAGATTTCTGAGCCGTAGAGATGAACATAGCTTCAAATCTGACTTGGAATTGCTCCCAAGTAATCTCTTCCTCTGGAGTATCAATGGTGATAGAGTTCCACCAATCCGAAGCTCTCCCTTGAAGCTACCTTGATGCAAGCTTCCTCTTAGTTGCATCCTCAATTCCCAAGTCACCAAAGATCCTTCGACAAGCATCTATCCATCTTTGGACTTCAATGGTTGACTCTATTCCCAAGAAAACCTTTCCTCCAAGAGCAGTATAGTCCTTGCAAAGCTTAGCAAAATCCACTGGTTTTGGAGCTTGAACTTGAACTCCAACATCTACCGATGGTCCTGAAGATGGTATCCTTCTCATGATCGAAGTCATCATAGCTTCGAACATCGCAGCATAATCAACAGCTCCATCAGCACGGCCTTCCCTAACAGCTGGTCTCACTCTTCGACTCATCCTTAATATCTACAAAAAGGAATGAGTTAGAACACCTTGAGAAACAACTGCATAAGGAGTTCAAATCCTTCTAAACTACTATATTTTATACAGTAATCATCCATCAAAATTACAATTACGTCTCTCATACGTAGTTGCGTCAGCGAGCGTTGGCTAAAATCGATTAACCAAAGCTCTGATACCAAATGTGACGACCTCCCATGACTCCCGCACTAAACCAGGGAAATGGTGCGCTGAAAGGTGTGCCAGGTAGCCATGGACGATAGTCAAAGTAAGGTAAAATAGAAAACTCTATCGTACAACTCACAGCGCATGGATAAAATACAATAGAGAAATATAAATATAGTGAAGCTCCATAGAACAGAATATCATCATATAAGCATCATAGAAGTTTGATACAAACATCTAAACAATCCATACATCAAGCCTCACTACATAACACTCAAAACATATACAAGCAGCGGAACATCCAGTACATATAGTAGGAAAACAATATGTAAAAGCCTCCATCTCGTCTTCGTCATCCGCAACGTAGATAACCAAGGACATCACCTGTCACCTGCTACCTAGTCTGCCCATCCCAAAATGGATGAACAGCCCATGGTAATAAGAGTTGAACATAAAACCTTGAGTCGGACAAAGTCCTAATGAGCAGTAAATCAACTATCAAACATACCAAAAGAGCATAAAGGATAAAAGGAATAGGAACCCAACCATCCCACTCCACCTCTTTCTACAGTGATAGCCCCAGACACACTAAGCAGAAGCAAACATAGTAAAGCAGACATTCAAAGTAAAGCAATTATCACTCGAGTCAAGGTTGGTGTTTTCCAAATACAAACCCCCAAGGCCTAAACCAAGATCAGATAAGCACCCAGAAACATCGCTCTTGAGTTCGAATGACGATACAACCAAACATCCATGACTCTGGCTATCACTGTTATCATTGCTTCGAAACCACCGTTAATTGAATGACCGGCACATTCTTTCAGCCGTAAGCCAAGGGCTAATGGTAACCCCGGTTCTAGACAAACTCCGCACGTCGTCGCAGCCCGTGCCTAGGACTTACCTACTCTGCCCAGAGTACTCGACTACCTGCCTGTAGTCTTTCGGGTCTCCCGACCACCTACCTGTAGTCGTTTTGGGCGCCCCATGTACTCTTGTTTTGAGTTTACTAGAACCTTCAACAACGATGAAATCCAAGCCTCCTAGTCATCCTCCTCGATGACTATTCTCATACTAGCCCAAGCTACCTCTCGAGCAATCCATTATCAACCAACTCGGACCATCCCTCGAGTTATCAACATGCTTGGAATGATCCCGTCTGGATTATGCCAAGGCTACATCACGTCATGCTTTGCCTCATCTCATCATAGCAAAGCTCCATCACAACATCGTCATCAAATCCGTCCATATGAGCTTCATCATAGGCTACATATGCCACGAGCAGCTTTTCTCATCCCTTAGCCTCTCCCTTAGCTTTTGAATCATCTTCGACCATACTTGTCTAGATCCAACCATAAATCAACTAACTCTAAACAATCAATCAAGACAATCATTAATCCAAGTAATCAAGAAATCAAACATGATCTAAATAAACGATTATGACAATAATGGCAATTTCGTAATTAAAGGGTCCAAAATCTAACAAGAATGAATTATAGGCCAATGTCTCTACAACTTGATGAATGAACTTGCATAGGTTAACATGTAGTAAAATGGATATCAAGACTTCATAGATGATGGATCTACATCCAGACTTTAGGAAAATGCAAGAAATCACTATTTTAACACACAAACGAGCCACCGATCCAATATACTCCTTTGGGTCCGTGTGAGAGATAACTACCACTCACCGAAACACCTAAACACCTCAAAAGATAACAACTTCAGATCTGGACAGCGAAGAACTAAGCTTGATCCGGAAAAATGTCGCTTCAATCGATGAAATCTCTCTTTGAAGAATGTAGATCTTCAACTTTGGATCTTGGATCTTCAACCTTGATCGTCAATCTTGGATGGATGTAAGCACTAGATTAGAGTGGATAAAAGAAGTGAAGAAATGTTGTAGTCGAGCTCTCAAAATGGCAGCACTTCGTCGCTTCAAAATCCGGTGCCAAAAAGTGAAGATATGGACGTGTATTTATAGGCTGTTCCTTAAGTTGCCGCCCCCATGAGTCGTCCACGACCTAAGAGAATCCCCGACCTATGACTTAAGCCTCTACACGACTCAACGACCCAACGCCTTAACATGTACATGGCATAGCGACTCAACTACAAAGCCGACCCAATGACTCACACACCCTGCCGACTTAACAACTAAACCGGATGCAACTCACGACCTAACACTCATGCGCATCTCCTCCTGAGTCGCCTAGACGACCTAACACTTTCACGGTCCAGCGACTCAACGACTTAACTACCCTGCTGACCTAACGACCTATCAGGGATGCCGACCTAACTCGTACGCGACTTAACTAAGACGCGACCTAATAACTTAACACTAAGCCCAAGTCCTTACGACTTACGACTTATACCATAACAAACTTAAACCTTAGGTCGTTCACGACCTAACTACAACCTAGCTAAATCTTAAGTCGTTCCATTCCCTATACGACCTAACTATACTAAGTCGCACGAACGACCTTCCTACCTTAAGCCGTTAACCCCTAAGCCGTTAACCTACTTAGGTCGTTATCACACTATCCCCTAAGTCGTTGGCTCTTAACTCGTTAACCCGTGGGCCTGCTAACTCGTAACTCGCCTACCACCTTAAGTCGCTCCATACTTAGGTCGGTCGAAACCTTAAGCCGTTAACTCGCCTAGTCTCTTAAGTCTCTAACTATTATAAGTCGCCTAATACCCTTAGGTCATTACTTCTATAAGTCGCTCCACCCGACCTATCTTCCTCACGACCCAAGCTACCCACGACTCAACTCCGGACGACTTAAGCTCCGAACGACCCAAGCTTTGGTCGACTCAAACTCTAAACGACTTAAGCAATACTGACGACCTAATGTAACCATTTTACAATTTATCGACACGTAAAATACGGGTCGTTACATTATAGTAATTGCATTTAACAGGACATGTCTACTCGAGCTGATTGTCATCGTCATTCCATGAAACGACCCACTCTACGTCTTTCTAGCAATAACACATCCTCCACAACTCAACCTAGTGCATCTCCTATCAGTCAAGATGGATCGGGATCACAGCTAGCAGAGCATCATATCATGTCTCCCGTTGTTCATCCTACTTCCCTTGAAGTTGATGCTACCAATCCATCGACTAATGAATCCGTGTCGGACTCCTCCTCCGTAACAAGGGTTGGAGTTTTCTGGCAAGCCAATGTTGGGTAAGAATTCTTGCAAAATACGTAATTGATGTTGACTTTTGCAAAATAAGTAATTAATGTTGACTTTTGTGACTCTGTTTAATTTACTTTGACTAATTTGAAATAACCTAGGTGAGAACATAAATATATATTCATGCTTTACATTTATATGTTTCAGATATGAGTTCACTTCCAAGACTACATCTTATGCTATTCAAGTAGGTTTGTTAGCACGGGTTAACGATTTTTGGCCTCAATTTTAAAAGTATGCCCGATGATGTTAAGAAAGTGATCTTTCAGGAGTTTCTGGTAAAATAATATTAGTGTATTTGTGTTACATCTATTTTTTGGTCATTACATTTTCGACTACATGTACAGGAGTCATTTCAATGGACAGATGATGCTTCACCAGCAATTGTGAAGTAGATATGGAATTGAAAAGCAAGTTTGAAGTATCGGGACTGGATTCACAGTATAAAAGAGTCAAGCAAGAAGCATCTGAAACTACCCCTGGAGATATATGAGCAGTTTTTGGCATATTAGGAGCTTCCTGAAATAAAAGCTCAGGCATAAAAAGCTGCAAACTTTAGGGCTCAAAACCAAAAGCGACATTGTGGTGGTTCGAGATCCTTTGCGGATTATCGAAACGATTTGGTTTGATCTCTAAAATCTTGTTTTAACGTTAATTTACACCAGCTTATCACATTTTTACTCTATTTTTATCTTTATTTTCTAGACCGATGAACTTAATAGGGAGCCAACTACTTGGGAAGTGTATTGTAGGGGTCACAAGGTCACTTGGGACAGCGGGTCTACCACTAGTGAATGGTTTGATGAAGCATCGATGGAACTTGCAGTAAGTGATTCTTATATCTTGGTTTTAATAACTTTTTAATAGTTTAATATGTGCAAGATTAGTTAAATTTAATAGTGGGTAAACTCAGAAAGGTTTTTCATATTCTAGTTCATGTTTGGTTATAAAATATTAATGCCTTAGTCTTTCAAAAATTTCTTACTTTGTTATAATGTTGAATAATTATAACATGTATGAAGAAAAAGGGACGAATTTCTTATGATTAATTTACGAATTTGATTTAGGAGACATAATTAGGCCATGTGTAATAACTTATCATGCTTAATACAATAATTTTGACTACTGAATTTTAGGCCTGTAGTGTACATGTATTTAAGCAAACATTGAATTTGATAGCTAACTTTTCTAGGACCTCATCAATTTGAAATCGATTTGGAAACCAATTGTACCGTTTGTTTCCATTTTCATAATCTTTTTACAAGGCAGTTAGCAGACAGTGCGTTCATATTTCCTAAAGAATAGAGGAACAAATGCCTCAAAACCTTACTTATTCTCCATAGCTAGGGCTGGATCTATATGTCAACGAAGCTGGGTATAACCTATGTTGAATTTCTAAAACACTTATTATAAATAACTACTAAGCACATTTAAATAAATTTCAGACTCTTTATTTGATACATTCGTTACATTCATGACTGTTGAGTATATTTTTTTACTTTATAAACCATCTAAATGAACTATTGACTAGAATACTTTATCTAAAAAGAGGTAAACCATACATTAATATTATATAACATTATTTGATCAGTGGGTTGGAGGTAGTCGAGTGTTGTGGTTGTTTTTTTTATAGATTGCAACGGTGGTGGTGGGTTCTGTGATTTGGAAGGAGGAACGGGATAATGGTTATTGAAGATGGAAACGCCGATGAGTTTGAAGGTGAGGACGAGGTGGTGAAGTGATTCGAGGAAAGGGATGGATGTTAAATAGCATTGATGAAATTAGTGAACTGGTGGTTGAAGGAGTATTGTGAGTTATTGTAGTCTGTTATGGTTGCAGTTATGGAATGTTGAAGTGATGTTTATAAGGAGCTGTTGATTATGGTAATGAACAGAGACAGGTTGCAGCAGTGATGTATTTGTTGAAGTGAAGTATTGAGGTAAGTTGTATTGAATTGTATCACAATGGATAGATGGCTGATGGTTGATAATGCACGGAGATGGTATGAGTTGTAATATGAAGCAGACAGTGGCAGGCAGTTGCAGGCGAGCAGTTTGCTTGCAAGAAGTGGGGGGTTTTTTTGAAGTGGTTTTTATTTGATGTGAAACAGAGGCGTATGATGGTGGATAAAGGCTGTTGTTGTTTGTTGAATATGCAATGTTGGCAATGTAGAGGAATGTGAATGTTGACAGAGCAGGTTAAGGGAAAGAAGTGATTGGTTCGGTCAGGGGAGGAGGTGATGCTTGCTGTGGAATTAGAGAGTGGTTAAAGAAGAGGATATGGCATGGTTGAAATGATTAACAGTGGCGACAGAGGCAATAATTGAATGGATCAGTGGCTAATGGTGTATGCTTTGAGACCGTTGAAAAGAAGCAATGATAGTAGATGGTAACTGTCGTGTTGAGTAATGCAAGTTGTATTTGTGTGCAGTCTTGTTTGCTTGGTGAGTTGGAATTATGAAAGGCAAGTTCAAAGAGGTGATGGCATCGTATGAAGCCATTAAATCCAAAAGGAAAAGCTCTTGTCCTAAAATAGGCAATTAAAGTTGTATGAAGCTTATAGTGTCTATAAATTATTTTGTTTCTCTTAGTCGTTCAAGTTACAAGATGCTAGAACTATTCTTTTGTATTTGTTTATAAAACTTGTGCATGTTCTAAACTGATGCAGTAAAGCTGACATCAAAATTAATATTTCCACCTAAGATATTCACAAAGTAATTAATATTATCCACATCCCTTTATTGAAGAAAAACTGTATATGTTTGCTACTTCTTGGAAGAACACAAATAGTTTGCTAGTTGATAGGGTGATTATGCAGTGGGCAATGGTCTATAAAAGCTGGTGTAGAGGTATTGATATTGCAAATAAAACTTGACTAGAATCTCCTTTTTCATTGGGGTATTTTGTTGCATGTAGATATATTGGGATGGTTGATGTGTTGTGGAAGGTGATTTCAGGTGATGGTTTTGAGATGCGGTTTAGGGTTGCAGTTTCGTGCAGTTTGTCAAGGAAGGTTGGTGGTATTTAAGCGGTACTATTTGTTGAAAGTAATGGGTAGGGGAGTTGGAGGTGAGATGGGAAGTGATTGATTACTGCCTGGTGATGTAGGGAAGGCACTGTGGTGGAAAGGCAAGGGTTAGATGGTGGGGATGGTGAGCAGAGGTGAATGGACAATGATGTAGTGCAAGGGTCATTTGAAGCAGTGATGGCAATGCAACTATAGTGGTAGGATGACTGTGATGGTAGGAGAAGTTGATGAATGTGATGTGAAGATGGTGGTACATTAATGGTTGGTTCGTGGTCAGACAACAAGGAGGGGATGTGGCACAGTTTTGATGGTGGGAGTGTGGGTTGTAGAGGTATGTATGGTAATGAAGTGAGACAGTGTAAGCGTGATATGGTTTTTTATGTGGTGATGTATGGATGTACTGAATGATGGAGGGAGGAGTTGTGACAGAGCGTAGGCAATTTGTGGGGGAGGCAATGAAGGCTTTCGGTTTTTGAAGTGTGGTGGTTGTATTTAGGAGATGGTTTGGATTGTTGGAGTGCAGGGTGGTCGGAGGGTGTATTACCAGTGTATGAATTGAATGAAGTATGTCGATGGGTGGCAAATGGTGTAAGTGGTTGTGGTTATGGCAAGCGGTTTTGTTGCATGAAGTTTTAGTTTGAGTGACAAGGGGAGGGAATGTTCAGTATGGCAGAGTGATGTAGTATGAAGATGTATGTGTGCAGGAGGATGGTTATTTGTTATGGATAGAAGAAAGTCAGATAATCAGAGCAAGGCAGATGTTTGTGGAAGTTTCAGAGGTTGAAATTGATGGTCTGAAGATGTATGGTAGTGAGGTTGGTGACTTTTGTTTGGTCTAGTAAAGTTATGATGCTGTATGTATGTTGAAGGGGAGCAGATGGCAAGTAAGTGTTGATTTGGAGATGAAATGGTGTTGCAGGAAGTGTAATGGAAGTTTGGAGATCGGCTGTTGAGTGTAGTGATGTCCGGTTAGGGGTGTGTGTGTTAAGGGCATTTGGTTTGTTTGTGTGCTGAATAGTAAATGGTCCGATGTTTGGTGAAGGTATAAGAAATGATGGATGTATAGAGAGAGGAAGAGGTGGTGGATTTGTATGTATGTAGATGTTGGAGAAAGTGGTGGTTTAATGTTGGAGGGGTAATTTGTAAACAGATAGAGCGGTAAGTGGATGTGCACTGTGCACAATTATGTGCACAGTTGTATGTTGAGACAGAGCATCAGCTTGATTGTGAGACTGAAGGATGTTTTTCGCACTAGTTTGAAGGGGGTGTAGTGTTATATGAACGTAGAGGGTGTATGACTATATGATTGTAGAGGCTGTATGACTGTAGTGGCTGTGTTATGATGGCAGAAATGCAAGCAGATGGTGGTTGCACAGTTTTTGATTGATATATACTGTTCACGTAAAATGTTAACGTAAAAATCAAACTCTAACACCCCGGTGCGAGTTGTGTAAGTGTGAAAGCACCACCCATCGATACGGGAATCAGAAATAAGCAGGAAAATCTCGGAAAAGTAGTAAAAGACACAGTTTTTATAGTGGTTCGGCTTATAGTCAAGCCTACATCCACTTTCAATCTCTTTATTGCTGACTCAAGTACAATTAATACAACTTTCTTCAATTACAACACACTTTAGACTAGTAGTTCAAACTTCGATGTAGAATAATCTTTCAAATCCATGTCAAATGATGTAGATTTTTCTCTTGAAATTTGTCGTGATGCCCTTGGTGTTTGAAGTGCTGTTCGAGTTGAGAAAATGGCAGAGTATTGGTGCTTCGAGAATGAGCCAAAAGTCCCCCCTCCCCCCCCCCCCCCCCCCCCGTGTTGGAGTAAGGGCCGTATTTATAGGAGATTTGTTGGGCGAGGTATAAGTCGTGCACGACTTAAAGTGGGTCTTAAGATACGAGCTACGACTTAACTGGTTTGCACTTGGTCACTTGAATCAGCTGGTAGATCGTAACGACCTAGAGGAAAGCGGCACGATTTTATCACCAAGTATTAGGTCGTGAACAACCTAAGGTAAGTCATAGGTCGGTGGTGGCTTATGGGAGTAGTTAGCGAAAAATGTTGATATATCCAATGTAGCGACTTAGGCTAGGTTGTTGAGCCACACTTTACCCCTTATATCATTAACTCAGTAAGTCGTGAGTCGTTGGACCATTGAGTCGCCTAGCCTTCAAGCTGTTAGGTCGCTGGACCATCTAATCTTTTAGGTCGCTGCTTTCCTTAAGTCGTTACCTATTAAGTCGCTTGGCAGCGTTCTATCTTTTAAGTCGCCGGAGCTCTTAGGTCGCTGAGGACTGAAGTCATTAGGTCGTTCAACCTTTAGGTCGCGGGGTTCATAATTGTTAACTTGTTTATGCTTTAAGTCGCTTATGAGCCGCTTCATGTGTTAGGTCGTTAGGTCCTTATCTTGTTAACTCGTAGGTCGCTTCGGTCTTTAAGTCGCTAAGTTGTGATGCAGAGTCTCACTCCAGTTGCCTCGCTATTGCCTTGGACCGCTGAGTCGCTTAACATAGGAGTCAACATTTGCCCCTCGAAGTATGCACCTAGGTCGTAGCTCGTGTGCTTCGATCTAGTTTCGTTAGGTCGTGAGCGACCCAAGAGATAATTCATATGGCCATTCGCCTTCTTCTTTTTACCCTATTAAACCATTGACTCGCTCCTTCCCCTTAACTGAACTGTTTTAATAACCTCCTCCGCCACTAGTGATCTTTCGAGCTTCCTAAAGCAAATCCTCTCCAATCAAGCTGCCAATCGATTCCAACTACTATATTACGTAAGTGATTCCGTTTTCTACTTACTTCACGATCGTAACCAAATCACGAGTTCCAGATTCCCGTTTTTAAACTCTAGTTCCATTTCATATCCTTATGTTTTCTTCGTAAACCATGTCGTGATTGATTTTTAATGGAATTGAGGTGGTTTGATTCGATTTTTGGGTGATTTTCAATGATTCGAGGAGGAGATGATGGATTGTAGGACCCCAAGTTAGCTGGTTTGCGAGTTTGAAGGGAGCCAGAAAGTTCTTAACAGGTTGAGGGGTTATTGGATCACTGGAGATTCAAAGGAGACGATGATGCTTCAAACGACGCAGCGGTTGGAGGATACGCGGCAAAGTGCAATTGGAGAGTAGGGCGTAGCGGCTTTAACGGGAGGTAGCTTGGGATCGCTGCATCACTTCAGGAATGACCTAATAAATCCGAGCGAGCTAAGGACCCTCAAAACCTTACATATTTGGCCGACCTAAAAACTCCTGCGACTTACTCTCCGCGGCTTAATCTTTAGGTTGTGTAGGCGACTTAACACTTAGGTCGCGTAGGCGACTTATCACTTAGGTCGTGTAGGCGACTTAAGTAAATTTGCACTACTGAGTTGTTTCTTGCGGCCTATATCAATCTCATCCTACTTGCCAGGTCACGAGCGACCTAGGACTTGAGCAAATCTTCACCGCCTTGATTTCGAAGCTTCTGATCTTTGGACTTCTTGACTCGAATTGCGACTTAAGAACTTTGAACATAACTTGAAAGCCTCAAAATTTTGAAAGGACTTAATTGAACTTCCAACTTAAACTTTGAACTGCCGAGATAACTTGCATGACCTCGCTATGCTCTCTTAACAGATTAAATTAACTTAATGCTAATGACCTATTAAATACAACATTTGCAGAAAATGGGACGAATATACTACCACTAATTGCCCACATCGAATGACAGATTAGCCGATAAAATATAATCAACTTAAAGAAATTATATGAAATGCTGTGAACTAGCAAATTTAAGTGAAGTAGTAAAGCAATGTTAATCAACTAAAGTCGATTTGTTTGCATCAATACTGCACCTGCATCTGGACTTAAGGCGACAAGTCCTGAAATTGTACACTTGTCATATATTTATTAGTTTTAATTCCAGTTATACTTGCTTGTCACTTTATTAGTTTCACACAACACTTCACACATTTAGGAAACGTGCACCTTCATATTTGAATATCCAGTTCCTTGTGTAGAATGTCTTCTCAAGAAGAAATAGTCGAGCAACCCGAAGGAGTGTTCCCGATAGCTGAACCAATGGTTGATCCTCCAGAGAGAACTCCAACTACCTTGAGTCAGCGGACATTCAATCAACTACGTGTTCAATTTGGGATTGCCGAAGCAGATGCTAGACTTCCTGGCCCAAATGATACTTCTAACAGGCCGCCTCTTGGTTTTGTTGCCGTCAACCGTCAAATGTGCCTTTGTGGTGCCATTCCCCTTTTCAACGAGTTTCTTCATCAACTCCATTTCTGGCTAACCATCTCTCCCTTCCAACTACATCCCAATGGATACGCCATCCTGATGGGATTGTGTGTTTTATTCAGGAAGACGCTTAACCGCCTCCTGAGCTTCGAAGAAGTTTGCTACTTCTGCACATTTGCAAAGAATAAAGACCACCCCTCCTTTATATTTATGAGAAGTGCCAGAAATCGCAAACTTATTACCGATCTTTCCGAAAGTGCTCACGGCTTTCTGAATCAATTCTTCTTTGTCCGCTGTCCTCTAGGGTTTTATGCCATCTGGAGAAGAGGAAGTGAGATTGCTCATCCCCGTTTCTTTGTTTCAGCTTTCAAAGATTCGAGTTGCTAAGTGCTAACTTCATTCTTTTCTTTTACGACACTTCATCCTCCCTCTAGAAACCCCATTCACAAGACGACCTTTGATAGATTAAGTGCCGTGCCGGCTGAAGAAAGAAGTATTAAGTTTTTGCTGAGAGATGAACTTCTGCATCAATACGAGCTTTTGCACTCTTCTCGCTCCACTCAACCTCATAAAGTTCCTGATTCTCCGACTGAATTGCCAAATGCCCCTTTCCTGCCGAGGAACCTATACTGAAGGAACCTACTTCTGAAGCTTTACTGGTGAAGTGTTCTACTTCTACTGATATTGCGGGGCCGTCTGACAAGCTTACACTTTCCCTGATCATCGAAGAGGAAGAGTCTTTTCATCATTCAGGGAAATCCGATGATGAGGGAACTGAGAGAGCGAGTCCCGCCAAGCAGAGTGGGGATGACATTTTTGAAGGGTTGAGCAATCTGATGATCACTTCGCAGGAGCTCTTTAAAGACGACCCTGTTTCTGCTAAAGCTACCTCTTCAGCAGTTGAAGCAACATCCACCTTACAACAGACTTCATCGGCTCAAGAGTTGACGTTAGCCATAAAACCCATCATTTCCCCGCAACCGAGGAGTGGTTCGTAGTTCGATGCGCGTAGTTTGCACGTCTCACACACTTAGGATTTTTAGCATTCTTATGCATTTACATGCACTCTACTTCAAACATTCTCAAGCTTTGCCTCTTTTCCATTTTCAGTCTTTCAATGGGGCGACGCTCTTATTAAGACGACTTTCAGAGCTACAGGAGACGCGGCTCTTTTGATCCCAAGAGATATCTTCCTTCTTATAGGGAAACTGACGAAGAAAGAGCCGCACGAAAAGCTCGCGAAAGGCGTGCCTACGAAGAGCGCCATGAAGGACGGGACGAGCGACACGATTCTTCCCAGAGGGAAGATGATTCTCATAAACGGAAGTCTCGTGACGACAATGGGAAAAGTCAGATTGCGGAAGATGTGAGTAAAAGAGCAAAACATGGCGAAAAGACAGCATCCGAGATTTCCGAACAACCTGCTGCTCCTGTACTGCCTCAATCTCCTGCCCTGGCACGTACTAATATTCAAACAATCATTGGAAGGCCCCCATATCGAGTTGGTCCAGGCCCAGTTACTCTTTAGAGCCGATTCCCGAACTGGTGCTTGAAAGGAGTGCGCTTTGATCTTGACCTGGTCCCGATCGATAAGCAGGCTATGCTGCGCAACCTTGATGCTGTCAAACTTGATATCGAAAGAATGTCAGGTTGGCAAAAGCTTGTCGATGAGCTCCAAAGGGTAAATCGCGCGAATCTTGAAGCCATGTTAACAATGGAAAATGACAAATCTGAATGGCAGAAGATCCTTGAGCAACATGATGCGGAAATGAGAAGCATTGCTACTTATAATGAACAGCTCGAAGCGAAAGTTGAAAAACTCAAAGAAGAGCTTGCCACTTCCTCCACTTCCTATTCGCAAAGGGAGCAAGTGCTTCAACAACAGGTGTGAGATGCTCATGCCACTCAAAGAGATGCCGAAGATAGGGTTGATGTGCAAAAAAGAATTAATGAGGGCCATATTGCTGACATCGCAGAGTTGCGAAAGAAGACTAGCTCCAAGGACATGGAGATCGAAATGCTAAAACTTCAACTCTCTAAAGCTGAAAGAGAGCGTGATGAGGATGTTGCTGGTAAAATTGCAACTGAAGAGTCTCACGAAGCAACAAAGGCCAATATCAGCTCAACATTGTTTGACTTGTACTTACATAGCGTCCTGGGGCATGGTAGTCTCTCATTTCTAGGCCCTAAATATGAAATAACTCTAGCCGAAGTATGGGAGGCCATACTCGACATGTTTGGCAGTGCTGGCTATACTGAGGCGGATTTAGAGGCAAATTATCTTGATGACGATGCCCACGCCGCTCTTGCCATAGGAAAGGAGCAACTGGCCGAAGAGAGAGCCGGAATGGCCGAAGGAGAACATGTAGGAAAGGAAACTTTAACCGACCCAGTTCAACCTTCGATTTCAGCCGATATCGACATTATTGGTTCTGGTTCCCATTCTCCGCCTCCTACTAAAGCCATCACTGAAGGTGCAACTGCTCACAATGGAGACGATAGTCAAGAGAGTTGTGACGCGCGGGGCTTTGAAGTTGACACAGTAAAGCCTGCTTCGCCAGGTAACCTTACTACTGATCTTGCTCAAGTGGACTGCTCGTTCGCTTCACATGAGTTTGATGAACTTCTTGATTATTTTTTAAATCTTGACACGCCACTAACTCCTCTCTTTTCGGGAGATACCGACTTTAACTTCTTTTCTTCTGTAGAGAAAGTACCGAGCATTGTTCAGACTTCCCCTCCTCCAGTTATTCCTCCCCCGTCTCTTCAGGTCACTCCTCCTTCTGCCTCTCAACCGGGGTCACAAGAGGAGCAAATAGAAGCTCTCCAAGACTTGGACGATCCCATTGCTTCACAAGAACATAGGGGAGAAGAAACTGAAGAGGGCGAAAAGACTCCGGAACTAACTGGTTCTGACGATACGCCGTTAGCCACACTTTTTACTCCAGGAAGCAGGTCTTCTTCTAAGAAAAGGAGGAAAAGTGGAGTCTCAAAGAAGAAAGAAGCTTCAGCTGGCGAGGAAAAAGCAGAAACAAGTCCAGTTGTTCCCCTTTCTCCTTCTTCCCCAACCCTTTCAAGCCGGCGCAAGAAGTTAGTCATCCGGCCAGGCGCACGCTCAAAAGGTGGAGGGAAGAAGAAATGATGGCTTTGGTCCTGTGCTTTTTATCTCGCTCTTTGCTTTTTGCTTGTGTATAAGCTTGCGTTGACTGTAGATTGTGCGGGTACCAGTCCCCGCCTTCTTTTACTTTGAAACCTGCATATGTATAAAATTCTCATAGTATGGAATAAAATGGTTCTTTTACTTATACAAATTTCTGTCAGTATTTAAGAACGCATTTATTTTCCGTTTTCATGCAAGTTTCTTTATGCTCTTTATGTGAAGATGCAGTAAACCTATGGTATGTTGCTTGAGCGTTGTTCTTATTTTTGTGATGACTAAATTATATTGCCCCCATACCATGGTTTATTGCAATCTCTTTCACATTGGCAAAGTTTCGGAGAACAACTCTTCTGTTTCGAGAAGACTTGTATTCTTCCTTTAGAGAACAATTCTTCCATTTGAAGGAGGTTTGCATTTGTACTTTATAGGATAATATTTCCGTTCCAAGGAAATATTTTTCTAATTTAGTAGAATGCACTTCATATTGGAGGAGTCTTCTCTCTGTTTTTTTGGCGAAGTTTTTACACTTCACTTTTGGAAAAAGTCACTTTTGCTTTGGCAAGTGAATTTTACTTCATAGTACAGTGGGCCTTCCGAAAAAGGGCTTCAACCTGCTCGTGCCTCCGAAGAGGCTTTTTTGTTTGATTGTGCCTCTGGGAAGAGGTCTTTTTGTTTGGTTGCGCCTCTGGGAAGAGGTCTTTTTGTTTGATTGTGCCTCTGGGAAGAGGTCTTTTTTGTTTCTGCCTCTTGGGAGAGGCTTTTATCTTTTCCCTATTCGCTGGGAAGCGGGCCTCCGAAGAGGGATTTTCACATTTCGACTCGTGTAAAGTTTTATTTCAGATCTCGGTGAAATGTGTGCCTCTGAGTAGGGCTTTCGCCTGGAAGTTTGGAGTTTCCTTCTCTTAGTTGGATCAATTCACGGGGCAGACCAGAGTGTTCTGTGCCACCGATCAGTCCGCAACTTTCTGTCGAAAAAGTACTCTCTTTTTCTGGCGAGGCCAGTTAGAGGTCCTTTAGCATTTCAACAATGGTGAAATGGGCCTCTGAAGAGGGCTTTTCACATTCCAGCACTTGTGAAGTTTTATTTCAAATCTCGGTGGAATGCGTGCCTCCGAGTATGCTTGGAAGTTTCTTCCTCATGGTTGGATGGATTCACGGGGAGGACACAAGTTACTTGGATGTTTATTTGCGCAAATTGTCTCAGCTAGTGAACAAGTGCCTTGCCTTTCACTTGGGAAGGTGCCTCCGATCATCGTATGGATTCACGGGGCCGACGCAAGTTACTTGGACGCTTGTCTGCGCAAATTGTCTCAGCTAGTGAACAAGCGCCTTGCCTTCCAGTTGGGAAGGTGCTCCCGGTCATTCCATACCAATCTTTTTTGTTGAAAAAGTTTTCTGGCATGCCCCATTCGAGGTCTTTATCCTCCGAAGAGTTGTGCCTCCGAAGAGGGCTGTGCCTCCGAAGAGGTCTTTGGCTGTTTAATGCTTGCTCACCCATGTCTCTTTGCCTTCTATTCATATCGGCGATCCCCGTTATCTTTTCCAAATACACTTCTCTTTTAATTGCCAACAATTTCCTTTATCCAAAGAAGTATACTTCATAGTTAAGCGAATTGGTGGGGGCAGACACAGGCTATTT
Organism: Allium cepa; assembly: GCA_030765085.1. Taxonomy (NCBI): domain Eukaryota; kingdom Viridiplantae; phylum Streptophyta; class Magnoliopsida; order Asparagales; family Amaryllidaceae; genus Allium; species Allium cepa. Next base: position 918,392,734 of record CM060928.1, read on the forward strand.
AACTGGATGCTCGTTTGTACAAACAACCACAATTAGTTAGCAAGGGCCCGCTTCCAGCAGAATCACTAACTTTTTTCTTGAAGTACTTTTTCGTAGGATTTGAGTATGGAAATTTTGAACGGCTTAGCGTTTGCTTGTTGGGTGATGTCAGAGATTGCTTGGTCTTGTGATGGGTAAGCTTTGTTTTTATGGCATTCATCATTCTTTTATAATATTTCATCAAAGCCTTTAAGTAAAATATGGGCGCAGATGATTGCTGTTCCAAGCTCTTGGAATTGGATTTCCTTCGACAGTTATTAGTTTGAAAGTTCCATCGAGAAGTTTTTTGCCTATGACATACGGCCCTTCCCAATTTGGCGCAAACACTCCCGTTGCTGTCATGACCCTCTTCAAGACTAGATCTCTAATCTCAAAGCTGTGTTGGCGAACTTTGGAATTGAAGTGCTTGGCAATTCTTTGCTGATGGGCCGCAATTCTGAGCTGAGCCTCTTCCCTTCTTTCATCAAGGAAGTCAAGTGCTTCAAGTTGTAACTCCTCATTTTTTTCTTGGTTGAAATGAATTCTTCTATGCGAAGGGACTTCTATTTCTACCGGAATCATTGCCTCTGATCCATATGCCAACGAAAATGGGGTGTGCTCCGTCGCAGTTTTATGTGTAGTTCTATATCCCCATAGTGCTAGTGGAAGCTTATCGACCCAACCATCTTTCGCTTTTTCCAGCTGTTTTTTGATGGTCGATTTGATAATTTTGTTTACTGCTTCCACTTGCCCGTTTGCCTGCGGATGAGCTACCGCTGAGAAGCTTTTCTGGATCTTGATTTTTTTGCAAAAATCTTGGAACTCTTCAGTTTCGAATTGGGTTCCATTATCTGTGATTTTCTTTTGAGGCACACCATATCTGCAAATGATATTCTTAGTTACAAAATTTATCATCTTCTTAGAAGCAATAGTAGCTAATGGTTCAGATTCAGCCCATTTAGTAAAATAATCAACAGCAATAATAGCATATCTGATTCCGAATTTGGCGGTTGGCAAAGGCCCGATGAGATCTATTCCCCAAATAGCAAATGGCCACGGGCTGACCATCTGCGTTATCTCAGTAGAAGGTGACCTTGGGATTTTTTCAAATATCTGGCATCAGTCACATTTTCGGGCATATCTTGCAGCATCACGACTAATATCTGGCCAAAAATACCCATAACAGAGAATTTTCTTCGCTAGAGTTTGACCACCTAAATGATCTCCACACTCTCCTCCGTGTACTTTAGTTAGAATTGTCTCAGCTTCTTCCTTGGTCACACATCGAAGTAATGGCATTGAGAATCCCCGCCTATACAATCGACCATCTTGAATTATGTATCCGGAGGCTTTTCTTGACAACTTCTGCCGTTCTTTTGAGTTTTCTGGTAGAGAACCGTCGCGCAGATATTTCAATATCGGAGTCATCCATGATTCTCGCTCCTGTGATATAGTCATGATTCAGTCAATATCCATCTCATCAATGCTTGGAGTTGACAGGACTTCCACAGGAACTAGTTACAATAATTGAGCTTCACCAGTGCTTGCATACTTTGCAAGAGAATCTGCCTTCATGTTTTCTTCCCGGGGTATATGATTTATCGTATAATGGTCAAGTTCATCAAGAAGCTCGCAGGCTCTTGACAAGTAAGCGGGCAGATTTCCCACTTTAGTTTGAAACTCTTTCTTGACTTGGCATACAATAAGTTGTGAATCACTGAAGATCTGCAACATTTTGACATTCAATTCTTTAGCAATTCTCAAACCGGAAATAAGAGCTTCATACTTTGCTTCATTGTTTGTCGAAGGGAATTCCAATCTTAAAGCATAACACAATGACCGCCCTTCAGGGGTTTCAAGCACAACCCCAGCCCCGGAACAGTAATCGTTTCTTGCGCCATCAACATACAATTTCCATCGAATTAGGGGATTATCGGTCACTACTTCTTCGCTATCACCTTTGTCTGTACATTCTGCGATGAAATCTGCCAAAGCTTGTCCATTGATTGCTCTCCGGAGATGATAAGTGATGTCATATTGACTGAATTCAATATTCCACTTCAAAAGTCGATCCGAAGTCTCAGGGCGAAAGAGGACTTGCTTCAAAGGCTGATCAGTGAGGATTTTGATTGGATGAGCTTAAAAATATGGCCTCAATTTTCTTGATGCGATCAGTAGACAATAGGCGAGCTTCTCCAACTTTGAATAATTCATTTCTGCCCCAGTAAACCTTTTACTAATATAGTAGACTGGGTGCTGAATTTTGGCGTCTTCTCGCATTAGTGCCGCACTAAGAGCATGAGCTGAGATCGCCAAGTATACAAAAAGATTTTCACCATCATCGGGCTTAGAAAGTATCGGAGGAGTTTCCATATGACGAATGAATTCATCGAAACCTTTCTGGCATTCTGTAGTCCATTCAAAGTTTTTCCTTCCTTTCTTCAGAGCATCAAAGAATGGAATGCATTTATCAGTAGTTTGGAAATGAATCGACTTAAGGCAGCGACTTTTCCATTGAAACTTTGCAGTTCCTTCTTCATTCTAGGATCTTTGACTTCTCTTAAGGCGGTGATTTGAGCAGGATTAGCCTCAATGCCCCTAGCACTCACAATGAAACCCAAGAACTTTCCGGACTCCACCCCGAATGAACACTTCAAGGGATTAAGCTTCATTCCATATTTTCGTAGGACGGCGAACATTTCCGCTAAGTGGTCCGTATGGTCTACTTCTCTCTTTGATTTAACCAACATATCGTCAACATAGACTTCCATGTTCTTTCCAATCTGTGGCTTGAACATCGCATTAACAAGCCTTTGGTAAGTTGCCCCTGCATTCTTCAGTCCGAAAGGCATGACTTTGTAGCAGTACAGACCTACATCGGTTATGAAACTCGTGTCCTCCTGATCTGGCTCATGCATCATGATCTGGTTATATCCGGAGTAAGCATCCATAAAAGATAACAATTCATGTCCCGCTGTTCCGTCAACCAACCGGTCAATCCAGGATAGTGGAAAGCAGTCTTTGGGGCAGGCTTTGTTTAAATCTGAAAAGTCGATGCATACTCTCCACTTTCCGTTAGCTTTCTTAACCAGTACCGGATTTGAAACCTAATTCGGATAAGTTGATTCTCTGATAAAGTCATTCTCGATGAGCCGATCCACCTCTTCTTTCAATGCTGTTGACCTTTCGGGACCTTGTGTTCTTCTTTTCTGCTTTACAGGTGTAAACTTCGGATCAACATTCAAAGTATGTACCGCAACTTCAGGTGATATTCCACACATATCAGCATGGGTCCAAGCGAATACATCCAGATTTGCTTTCAGGAATGATATCAAAATATTCTGAACCGTCGTATTAAGTTGTGAACCCACATTCAGCACCTTGTTTGGGTCTTTTGGGTCAACAGGTACCGGTACCGTTACTTCCACTGGCACCACTCGATTCTCCCCTGCACTGGCTTTTCTGGGATCCATCTTTCTTCGTGCTTCGCTGCATTCGCCAGTACAGGGTCCGCCCTATAATTGCTACAAGGTTGATTATTTGATGCGGACTGGGGCTGCCGCATCCTTTCCTATCTCTCTCTTTCTTGCTTCACGCAGTTCTATCAGATAACATTCCCGCCCCACATTCTGATCCCCTTTAACCACACCGACTCTATTATCTGTGGGGAATTTCATGGTAAGGCACCACAAGGCGAGGATTGCTTTAAAGGCTGCAAGAGTTGGCCGGCCTAGGAAGGCGTTGTAGGCAGAAAATTCATCAACAATTACAAAAGTCTGCCTTCGAACGACCTTCTTCTGCCCCTCTCCAAGTTTCACAAACAGGTCAATAGTCCCAATCGGCTGCCTGGCTTCTCCAGTAAACCCAACGATCTTTTGCGATGAAGCTTGAACATTAGCCATTGGGATCTTCATCTGATCAAAAGTCTTCTTGAAAAGAATATTGCAAGAAGCACCACAATCAACAAGTACTCTTCTTACAATAGCTGGCCCAATGCCAGCAGAAATAACCAATGGATCTATGGTAGGGGCTTGAACACCCATAGAATCCCCGACTCTGAAGATAATGTCATCATTAAAGGTTTTCTGCTGGTTCATAGGTGCAACATCTTCCAACACAAAAACACTTTCCTCTGCTAGCGCAAACTTCAATGCACGAGCGTACCGTTCCATCTCACCCCAGCTTCTGCCAGCTGGGGTGAGGTCCTCCTGTAATCACATTAATAACGAGCCTCTCTGATTCATGAGCTGCTGCCTTTTCACTTGAGCTAGGACGATGAACATGAGCCTGTTGTCCTTGAGTTGACGAAGTTGGACCATTCCTGTTCCTCTTTACATATTTCTGGGCTTGTTTTCCTTTAATAGTTCCTTAATCAACTCTTTCAAGTGACGACACTCATTGGTATCATGCCTGGGTTGGTTATGGAACCGGCAAAACCTTCCATTCTTCTCAGCTTTCTTATTAACCCTCTGCTTAGCTGGTGCGGGGAATTCAACCGTGTCTTTGTTTGCAAAGTAGATATTCTCCGGGGTATCAGTCAGAGGGGTGAAGTTGAAGGGACGATTTTTCTTTGCATCTCCTTGCTTCTTCTGACCATCGTTTCCCCTCTTCTGATTGCTAGATTCCTTCTTATTCGGAACAGCATTACTATTTCCAGCCCCTGTTGATACCACCTTAGCCGGTGCTTGGAGGCTTTCTAAGCGCATGAATTCATCGGCTTTCTTATAAAACTTGTCAAGCGAATTTGGTTCTTTCATTTTCAACCACTTCCCGAACTCACTTGCCTTATCAATAGCCCTCGTCAGGTACGTTAATCATTCTCAGCTCTGCGTTGTCTACTTCAGCCAAAGCTATATTGAAGCGATTCAAGAAAGATCTTATGGATTCTCCAGGATTCTGCTCCAAGCCAGATAACGACATTATATCTTTCGCCTTCGAAGCGTACAATCTGAAATGTTCCTTAAACTTTCGAGTCAAATCAGAAAACTGGTCTATCGACCGGACCGGCAGCTTTGTGAACCAAAGTAAAGCAACTCCTCCCAGGTATACCGGAAAATTCCGGCATTTGATCTCATCAGAAGCTCTGGCACCCGTCATGTGCCAATCATACTTGTACAGAAATTCATTAGGGTCACTCGTCCCCTTATAAGCCGGAATGGTAGAAGGAACGAACTTCCTAGAAAACTCTGCTTTCAGAATCCTTTCAGTGAATGGAGTCTTGCTTGGAGCGAACCCCCATTCTTTTTCGTCTTCCTCCCTTTGCATACTTTCCTTCATGATTTGTCAGACCATCCCTGAAAAATATTCCTCATCATTAAGGGGCTCAGCAGGACAGACATCGACCATCTTCTCAGAAGTTTGCCTTGACAGGCGCTCACGGAAAGTTGGCTGTTGTCCCGATCCTCCAACTTGGGAAGGTGTGTCTTTGACTGGGCCAGCTGCCCTTTGAGGAACATCTCTTTCTTCAACATCATGAACATTATCAGCAAAGTTTGGTTCGTTATTCACTGGTTGACGGTTAGCCCCAAGCAAAGCGTTCAACCTTTCCAACATCAGATTGCTTTGGGCTTCCATCTGCTGATATAGCCCAGAAACCACAGCATCCAATTCTGCTCGCGTTACTCCAATAGTTTGAGTTGTTTGACTTAAAGGAGGATAAGTGGCAGTAGTCTCGCGAACATCGTCGGATCTAACAGACTTGCGCTTTCTTCCAGAAGCCATTATTTCTGATAAACTTCTGGTTTTTAGAGAGACCCTTTCCACAAATTTCTACGAAGCTATGATGAAAGTATCCTGAGTTCAATTCTCAGTGAAAGCACCAAAAATGTTAACGTAAAAATCAAACTCTAACACCCCGGTGCGAGTTGTGTAAGTGTGAAAGCACCACCCGTCGATACGGGAATCAGAAATAAGCAGGAAAATCTCGAAAAAGCAGTAAAAGACACAGTTTTTATAGTGGTTCGGCTTATAGTCAAGCCTACATCCACTTTCAATCTCTTTATTGCTGACTCAAGTACAATTAATACAGCTTTCTTCAATTACAACACACTTTAGACTAGTAGTTCAAACTTCGATATAGAATAATCTTTCAAATCCATGTCAAATGATGTAGATTTTTCTCTTGAAGTTTGTCGTAATTCCCTTGGTGTTTGAAGTGCTTGAAGTGCTGTTCGAGTTGAGAAAATGGCAGAGTATTGATGCTTCGAGAATGAGCCGAAAGCCCCCCCCCCCATGTTGGAGTAAGGGCCGTATTTATAGGAGATTTCCTGGGCGAGGTATAAGTCATGCACGACGTAAAGTGGGTCTTAACTCGCTAGCGAGTTAAGGGAATACGAGCTACGACTTAACTGGTTCGCACTTGGTCACTTGAATCAGCAGGTAGATCGTAACGACCTAGAGGAAAGCGGCACGATTTTATCACCAAGTACTAGGTCGTGAACGACCTAAGGTAAGTCGTAGGTCGGTGGTGACTTATGGGAGTAGTTAGCGAAAAATGTTGAGATATCCAATGTAGCGACTTAGGCTAGGTTGTTGAGCCACACTTTACCCCTTATATCGTTAACTCAGTAAGTCGTGAGTCGTTGGACCATTGAGTCGCCTAGCCATCAAGCTGTTAGGTCACTGGACCATCTAATCTTTTAGGTCGCTGATTTCCTTAAGTCGTTACCTGTTAAGTCGCTTGGCAGTGTTCTATCTTTTAAGTCGCCGGAGCTCTTAGGTCGCTGAGGACTGAAGTCATTAGGTCGTTCAACCTTTAGGTCGCGGGGTTCATAATTGTTAACTTGTTTATGCTTTAAGTCGCTTATGAGCCGCTTCATGTGTTAGGTCGTTAGGTCCTTATCTTGTTAACTCATCGGTCGCTTCGGTCTTTAAGTCGCTAAGTTGTGATGCAGAGTCTCACTCCAGTTGCCTCGCTATTGCCTTGGGTCGCTGAGTCGCTTAACATAGGAGTCAACATATACGGTGGTTATCATACGGATATTTATACGATATGTACATTAATACTATTTACAACTAAAGCCTTATTGGGAAGTACTTTTACTGATCTAATTGCACTACTGAAGCGTAATTTATATATAGTTTTTGATTGTTAGCAACATGTCATAAAATGCACAGAAAACAGCAAATACAAAATAGAAATTGCAATGCAGATATTTGTTTTATTATTGTTGTATGCTTATTCATCTATAATTATCCTAATCTAGCTCATATGTTATTATTGGTATTGCCATAATAGTGCACTATTTGCTGTATCATTACAGTTATTCTTCTCATCATTTCTAAAATGAATATCATATATGTGCCATACTTAAATTTGATACATCGTTAAAGTAATTCTTCTCATGATTTCTGAAACTGCACAATGGGAGCATGTATTTATGTTTTGTTCTTGTATTTCGAAAATCACAAATACAGGCATAATATCAAGCTAGAATTGAAGAATTGAAAAGTCAAGGCATAGTAATTTCGTATGATGTCGAGGAAGAAGTTTTCGACAAGCTTACCGATGCTATAGCTAAAAGAAAGGACCGTAGGCCATATTATGGCAATATCCCTGGAGTAAGTATTTAAACTTTCAACAAAACATTATTTTAATTAGTTTAAAATGCAGAAATTGATGCAATATTTGATAAAATGCAGAAATACAAAGACGCCACTTATAGCATCAATATGGGAGAAGCACAGACTAGGGCCAAACTAGAGGAAAAGTTGGAGCGTCAAGAAGGGGAGATTCAAATGCTGAAGATGCAGTATGAACAACTCACCGAGATGCTTCGACAACGATTTGATGAAGAGCCAAATGATCGTCGTGAGGGATGAGGGTATTGAAAACTTTTTAATGGTATCTATATGATGTCATGTATCATGAACATATTATCATATTGTTTTAACATGTAGGAACTTGATTAATATCGTTTGGCTTTGTAATATGAATGAGATATTTGTTTTTTGAATTAAGATGAATGGTCTGACGTTAATCTTTTTGTTGGAATGTGTATATTATAAAATAAGTTGATTTTAGTTTCTATTTAATGTGATGAAATGAAATAGAATAGTAATATATCAAAATTTCTTCAGAAAAGACGTAGGGAAGGCGTAGGGAAGGCGTAGGTAAATGAAATATTAATGCAGCAAAAAGTCATGTGCATGGCGTAGGAAAAACATTGAAAACACAGGCGTAGATAAACCGTGGATAAATGAATGACGTAGAAAAGCCGTAGGAAACGTAATATGTAAGAATGACGTAGGGAAAGCGTAGGAAAACTGGGCGTAGGGAAGATGTAGGTAAACGAATGACGTAGGAATGACGTGAGTACTTAAAGAAGTAAAAATGTCGTAACAAAACCATAGGTACAACATGGCGTGGGGAAGGCGCAAGAAAATTATGGCGTACGAAAGGCGTAGGAAACAACTCCACGGATGGCGTAGGTAAGATGAAGGTGTTTTATTACCTACGCAGGTTTTACCCACGCCAGAATTGGCGTACGGGTTACGTAGTTGCTGCGTTTACCTACGCCCTGCTTACGCCATATTGGCGTAGATAAACTGCAGTTTTCTTGTAGTTAACATTTCACATGGATGTTGGAGGAAGATATAATTTTGTTTAGCAGGGTAAAGTGTACAAAACAGGAGTGACCTATTGCATTTATCTTGATTCCTTTGCATCATAAGAATGCCAAAATAAATCAAATTATTAGCATTGGTTAAGGGTTTTTCGTAATTTTTGATTTTATCGTTGTCATGGCTTTGAAGAGGCTACTGATCATGGGGATGTGATTCATTTGTAGTTGGAGGAAGTGGAGTAATAAATTCGTGATTTAATTTTTATGAGAAATGAGATGGGAATAGAGTAGAAGGAAACATGGAGCATGCAAGGAGCAGTTGAAGACGGCATAAGTAAGATTTGATAATGACTTTAATTATGTGATCTGCTGTCTATTTTGAACCGTCTGATGAAAAATAGCGTGCATAACTGTTAGTTCAGGTTTGTTATGAAACATGATCAAACTATATATTCGTAGCACATACTTAGTTTAACTCAATCCAGTTTAAATTAGTTGCTTGTTATTGTTTTTTGAAAACTCATAACAATCTATCAAGTTATGTAGAAATTTGAATTCGATTAGCATGCTTAAAATACAAAGTCACTTCACATAATAAGACTCGAATAAAGTACAACGACCTAAAGGTTAAACTATAAAGAGTCAAAGCTTATAAAAGCAAGAAACATGACAGTAATAAGTATAATTTAATCACAATCAAAGAACCAATAGTATTTACTCAATATCATACGCTTAGTACAACCGTTTTGTGTAAGTGAAATTTGAAATTGGTATAATTTTACAAATTAAAAGAGCATGCAACCCTTCTTAGTCAGATCTATATGTAAAAGTGCATGCAACACTTGTTGTACAACATGCACTTGTTTTTAAAAATAAATTATTACGTCAAATCTTACACTTTTCATGACGCCTTGACTACTCATAGAAGCGTAGTTAAATTATTTCCTCCATTACTTAAAGAATTCATAGGTTATCATGCGTATTCCTATAGAGTAATTGTGTTTTTTATATAATCTATATGCGTAATTTATGATTTAATTAAGATGGTACCACAACCTAATGCTGTAGCATCCCGCTGTTTTGACCGCCCCCAGTCGGTAATTAAACCAACTTGAAACGTTCAAAATGACGGATTGTTATTTAGTTTATAGAATTTAAACAGAATCAGCCACAGAATCACAGAATAATAATCATATTTCTCATAAATGATTTTTTTTCTTTTATATACATATATCAGAGTTTATACAATGAATTATTTTATACAGCGGAATATTTCTTTAAAGTACAAAAATCCTGAAAAGCTAAAGTGAAGCGTTTCCCCTCTCTCTAACTTCGCTGCCTGAAAATCTTCAAGTTGTAAAATACTCGGTCTGACCCGAGTATTACATTCAAAAGAAAATAATACACGGGTCAGTCTAATTCAAATTCAGTTATTAGTGCATAGAGGCAATAATAATTAAACAACAATTAGACGACCGTAAAAATAAATTCACCTATCCGATCCTTTAACAAGAAATCGGATAATGATAAATATAACGCTCAACAGTGTTAAACAATAAATCAGCAGATTCAGATTATCAACGAAGATAGATGAAGGGATCATTTATGAAGGTAATTTAGGAGAAAAAAAACATCATTATTGCCTAAACGGCAATTAACAACAAAATCATCAATTTAAATCAAATCAATTTAAATAATTGAAATGTTACTTGAAAACATCAAAACCGATTGGCTGCAGTACGCGCACACGTGCATTGCCTCGCCAATACGGCATGTGAAATACGCAAACGATCAATGGATCAAGAGCAAAAGAAATATCAATTAAAATCAATAATGTGTGGCTGCAGTGCACGCACGCGTGCACTGCCTCGCCATTGCAGCGTGGCATAAGCAAAAATCAGAAAATGTACAGAAGAAGGTACAAACGAACACAAGGTCAAATCCGAGCTATTTGCTGGATTCAACACAAGTGTAGTCAAAAAACAATCTATTTGTATCAATGTAATGCAAAACAACAAGGGCAACTGCAACTAAAAACTACAGGGGTCAAGTCACGATTTACATGACTCAACACAAATGAATGCAACTCATTTTTCAATGAATTAGAATAACTTGAGTACAAGATGGAGATGCAAAATAAACTTCATCAAAGAAATAATATACAATGTGCACAGCCACTAGCACATACGGATATACAGTATGAACTAAAATGGAATGAGGACTCAATGCACAAATTTGAAAAACAATGGACAACAGACTGTATATGATGGCAGCCCATTGTACGCAACAGTTTGCAACAGTGTAAAGCAAGGCTACTACAGGGTGCAACAGACACAAAAGTAGACTGTGCATGATGGCAGTAAAACATCAAGACAATAAAATTCAAAGATGCAACAAAATGGAACTGCATGATTCAGTTCAAACAAAATTAATCAACTACAAAGGCGGTAGTGAGCGTAGACAAACCAAACTCAAGATTTCAGAATGCAGTGGCCATACACATATATACATACAAGAATGTATGTATACAAACGATCAGCCATCAAAAAACAGTACATATGCAATTTGGATATGCAAGCATACGGTATCAACATAGACAAAAGTGAAGAATATTTGGAGTGAATGCAGAAAACTACAGACATGGACCCAAAATGAAGTGCAACAGGTGAAACAACTACAGATGCATATGGTCAAGAGAATCAACTTACTTGGAGTGAATGCAATAAGGTATGCAACCCAGTGTCGACAACAGTGCAACAGGTCAAGCAATGATGCAGACAAAAAGGCAAAGACTCAAGTATATGGATGCAAAGCTTCAACAAATTAAATAAACTGAATGCAAAGATCCAATGTCTCAAATGACTCAAGTACATGAATGCAAAGGACTCATATATGAAGATCACAAGACACATGTACAACTGCTATACAATCAGACTCGACAATATTCACAGATGAAAAATGAAAGAAAGACACAAAAAAAAGTTCAGTACAAATCTGAACTAATATACATGAATGCACCAAGCATCTGCAGACAACATGATCGAAGCAAAAGAATGCAACAATGAAGACTACTTCAAAATTCTAATCAAAGACAAATGCAACCAAATGATAGTGTAACTCAATATGGCAACACAACTACACAATGAAGCATGAATGAATGCTACAGTCTCAAGAACAACGGACTCAAGTCCAAATGAACAAGTGATAGTGCAACTCAATATGGCAACACAACTACAAAATGACATAGACCAATGCAACATATTCAAGTCAATGAACATGTATAAGTGAAGGCAGTGGCAACTGCAATAATATGCAGTGAAGTCAAAGAAGTGCAACTGGACAACAAGCAAAGAAATACAACAGCAATAAAAACAACACTGATACAAATGATCAGATACCAGACTACAAGTAACTAGAAATGACCAAGGAACTAGCAACATAACTGCAGGCTACAGGTCGGCAGCACCATGCAGATTCAAAGTATAGATTCAACATCACAAAGCAACTATATACATGACAAACACTACAAGTCAGAATGCACAAGGAAACACAAGCAACCAAAACCTTGATCAAGTACAAGTGCAGATTGTAAATGGAACAGCGAGTCAGTGAAGATCAAAGTCTGGGTACAAGTGCAAAAACAAACTATATATCAGTCAAGCCAAAATATCACAAAGCAGATCATTTCGAATGAACGAAGTCATTGAAATGCCAGAAATCAAAACATTGATGGCCAAAGAAATCAACAAAAATCAAAATGACCGTAGTCAATAACGAACTAGCAAGTTCACAACCGTGAGTATCAATTAAACAAACAACAAAAATCCCCAATTTGAATAAGCCAGAAATCAACAAAAATCAAAACCTAATTACACTCGAGCATGAATTAGATATGAGTAGTAATAACAATTACTCACCTTATCACAAATCGAAACAGCCGAGGTGAGTAATGAGCGCGATATCTACTCGATCGAGTTGCAGGAGTTGGCGCCCTCGATTTATCCAAGCTCTAATTGTTGAAGAGGAAGAGGAAGTACAAACAGGCTTCACGAGTTTGAAGACGAACGAAAACCCTAATTTAATTTAGAGGGACGAAAGAGGGTTCGTGGCCGCCATTTTTTCCTTTCGTTTGATTTAATATTTTTTTTCTGCTTTGAAATGATGGAGGAAGGGGAACGAAGTACTTAAAAATAGAACGAGGCGTACTTTACACGATTTCAAAATCTTAGGGTTTGATAGTAACGAAATTTATAGACCAAATCTCAGCTGAGAGGATTTGGTTAGGGTGGCTGCATTTATAAATTTGTACCATGCTTCATAATTTTTTTTATTAGCTTCTTTAGTAAGCTTCATAGGTATATAAACGTTTTGAAGTTCAACTATCAAATATTAATTTATATTAACATGTTTCACAATTAGATTTTATGCTTGTATTTTGTATTGATAAAATTCATTCCATTTTATTTAGATTAAAGAACAATGTTATTAAAACTAACCATCAATTTATAAATTTACATAAATAATAATTCTTAAATCTAAATTATTTTTTCTAAGTCATTAGTTCGAATTTTTATATACAAATTTAATATTCAATTTCAAACTCCAAAGTCAAATTCAAATTTTATTCAACTTTCGATAGATTAAATTCTAAAATTTAATCGCCAAATTCATAGTTTTATTGGAAATTCAATTTAAACCATCATTAAAATATTTAAAATTAATTAAATATTTTTAATTTAAATTTTTCAAAATTCAGGGTCGTTACAATCTTCCCCCCTTAAAAGAATTTCGTCCCGAAATTATAAGTTAGGAAAAATGATCGTTAAAATCTCACCGATATTTATAGCCTACACAATTTCACCATGCTTGAAACTTATTACAAATAAATAAATATAGGATTCATTCCATTTGTTTTATTTCACTAGCTTTGTTCATTATCTCCTTTGTTCATTGATTTCTACAATCAAGACAAAAAATTCTTTTACTAAAATTTTCGACTTACAAATCTCAGATTTAAACTTGAAATTCTTCATTTTCTAGATTTGCATATTATATCTTTTCCAAAGTTGTGGACTTTCAAAATATTTCAAAAATCCTCTTCCTTAGTTCATTAGGTTGGAATTATGTAATTTTAATTCCAGACTATTGATTTGCTTATTAAAGTTTAAAAATACTTGCTAACTCGAAATTTAACAAGTCTATCGTCGTTCTTACAGACATTAGGCATACGCTGGCAAGGCGCAGGTCTAAAAATCTCCTAGTACTAAATATACTTGCTTCAATTTCCAGTGAAAATACTTTTAAAAATTCTTTTAAAAATGGATATGGAAAGCACGTTCCCCCATGGATCAAAGTTTACCCGACGGTTACGCTACTATCCCAGTAGAATCGCTTGTAACCGTAGATTTCTCATCTCTCTTGAATTTCGCCATGGTTGTTGCTATAGATCGCGGTCCACACGGCGGTTACGCTACTATCCCAGTAGAGTCGCTTGTAACCATAGGCATCTCGCCCCTCGAATTTCGCTTTGGCTTCTAGATTGCAGTTTACTCGGCGGTTGCGCCACTATCCCAGTGGAATCGCTTGTAACTGTAGGCATCTCGCCCCTCAAATTACGCTATCACCCCTGTATATCTAGATCGCGGTTTACACGGCGGTTACGCCACTATCCCAGTGGAATCGCTTGTAACCATAGGCATCTCGCCCCTCGAATTACGCTAGCATACATCAAAACCAATATGATCCCATCACGATGATCTATCGCGAAGGATTCTAGTCTAAATGGACACACCAACTTATGGAAATTCTACGTAGCTATGATTTTCAAATGGACACTCATATCGAGTTCCAACAACCTTCACAAATTTTAAATGGAAGGTACTTTTCCATATCCTCAGTTTAGAAAACATAATATCATACATAGATAGTACTTCATTACACATTTCATACATATCATACCTATGTAAACTTACATAAGTTTTCCATACCAATTACTTTATAAACTGATGGTTTTCGAGTTTACGACATTCTCATATATAAGTTCCGAAAACCTCAATATCTCATACCCATAACAAATAGAGGATTCATGAGGTTCCCATCTCATTACCAATTTAAAATTTTCCTCTAAGTCGATTTAGAATTTTAAGGTTATCTCAAACCCAATTCACATTCATAATTCAATTCATTATCGACTTCACACTCGATTTGGAATTTACGTTACATCGTCAATTCTCAACACATAATTGATGTCTACCGATATATAACCTCTGAGCTTGTACGTCTCAGAGAAGGGTGTTAAGCTAAGAGAATAAATTCTCCGCCACCAAACAGATATATATTTAATGGAGATCAATTGATATGTCATCAATTCACAATGTTAGACATACAATCCAAATCAACCATCTGAAATTCAAAACTCAACTTATATTGTTTTCGGCGTCGAAGTTAAACTCAATTTAACTCAAGATTCAATCTTTTTGAAAAATTTCAAGTTGAACTAATTGTTCAAATTTCCCATTTAACATTTTCAACTTCGACTTAATTCATAGTTTGAATTCCGCATACTTTTCACAATATTGGTTTTAAACCAACTTCAAACTTTCCCAAAAATATCTTTACAAGATAAATATAATTTTCCACACTTAACCATTTGAAAACAAATTTCAAATCATTCTTTCACCTTTCAATCTTTGAAAACAAATTTCAAATCAATTTCCTTAAAGGAAACGCCTCCTAATATTTATCCATTTTAAACTTAAAATGGTTCATTTAAATCAATCAAATAAATCCTTACCGATTATTTTAAACTTACGTTCCAAATCCATAAATTTATTTCCATATTTCAAAAATAAATCAATATTTACTTTTAACAAATTTCCCTTTCTTTTATAAATTCCATAGTGAATTTACATTTCCAAAATATCTATGAATATACGATTTTCAAATCGATTTCTAATATTCATTATCAATTTATCTTTAAAAGATAAAATCTCAAAACATTCACTTCATGTTGGAAAACATTTTCATACTTATTTAATAATAAGTAATTCACAAATCTATTTATTTTCAACACTTGAAAAAAAATATTCAATATAATTAAATCATGATCAAGTATATATTTCATTCTTTATGGAAAGCAATCTTTTAAACTCATTTATTTGGGTCAAAACGAGTGTTGCGTAAAACATTCTTACGGCGACCCAAAATCACTAGTATAGGGATTCGAATTTAAGATAGATATATAAATCCCAATACTATATAAAACATTTCCTTTCGGAAACCATTTACTATAACAACAGTGTTATAGTCCACCATTTCCTTTTATTTCTCTCGAAAACGTCTATTTCGACAATGAATGTTGAAATCTATGGTTTCGTTTCTTAACACATTTTAAAACATCTTTAAAATCATTAACTTCATTTCATAATATCACTTGCCTAAAACATATCCGTTTTATTTAATAATATATTCACTGTCCAAAATCGTGAATATACTTATTTATTCAATTCAATGTTTCTACACATTTATTTAAAAGATTATCCACTCTCCAAAATCATGGATAAAATTCCCAACCAACTTTTATCATCACAATATTTAACTTAAAGGATAATTCGCTGTCCAAAATCACGAATATATCTCCTTTAATAACTTCTATGTTTCATTTATCAAATTCAATTGGTTTTGAATTTATAAACAATCTTTATAAATTCCATTTCTATTTATAAAACTTTGATTTATAAATCTCCTTTATTAATTAAATTCAACTTATATAACTCAGTTATATACCAAAAGTCCATTTATAAGTTAAGTACTTATAATCCATTTATTTACTAAATCATTCTTCAAAACATTTGAAATCAATTTTCAAAAGAATTCAGAATCAAATTCCCAAATTATAGTTTAATGATCCCCTTGGTTATAACTAAATTAACATGTCATTTTATTTCTCAATTATTACTTTGGAGATATTCAAAATATTTAATTTAAACCAATTCATCAATTCACTTAACTTATATTTTATTCTTTCATAAATCTCAGCAATTCGATAATGGGTTTTCGAATGATCGGGACTCAAATCTAAGAAGACCTTATCGAAGAGAAACTATCGCAAACCTAAATTTAGAGAGGAGAATTTCCAAAAAAGATTTGAATTTTCAAAATACCTTTTATTTTAAAAGAACAAATTTTATACTTCATCAGATTTGAAAAACACTTTCTTTAAAGTGATTCTAGTAACTATTCATATTAAACGCAATAAACTAAGCTTTGTGTAAACCTGGCTCTGATACCACTTTGTAACATCCCGCCATTTTGACCGCCCCCAGTCGGTAATTAAACCAACTTGAAACGTTCAAAATGACGGATTGTTATTTAGTTTATAGAATTTAAACAGAATCGACCACAGAATCATAGAATAATAATCATATTTCTCATAAATGATTTTTTTCTTTTATATACAAATATCAGAGTTTATACAATGAATTATTTTATAGAGAGGAATATTTCTTTAAAGTACAAAAATCCTGAAAAGCTAAAGTGAAGCGTTTCCCCTCTCTCTAACTTCGCTGCCTGAAAATCTTCAAGCTGTAAAATACTCGGTCTGACCCGAGTATTACATTCAAAAGAAAATAATACACGGGTCAGTCTAATTCAAACTCAGTTATTAGTGCATAGAGGCAATAATAATTAAACAAAAATTAGACGACCGTAAAAATAAATTCACCTATCCGATCCTTTAACAAGAAATCGGATAATGGTAAATATAACGCTCAATAGTGTTAAACAATAAATCAGCAGATTCAGATTATCAACGAAGATAGATGAAGGGATTATTTATGAAGGTAATTTAGGGGAAAAAAAACATCAATATTTCCTAAACGGCAATTACAACAAAATCATCAATTTAAATCAAATCAATTTAAATAATTGAAATGTTACTTGAAAACATCAAAACCGATTGGCTGCAGTACGCGCACACGTGTACTGCCTCGCCAATACGGCATATGAAATACGCAAAGGATCAATGGATCAAAAGCAAAAGAAATATCGATTAAAATCAATAATGTGTGGCTGCAGTGCACGCACGCGTGCACTGCCTCGCCATTGCAGCGTGACATAAGCAAAAATCAGGAAATGTACAGAAGAAGGTACAAACGAACACAAGGTCAAATCCGAGCTATTTGCTGGATTCAACACAAGTGTAGTCAGAAAATAATCTATTTGTATCAATGTAATGCAAAACAACAAGGGCAACTGCAACTAAAAACTGCAGGGGTCAAGTCACGATTTACATGACTCAACACAAATGAATGCAACTCATTTTTCAATGAATTAGAATAACTTGAGTACAAGATGGAGATGCAAAATAAACTTCATCAAAGAAATAATATACAATGTGCACAGCCACTAGCACATACGGATATACAGTATGAACTAAAATGGAATGAGGACTCAATGCACAAATTTGAAAAACAATGGACAACAGACTGTATATGATGGCAGCCCATTGTACGCAACAGTTTGCAACAGTGTAAAGCAAGGCTACTACAGGGTGCAACAGACACAAAAGTAGACTGTACATGATGGCAGTAAAACATCAAGACAATAAAATTCAAAGATGCAACAAAATGGAACCGCATGATTCAGTTCAAACAAAATTAATCAACTACAAAGGCGGTAGTGAGCGTAGACAAACCAAACTCAAGATTTCAGAATGCAGTGGCCATACACATATATACATACAAGAATGTATGTATACAAACGATCAGCCATCAAAAAACAGTACATATGCAATTTGGATATGCAAGCATATGGTATCAACATAGACAAAAGTGAAGAATATTTGGAGTGAATGCAGAAAACTACAGACATGGACCCAAAATGAAGTGCAACAGGTGAAACAACTACAGATGCATATGGTCAAGAGAATCAACTTACTTGGAGTGAATGCAATAAGGTATGCAACCCAGTGTCGACAACAGTGCAACAGGTCAAGCAATGATGCAGACAAAAAGGCAAAGACTCAAGTATATGGATGCAAAGCTTCAACAAATTAAATAAACTGAATGCAAAGATCCAATGTCTCAAATGACTCAAGTACATGAATGCAAAGGACTCATATATGAAGATCACAAGACACATGTACAACTGCTATACAATCAGACTCGACAATATTCACAGATGAAAAATGAAAGAAAGACACAAAAACAAGTTCAGTACAAATCTGAACCAATATACATGAATGCACCAAGCATCTGCAGACAACATGCTCGAAGCAAAAGAATGCAACAATGAAGACTACTTCAAAATTCTAATCAAAGACAAATGCAACCAAATGATAGTGTAACTCAATATGGCAACACAACTACACAATGAAGCATGAATGAATGCTACAGTCTCAAGAACAACGAACTCAAGTCCAAATGAACAAGTGATAGTGCAACTCAATATGGCAACACAACTACAAAATGACAAAGATCAATGCAACATATTCAAGTCAATGAACATGTACAAGTGAAGGCAGTGGCAACTGCAATAATATGCAGTGAAGTCAAAGAAGTGCAACTGGACAACAAGCAAAGAAATACAACAGCAATAAAAACAACACTGATACGAATGATCAGATACCAGACTACAAGTAACTAGAAATGACCAAGGAACTAGCAACATAACTGCAGGCTACAGGTCGGCAGCACCATGCAGATTCAAAGTACAGATTCAACATCATAAAGCAACTATATACATGACAAACACTACAAGTCAGAATGCACAAGGAAACACAAGCAACCAAAACCTTGATCAAGTACAAGTGCAGATTGTAAATGGAACAGCGAGTCAGTGAAGATCAAAGTCTGGGTACAAGTGCAAAAATAAACTATATATCAGTCAAGCCAAAATATCACAAAGCAGATCATTTCGAATGAACGAAGTCATTGAAATGCCCGAAATCAAAACCATTGATGGCCAAAGAAATCAACAAAAATCAAAATGACCGTAGTCAATAACGAACTAGCAAGTTCACAACCGTGAGTATCAATTAAACAAACAACAAAAATCCCCAATTTGAATAAGCCAGAAATCAACAAAAATCAAAACCTAATTACACTCGAGCATGAATTAGATGTGAGTAGTAATAACAATTACTCACCTTATCACGAATCGAAACAGCCGAGGTGAGTAATGAGCGCGATATCCACTCGATCGAGTTGCAGGAGTTGGCGCCCTCGATTTATCCAAGCTCTAATTGTTGAAGAGGAACAGGAAGTACTAACGGGCTTCACGAGTTTGAAGACGAACGAAAACCCTAATTTAATTTAGAGAGACGAAAGAGGGTTCGTGGCCGCCATTTTTTCCTTTCGTTTGATTTAATATATTTTTTCTGCTTTGAAATGATGGAGGAAGGGGAACGAAGTACTTAAAAATAGAACGAGGCGTACTTTACACGATTTCAAAATCTTAGGGTTTGACAGTAACGAAATTTATAGACCAAATCTCGGCTGAGAGGATTTGGTTAGGGTGGCTGCATTTATAAATTTGTACCATGCTTCATAATTTTTTTTATTAGCTTCTTTAGTAAGCTTCATAGGTATATAAACGTTTTGAAGTTCAACTATCAAATATTAATTTATATTAACATATTTCACAATTAGATTTTATGCTTGTATTTTGTATTGATAAAATTCATTCCATTTTATTTAGATTAAAGAACAATGTTATTAAAACTAACCATCAATTTATAAATTTACATAAATAATAATTCTTAAATCTAAATTATTTTTTCTAAGTCATTAGTTCGAATTTTTATATACAAATTTAATATTCAATTTCAAACTCCAAAGTCAAATTCAAATTTTATTCAACTTTCGATAGATTAAATTCTAAAATTTAATCGCCAAATTCATAGTTTTATTGGAAATTCAATTTAAACCACCATTCAAATATTTAAAATTAATTAAATATTTTCAATTTAAATTGTTCAAAATTCAGGGTCGTTACAAATGCTTTCATTAGTTTATTTGTGTAGTGTGGCGATGAATTATTTTACAAGTGAATTAGATATTTAACTATACTTTGAATTTCACATTTTGTACTTGATCATAAACAAGAACATAAAAACGATGAACTAAAACACTATAGAACAATACCGAAGTTACTAAAATCATTGGATCATAAATCTAATATCTAACAGCTTTTTGAAAATTCACTGTATGTTGCCAGGGTTAAATTTACCGCATAATACACCAGTACTGTTAAAATGCATCAGATTTCTTGAGGCCAGTAGATGCATATTATTTAACAGATTCAAAGCTATTTTGAACCAAACTAAGTGATTCTGATATCTTACCACTGTACATATACTTATTTTCAAAACTCACGAGGATCAACAAATATAAAACAAACTTCTTTGTTCACCAAATATCTCATCTCACGAAAATTTCTTCCAATGCAACACACCATTCTAAACTTCGCCATCCTCTCTACGTACTCCAACTTTACAAACCACGGCAGCAATATCCTCCTCTTTCATGGTCATATTAATTTTCGAGTGAATATGTTAAGAGATGGTATGTTTGATCGATCCATAGGTGCCATGTTTGTGTATTTTGCTTGCTCCCTTTTGAATGCATCATGACTCAACTCTTTGTATGGTTTTATTCCGATTCCTAGTTGTCTGTGTATTAGTAAAGTTTAGATATCACAAAACCACTCATTGGAAAGATTGACTTTGACATGCATGATTTTTTAGTGCTTATGGAATTTGATAATATCAATATTTACACAAGAACGCAAACTCAACAGAAAATTAATACACCCAAAATCTTAATTTCATCTTAACCATAGTTTTGCTTCGTAACCCGCTACCCCCACTTGTGCTTCACCAGCATCTCCTCCGTCAGAAATGCCAACTCCACCCACGACCCAGAAGAGCTATTCAAAATCTCCTTATCTGAATAACTTCTGCATCAGTCACCGTCATTGTAACTTCCAACGGCGCCAGGCTCAAATCCGCAAGCACCTGTGCAGAAACCTGTTCCAAAGCGCAATTGAGTCTCTACAACAACTTCCTTAACGAAATCTAAGATCACCAACATAAGAACATGGCTAAGCGTCGCGGTCGCAGACCAGGAAACCTGCCTGGACGTGTTCAAGGACACGACTGGTAATAAAGGGACAGGTTTGATTCGTTGATGATTAATTCATTGCAGCACACGAGCAATAGCCTACCGGTCGCAACGGGGCTGTGAATGTGTTACAGGATGTGAATATGTAGCTACATAGGAAGATTTATAAGTCAGCCCTTCCCAGAGGCACACGCTGTTGGAGAAGGGGGTATCAGAGCCAAATATAACAATAGCGAAGGACATAAAAAGGCAGATGAGGATGATCAATGATGGGATAGGGGTGGTCGAGGAAAAGGTTGTACATGTATGTTATACATGTGAAGTAAGAGATATCTGAACGAGGAGAATCGGGTGATTGGTACGAATAAGTGGAATGTGATAATATATGGAGATGAGATGCATGATAGACTGTTCATTAGAAGCTTGAATTTTGTTGATGAAACATCTACTTTTTCTCCTACTATTTTCTTTATGTTTTACAGTTTATATAGCTAATGAAAAATACAATAGAAGTAAGGTTTGAAATAATCCCACATATGAAATGAACGTCATAATCATGTAAGTTTATAAAAAAACATACATTTCATTGCTATTAATGTATGGAGAATTCAAAGATAAAGTAAACCGAATTAAATTCATGCCTTATCTTAAATTCTTCCATGTCTTTTTATCTTCCAGTCAAATTTCTTGTCATTTGTTTATCTTCATGTCAAGTTTATAAAGAATAAGAAATATATTATTTGTCGATGCACAAATTTTTGTAACCTCATCATTTAATGCAGACCTTCCAACTATATAAAGGTCAGACTGTTCTGGCACAATTGGAACTGATTTTAAGTCTTAAAATTTGTTTAAAGCTTATTTATAAAGGTATGGGTGATCTATGATAAATTAGTTAGAAAACTGTAGGGATGATCATGAGCATGGTGGCCAAAGCCAAACTAGCACAATTGTCATGAAGTGTGTATTTGGTAGATAGGTTTAACCTAGTATAACAGCTAAAGTCAAAATTGAAACAGGTATAGCAAAACTAAAATACAGTTATCGCCATTTAAGTGATGCTAACCTCGAACAAATACAGTCTAATAATAATCAAAAATCTCCATCACAACTCGATAAAAGCCGTTTGCTGTCAAGATAGCAAATTGAAACAAGTATAGCAAAACATAATGCATATACACAGGGAACTAGATGGAAGTGCTATTGAAATTTTATAAACCGTTTAAAATGAAATGATTTATAAAATGTAATTACTTTATTTTGTTTGTAACTTGTCCAATACATGGACAAATCCGACAAATATTACATCAGATGAATATAAATGTCTGTTTTGTTAAAAAACAATTATTGATATAACGATCATCTACAATACTTGTTAGACGAGCCAAAAACTCTCTAAGGGATTAAAAAAATAAAATGCATTTTACAATTACTATTTTAACAACTACAAAAACTATTTTATAATTCATTCAACTATTTAAATATTTCTTAATTAAATCTGAAATTTTAAAACGTGTTTTATAATTCATTCAACTATTTTTATATTCATTTCTTAATATTTTTTACAAAATCGATTTTAGCGGAATATTTGTTGTTGTTATATTCATTTCTAAATTTCTTTATAAAATCGATTTTTTACAATATTTGTTCTTGTTATATTAATTTCTAAATATTTTATAAAATTAATTTTAGAAGAATACTTGTTGTTGTATAAAATCAATTTCACTAGAATATTTGGTGTTGTTATGCCCTTTCAAAATTAAATAATTCATTCAATTATTTAAACATTTTATTTAATAAATTTGAAAACTTAAAACTTATTTCAAAATTCAGTTAACAATATAAAATGTTAACTTAACTATTTTGTAAACTAAAATTTTAACTTACTATTTTATACTAACCACTAAAATTTATAATTAACACACACTTATCAAACATTGTACACTTATGAATAAGCAAATTATTCAACAATGGCACACTAATTTTTGAGTTTTAAATCAACCCTAATTTTTATTTACAAATTAAATAATTAAACCACTTATGAACTTCCCTAAATCAAATAACATACCATTATCATCAACTAATATGTAACGGTCTGCCTTTTGGATATTTTAAGCAGACACACACGTCGAGCTCAAATCATTCAAAAGGGCAGATTGTTATGGGGTAAATAAGGAAAAGAAAAAGGAAATAAAATAAATACAGAATCTCACAGCGGAATGACAAAATATAATAATCAAATAACAGTTCATGAAGCTATTTTGTAAATAAAATTGATTATTCCTTAAAAAAAATATCTGAGTTACATAAACAGGAATAAATAAACAAATGCAATGGAACAACATGATGCAGTGAAATAAAT
This sequence comes from Allium cepa, assembly GCA_030765085.1. Taxonomy (NCBI): domain Eukaryota; kingdom Viridiplantae; phylum Streptophyta; class Magnoliopsida; order Asparagales; family Amaryllidaceae; genus Allium; species Allium cepa. Next base: position 918,416,799 of record CM060928.1, read on the forward strand.
ATAATAATAACAATACTAATTTTTGTCTTCGTCCTCCAGTAATTAGGTCTTCAACCCTAAAATGCTCAGGCTGACCCGACCAAATTGAAAGACAAAACACCCGAGTTAGAACTAAAAGATATTATGTAAGTTAAATCAACGGTAAATATGAGTGGAACAGCGTCAGAGATGTTTACTGGGTTTGACATTTCCTATCCAGTGTCTAACATGAGTGCAATAACTTAAGATATATTCGAGATTTACATCTCCTAAGGATCTGTAAACTATCTATTATGTTGTATAAGACGCTGTTATAATATGTCTACAGTAAAACAAAAGTATTAAAAAAGCGTTAAGGCGTTACCCATATCCGCCTTAACACATTTTATATATTCTCATAGTCTATACAGTACCGTAACTCCTCTGTAAACTAGAGGCTATCAGAGGGAACTTCATCGGTATGGTACAAAACAAACTCATTGAAGGCGCTCTAAGGCATGTGAACACGACACTCGAGGCAATGCCAGGATAGATATACCAATTGCGTATCCGGACTGGTGGTAACGCATAGCAGCTACCACCGTGCACCTTAGAACACACTCCTAAGTCAAGATCAAGGGATGGCCATCAAATCAATCACAAAGTAGTAGAATGATATCGAAGAAATGTGTCTGATAGGAGGAATGACCTCACTTGGCCCGGCGTGGCTTCTGTTTTAGTCAAATCTAAGCTTACTCACGGGAGTCAGGGTCACATCATACCTTATACGGAAATCGTTCGTCAAACCATCCTACTTCATTTATGGAATCTCCACCATGTAAGCAGTTGTTAAAGTGGTTTTCGGTATTGGCAGAGAGTATGACAATATCCGATCCCGGTCTCTTTAACAACGAAACGCTTATTATACACCGGATGGTTCTTTTACATTTCAAAAGTCAATTTACAATTTATATCAAAATATCATATTCAATTTCAAATCATATCATTTTAAATCATATTCACTTTCAAAAATCACATTCACTTTCAAAATCATATTTACTCAAATATGTCATTTTCCAGAAAGGTATCAATTCCAAATTATAACTTAGGTTGTATCATCCTTAAGGATTTAAAGATAAAATACTCCAACTTTACACAGTCTGAAATTCTAGGAATTGGTTTAGGTAATTTAAATAGTTTATATAGTTTTAAAAATAGTTTAAATATATTTAAAATAGTTTAAATAGTAAAATAATTAAAAATAGATTCAAATTTGATTTAATTAAAATTTAAAATGATCTATATAGATTCAAAATCGACTAAATATATTTTGTTAGGATTAAAAATGTTTTAAATAGATTAATTATAGGTTAAATTGATTTAAATTATATTAAGTAGATTTTTAAATAGATTAAATAAATTTAAAATAAACCAAATAGATTTAAATTATATTAAATAGATTTAAAATAGATTAAATAAATTTAATTTGTTTTGAATTGGTAAAATAGATTTAATTGGATTAAATATGTTGTAATATATTAAAATAAGTTAAAATAGCTTAAATTGAATAAAATAGTTAAATTGATTAAATAGATTTCAAAGTTATATCCTAAAGTTTCAACAATTCAATTCCAAGAAATTCTTTTGTCTTTGACACTTCAGGTTTGAAATTCCAATTTTAAATCCTTTGAACAATTTATTAAACCAATTCCAATTTCCACATTTACACTTGAATTTTTCGAAAATAATTCAGTTTATATAAATCAATTTCTATTTCAAAATACCAATTAACCGAATTCAAAATTTAAAGATTTACAAATCATTTAATTTAACCAAACCGGTGTTTGTATATAATTTTCTACCTAAGGGTCAAGTGATATGGATATTTATCATTTCAATCCACAATTTAAAAATTTTCGGTTATATATCATTTCAAACCGCAATCTCGAATTTAAATAAAGTCTATAAAATCACTCGAGTTTATCATTTAAACCCATAATGATTTTTTCCTAATCTATAGATCATTCGGGTATGTATCATTTCAACCCACCGGGAACATGTGATATTATAACAATATAAAATACAGCATCCAGCCATCCAATATCAACGGTCAAACATACATCACAATCGTCATCCAAATCAATCAATAAACATCAATAGATAATTGATAATTGATACATGTATTAAATTGACAATTTAAAATTAAATATTTAATTAAATGATGATCAAGTGCAATAAAAGTCAAATTTAACTAGAATGACAATTTAAACATATCAACGGCAACCAATAAATTTCTAATCACATTCTAAATTTAATTTAGTTAACATAAGATAATTTAGTAATTGTGAGTGGGTTAAAACACTCACCTTTGAATTAAAATCGATTTAAAATTCAATTTAGGGTCCAAATTCAAACAGTCTCGGAATTTGTCCAAACTAGCGTCAAAAAGTCTAGAATTTCGATACGATCCCAGTGGAACAAACTGCGTCCAAATCCGAATTCATATGCAAAAGTTATTCGAGTTAGAAGATTTGAAAACAAATTTTAAGTTAATAAAATAACATTATAATGTTACCACGTCATACCTTATACAAATCAACGTAAACCTAATAACGCGACTCGTTCTTTAGCCGCCACCCTTCCTAGCCGTTGACCTCCAAACCCCACCGCCACGGTCCTCAAGTCGCCGATCAGCCACTACCAATGTTCCCCCTGGACTAGTCGCTCTCTCCTATCTTGTGCAGTCAATGCCTCGCTATTACCCCGCTATAACCCTGCTATATCTCATGGCGAATTTCTATCGCTGCGATTTTTCCATATAGCATTTCGTCTTTAAGCCCCACTATTTCCGCTATATCTCGTTATCCCCGCTATATTCAGCTATTTCCGTTATATCTTCTTTAAAAGAAATGAATTTAAAAATAAAATTTATACATTATAAAAATTATGAAATTAATTTATTTAATTGAATTTCTAATATAATTTCAAAAATGAAAATACTCTAATATTCTACTAAATTCAGTTATGTTATATAATAGGTTTACACTTATTTACAGTATATTCGCACATGTTTTTATTTAAAATTATTTATGTATTAATTATAATTCAATTGAATATTAATTTTTCATTTAATTACCATTTATATATTTGCAAAAACATTAAGTACGAATTTTATATGCTATTTCAGAGTCATCCGCTATATTCCGCTATATCCTCGCTGTATCTCCGCCATGACTTTTTGCACCTCCGCCTCATTGAATATGTCAAGCACTTTAACTGCACAGCTTCCATCACCATGCCACTGCCCCGACCTCGACCTGAGCCAGCGCCAGCACCCAAAGGGTTCGAACCCAAATCGAATTTTCTGGCGATCTCGTGGCTATAGTGACGTGAACGAATACCACCGACGTTCCTCGCTCGATCTCTTCTACGTAAAGACGCTACCCGATCGTCCCATAGCCGCAGATCCACCGTTGAATCTCAACGATTATACACGAACGACCGGGACTAAATTTTAGGTTTATGGAAAAATTATCATTCGATTACAAAAACGAGTGACACCATTGGGTTACGCTCATTGAGAGCTTCAAACGGTATATAATTCGATATAGTTTGGAGGAGTTTGATTTTGATTTGCAATTAGGGTTTGGGGATTTAAGTATGTTCTGCCATTGAAAAGGAGAAGTGGAAAGATGAAATATACTTACTGAAATAAGGAATAAGAAATAACTAGGGTTTATAACAGGCTATTTATAGGCAGATCGGAAATAGAAATGAATGGACAAGATTGATTTACCACATTAAACGATAAACGATCCTAAAAGCCCGTTTCGTTCCCAAAATGGAAATGGGTCATATCTGAAGTCCATATGAGTGGATCGTATATAATATATATGCAAGTATGAACAACTAACTATATAATATAACTTGATAGATAATAATAGCAACGTAAATTAAAATAATCACACCAGGATTTTATACTGGTTCGGACCTCCCGTCCTACGTCCAGTCCCCAAGCTCCTCTTCGGAATTTCCTTTCAACTAACCCTCACTTGACCCAGAGGAACAAGTTTACAATAGCAGAGTTTCTTTGTCAAGAATGTGTTCTTATAACACGAATGTTGACTATTGAGTACAAGTGCTTCCAATATATATATATATATATATATATATATATATATATATATATATATATATATAGGATATTGAATAATGAGTTCTGAATATATGGAAGTGTTAAATACAAGTAGTTGATTGTTAGAGAACATGTATAAGTCAGAGTATAGGAATTAAGAGCATAAGCGAGTAAGGTGTGATCTCCTCTTGAATTCCCGATGCTATTTATAGTGGTAGAAAGATTCTTCGTGTAGTTGCATCAATTAACGATCGTTGTATAGTTGCTCCTGTTGATGATGAAGTGTTGAAGTGAAGAGGAGCGAACGTGTCTTTTCGAATGTGACAGTTGGGCTTTGAAATTACACAGCCGAGTCTATAATCATACGTCTGGAATCTATCCTCAGACGGCTGGCCTTCATATATTTTTTGCGTCCGGTAGCATTTCAGACGTCTGTGTTTATTTACCAGACGTCTGGTTGCTATTCAGACGTCTGAGTTTATTATCAGACGTCTGTTTCCTTCTGAGTTGTGAACCAGAGAGTTTAACCAGACATTTGAGCATATTAACCAGACGTCTGATTCTGCCTGATTTGCAAACCAGAGGAAACATTCAGATGTCTGGCTAGCGCACTCAGACTTCTGAGAATGTGCATGTTGCTTTATTTGTGTCTGTGCCACTTCTTTTCAACTTCTACCGATTTGAAGTCTTTCGATACTTCCCTTGAGTCTTGTTTTTGTCTCTTTGGTGATGTTATTTTATCATCTACCTGTAAATATAGATATATATGTACGTTCGATTTCCATTGTATAGTTGTTATCATTGAAATCATAGAATTGATTTCCTAACAATCTCCCCCTTTTTGATGATGACAACTATTCAATGTACTTATATATATTAGAAATCTCCCCCCGAATATGTGCTTATTTTTAATGTTTTATGATTCTATCTATGTTTCTCCACCTTTGACATTATCAAAAAGAATTTAAAATGTGTAAGCCAATCGTCAAAAAGAAAATTTTCATTAATAACATGAAGAAGTTACATACATAGGTTTGTACACAACACTACAATTCCTAAATTCTTTAGAGTTCTTTTGGAGAGGCTTGATTTGGATCATCCTCCTTCAGTGAAGCTTGATTTGTATCACCCTCCTTTGGTTCTTCTTTTGTAGAAGTGCTAACTTTTGAAGGAGATGTCAAAGCTTCCTTTGGAGGTTCATCCTCAAATAATTTGGAATGTTTTGCAGGAGGAGAAGGTACATGGGTTGCCCAATCCTCAAAGGGTGGTGTTGGAGCACGAACTCGTTGTAAAACTTCTTTAAGAACCGATAAAACGGTCGAAAGAGATTCTTCAACTGTGGCTAGTCATGTAGCAAATGAACTTTCAAAGTTGTCAATTCGCCTAGCCAAATATTTTTGGTTTTAGGATAATGTATGTTGGTTTCGAAGTGTGAGATCTCAAATACTTTCATTTAGATTTGTTTCCAATCGAGTCTCTATAATTTCGTCCTGTCCCGGATAATCAAATGGTGCGGGAGGAGGAGGAGTGACTTCTTGATGTTGTTCTTCCTCTTGGGACGGATCAATGTGTGGTTGAGGAGGAGGCTCAACTCTTCGAGATTGACGAATATGCGTTCAATCTTCGAAGGACATAATACATGGAGGAATTTCTAGTAGGTGCATCAAAGAAAAGAATTTTGTGGAAGCATATTTTGGCGAAATTTCTTCGAACGTTGATAGATAAAGGAATATTATGTGCACGAAGAAGTCTCATAATATAGGTAGGGTAAATGATCGATGGCCTTGAGTGAGTCCAAAATTGTTTGAGCTCGTCGAAGATGAATTTTGCCTAATTTACCCAAGTTCCACTAAAGAGAGCATACAGAGCTTTGTGCTCTATTTCCATTATTTGCTCGTGACTCCCCATACGTGGAACCGCTGTATTTATTATCATTCTCGTCAGGAGCCGGGCTTTTGGACGTAAATATTTTGAAGCGAATTTCGGCATTTCATCCTCCCATATTTGATGAGTACTACTTTTTCGTGGCTTAAAACGCATATCCGGAATGTTGTGCAAATCCACCCCGGTATCGGAGCATCCTAAGGTTCTGGCTATTAAACCCGGAGTTAATCGAATAGTATTCCCATAGACGCTTGACCATAGCCAGTTGTCCTCATCTTCGATATTCCAAACTGAAGTACTATCTAGATTGGCGTAGAATAAAAATATAGCTAACTGATCTATTTGAACATCATTAGAAGTAAACGAGATTAGGGTTTCCAAACCAGCATTTTCACAAAGTTCATCTAAATCATACATGGGGAATTCAAGAAGATTATAGAATGGTCCTCTTTGAAGTTTCTTCTTTTGAATATCTTCATACCTTTTTATAGAATGGGGAGCTTTATTCATCCACCGCTCGATTTGGTCATCGGAGCAAACCTGGGGATTTGAAGATGTGGTGGGTTGATCTTGCTTTCTTTTCGTCATTTTAGAATTCTTAGTGCGAGGAGGCATCTTAATTATGTTTTGCTGTAGGATAGTGAATTGGACCGAAAATTTTGTTTGTGAAAATCGTAGGAAGTAATAATTTTGAGATAAAAGAAAAAATGACGTTATCTGATAGATTTTAAAAGGTCGATTGGGAATCAGACGTCTGGATTGGAAATCAGACGTTTGGTTTGCCGTAATTTTTGTTCAGAGGATAAAATCAAACGTCTGCTTTGTGACGCAGACGTCTGATTTTGAGCGAAGTTATAAAATTGTAGATACGGTGAGATTTTTCAAATGTTTGGAATTGAAAACAGACGTCTGTTTTTGTTTAAATTCGAAACTGAAAACTAAGGCAGACGTCTGGATCTTATTTCAGACATTTGCATTGGTCTGAATTTTATTTGAAGGAGACAGAACAACATTTCAGACATCTGGAGGGTATATCAGACGTCTGATATATGCACACTCCTAAATTTTGAATAGTATATCCTTGTGTCAGACGCCTGGAAGTTGTTGATAAACGTCTGAAAATTGCAGATGGGCTAAAAATGACTTAAAGTGTGATGATTCACTTTATATATCGAATGTAGATAACAAATAACTTTATTGTTGTAAAAATATAATAACAAATAAGTGTAGGTACATTTAATACTTAATATAATTTATTTATTTAGATGGAGATGGAGTTTTTGGATTTTCTGACTCATTATCCTTCCATGGTCTAAGTGGAGACTATATATTTCCACATTCGTGAGTCCGTGGAGAGCCAGAAAATCGTCTTGGTGAGGGATCTGAAGAACTACGATACGAAGAAGATGGATCCAATGAACTACAAGGTTTTGGTAGCGGTTCTTGAACATCGTTCTTTCGGGATGGACAAAACTTCATCGCCACTTGCTCGAGAAAGCTTAACCTTCGTGCTGTAACTTTTTGTTCGAAATAAAACTCTCGTTGAAGATCCATCTGTTGTTTTTGGTAATAATGGATTTCATCAATTTTCTCCTTTGTGTTAGGGGAAATAAATAGAGAACTTTTAGTTTACTTATTATCCGGAATAAAACCCGTATGATATGAAGACCACCTATATGTTGTCTCTTGCTTTGGTGTAGGTGTGGGAAGTCATTGTAGGGTGTCAACCGAGCTGTCCATTGTTGGTGTTGAGACGGAGATAGATATATATGAATCTTCTGACGACGTTGTTATATTTTGATTTTTTACTAAAAAAATTCAATTGTATGATTGTAGTTTTTGTGTTTGGCTATATTTATATGCTGAAAATATTAAAAATAGGCAAACTAATTTTCTAAAAGTTTGAAGGTGCAGAAATCAATGATATAAATTGTGGTGTTTACTATTGTGACTAATTTTAGCCTTAAAAAATTATTATATATATATATATATATTATTAAGGAAGAAGGTCATTTAGTGAGCAAATACCTAAACTTCGTCGGTGTTTAGAGAAAGTTTGTTCATTTAATGGTTTTGTAAAGATATCGGCTACTTGATTTTCGGTATTTACGTATTCTAATGAAATGGTTCCTTTTTCAACACTGTCTCGTAGAAAATGATGTCGTAAATCCATATGTTTGGTTCGTGAGTGATTAACAGAGTTTTTTGATAAATTAATTGCACTTGTGTTATCACAATAAATTGGAGATTTGGTGATAATTTTACCAAAATCCGTTAATGTCTGTTGCATGTATATTACTTGCACACATGATAGAGCGGCGGAGATGTATTCGGCTTCGCAAGTAGATAGAGAAACAAATTTTTTTTTTACTAAACCATGAAACTAAAGATTGTCCGATAAAATGACAAGTTCCACTAGTACTCTTACGATCTGTTCTACATCCACCGAAATCCGCATCGCTATATGAAACAAGTTCAAACGATGATCCTTTAGGGTAGAACAAACCATAATCTTTAGTGCTAGATAAATAACGCAAAATTCGCTTAACCTCTCTTAGATGAGATTCTTTTGGTTTTGCTTGAAATCGAGCACAAAGACACACACTCATCATAATATCCGGTCGACTAGCCGTTAAATAAAGTAGAGAACCAATCATGCTACGATATAATTTTTCATCAAAATCTTTTCCGTTTTCATCTTTTTCTAAGTGAATAGTGGTACTCATTGGTTGATGTTTTATCCATTTCAAATCGTTGTAATAAATCGTTACAATATTTTTCTTGATGAATGAAGATTCCATTTTCGAGTTGTTTTATTTGTAAACCTAAGAAGAAATTTAATTCTCCCATGTGTGACATTTCAAATTCATTTTTCATAATATTAGAAAATTGATTACATAGTTTTTCACTGGTTGAACCAAAGATGATATCATCAACATAGATTTGTACAACCAAAATATCGTTATCTTATCTTTTAATAAATAAAGTTGTATCTATTTTTCCTATATGAAAACCAGATGTTATTAAGTGATTTTTAAGACGCTCGTACCATGCACGAGGTGTTTGTTTTAATCCATATAGTGCTTTATGTAATTTAAAACATGATCAGGATATTTTTCATGAACAAATAGTGGTGGTTGTTCGACGTATACATTTTCTTTAATAAAACCATTCAAAAAGCCACTTTTGACATCCATTTGAAATAGTTTAAAATTGTTATGAGTTGCAAAGGCGAGTAATGTACGAATGGCTTCTAATCTTGCTGCTGGAGCAAACGTTTCATCGTAATCTATGCCTTCTTCTTGATTATTGCCTTGAGCAACCAAACGTGCTTTATTTCTAACAATATTTCCATTCTCATCTGCTTTGTTTTTAAATATCCATTTTGTTTCTATTACCGATTGTTCTTCAGGTCTTGGTACTAATTCCCATACGTTATTACGTTCAAATTGATTTAATTCTTCTTGCATAGCTATTATCCAAAAATTATCATTTGATGCTTCTTTATAATTTTTTGGTTCAAAATTTGACACAAATGCTATATGACTTATATGATTGAGTTGATTTCTAGTTACTCTTGAATTAAGATCTCCAGTAATATTATCTATTGGATGATCCTTAAGAATCCTAGGAGATGATATCAAAGTATTATTTTGACTATTTATTTCATTAGTAATAGAGTTTGTTGAATTTGTTAGTGGAATAATTTCTTCTTCATCATTAGTATGACGTTTAAAAAGATTTTCGTCGAATGAGACATGTAAGCTTTCTTCAATAGTATTATTTTGTTTATTAAATATTCTAAATGCTTTAACGTTCCGAAATCCAACAAAGATACCTTCATCGGCTTTTGGATCAAACTTGCCTACATTATCTTTTGTATTTAATATAAAACATTTTGAACCAAAAGTTTTAAAGTATGATACTTTAGGTTTTTTACCAAAAAGTATTTCAAAATAAGTTTGTTTAGTCATGGGGTGAATAGTTACTCGATTTAGTACATAACAGGATGTTGCAATAGCTTCAGCCCAAAAATATTTTGGTAATCCACTACTATTCAGTAATGTTCGTGCACATTCTTGTAATGTATGATTTTTTCTTTCTACGACACCATTTTGTTGAGGTGTACGAGGAAAAGAAAAATTATGAGTTATACCTTTCTTATTGCAAAAGTTTGTAAAAAGATCATTTTCAAATTCTTCTCCGTGATCACTTCTAATATTTTTAATTTTTAAATTCATTTGAGTTTTAATTCTTTTAGCAAATATTTTAAACATACCAAAAGTATCGCTTTTATGTTTTAAAAATAGTCCATGTATATCTTGAAAAATCATCGACTATTACGAACACATATTTGTTATGATTTATAGACCGTATTTGTGTTGGACCAAATAAATCTAAATGTAATAATTCTAATGGTTGTTTTGTAGAAATATTATTTTTAGATTTAAACGAGCTTTTCTTTAGTTTTCCAATTTGACAATCATCACATAAATTTTCTACTTTGTAATTTATTTTAGGTAATCCTCTTCTAACTCATATTTTGCCAATTTATTAATACTTTTAAAATTGATATGACAAAATGGTTTATGCCATAACCATGGATCATCATATTTGACGGTTCTACATAAGTTTGAATTTTTATTTATATTCATGTTTAATACATAAATATTTTTGTTTCTAAATCCTTCAAAAATGAGTTGTTTGTTATTATCTAAATTATTACATCTATCTTTTTCAAAATTTATTTAAAATCCTTTACCACATAATTGACTAATGCTTAGCAAGTTATGTTTTAAATTTTCTACTAATAAAACATTTGTAATAATATGAGAGTTAGATATACCAGAGTTGATGATTTCTCCAATTCCTATGACATATCCTTTTGAATTGTCTCCAAAGGTTACCGTTCCGCCATCGATGTATGTTATATTTGATAAAGTCAACACATCTACGAAGATTTGATGATATCCCATCAAGAAATCTTAACCCTTCCACCCATTTTAACACAACTTTAACTTGATCATTATCTAATTCGTAACATGCTTTGGGTTTTTTTTACTGTCATTTGGTTTCATATGAAGCTCAGGACGTTTACATAATTCTTTTATATTGCATCTTGATATCAAATCATCCTTCGCCTTCCCTTTCACATTCAAAATTGTTTAAAAACATTATCAAGTATATTTTTCTCATTGTGCATCACGTCTATATCATGACGAAGCATAAAATGTTTCCAATACGGCAACTCCCAAAAAATAGTTTGTTTGCACAAGTTACGAATAATCATTTTGCCTTTAATTTCTGTTTGCAATCCAGCTTCATATATCTTTGGATAGTCCCTAACAAGTTCATATATATCTTCTCTTGACCATAACGTCGGTGGTTGTTTGGTTTTTACTCTATTAGCTAAAAAGTTTTTCTTGACTCCTTTGAAGGGATGATTTACATGGAGAAAATATCGATGACAGTCAAACCATGAAATTTTCTTACCATGAGGTAAAGAAAACACTTGTGTTTCATCCATGCAATATGGACATGCTAGATGACCGACGACACTCCATCCTGAAAGCGTTGCATAGGCAGGAAAATCACTTATAGTCCACAACAAAGAAGCAAACATACGAAATTTTTTCTTCTTGGACACGTCGTATGTTTCTACTCCTTCGTTCCACAGTATTTTTAACTCCTCAATCAACGGTTGTAAATATACATTGATTCCTTGTCGTCGGGGCCAGGAACGACAACAGTAAGAAACATATATTAGGTTTTTATACACATCCATGGAGGTAAATTATACTGTGTGACGATAATGGGCCAGGATGAATATTTAGAATCAAATTGAGAAAATGGCGAAAAACCACCGTATATAATCCTAATCTAACATTTCAACTCTCCGCTACAAAATTTGGATACATTTTATCGAAATGCTTCCATGCTTCTCCATCGGCCGGATGTGTCAACGTACCATCTTCCTCTGTTTTCACACTATACTATCTCATATTAGATGTAGTTACAGAAGATGCATATAATCTTTGAAGCCTTGGAGTGATGGGTAAGCAATGCATATGCTTGTATGAAACTTCCTTCCCCGTCTTTTTCCTTGGTTTGTATCTCTTCTGATTATAAATTTTACAATTTCTAATGTTTGCGTCTTCTTTCCAAAACAACATGCAACTTTTTAAACATGTATCTATTTTCTGGTAAGGTAAACCAAAAGCCAACATAAGTTTTTTAACTTCATAGTGATTTTCACACATTAGATTATCGTACGGCATATGTCTTTTTGCAGCTTGTACAACAGCCGTAAATCCAGCTTCAGTGATGTTGTATTTTGACTTCATCGCAATGTATTCTACGATTACTAACAGCTGAGTGCCGTTTTTACAACCATTCCAAATAGGTTTCTTAGCAGCATCTAGTAAATCATAATTTTTTTGCTTCAATATTTGGTTCTTCAACATTTCCATCTTCGTCGTCAACTTCGACCATAGGAAACATTGATCGTGTTGCATCCTCGGCCATATTTTCTATATGAGTCGTCGTAACTATGTCGTTAACAACACTTTCAGACTTTATAGAAGTATTTGTAAAAGTATTTGCTACAACTTCTCCTTGCTGATTCCAAACATAATACTCGGGTACCAAATCGTTTTGGCACAAATGAACTTTCATAGTATTTGGTAACAAATACTACAAATGTCTACACCTACTGCACGGACAACGAATTTCTGAATCGTTTCCGTTATTACTTAAAGCGAATTCAACAAATACGTTTATACTATTATAAAAATCTTCTTTTATCGAGCCTCTCAATCCTTTTCTTTAGTACATCCATCTCCTCCGATCAACAAAATAATCAATTATTTTTCCTATATGAAAAAATGAGTCACAAGTTCAAAATTTAATATTTATTTTCAAGAATACAAATTCGAAAAAGATTGTTTTCATGGTCGTATAATATTTGTATGTAAAGAACTATTTCACAAATTAAAAAATATTTTCAAATATGAAACATTTTATTTTTTAATGTATCATAACAAAATTTTGTACAAAAAGATATTTTTTTCCATGGTCAGGCATCCTACTTCCCATTACAAACGCAGTAAGCATTTACATTTCGTATATTACTTCGTCTCAAACGATTCAACAAAATTTCAGTAGCATTTCCCTTTTGTTCCATGCATTGTATACAAATGCGTGTACGCAGGAAACAAAAAAGAAAAGTTTGGCCGAAATTTTATGAACCGTTTGAGATGAAGTAGTATACAAAATGTAAATGCTTACTGTGTTCATAGCTTGTCCAATGCAGGGACAAATCCAACAAACATTGTACCGGATGAATATAAACGGTCGTTTAAAAAAAAAGACTATTTATATAACGATCATGTACAACACCCGTCAGATGTGGCCAAAAACTCTTTAAGGGACATTAGTTAATTAAATGTGCTCATTTTATGAGAAAATACAGTTTTACTAACTGTTCACATTTATAAAAATATATTTTAATTTAACATATTTGTTCGACATATCACATCAACTTAAGGCTGGTTTAACATTTTTGCCATTTTTTAATACGCATAATTATAATTTAGACTCATGCATTTTTTCGTTGCATAAGTCAATACGTGCACAATATAACACTCCTAACTCGTGCATTCATTTTATCTTATTTCAACTAACACAATAGAATGATAGTAGCGCTACGCACATATACAATCGTAGAATCAAGGCATACAAACGATTTACATATACACGAACAACCACAAATTATACATGTTTATCACAATTTCACGATAAAAGATGAAATAGGTATACCATGGAATGCTAGAAACTATTATAACACTATTGAAAACAATTTCAATCACCAATTAGCCCTAATTTGTCAACTTATGCAAATCTAGAAATGGGGTAAAAATTGATTTTTTTCGCGAAAATAAGAGATTATACCTGAGTTAGAAAGCATAAGAGGTTGAATTCACAGCCGGGGAGGATGCAAAAATACGAAATTAGTGATTGGATACTCGGAGAGTGTGATATCTCGGAATTTTAAGGAATTTAAAATGTGATAATCTCTTAATTAAATTATTTAAAATTTGATAAAATTGTTATTTTCAAATATAAATAACAAAAAATAATAATAATGTGGTGTTTTTTAAATATAGATATAGATTGATTTTAAATATAGTTATAAATAGATTTTAAAAAAACCCATTATTTTCAAATTTAATAGGTGTTGTTTTAATGTGTGTGTGTATATATATATATTTAAGTTAATTTTGAAAATAGAATTTATTATTTCCAAATTTCATACTGTGGTTGTTTAAATTAATATATATATATATATATATATATATATATATATATATATATATATTTGAGTTGATTTTAAATTGAAGTTTAAATTGAATTTGAAATTTGGATTTAAAATTTGGAATTTAAAAGAATATATATATATATATATATATATATATGTTAAAATTATTTTGGATATAAAAGAATATATGAATAAAGTTTTTATTTTTTAATTTTATTTATATAAATGATAGGGGTTTTTAGGCTAAAGGAAAAACTTTATTTAAAGAGAAAATGTGTAGTGCCGAAAAAGTCATAACTACTAGAAAAAGAAGCCATTTGAAAAACAAAAAGAATAGAATTCAAAATAAACCAAGATTCAGAATTCAAAGACTTGATACTTTAAACATCCTAGGATTCGATGTTTAAACAATCGCATGTTAGGTTTCACACGGAGGCAAAATTTGAAAAATAAAAAATTGAAGACGGTTAAGCAACCACAAAGTTTGCTTGGGAGTTTTTTACTTCAAAATTTTGATATTTTGGACTTTACAATATCGGGTCTTAAGACAACCACTGCACTTTCCCACTACCGACTTTCGGCTCCCGCCATTTCCAACCCATTTTCTCTAAATCCCCAACCCTAGAAAATTTCCACACGCTTCAAAGTCGAATCTCTAAGCGGATGCCAGAAGATTAATGGAAGATTCCTGTACCCGTTAAAGTAGAAGATTCGTGCAACCTTAATTCAAACCAAGGTATCAAATTGAAGAATAGGAGTTCGGAAACTGTATAACTTGCGTTTACTTTCCGGGAAGATCATGAGAAGGTTCCTTTTGCTGATTCGATTGGATTGCTTCGGCCATCTCTAATTTTCTATGCGTGAGTTCTGTATTTGGTTGCGTGTTTTCTTTTGACTTTGACGATTTGTTATTTTCTTATGTTGTATGATGCAGTGATGTTGCCTGAAGAAGCATTTATTATTGTGAGGAAATCATTTGATGCTAGAAAGGTTAGCGTTTTTAATCTGCAAACTCAAAGTATAGATTGAAGTTTACTGTTAGTTGGCAATGATCATAAGACCTATCAGACATAATTGGCGTAAAATCTGGGAATTGAATCAATAACATACAGAACTGTGGAACTTAATCATTACAAAATGCTTGCTTTTGTAGAAAATGAGAAGAATGATTGGCTACTCCTACAAAAAGTTTTGCTACATAATTACACAAGATACAGAATTGGAACCGGTTTGATTTAAATTATCATGTTTGTACACACAATTTTGTTATGTGTGTGTGGTTATATAACAAAATTTGCAATACCCTTAGCTGTACTGTTGAATTTTATTATGCCATGAAAACAAGTGTTTACTCCATCTAATATAGAAACTATTGCAGAATGCAGCAGGCTTATAAGATATCTGAGTGCTAGGATGCTTGTATAACTTGATAACATAAATAAGATGGCAGTAAAATTTATTCAATCTTAACCGAGTGTAGATAAGAGAACAATGATAGAAAAATAATTTAATCATAATGTTTGTAAATGCTGTAATGAGAAAGTTTATGTATATAAGTAAAATGTCATCAAGGCAGATAGAGTTCAACCAATACTTCGTTTATATAAAAGGAATACAGCGCCGTTGCCGGGGATCGAACACAGGTCACCCGCGTGACAGACGGAAATACTTACCACTATACTACAACGACTTTGATGCCTCTTAAATCAAAACATTTATACCATTTATTAGATGATCGTTTGAGGTAAACAAGTGAATATATACTTGTTATTACCCTAGTTTTCAAACTTACGAATTAATCGTGTTTCAACTTGAATTTCTTTAGTTACGATTTGGTTACCGGATTCTTATTTAAAACCAATTAAAATCGTAGTTGAGAAAAATCGTTTAGTCCATGCTACAACAACAGATATCAAGACGTTTACTTGCCCCGCTTGACAGGCAGGAATACTCTATACTACAACGACTTTGGTACCTCTTAAATCAAAACATTTATAGCATTTATTAGATGATTGTTTGAAGTAAACAAGTGAATATATACTTGTTATTACCCTAGTTTTCAAACATACGAATTAATCGTGTTTCAGCTTGAATTTCTTTAGTTACGATTTGTTACCGGATTCTTATTTAAAACCAGTTAAAATAGTAGTTGAGAAAAATCGTTTAGTCCATGCTACAACAACAGATATCAAGATGTTTACTTGAATCCGAAGTTCAAATATTAGTGCGTCTCAAACAAAATGAAATGGGACAAGAGAAGATATCAAAATTTTGATTTAGTTGTAGAATCCTAAATTTCATAATCAGTTTCAAATATATAAATTATTATCATGGAAAGAAGATTTGATGCTTTTACGTACTAAATGTCATTGAATAATTTACATATATTGAAATTTCTATTGTACAAGTTGTATACATTACAATATAAATCTTTTGAATTTACGATTTACTATTTAAATTCTTACTTCATTTAAAGTTTAAACTTTATGATTTATGATTTAAATGTAATTTTGTTACCTTGCTTATTACTAGTCAGAAAATGAAATGCTAGGAAGTAATTTTGACAAATATAAAAAAAGTCGTTGTTGCAATTTGTTTGTTTGCACTCAGGAAATGGAACATTTTTTTGTTCTTGGAATATTAGAAATAAGAAGATTTATAAAATTTACGATATTTCCTTATGCTATTGGGTTGAAATCCAATCAGTTCCCATTAAAAATGATATAATACAGGTATTTTTTTTTCAAAAAATAAAATAACAAAAATTCTAGATGAATTAGTAGCTAACCTAAGTGCTTAACTATATATGATTGTCCTTTTCAGTTTCTTCAAAACAATTCCTCTGTATTTGAACTATTATATAATTCAATTTCCAAAAATTGCCTTATTGATGGTCTCGCAATCATTACCAATTAACTACAAATCTCGTACACAACAAACAAAGCGTATTATGAAAAATATTTTTATTTAATTAATATAGAAATCCATATCAAAGCACAGTAAGCTACAATAAAATCATATGACATGATTTATATGTGTGTGCTAGGATGCTTCTATAAATGGTAATGCATAAAACATGAGAGTAATGAGATGATATATGATTTTATTCAGACATAACTAGGTGCAGTTTGGATAAGAGTACAAAACAATGTTAAAGAAATAACTTGATCATCGAGGTTCGTAAATATTGTAAGGCAGTTTACAAATCTGAATAAAAATAAAAGCTACAGAGGTAGATGGAGATGACTAGGTATATAAAATTCTTAAAGTTGATTTTCAGTATTTTCATGTTAATTATATTACATAATATAAGAAATGATCCATTTAGGTTTGATTAACAATGAAGTTGTTGTGATAATATGATAGTGAGTATTTTCGCTTGTAATATGGGTGGCTTGTGTTTGACCTTCAGGATGATATCATCATCTATAAAATAGTATTAATGAGTATCGCAAAATTGGTATTTTATTTTCAAGATTGTACGGACTTTTGCTTTTGTATGGTTAACACAACATGTTATATCTTGTTTTCTAACCCTTTATACAGGTGATGTGGCACTTGGAACCTGTAACTGTTTTCTCCATTCATTTAGATTCTTTTATTTTTTAATATTACAATGCACGGTGTTTACTAAGATTTGCAACGTGTAAAAAGTTTATCAATTACAAGATAACATCTTGAATTCCTAGCATCAATGGAATTCATGAATTGTGGTTGTTAACATATATTTGAGCCATATAATGATTTTTTTTTACAAAAATAATAATGCAAATGTAACATTTGTATACTAAAATTATCATAAAATTTTATTTATATTAAGGCTTCCTATAATATTTTGAAAAAAGTTTCTTTTATCAAGGTGTGTGTATTAGTTAAAAGCTAACTTTAAATGAAATAACTCTACACTTGCAGTAGAAAAATTGGAAATAAGTCCTAAAAGTTGTTGGGTGGTTAAGCATCAAACTGTTGAGAGAAAGATACTCTGTTTAAACCATAGCGATAACATATAATCAAACACATTTTTCATAGTTTAATCACAAAAACCTTCGATCTTGGACCAACACTGCTCGATCCGTGATTTGGTATTCAAAACCAAAATAGTAGTTGGTAGTTTCTCATTTCTTAAAATAATAATACAATACCATCCCCAACAATGGAAAAGAAAATGTTTAAGCTATTTATAACTTATATTGTTGATAGTTTTTTTTGGTTTGTTTCGATAAGAACATGTTTGATATGCCCAATAGGTTGGATTACCAACATAGCACCTACATAAGCTAATGAATAATGTCCAGACATTTATTCTCTCTTTGAAAAATCTTAGCAACCTTATTAACTGAACGAAAATAATGCACAAATAATACAAAGTGGGACACCGATGTATCTACAAAGTCACGTCTTGTATAATCGAAGCATGTCTTGTATAATTGAAGAACGTCTACATGGCTTGTTTATTTCTTGGTGTTTAAACTTACCTGTATGTTTTTGTTCCATATGTTGTGCCAAATGGTGGTTGTAAATGCTGTACTAGCTAGGTTACTTACTTTTCCTTTGAACTTGGATTAGATAATACAAAATCATACCTTGTTCCGTTGAATTCTATTTTACATCTTAGAAGACCTATGGCATGCATATTTGATATTTTTTCAATTTACTTAACATCCAGTATTTTAAGTAAGTATTACACATTTTTATATCTAATAAAAAGCAGTACTCTTTGAGTAGTGTGTCAAAAGAAAGTAAACATGCATTAATTTTTTCTAAATTTTAATTTGACCATCTCAGGTCTATTTAACGTCCATAGTCATGCTGCAAGTATATCAAAATTATTATGCCTTACTAAAGGAAGTAACCTTTGATTTGTATCTCAAAACGAAAATTTTACATGGATTGCCTAAAAAAACTAATTAGTAATATCCAGGTATTTATTTTATTTGGTGGAAAAACTTGGTAATCTTATTACTCAAACAAATATACTGTATAAAATAATACAAAGTAGTACACCAACAACAACAACTAAGTCATTATTTTCAAACAAGCCGGGGTCGGTTAGAGATGGAACCCAAAACCAAATGACAAAGTCAATTTAAAAGTCATAATAATAACAATAACAATAATAATCATAATAAAATAAAGTCAAATAAGTAGATTACTAATAATAATAACTTAGTAAAATAAAAATATAAATATAAAAAATGATAATAATACTAGTAATGGTACTAATAGTAATATTGGTTGAAGACCAAACCATACGTCTTAGGCTCCTGTTCCCTAGTACTATAATCTAAAACTTACAAAACTCATAGCTCTTGATTTTGGTATGTGGATCGCTAACTTTCACGCGCTCTTTTCCGTAACCAGCTTTTCGGTTATATTCCAATATTTAAAGTCCCTTTTTACTACTTCCTCCCATGACAAAGCAATACACCAATGTCTCTATAATGTAAAGTTGCTTAAGAGTTTATTCATTAATCAAATTCTTTTTACAAGTTATTATTGTTAACTTGCATATGTGTATACATATAGTTTGTTTATTTCTAGGTGTTTAAACTTAGCTATATTTTTCTCATTCCAAATGTGTGCTACATGGGAGTTGTAAATGCAGTACTTGCTGGGTCACTTAAATTATTTTTATCTATGAACATAGATAATATGAAATCATCAGTTGAGTTAAACTTCCTATATGCGTACCTTGTTATGTTGGATATTTTTTCTTTCTATTCTTTTATTTTTTATAATTTGCATCTACAAAAGCTATGCCATGTATGCTTGCTATTTTATTTTTAGTTTACCCGATACCCAATGTGTTGTATAATCAACTACTTTACAGGCCTTGTATCTTATAAAAGAATTATCCTGTGATCGGCGTCTCAAAAGAAAGTATACATGCATTATTTTTTCCTCTCCCTAATCTTAATTCGGTCATCGTAATTTTGTTTAACGTCTGGAAAAAGCCATGTCATGCAACCATTTGGAAACTATTTTGTATTGTAAATGGCAATATCCTTTGATTTGTATCTCAAAAGAAAACATACACATACACATAAATATTAGGATTTTAATATATTTTAAGATCGATTAATTATGAAACCATATATCTGAATAGGTGACTCATATTGATTTAATTGAAATGAATTAGGGGAAAAAAACGGGTTAGCGGAAGCCATACCTGAATTCATAGTTGCTGTTGGAAAAGTAAATTTGATTTGGTTTTCCATATTGACACAAACCTTAGGTCTTATATTAGATCTGAATTCATAGTTGCTGCTTTCGTAAACTGATCAAGTGAAAGCGATATATCTAAAAGATGAGAGTTAGATTTGATCTTCCAAATTGACATAAACCTTAGATCTCAGTTATTTCCATAGAAGAGATTAGAAGAAAAACCAGAGCTTATGTAATTTGGAGACCATAACCCATTATTTACATGTTGGCATTTTCTAATTTCGCCATTCAAAAAAATAGAATTACCCCAGTATCTACACATTAATACCATGAAATTATACCTGTAAGCCTTTTAACTTCAATTCATAATTTGATCACTTTAATCAGGTTTTTCACCAAAATAACACGACATATCTATTTTACATATGTGGTCCATATATTGAAATTTTCCAACAATCTCCCCCCGGGCCATATATGTAATAACCTTATAAATATGTTTAACATTATGAGCTCCAAAATTTGCTATTTATAACATGAGGTGTTTCTAAAACAATCTCGTCCATTAACTATGCTGGCAAAGGATCAAAGTGGCTTTCGTTATCTTTAGTGTAACTAAACCAATCAATACCAATCAATGGTTACATATACCAACACAATCAAACGACATAGATCAATTATGGATCCGCAGCATGAAAATTACATTAGATGCGATTTATACATGTCTATTTTCAACTGGTCCTACTTTAGTGAGATCAATACGTTTAATATTTGAACTACCTAGAGAGCAAACAAAACTTTATTACATTATTTCTGATCTGACAAAAAGAACTTGATATATATCTGTAACCAAAGTATAAAGCAATGTGTCATATGACAGTACCAAATATAAACTCTCACTGAACCAAAATATTCTTACACAAAAGTTACACCAATTAAGCAAGATGCTCATGAAAGACCTTGGATGATAATCCTTTTGTAAGCGGATTCACCATGGTGGAGTTTATCACAATATGCTCTATAAATTACAATCTGTTTTGCACTCTCCCTTTGTTGAAAAATAATATGTTTATTGTTACAATATTACTTTAATGATCTTTCAATTTCTTTATTCAATAGTCCATTATTTTATGACGAAATTATACGATTGTTTTCCATCGTTGGACGCCTCATAACGGAAAATAGTAAAGAAGACTATAAGTATCTGTATGACAGCTTTCCTTATATAGCTTCTTCCAAAAAAAACAACAACAATAATATTATTGTTTCTAAAGTTGACCTTTTGTACTCTTAGCATCCAAAATATTCGGATTGTAATGCCTTATGATCTTCAAACAATCTTTCTTGAGCATATAATTCTTTATTTCTTAAAGATATCTTGTAACCATTTTGGTTACTAACAACCGATCCATTTTCAATGTCAGTAAGATATTTGCCAAATAATACGCGCAATATCCATATGCGTATATGCTTTATCATGCATTAGACTCCACACCGCAAGTTGTTGGGGAAATTTTCTTCAGATGATCGTCTAAGGAAACAAAAAACCCAATGCAACGACTAGATCGTGATTGTTATGAGACGAAACAAACAGAAATAAGCACTAGAGCAAACAGTCACAGATCAATGTAATGCAGAAAAATAACAACAGTATTTATAGTGTTTCCACTATTGCGAGGCAGTGTAAATCCACTTGGGGAGAGGAGATTCTATTAATCATTGAAAGATTAGAGTTACAAGATTGATTCACTTTTGGAGGCTATACATATGAAGAATTAACAATACAGACAAAATTCTGCAGAGTTTCAGCTCTCTAGGTTGACTGCCATTGTTGTTCAGAAGCTACACTATTTATAGAGTGAAGAAATGAAGAAGGAAAGCTGCTATACAGCAGCTCTGGGATTTGGTTCGGCATCCATTTGATTACCGGCTAGATGTTCTTTTGATCTTGTGATTCCTCCGCTCATCTCTTTATTGCAATATTTGCATTTAGAACTCTTTCCGCCTTTAATTTTGATGTCATGCTCCCAAAATTGATCGTCTTTGCTTTTGAAACTTGTTTCAACTATCAGTGGTGGATTATTTGAAGCATTGGATGATGTGTCAATTCTAGAAATGCAAGCATGAATGGTAGAATTTCCTTGTTTATGTGGTAGGAAGTAATGCAAGCACGATGGGTAGCGTTGCCCGCTTTTATGGTGGTATTCACGTAACAATGGTTCATGTCAGTTTAGAACTTTAAGTATGTAAGTGGTGTTCATTCAATATTTTTGTAATGTTTAATTAAATATGTACGTGTTGTTTACTTGTTTTAAACTTTTAGTGTTGTGTAAACTTCATGGATATGGTTCTTTAATATTGTTTATCATATTTTAGTATTGTATGAACTGATTTGAAATGTATGTGGATCTCTTATTTAAAAGAATTGTAATTTACCCTGTTTTTATTTGCAAATCAGTATATGATTAGCGATATATTTGAACAGTTAAAACAGTGGAGATTAGTTGCAGTGATTCAGTAAATGTTAAATAAATTGATATCATGCTTTTTTTGTTATAAATTATGTTCATGTGTTATTGCTTCATTTGAATCATTTCTAGAATTGATCCATCATCCAATGCTTCAAATAATCCACCACTGATAGTTGAAACAAGTTTCAAAAGCAAAGGCGATCAAATTTGGGAGCATGGCATCAAAATTGAAGGCAGAAAGAATTCTAAATGCAAATATTGCAATAAAGAGATGAGCGGAGGAATCACAAGATTAAAAGAACATCTAGCCGGTAAGCAAAGGAATTGTGAACCATGTTCAAAAGTCTCCGTTGAAATTAGGCAAAAAACAATAGAATTATTAACAATGTCCAAATCCAAAAAAGAAGCCAAGGAATTAGAAGATGAATTAGATATGATGTCACATGAATATCCTTCATCATCTTCGGAATTTGATTCGGAGTTCGATGAAGAATAACTTATAAAATATATTAATGACTCTTTTTTATACCATATACTTGGTTTAGATTTAGAAATATAAATGGTCAATACTTTGCTTTATTTTGATTTGACCATCATGCACTTTTTTGCATGTTTTGTATAAGAATATATAACTTATTAAGAAATTATGTTTAAGGTTTTGTTCTTTTGCATGTCTTTTATGTACATATTACATATGTACATACATGTTTTTCTGTTCTATGCTATTTTTATATTTCTCTTGTCTTGTTATATATATGTGACATTATATGTTAACTTATGCTCATGACTCATGCTTTCTTTGTATTGTGTAGATCCAACTGTCCAAGATAGAAATGACATAGATGTTCTTTCGAGCAATCGATGACAATGGTATATGGTGTGATTTTACCAATCAAGTAAGCTTAAATTTTCATTTATTTTAGTATATGTAAATATTATTCCATAGTCAAATTAATTTTAAACATGAAACATTGAAATATACGTCGATATTGTCTCGAGATGAACCTTAAGGTCTGATATGTAAGTTCGATATTGACATCTGAGATGCACTCGTTTCGTCCGAGATTCCCAAAAGCATGTCGATTTGCCGGACGCACGACCGAGTGCACGGTTACGGGGGATAGCGGACATATTTCTCGACCCGACATTCGGCCCGACTCGGAGCACGCTTCTGTCGTTTGTACGCTCGATTCGTATCCTCGTTCCATACCCAGCTTCAAATTATCGAATGTCCGAGCCTTAGCAAGTTTCGAGTTTCCTCGGAGCAATATCGTTCAGGACGAGCTTTGGGTACGTAGCAGCATGTCCCTAAGCACGCTGGCAGTTTTTTCGTGCTCGACTCGAAGCAGGGACTTCCTCAGGCTTGTTTCGGGAAAGTTGTCGAATGACTCGAACCGCGCTTCGAGTTTTCCATCGCGCGACTCGAAGCAGCAACATCCAAGTGCACACTTTGGATATTTACCACTCTGACCCGAAGCGCTCACCGAGTTTCCACATGAACTGTAAATGTATTACAGCTAAATTAATGGATGCATATGCAATGCGTCTTTGTACAAACCATTCATTTTTGACTAAAATGAATTTAAATCGTTGATCCCAAAAACAATGGCCCATGCAGGTTTCGAACATGCGACCTTCGCGTTATTAGCACGACGCTCTAACCAACTGAGCTAATGGGCCACATATCATAGCAAATGACATGTAATTAGTGGTAGATATTGGGTATTTTGGAAGACAATTAAGTTTTTTTTATTAAATTGCGGCTTGTACGGAAATGTTAGAACATCTTTTTTGAAATAATAGTAGATTATTGAGTTTCGTTTTTGTTGATGTATTTATAATCATCATTGTTTTTGCCTTTTCTCAAATGATTGAAGTTGGTCGCATGAATTCTTATTTTCTACGATTTTCTATCGATCATATGTGAGGACCCACAAATCCGTACTCCTTGAATAGACACTAATCTCCATTGATTAACTCAAGATGAACGGAAATACAAATTCTCAGGGTTTTAAGAAACAGAAAAGGAGAAAAAAAAGATAGAAGAAAGGAGAAAAGATAGAACAGAACATAAAGAAAACAACAGAACAATATCAGAATCTCACAATCGCAGCGGAACAACGTATAATAGATAAATGAATAATCTTTAAACAAAGAACTATATCAGTTATTACATTACATCACATTACATTACATTATCAGAGTGTACAACAACAAACAACAATAAACATCGGAAAAGAAATACTATATACTAGTGATACGCCATGCCATCCATCTTACCTCCAGCAATTCTTGAATTCCAGAATATCCAGATAAACCTTAACTCTTGACTGCCCGTGTGGAAATTGGTGGGCACCCAGAGTTTAAGAAGGAAAACAATAAACTCCGAGTCAGTCATGTGACTGATGTGAGAGCTAAAACAGTTTATTTATCTTTAAAACAAAGAATAGGATAATTTTAAAATAGATTTGCAATGCTTTTAAAAATGTGACTACCATAAGACCTCGCACCACACACACAATGCAAACGCAGACTTGGAGGAGATTTCTTCTTATGTTAGTCAAAGATGCTTACTACGTAAAATCAAATCATTTTTGATGTTATTATTAGTGCATAGTGTAGAAAACATTTCGAAAGTAGAATATAAATCTTAGGCAGCATAGGTACCATTATGCCTGCTATAGCTACCTCCTGAGGAAGCAGGTTCTACAACTAAAACCGTACAAAGCTCGTATTGTTTCTTTGGATTTCCAACAAATGGTCAGGCCAAGGAACTTCCCATTGCCACATGGAAACGCCTTTGGAATGACGTCTCGAGAACCAAACCAGATCTCTGCCAGCACAAGGCCGGGTTACCCCTAACTGGGTAACTACTGACACGAATATGTCATCCCCCGATCGTAACCGATCTACATCCGAGGATCCTCGATTTCCAACAACCACAAAGTAATAAGTTTGCAGCAACAACATAGGTTAAGTATCTGGGCTTCATACCATGATACCACCTCTATCCAGAAGGAATGACATACACTAAAGGGGGCTACCCCTAATAACCTTGCCGCATCCTTTCTGTTTTGACCATTTCCAGGGTGTGAGGTCCGACGAAGTCTTGTCCACAAAGTCACGTTTTATACAAAAGCTGTGCTTGGGTCAACAAATGATCAAAATAATGATCACAAAGATAAATGATCAAACAAATGATCATATCACAAATAATCAACAATGATCATTTCACAGCAACACTCAACATGTCACATTACCAAATTGGGAATATATCGCTGATAACCATCGACTACATAACCTCTGAGCTCGTACGTCTCAGAGAAGGGTGTTAAGCTAAGAGAATAAATTCTTCGCCACCAACAGAAATATATTTGAAAGAAATCATCTTTATATCTCAATTTGTAATGTCAGACATACAATCAATACAAGTCTGTTCCGGGAGCGAACAGAACCGAAGGCACTTACAA
This sequence comes from Allium cepa, assembly GCA_030765085.1. Lineage (NCBI taxonomy): Eukaryota > Viridiplantae > Streptophyta > Magnoliopsida > Asparagales > Amaryllidaceae > Allium > Allium cepa. The sequence continues at coordinate 918,443,196 of CM060928.1, forward strand.
AGAAGTCCTTGCAATCCGGATATCCACTAATCACGTCCGGACTTTCCATCACATATGGAATTTCTATACCGGGGCCATTCGGTGCAGAAACATTCGACGGTAATCCTTCCATTTTCAAAAATATCCGGTCTTCAACACTGGTCTTCAAATGAAATTCATAACGACGTATCACATATTCAGAATGGGTTATACGACCTCAAGGCCCTTTCCCGGTTAACGCGAATAGTGAACGCTTATTCAAAAATAAGCGTGGCATTCAAATTCAAGCAAATCACAACAAATACCTATTTAAAGGTAAATATTGATAGTTGGTTATTGAACTATCAATGGATATGCACAACATCACCAGATTCCAAATAATTTTCCAAATTATTTATTTTCCAAAAAAATATTTACATGATATATAATTTTCACACTTCAACCATTTGAAAACAATTTTCAAATCACTTTTCACATTTACCACTTTTGAAAACAAATTTCAAACATTTTCCTTACGCGGAAATATTTTCATTTCAACATGGTTCATTTAAACCAATTAAATAAATCCTTACCAATTTACTTTATATTTACGTTCCAAATCCGTAAATTAATTTCCACACTTCAAAAATAAATCAACGTTTATTTTTAAACAAATTCCCCTTTTCATTTATAAATTCCATGGTGAATTTATATTTTCAAAAATATTTTTGAATACACTATTTCAATTATTCATTTCCAGTTTATCTTCAAAAAGATAAATTCTCAAAACGTTTCATTTCACAATGGAAAAACATTTCCATAATTATTTATTAATAAGTAATTCACAAATCTTTTTATTTTCAACATTTGGAAAATATTCAACATACTTAAATCGAAATGAAGTATAAATTTCATTCTTTAGGTAAATCATTCTCTTAAACATATTTATTTGGGCCAAAACGAATGTTGCGTAAAACATCGTTACGACAACCCAAAATCACCAGTATAGGGATTCGAAATTTAAAATAAATATATAAATCTCAATACTATACAAAACATTTCCTTTCGGAAATCATTTACTATAACAACAGTGTTGTAGTCCATCATTTCCTTCTATTTCTCGAAAACGTCTATTTCAATAATGAATGTTGAAACTTATGGTTTCGAATCTCAACACATTTTTTTTAAAACATCGTTAGATCGTTTTAATATTATTTAAAACATCACATCCAAAACATTTTCTTTAACATATTATTCACTATTCAAAAACGTGAATATACTTCGTTAACTAATTTCATCATTTCTATACATTTTACCTTAAAGGATTATTCACTGTCTAAAACGTGAATATAACACCATTAATAAGTTATAACAATTTACTTATCAAAATAAGCCATTTGCGGATTTATAAAACAATGTTTATAAATTCCATTTCTATTTATTTTATAACAACTTCCTTTTATAAATCTCCTTTATTAACCTATTTCAATTTATAACTCAATTATATACCAAAAGTTCACATTATAAGTTAAATACTTATACTTTATTTGTTTACAAAATCGTTCTTTTAAATTTCCCAAATTATATATCTTATAATTTATAAGATTCATTTATTTACCCAAATTTATTCTTTTAAATAACTTTACAAATTTTATAAACCTGCTGCTTATAAAATTCTATTTATAACTTCACCGTTTATAATTCTATAAATTTCATTCATTTATGAAGTTCATTTACAATTCATTCTAACACTTATAAAAACTCGTTTTAATAATTCAAATATTTTAATTTATAAATATCAATCTATAAATCCTTTATATAAATAAATTTATACTATTATTTAAAACATCTTTAAACTACTTTAAAATTTCATATTTTCTTTGATTTATAAAATAATCAAATTTTATAAATCCTATCTTTAAACTTTTTATAATAAATTCAAAAATCTCAATTGAAACTATTTTATAAAATCATTAACCCCGTATTTTCAAAAATCAACTTTTAACTAAATTTCTCAAAAATCATAATTTTTATAACATTAAAATTATAACGTTTATTTATTCAAAATGAATCAATTCCAAATTTTTTTTATAAACGTATACTTTCAAAAAATCACTTTAAAATCCTTTTAAAATTCCAAAATTGGCCCAATGATGCTACACACCAAATAGTCAATCACGACAACGACATCATATATCGATATGATAATCAATCAAATATCAAAATATCTGAAATCAAATAATTACTGTTGAGGAATCCAGTTGGATCCCTCCAACCTATTTTCCTGCATCCAAAAACATTAGCACAATACCAATTCCGTTCCAGTACGGAATTATCGCGGTATATGAGATTTAAAATATTACCCGTTTAATAGGCGGCGCAATAGGGTCTCATCCGTTGTATAATGCGGGAAATCAACTCCAAGTACATAAATAATACCAATTTCACTGTACTGTGAAATATTCGCGGTATATATTTTTAATAAATAACCTCTGCTTACTAACGACGTATAATGTCTATTTTGACAATCAATAGATAACAATCATCATTCAAACATACATTCACGAATTTTAAATAGAACTATTTAAAATTAAAATCGAAACCGATTCGATTGAATGAGAAGTTTTCACATTGATTTTAATTCCGTTCCAGTGTTTTATTTCGAATAAAATTAAACGTGCGTTTAATTTTATCCAAAATTTTCGCTAGCTCCAAACGACTCCAATCCAATTCCATAGTGTAGTGTTCGTCCATACGATTTCAACGCAACTGGTTTCATGCGTTTTCGACCTCGTATGAAAAGGATATGAATATTTAAAGTTACACGAATTTTTAATATAAATATTTACAATTCTTATTTTACTTTCAAATCCAAAGCAATCTTGGTCGTTCGTCTTCTTGCTTGCTTCAGATCGAATGTCGCGTCTCCTTCTTCTTTTCCCCCGTTACTTCGTACGCAGCCAACCCATACGCAACCCCCTAGGGCTTCGAACCGCTCCACCATCACTCGACTTCACGTCGATCAGCTAGTGTCAAATGGAAGGCCTTCCTCGCCTCTACCCACGGTTGGCACCACGTCGAGCTCGGTCATCATATTGTTGCGAAAAACGTGCACGACCGTGCTCCCTTCCAGCTCGATTTGCCGCCGATCCGTGAGGTTATATCCGATCGTAGCCGTTGAAATAATAGATCGTGATGTACTCTACAATTGTCCAGTTGACAGTTTTTGGAATTGGTTAGTGGATTGCAAGAAATTTGAGGGGGAACGAGGAAGATTTTCGGCCATTAGAAATATTAGAGGCGGATGATAATAGAAACTAGGGTTTCTCAAAATAATGAAGAGGATGGGTTGCTTTTATAAAAGTTTCAACGAAACACTATTCATCCCGGTTTTTCGAACTCCAATTTACGCGCGGTGATCGGCGTTTCTGGGGTTTATCCCGTGTTCCGGACACAATGGAACGTGTTTCGGGAGCTAATTCGATCATCTGTGCTAGTTATGGCAATAAACGTTCGATTTTAAATTAAATCGTAAATCAAATTTCTAGGCATTTTAGCTTGCCTCGGACAAACGGTAAATCCGATTGACACGAAATTTGAAACCATACAATAATATAACGTTACAGATCCGATGAAACTGGTTTCGTCGAAATCCCAGAGTGTTTGAAAAATGGCTATTTTAACTCGCCAAATTAATATTAAAACAATTTCGATGCGTTTCGAGCTGCCACGGTCAAACGAAAACTCCGATTGACACGAAAATTGAAATCCGATAATAACAAACTATTACGGATCCAATGGAACTAGTTTCGTCCAATTCTGAGACTGTTCGAAAAATGGCTAATTTCACTAGTCGATTTAAATATTCAATTTTCACAAATTAACTTTTAATTCAATTTTAAAAGTTCTAAAACATCGTTCTAACTTCAATATGATAAAATAAAATTTTACAAATCATTTTCAATCATATTTAACCCAATTTTCAATTTTTTCTGTATTTTCACATATTTAATTATTGATTTAATTATCCAATTAAATCAAATTATTCGAAATAAAATTTATTTGACTTATAAATTTCACTTATTAATATTTAAAGTTAATTAAATATACGAATTTTAATTAACAGAAATTCTGGGTCGTTACATCATATCTTCAGTTGAATTAATTTTTGAATCATTTTTAATGTCTTCTTCCTGTGTTAATCTAACTTTCCTTTTATAAAAATATATTATCACATTATTTTCTTTGGATGTACACATAACGATAAGCCTATTTCTTTATTTATATATTAACAGGTGCATCATTTACTTTCTTTTCAACTCTTCTCACATGTAAAGCAGATGCATAAAAGTAGTGTGCTATTATTGACATCAAAAAAAAAGCTTGTGGCGCTCGAAAATAAAAGTCACCATACAAAGTTTGTTTCCTCGCTTTTTAATGCTAACTATTATTTTATTTTAAGTGAACAAACACCTAAATATTTCGAAACACAAAAGTTCTTATCCTCTAAATTAAATCCAACTCTTTTCAAAGCACAATAAAAATACATAACATATACAAAAATCAAATAACGTAATTTTTTTCTTCAAATGTACGTAGGATGATGAAATATTAAATAAATACTTAATTGGTTAAAAAATGAATTCTCAAATCAAATTGCATGCATTTTGAAGCATTTTATCGATCGTTTTTCTTTTATATTTTCACAGTCAAACATTTTTACGTCAAGTGCATTTTTAGTTTTATTGTAATTGGTATTCTTCATCTGACAAAAAATATATGAAAGAACTGCAAGTGAAACTGACATAAACGTCGTATGATAAAACATTGTAATTCAATAGCTTACATTGAAATTTTCAATTACAATATTATCGAACTTTATATCCTCCAAATTCGTGTTAGCCACATTATCATTAAACTCATCCTAAAATAATAATAAAAAAATGTAAACAAATTTAAGATTGATATGTAAAAGGAAAAATAGACTTTAAGAAATAAAAGTAAACTAAACTCTTTGTGATCATCAAAATTAGGATTATTCACAAAATCTTCACTTGATTTTATCTATGAGACAAGATTTTTTTTATTTCTAATGATGTTTTGAGATTGTTACGTGAGTTTTTCTGAGGAAGATGAAGATGACGAGAAAGTATATTTTGATGGCTATAAGCATATGGAAAAAATGATAGGTAATTAAATTGTAATGGTAGTCAAAACATCTTCCTGCGTGCCAAGTATATCACAAAAAATATATTCGAGAATATATTTGAGGATAAAATTGAATTTAAATTATCAAATTCTCATTGTATATAGTTTTTAATAAAAGAATCATTACACAATAAAATAGTCATGACACAAATATCAAACGCTCTTATTGACAATCTACACAAGAGGTCATTTCGGTGACATATCATTTGAAATGTTTGATAATCATGATTGATTTGATAAAGGGGCCAAACAAATAGATATCTTGATTCCTTTGCATGGTAAGAATGCCAAAATAAATCAAATTATTAGCATTGGTTAGGGGTTTTTGTTAATTTTTGATTTTATTATCAGCTAATGTTGTCATGGCTTTGAAGAGGTTGCTGATCATGGGATGTGATTCATTTGTAATCAGAGGAAGTGGGGTAATATATTCGCGATTTATTTTTTATGAGAAATAAGATGGGTGGGAATAGAGTAGAAGGAAACATGACACATGCAAGGAGCAGTTGAAGACGACATGAGTATGATTTGATAATGACTTTAATTATGTGATTTGACGTCTATTTTGAACCGTCTGATGAAAAATCGCGTGCATAACTGTTAGTTCAGGTTTGTTATGAAACATGATCAACTATATATTCGTAGCACATGCTTAACTTAACTCAATTCAGTTTAAAATTAGTTGCCTGTTATTGTTCTTGGAAAATTCTTAACAATCTATCAAGTTGCGTAGAAATGTGAATTCGATTAGCATGCTTAAAATACAAAATCACTTCTCATAATAAGATTTGAATAAAGAACAATGATCTAACTGTACATGAATAGAAGGTTAAACTATAAAGAGTTAAAGCTTATAAAAGCAAGACTCATGACAGTAATAAGTATAATTTAATCACAATCAAAGAACTGATAGTATTTAATCAATATAATATTCTACAAATTGAAACTGTTTGCAACTTGTACACTTGGTAACTGTTTTTGGGTATAATTCTAGAAATTAATATCACATCCATTGCAGCTAATTGCATCTCATTCCTACAGTTGTAAAACTGATAATCAGCTTAAAAACAAATAGCATAAAGCTTTGAAGAAAAACAATTTGAGTAAATATATACCAAGGAGAATTGAAGACCGGGGATGAACAACAGACGATGTTGCAGTCCTGATCTCGATTGTCAGTCGTTTCGCTTGATCCAAATTTGAGTTTGAGAAGTACAGTGAAACAATTGGGAAAAGGAGGCTAAAGGCTTTTGGTGTAGGGCGGAAAAATGTGGAAATGAGGGAGAAAAGGAAAATATTTAATATGATGTGTGGAAATGAAAGATGGGTAATGAATTAGATCGGTATCTATGCATAAATTGAAGCCGCTTGATATCCATGCTGAGAATAAATCTTAGCCTCTCTTTGGCTTCTATAACTTACCAATGCTTTTTGTTATATATATAGTGTCAAATTGTTGATTCTTTCATTCCAGTTAAGATGCTGAAGCAGCTCACGCATGTCAACATGGAGGAAGAAGTGCATGCCAAATTACAATAAAAGCTATTAGACTTTCTTAAGTATAAGTGCATGCCAAATTACAACAAAAAGCTATTAGAGTCCAACATATTATCATCGGGTGTTGAACTGAAGTACGACGTTCCTGATCTTTGCTAGTATACAAGTATTATTTTACTGAAGTGTGCCATTCTTCCTTTCTTGGTATGATGCTGTGGACGAAGCAGGCTAGTAATTTTAAGTTTGATCAAACAGCTTAAGGCCATGCTAACTTCCTTTCCTGCAGCTAGTGTTCCATGTTTAAAACATCTTTCTTGCTAATTTCCAGTCTATGCATAATTGTATGAGCTTTTCTTATTTGTTGCTGACAGTGCCCTTTTGATTATCTTGTTTAGTTCTTTTTGGTGGTTCCAGCATATCCATGATTGTATGAGCTTTCATTATGTAGCATATATGTACAGTGATTCATATTTAAGTGGGTGAGTATGCATAGACGCATTGACCATGTCTTTTATATTACCATGTTTAGGTTCAGCGAATTGATCGGAGAGCAAGTAAACCTAAGAATTGCATATTCAGGCAAGCGAACCGAGAACTTACTGCTCATACAGTGCTTTTGTATCCTTTTTCTTTAACTTGGACCTTGTAGTGGTGTTTGATATCAATGATTTCACCTAAGAATTACAAGATAAAATGTTTAGAGATGAGTTGAAAATATATTTTCAAGCTCGATAGTGCTTTGATAGAAAAATATAAATCAAAATGAGAACTTTTTGCGCCATAACAATATGATCTCTCTTCGAAACAATATGAATAACATGCTCATTTTTCATGAAAAAACGATTAGATTATTTTGAGTTCAACATCTTATCATTGTGTTTAACTGAAACTAACGAAAATTTTGAAAATCTGAAATGGATATTTTTTTGCCAGAAGTATGCAATTATACGGTTGTTTTCTACGGGTGTATGGTTGTACTGGTGTATTTTATTAGGCCGCACGCACTTCATATTCAATATATACCTACCAAGCATGCCACTTTTAAGTATTACGCTATGTTTATAATGTCACTTCTTTTTCATAGTTATTAAGATGTCCTATGTTTTTTAACTTACGTAATTATTATTTGCTAAAACGAAGGCTACACGGTTCTCTCAAATGGGTCTTGGTAACTGAATATTGGTAACGGTTTTATAAAAAATTTAATTACTCGTTGTTGAGCATATCATTTAGGCAATCTAAGTTTAATTGTATGGTTTGTTCTTTACCATATATTTTCCTACCACCACATGCGCCTTCTTTCTCTCCAATGTTTTGATTGGAATGGAAAATCTAAAAAAACGTAGAGTTCATTTTGTTATGTGTATCGAAATGGGACCATAATATTAGCTAATTTTAATAAAAATTGGCGTTCGACGCTTTCGATGCTGACACAACATTTTGATCCATTCTTCTTAATAAGGTAAAGTGGTGGACCATGATAATAACGCTTCAGAAGCATCTTGCTATTCACGTTGCTTGCTTCTCACGCAACGTGAAATTCAGCTGGTCATAGAAAAATTCGAATGGTATTTAATCTAGTGCATATATCCACTTTTTGTTGGAATTATTTGTCATAGGAAGGTTTGGAAATAATTTAAAAGATGCGAGTAAAGTGATCTCATAATATACATTAGCAACTCCCTGAACTCTAAAATGGAGCCAGCCACCCATACTTTGCGTTTTACCTAGTTTCACAATTGGTTCTGAATGTTTATTTGATAGGCGTTGTATACAAGGTGCCTATGATTTTATCATATGTAATACTCAAGAATCTATTTAATAGAGCTTGAGAGTTGGCCACCTATAAAATAAGCGTTCAAATTTCAGATGCTTGTTAATAGACACCTCAAGTGTGATCGTGCATATTAATAGATGTTTGACTATTGTAAAATTGCCCTCTCTTTTTTAATCATTAATATTCAGAAACTGAATTTTAAGGGTTTAAACGTGTTGGTTAAAAGTTGGGCAAATCTCAGAATTACGACTAGGAGTTGATATTAATACTAATATGTACCATTGTTAAATGAAAAAAAATGAGGGAATACGAACAATGAGCAAAGTAGAAGACATATGGTTTAGAGTAGTTCGATCGACAATGATCAACTTCCAACATGGTATTAATTTCTATTTCTTTGAGTTTTTTGTTATAGTTACTTGTTTACAAGAGATAATTGAAGGAGCATAGGCAGCCGTTAGTAGGTACATTGGATAAATTTTTAAAAAAAATCCTGTTTAGATCTTTATTAGGCTTACGAAGTCTAAATTTACTATAAGATCGGTTCTAATATGTTCAAATAAAAAAGATTTTAATTAACTTTTCTATTTTTTTTAAATGACAGATTTGGCAAATTTATATTCGATAAATTTGTGAGTGTATTTGAATATACTCAAGTGTATAGAGTGCCGGTGCAACTTTTCGTATTATGCACATAGTTAATGTGTACGTGTGTATGTGCTGGGATTTACACTGTAACAAACAAGTTCATCATTATATACGCATTAGCGGTCCAAAATATTATTTGCAAATATATAAATTAGCATATTTGTTTGTATATACATATGTATGTATGTATGTGTTTGTACATACATACATATATATATATACACACACACACACATACATATATATATATGTATTGGCATGTGTGTATTTCAATTTTTTTATTTTAGTAAATCCCTTAATAAATCTAAATTAATTTTGACTCAATCAGCAATCTGAATTCAAAATTTTATTTCCTAAACATCAAGTTATTCCACTTGGTAAGACAATAAAATTAGATCTTAATCTACAAATTCATATATATATTATATATTAATAATTTAGAACAAAAATAAAACATAGATATTTTGTAAATATAATGTACATATATATAGTTTCTTTTACCAAGAACGCAACCTATCATTTTCCTTTTACTCAATTGATATGTTTTATTTGTCGACAAAATTAATAATTAAGAATTAAATGTGAATATAATTAGTAAATTAATATTGAGTTAAAATGAAAGATGACTTTTTTTAGTCAAAAGGGAAAACTTTATTAAACAAAACTAGGATGTTAATTAATGTGGTTTTGTACATCAAATAGATCTACTTTAATAATATGTGTATGTATATACGTATGTATGTTTATGTATGTATATATAAAAAAAAATATTTTTCTGTTAAACAATTTATTGTAAAAAAAATTTCAAATTTATTTTAGTATATATACATATATGTATTTGTGTTTTAAAACAGAAAATTAGTTATGAATCAATGAAAATTAACATTGATATTTAACTAAATAAATATATGCATATAAAATAATAAATTTGCTATCAGATCTATATCTAAAACAAACGTCGAAAATAACAGAAATTAACAATCAAAATAATAATTATTGATTTCAAATCCACTCCAAATCAAAAAACTCATAAAACTTTCGAAGGTACACATGTATAATTTAAAGGTGACAACAAATGAATATACAAATTCTTTATAGAAATTAAAAAGGTAGATCTACAACATAATGATGAAAATATATGAAATAGAATATGTTAAATCTTAATGATGCTTTCCTGGAATGCACCTTGATTGAAAGAGTTACTCCTAGATTTAAATTCCCAGATCCTAACTTTGCAAGAGTATGGGAACTACCTTTTATTCGTTTGAAGCAATTGGATGCGTTAATATTTTTATTTTTATTTTCTTTGAAAGTTTAGCCAAAAATGATGGAAAAGGAAGATAGAGGCTAAAGTTAGAGAGAGTGCTTAAGAGAAGAAATGAAGAGTTAAGTATGATTTTTATAGTAGGAATCAAATATTAACTAATTCATAACTGTTATAATTTGATTAAATCAGGTTGTATTCGGAGTATTCAACATTGCGATTGTGTGACACTGAGGTGTAGACAACCAGCGATTAATATCGAACAATTCGAATATTAACGTTCGAACGTCACTTTAACTGGTGGTGTGATTGTGACAACCCACCTCCTTGACCCTTAGAAATCGTCACTATAAAGATATAAGACAAGACAATAAAATCTCACATCATATTCAACATATAATTATACATATGAGCAGTACATGCAATTACTCCAAATTGCATTATCAGAGTACTAGTAAGTACTAATCCAATTAAGATAGCTATAATTACATGTCTTCACAAGTGCATAGATACTTAATACAAAATACAGACACTGCGGAAAGTGATAAATAACTTCAACATAAAGACTCAACATGCTTCCATGGTCCATGCTCTCTTCCAAAATGCTCCAAGATTACTTAACTACTTGGCTGTCCGGGAAAATAGAGTACCCAGAGTTTAAGGGAAAAGAAAATAAACTCCGAGTCAGTCATGGGATTGTCATAAGAAACTCAAATATACAGCTATTTAATAATAAAGGGTATCTCATAAGACCACGCTGTACATAAACATGGAATATATTTTTATCTTATGATAACCAAAATATTTACTACGCAAAATCTGGGGATATTATTTTCGATGATTTTCTTTTGGAAACAATTTTTAAGTAAATATAAACAATCTTAGCCAAAATTGTTACATTACTAAATTCCAACATATTAGGTTCTACAGTCAAGTCCAAATGCACTTATTAGAGAATGAATTTCCATACAATGACAAGGTAAGGAACTACCTTCCATACAGTGCATCTCTAGAGGAATGTATAAAAGATTGACATCTTAGAAACCTCTACAAATCAGAACCTGCCTACCTGTAGACCCATCTGGTAGCGGATAGAACCAAATATGACATCGTCTCTGTCATGATTGACCTATCTAGGATCCCATAGCATACACCACATACTCAAAATATATAGGGTAATCTAAAAATGTGACGACCATACCCTAATGGTTGCGGACCACATAGTCCTGAAGCAACCCTATTTTAGCCATCACTGGTTGACGAGGCCTGAAGTAACGACTACCTTTCACATAGCACACATTGCACTTTAAATGACACACCGTCATTCTATGAAAACACAACTGACTTCTTCAACCGTATAACTATTGAGCTCATATGTCTCATGGAAGGGTGTTAGGGTAAGTGAAGTTACATTCTTCGCCACCAAATAGATGATACGTTTATAGATATCAATCAATGTGATCTAGAAATGCAATATTTGTAGGATAATCGCCACACAAATTTTCAAGGTTTAATGAGGGTAATATTTTTTATTTTGCAAATATAGTAAATAGTTTAAGGTTTTAGCATTTTGGATTAACAATATGTTATAATTCTTTATTTTGTAGAGTGTAAAACTCGTAGACTGTCTGGATCATTCGTAGAGTTTCGAAGATCTAATGGAGATGGTTGATGATCACCGAGTTCAACAATTACTTCATCAAGCCGGTTTCTGATATTTCATGCAAATAAAATATATCAAATTTGATAGGCCTTTACTCATAGCATTATGCTATAGATGTAGACCCGAGACTTGCATCTTTCATTTATCCATTGGAGAAATTACAATTACTTTGCAATATATTTCAATTTTGCTCGGTCTTCCTATAGAAGGCGCTGTTTTGAATTACAGTGGTAACGTGGATGTCGATGAGGTTTGTCACCGTTTGCTTGGTGAAATTATACCACAAGAAGCGGTGGTTAATATAAGAGTTGAAGGTCAAATGGATAAACAACCTTATAATTGGCAAGGAGATTATTGTCGATTCATTTGTTGAGGAACTAGAATAGTTACATGGGCTGTCATATTGCTTCTTATCGCGTTTCATCTTTTTTCAAACCATTCGAAGGGTCAAGTAAGTATAAAATAGTTGTACATGCTACAGGACTTTCCACCATTTATGATTATTAGTGGGGTAGCGCCATTTCGTACGCATTGTTTAAGAAGTTGGATAATGTGGCACTAAGGAAGTCAAACAGGTTAGCAGATTGCCTAACCCTTCTGCAGGTATGTCAAATTTGATTTATAAGTATACTAATATTTTGAAAGACATTTTTAACACTGATAATGTGCAGGTATGGTCATGAACGCATATTTTTATTGGTCGTCCAAATATTTGTGCCAATATCGTCTCTTGTTTACCTTACGAGGTCAGGTAAAAATTGCCAGTAACGTCTATTGAAAACTTTATGTTTTAGTACAATATTCATACATTATTTTATTTTATTTGTAGATGGACTGGAGATAGACGTTGGAGAGATAATCCAGCCCGTCATCTCACATTCTATCGCAATGAGCTAGATGTTATGGAGCAGCATAATGTTGATTGAACATCATATATGGTTGAGATTGTGCAGGATTTTCCACCAATTTGCTTGGATGGAGAACAAACTTGATATTCAAGAACCACAATAATTTGCTTGCAAAGTGTGGCCATGCACTATCCCGACATAGTAGTGAGGCAATTTGGCCTTCATCCGCATATACCAGATGCAGCCGAGCAAATTTTCCTACATGCTTGGAATAGAGATTTGTATAACATGTACGTAGCAAGATGGGATCACAGGTTGGATCATGTTCAAGTTGAACATGTACTAAGAATCACTATCGAACAACTATAATTGTTATTGGCTTATAAGGCGTAATTTGTTCTTAAAGAATCGTCTACTAGGTTGCTTAAGTATGCTCCACGGGGACTAGTGGAATGTGACTTAGTACGTGTTTATAAGTTTTCATATACTTACTCCTTCAGCTAGCTTCACTTATTTGCACTGGTACTTCTTTTGTTTTAGGTTCAAAAGCTGTACATTATTTCAAATAAAGTTGACGATGTTCTTGTAGATCCTGCAGATGAAGATCGAGTAAAAGGTAAGTGTTTGAACATCAAATAAATTATCAAGTCGCTTTTTGGTAGACATAAGCTTGAACGACCACCGTCGTATGTGCCTCGTCCCCTCCAGGCTTTTGCTCGACATACTAAAGATGACGTTTTAGAGGCACGTGGGGTTCTTCATAAGGCAGTCAACATGAGGAGGACATAATTGAAGCTGGACCATCTCAATCGCCTTCGACTCAAACATAAAGAACACCATGCAAAATTAGAAACTTAAGAAATTAGGTGTTATGATGGTTTGTAGGTTGGTTGCTTTCGTTTGAAGTTGTACTATGCTGTTTTGAACTTGTATTCAAATTTGAAGATGAACTTCATTAATGTACAATCAAGATATGTACGTAGTTTAATAAATTTGTGGGTTTGCAACTTTTTGTTGTTTTTGGATATATAGTTTAATTATATTTGCGTGAGATATGATGATTTTGTATGAAATGTATATTTTTCTTCCTATGTGAGCTGCTGTTTGGCAGTAAGTTACAGGCGCAAATTTCAGTGGCGTCTGTATTCATAGACATTTTACAACTTTAAATAGCGCTCGGTTACATCCACGAAATGAGCATATCCATCGCAGTCACCTGGGTATGGTTTTATGTCCTATCCTCCATAGTCAATTCCAACTCTAAATTCAAATGAATACATTCTAGAAACTGTAGACGAAGATGTTGAAACTGAAGATATGGAGGGTGGAAATACTGATAATGAAATTTCTTATTTGGATAGCATGAAAATCGCTGCTTCACTTGACGAAGATAAGACATGGATAGATGGTATGAGTGTTAATGATAATGCTCCTTTAGATGATATTCCAGAGGAAGTTGATAGCATCGACTCCTTTAGATAAACATAACACATCTGTCAGTGGTGGTACGGGCGTGTAGGTTGTAGAACACTGTAGTTTGTAAGTATGAATAGGTTGTTGGAATATATTTGATAAACGTACATATTTTGCAACAGTCGTATATATACTCTTTATTGTAACAATCGTGCAGTTATTTAGTTTTCTTTATTAACTACTTATAATATAGTGATTCGGTATAATTTTAGACTTACTTGCGTGTACGAACGAATACTTAAATTTAGTTGTCAACTTAATTAGTGCAACAATCTAGCTAACAAAATTTCCTACTTCAAAAGGTTACATTACACATTCGATAAATGCAAAAAATATTTTTTGAGGAGGAGAATACACATAATATATTTTAAGAACCAAAAGTGAACATGATATATCTGTTTAGAAAAATTAGTAAACAACATGATAACCATGCACATGTATGTGTAAACATAAAATCAAAATATTCATGCATTCAGCATCAATGGAATTTCACTTTAAAGAAACATACACAATTACCTTCTATGTTAAGATAAAATTGTATAATATAGAAGATTTAAAATTTCAATGAAGTAAAAAAAAGGAGAACTATATAGAGACTAATGGATGAGCATAGTTATATTATATTAGGAAAATCTGATATGGTTGTGCTGTAGAAAGTGTGTGCTTGAGGGCATATAGAATTAGATACTCCAATAAATAACTAAACCATATCTGATGTAAATCAATCGCTCAACTGCTCTTTAAGAAATTTACCAAAAAACAAACAAATTTAAATTAAAAGAATAAATATAGAAGATCATACCTAATAAATTGTATACATGAAACTATTTGTAAACAACAAAAATGTTGCCGCTTAAACCATCCAAAGTATAGTTTGTAAGCCTCAAAAAATGAGTACTCGGTAAAATATACAGTAAGTCAAAATTTAATTCAACGATAGATGAGAATTTTGATATATCTGATATGAGAAGAGGATCCCTATCATTAGCAGTATGGGAGACAAAGTAAAATCGCAAGTCAGGTTAGTTTATTCAACTAAAACCGCCACAATGAAGAATCATAGTTGCAAAACAAATATTGAAAAATCAAAATGTAGAATATAAATATTGAATTGATGTAATCATTATAGAGAAAAGTCAAATTGAAGTAAGAGTAGTACAAAAATATAATAAATTAAATAATAAAAATTTATAAGATATAACCACCTTACTATATCTGTTAGATCCAAAACCGAGTAGAATTGAAATAAGCATGAGCAAAGAACAATGAAATCGACAGAATAAAATTAGATTATGTTTCTTACCGTGTTGTTTGGAAATTTCACATTTGAACGTAAAGAAAATAGTGACACTCACACACAAAGATTACCATGAGATAATAATAAATGCATGAATATTGGATAAAACAGAAAGGAAAAAGGTGAATATGAGACATGTATTTCTTCCGAATAATTTTATTTGGAACTGTATTGATTAAATGCAAAAATGAATTTTTTTTAATAGTATTTGAATGTTCAATTATGTATGCATGGTCATTATATTTTGCAAATATAATATTTACAGAGGTGTATGACAATCTGTCCAAAGTAGTTGAGCAGTGCTAACAAATCAAACCTTAACATTCAAACATTCAAATATAATGTTTTAGCTTAGTACTATAACACCAAAACATCTATTGTTTTAAGTAATGAACATTAACATACCAAAGTTTGTGTCTAAAAGTTGTTCTTTTGTTATACGTGGCAAATTTAAAAATAGTGAAGCCAAATATAACATACAAGTTCCCCTTTGTACCAAAAACTAATTAGGCTGACTCAAAGTCAATAAAGTTCAAGAATAGTTAGGCAAAAAGGGCATTAAACACCTCCTACATTGGTTTTAAATTGAGCTATTTGGTCTTTGTGTTTTATTTAAGACCCAACAGACACCTGTATATTTGTCTCAAATTTCAGGTCTCTAAAACATTAAAGACAACCTAAATTGATCTCAAGTAACTTAGGAACTCCTTAAGGACTAGTTATTCGATCTCTGATCTATTAATTAAAGACCAAAACTACAATTATTAATGGGTCACTGATTATATTTAATACCGACAGTGTTCATGACATTCACAAACACATATATGCACACATACATGTATAAACAAAATAACAATTCTGTTTTTTATATATAACATCTAATATTCTCGGCATAACTTAACATTAGAAAGACCATAGTTTAAACATGATTAGCATGAGCAAACGCATTTACCACTATAACTGATTGCCATGGCACTAATTCCAAAATACAATCTATAATTCAAATTATAATGATGATACAATATCCAATAACTAAGTAAGAATATCACATTCATGCAATCAAACCAATAATAAACATGCAAACTGTTTACTAGATATGCTAATTGATGTGGAACCACACTAGATCTTCTCTTTTCTTTTCTTTATTCTCCTTTCTTTGGCTTGTTCTCTGATTCAACATGATGGCTTCTCTGTCTAATGTTCATTCAAAAAATGAAACCATTGCAATACTAAATGATCAACCAATAAATAGTTAAAGGCGGTAAGCAAATTGTTGAGTATTCTAAGTATACAATATATGCTAACTATCTTATCATATATTAATCATTACTAAGTGTAGTTTACTTGTGATTGCATAAGTTGCCTGTAAAGGATGAAGAAAAATATAAACTAAGAACAAGATGTAAATACATGCCAATAACTGTTGTCGTTTCCAAGTAAAAAGGTTTCATTAACGTTAGAAAGAAAAGAGACATAACAAAATGAAAGCATGAATGATCTTGCAATACTATTAAAACATCTAATGGCTTGTTTACATGATCCAATAAGCTATTTTATTAGCCTGCACATATACAACGATAACAGTTGATTCATCAGGATCATGTGACAGCTAATAAGCAGCTCATATAGGGCGAATAGTTAATGATACACTCTCTAGTCCCAGAGAATGCAATCAATTCAAAGTGACTTGTTGAAATTGCTACCAAGGTCTCTTCTCTATTCCTTGATCCTTCAAGCAAGGCCCACATTTGTTTCCTGATGATAGATTAGTTATTTGTACTGTGGAAGTATTAACAGGATATGGAAAGTTGAAAGCAGAGTTCAACCTTGAGAAATTCTTGAACTCTGCTACTAGGTACATTTACACGAAGCTGATTCTCAAAGTTGGGAAAAACCCGGACATGCATAAGCATGATTCAGTGTTGCTTGATGAAGTTTCTAAAAGTGATGATTTAGATTTGAAGCCATAAGAATGTACTATTAATAACATACCTGGACAGGTATAACATTCCAGATTTTGAACAGACTTTATCGTTACTTGAAACAAATCATAAATTTAAAATATAAAATTGATTGTTACCACTAAGCTGACCAGTAGGCCTATAAATATGTTAATAGAATTGGTTTTAATAAGATAATTTAGTTAGATTCAGCATCTGGGGTTAGTGGTACATCAAGAGATGCAAAGGGCAGAAAGCTTGATCAAATCCCATTTAGTTTCTAGCATATCAGACAATTATCTAAGCTTTTAAGTGTTGCCCACAAGTATTGTAGGGTTTATCTTTTTCATTTCCCCATTCCTAGGTATATTGCTATCTTATATAAAATTAATCTGAATTGCTTACAGCAACGCCTATGGTTTGTATGTTTTTTTTCTTCTGAAAACAAAGATAAGTTGGAGGTGACGTCATTTACAAAAAAATGTGACTTGATCCTTAGGTTACAAATTTGTAATTTCTTGAACTGTTTTTTTTATAGTACTATGTAATTGACTGTTGAAAGCAATTTTGAGGATTAAATTAAAGAAAATAATCTATATACTTAACTTAGACTCTGCAAATATGATTAATTTATAAGCCATTTCAACCCAAAAACAGGCTTTTAAGCTATTTCCAAATACGATCCATGAACATAGAATGAACATGAAACCCCGACTAACACTTCAAATAATAACAAACTACGAAACAAATTATTTTATATCTGGATTAACTTTGTGATGAAATATGTATAAAAGATCAGTTCTTTTGGTTTGACGCTAGAAATTGATTTGATGTACAATCATCATATTTTTTGAATCTAAAGGACTGCGACTAACACTTGAATTATAAATCTGTTCTATATTCTATGAATTTGAATAATGAACAATAAAAAATTAATCAAATCAGATATATGAAATTATTTATGGCAATTGGGTATTACGAATTAAATTTTATCTGATAAATTAAATTAGGGAAAACTAACCTTTTCGTTCCTCGTTAATCCCTCCTTCCATGTCAACTAATCATGTTGTTGATTCACGGAAGATTGTTCATTGATTCAAGGAAGAAGATGCCATACTATTGAATAGCCATGTAACGAGATGCTATATCTCTACTTCTCTACTACTAGTAAAGTAAATTTGTTAACTAATTTACTCGGTGTTTTTTTGAAATTCTTAAAATGCCATACTTTCCGTTTACATGTTTACGATGAGTGTTTACCCCCTTATCCGTTACTCTTGTAAGAAAAAAGGAAAAAAAAGGCTGATCCTATCTCTTTAGTTTTCTCGTTTAATCCCCCAAAATAAATAAATCAACCGAGCCAAAGCAAGGCAACCTTCTTCACTTTCCTTTCTTCCTTTTGTTTCCCCAATTTATTTTCTTATCTAGGGCTTCCATCTGATATAATTAGTAATTGATCCATAGGAAGAAAAGTGCGGTGACGATTCGATCGGTATTACGACGATATTATTTTCTGTTTGTTGCAGATGCATGAATAAAATTTACTACCAATAAGGAGGTCGAAAATGCTACTTTACCTGGTTATTTGTTTGTCATTTTGTACGAAAACAATCCAAACCCTTCTTTTATCTCTAGCCACCTATTTTCCACCTTCAATTCCCAGATCCGCAAATTCGCATATTCCACTTTCGGTTATTGTAGCATTACTCTAAGAAGGTTGATGAGCGTGGCCACTGATGCTATGTACGTAATTACATTGATTTCAATTTTTCGTCCGAAACTGGGATTTTGGCCTTGGATTCCTTAGAATTAGATGGAGACGGAAAAGGAGACAATTTTTTCAATTTATTATATATTATTATATTAGATTAGATGTGTTTACTCATTCGATTTTCAGTTTGTGAACCAGCTGTTGTTGCTTATGATCTTCTCTATATGTTTTTCATCCATACTTATCTACTTTTGGTTCTAATTATGTCATAATGAAAGCGAGTATAGATTATCTGAATTTTTTTTTTAGAAAATAATAAAGTAGGAGTGATAGTATGAGAGGAGGCTGAATTCTGTTAACACTGAGCTTCTATTCAAGCAACATTGTTCGGTTTGGAAAATCAATCTACATTTATTTTTGTATTAACAACATTGTTTTAATTTTTGATTGAAATATATAGAATAATTGTATGTTAATGAAATTTATAATATAGTATGTTGTTAACAATAGGTAGACTGTCTGATGTAAATTAATATTATACCGGCTCTGTTAATACAAAATAGTTGCAATATGAATAATTACATCCCAGGTCATAACTGGCTGGTATTGCAGTTTATATAAGACACTATAACATTAGCTTATTCGTTTGTATTTTACTTAGAAGTTATACAAATATCATGTTGGATCTTGGATGACAAGAAGTGTAGAACAAAATATGAACATGAATATGATAATTAATTACAAACAAAAGAAATCTTGACCAACTCACAGCACAACATTTAAAGCACCCATAATGTATAAGATGTGCACGTTATCAACATACCTCAAAAGGAAAAAAATGCACATATATCTCTAATCTCTAATATTAATAAAGAGAATTCAAAGAATATGATTTTTACGGTGTCTTTTTGAAATTTCGAAAATGTTCTATATCCCTGAATGGAATTTCATTTTTGCATCCTCCATCACCATTCCCTTCACAAGCAACAATCAAATTATTTTTTACACTTATAGCAAATATCCATCCACAAACATGTTATTAGATAAAAATTAAATATTTATATTTATTAGATGCATGTACATGCGAATTACACTAGTAATGATAAAGAGGAGAAAGTGGGTAGCAGTTTATTTAATGTGGTTTAATTAGAATGGACGGTCGAGATTAAGTCCCATAAGAAATTAGAACTGAAGGACAAGTTGCTACCCATTAGAGATCCAACAATGGTCTCTAATTGCATTATCCGAAACAATATAATATTGTCTCTAACCTGTTTTTTATTAGAGACAAAATTTTAATTAATCCATAATCTTTGTCTTAAATATAACATTTTCTTGTAGTGTGGCATTCAGCAAGTGGAAATACAACATAAACAGGTTACCTCCAAGTAAAAGGAAAACTTGCTATAGAAAAAAAATAGCAGATAACACAACTTCTCACTCTACTTAAGATGTGAGAGGACCCTCAAAGGCTGAAACATAATAGATGATTACCAGGCATATTGATGTTGTCCACCTTCAAATCCTAATCCAGGCACCTCCATCTGAGCATTCTCACCTTATATGGATCATGGGACAACCAAGCTATCCAAAAGAATCAACATTCACAAAGAATTGCAATCTATAATTATATACGGGGAGGTAAAAAATAGTAAGATTCAAATGAACAATGTAGAGAATTTATGAAAAGCTAAATGCATGTAACAGTGGAAACCATGGTAATATCTTCTAATATAATAACCATCATGGTGACAGTGCATAAAGCGAGTAGTTTTCATTATGGTAATTTATATATAATAATCATGAAAGTATTCAATACATATGCAAAACTTAGTTAAATATTTCCCTTGCAACATTTCACGTGGATGTAGGAGGAAGATATAATTTTGTTCAGCAGGGTAAAGTATACAAAACAGGAGTGACCTATTGCATTTATCTTGATTCCTTTGCATCATAAGAATGCCAAAATAAATCAAATTATTAGCATTGGTTAAGGGTTTTTCGTAATTTTTTATTTTATCGTTGTCATGGTTTTGAAGAGGCTACTGATTATGGGGATGTGATTCATTTGTAGTTGGAGGAAGTGGAGTAATAAATTCGTGATTTAATTTTTATGAGAAATGAGATGGGAATAGAGTAGAAGGAAACATGGAGCATGCAAGGAGCAGTTGAAGACGGCATAAGTAAG
The DNA here is from genome assembly GCA_030765085.1 of Allium cepa. Taxonomy (NCBI): domain Eukaryota; kingdom Viridiplantae; phylum Streptophyta; class Magnoliopsida; order Asparagales; family Amaryllidaceae; genus Allium; species Allium cepa. Next base: position 918,464,668 of record CM060928.1, read on the forward strand.
ATTTGATAATGACTTTAATTATGTGATTTGCTGTCTATTTTGAACCGTCTGATGAAAAATAGCGTGCATAACTGTTAGTTCAGGTTTGTTATGAAACATGATCAAACTATATATTCGTAGCACATACTTAGTTTAACTCAATCCGGTTTAAAATTAGTTTCTTGTTATTGTTCTTTGAAAGCTCATAACAATCTATCAAGTTATTTAGAAATTTGAATTCGATTAGCATGCTGACACAGCGTGGGAAGCGAATTCGATGATGTAAATCGAATCCGTCCAGGATCTCACACGATTCACGGAAATAATCGGTGATGACACAGCGTGGGAAGCGAATTCGATGATGTAAATCGAATCCGTCCAGGATCTCACACGATTCGCGGAAATAATCGGTGAATCGATGATAAATCGATGAATTTAAGAATAACGAAAGGCCCAAATCCGTTGATCACGAAGATACCGGACTTTAGCAATCTTCGACACGTTGATCGCGCACGATACCGTGAGAGAAGATCTTGAATTCTTCGAACGTTGATCAAGCGCACTTGATTCCGTGAATTGCCTTCAACAATCGTTGATTTGAGCGCACTCGAATGTCGAAAGTGGAGATAGGAGATAACACTCAACTACCAATTTAAATGGAGGCACAAAACACAAACTAAATTTTATTCAAAATTCAACAACCAATTACAAATGACTCAACCCCGCTATTTAGAGCCTTTACAACACAACACAGACTCCCCAAACACGAGCTAACACACAGCGACGCACGCTAGATCATCAACGACCTAAACTCGACGACCTACGACCTAAGCACAAAACACCACAAACAACCTAAAATTTTGCTACCTAAGATTCTTTATCAACAAAGTAATCCGCGACCTTTTGGACTTCGTATGCGACCTAAGACTTCGCGATGTAGCAGCCGCAGCCTAGGCTGGAAAGATCGTTCGCGACCTAAATGCTCCGAACCTCGCGATTCAAAGATAGGTCGGAGTTTGCGATCTGGAGGGGTGGAGTGGAGCGACCTAGGCTGGAAGAAGAACGCGACTTTGGTAGCTAGAATTCGCGATGAAGCGTAGGTCGTTCGCGACCTAAGGGGAATGGGCTTCGTTCGCGATCTATCGCTCCGCGACCTAGCATAAGTTGCACGCGACTGAATCTCCATTAGAGGAAAACGACCTAGGTTAATTCGCGGTGTTGAGAGGAGGTGGAAGTTAGGTCGTAGGTCGCGGCGATCGTGGAGGCTAGGTTGGGTCGTGGCTCGCGATTTTGGATAGGTCGTGGACGACCTAAAGACGGCCGGTGCTTCGAATGGGGTAAGTGCTTCATCATTCTCCCCTTGTTGGAAGGAATTCGTCCTCGAATTCACACTCTCATCATCTTCGACAAAATCCTCCCTCTAATACGAAATTAAGTGTTTGATGTTGAAAACATCAGAAGTATGAATATTTCCCGGCAACCTTAACTGATACGCATTATCATTGATCTTCTTTATGATTTCTAAAGGACCAATCTTTCTAGCAGCTAGTTTGTTGTAAGTACCAACAGGAAATCGATCCTTGGTCAATACTGCAGATACAAAATCCTCTTCTTTGAAGTCAACATGTCGTCGTTTAATATCTACGGATTGTTTATATTTCTTATTCGTCTTCTCCAATCGTTCCTGAACGATTCTATGGCATTCTGTCAATTCATCAACAAAATCAACAGCCCGCTTAACTGTCCCCTTCGGTTGTGATACTATTGTCAAATCCAACGGCCCCTTTGGCAAGCTTGAATATACAATTTGAAATGGACTGAAACCTGTACTCCGGTTAACTGTGTGATTGTGTGCGAACTCAGCTTGACACAACTTCAAATCCCAACTCTTCAGATTGTCTTTCACAAGACATCTCAGTAAATTTCCCAACGATCGGTTAACCACCTCTATTTGCCCATCAGTTTGCGGATGGTAAGCGCTACTAAAATTCAGCTTCGTTCCAACCATCTTCCACAAACTCAACCAAAAATGGCTTAAAAATCTAGTATCTCTATCAGAAACAATAGATTCTGGTAAACCATGCAATAGATACACTTCTTTAAAGAATAATTGAGCCACTCGGACGGCATCAGCTGTCTTCTTACAGGCTATGAAATGCGCGATCTTCGAAAACCTGTCCACTACAACATATATAGAATCATTTCCCCTCTGAGTTCTTGGCAAACCCAACACAAAATCCATGCTAATATCAACCCATGGTTTAGTAGGCACAGGTAATGGCATGTATAATCTCGCATTCGTCGCTGTTCCCTTCGAAACCTGACAGATATGACACCTCTCCACAAATTTCCCTACCTTTTTCCTCATTAACGGCCAAAAATAAGATTGTGAAATTAATTGTAAGGTGCGATCCCGTCCAACATGTCCTTCTTCATGCAACTCTTTAACAATCTTCATTCTCAAGCTACAGTTTGGTATGCATAATCGATTCCCCTTGAACAAGAATCCATCAACCAACACAAATTCATCAGTACTCCCATCCTTAACTTTCTCAACAAACTTTACAAAGTAAGGATCCTCTTCAACCAACTCTGGAAAAAGTTCAAATCCTGTTACTTCAACTTTCAACATTGTCAATAAGTGATTCCTCCTACTCAAAGCATCAGCCACACGATTCGACACCCCTGATTTGTGCTTTACGACAAAAGTAAACTGTTGTAGATACGGAATCCATGATGCATGTTTCGCTGAAATCTTGTCCTGACCTTGTAGATGTTTCAATGCCTCATGGTCAGTATATAACACAAACTCCTTCTGAAACAGATAATGTCTCCAGTGCTTCACAGCTTGAACAATCGCGTAAAACTCTACATCATATGTATTATATCTCATCTTGGCTCCAGACAATTTTTCACTGAAATAAGCAACTGGTCTTCCATTCCGACTCAATACTCCACCAATCCCAACCTTCGACGCATCAGTATGTAACTCAAACAACGACTGAAAATCCGGTAAAACTAGAATTGGCGCTGACGTTAATAGTGTCTTGATCTTCTCAAAAGCTAACTTTGCTTCCTCTGTCCACACGAACTTCTTTCCTTTCATGCAATCGGTTACAGGTGCCATCTCACTGTTAAAGTGTGGAATGAACCTTCGGTAAAAAGATAACAACCCATGAAAACTCCTTACTTCAGTAATTGTCTTCGGTTGTGGCCAACTTCTGACAGCTTCCACTTTGCTTTCATCCACTTGAATACCCTCCTTCGACAGTACATATCCCAAGAACAAAACACTGTCCGTCATAAACACGCACTTCTTTGCTGTTGCATAAAACTGCTCCTGTCGTAGAATCAACAGTACTTCTCGCAAATGTTGGATGTGCTCTTCCGTACTCCTACTATAAATCAAAATATCATCAAAGTAAACAACCACGAACTTCCCAACAAATGGTCTGAAAATCTGGTTCATTACTCTCATAAAAGTACTAGGAGCGTTTGACAAGCCAAATGACATAACCAACCATTCGTATAAACCCTCCCTGGTTTTAAAAGCAGTCTTTCACTCATCACCCGGTCTAATACGAATTTGATGGTATCCACTCTTCAAGTCAATCTTGGAAAACACAACAGCCCCACTCAACTGGTCAATCAAATCATCAAACCTCGGCATAGGAAATCTATATCTCACAGTGATCTTATTTAGAGCCCGACTGTCCGTACACATCCTCCGCATCCCATCCTTCTTCGGTACCAATAAGGCTGGCATGGCACATGGACTCAAACCCTCCTGAACACGCCCTTGTTCTAACAATTCCTCTACCTGTCTTCTGAGTTCTTCATGTTCCTTAGGACTCATCCTGTAGTGTGGCCTGTGAGGTAATACTGATCCTGGCACAAGATCAATCTGATGTTGAATGTCCCTCAACGGTGGTAACTCCTTCGGCAATTCTTCTGGAAACACATCTCTGAATTCTTCCACTACTGGCTTTACCTCCTCTGAAACTTCAACAGATTCACTAGCCTCATGTCCAATCAACAAAAACACCTCTGGACTCTCCTCTACTTCTTCAACAAATTCCTTCAAAGTCAACAAAGTTTTAAGCTCCTCAATCTCTTCTGACTTGCTCTCTCCCTGCTGTCTCTTCTTTGGAACTAAAATAATCTTAACGCCTTCAAACATAAAACTGTAGCTATTGGTTCGACTTGTCATGCTGCACTGCCCGATCATACTGCCACGGTCTTCCCAAAAGCAAATGACAAACATCCATCTCAACTACATCACACTAGATCTCGTCTTTATATTTCTTCCCAATAGAAAATGGAACTCGAACTCGCCTGTCCACCTTCACCACTCCTCCTTTTATTAGCCACGCTAACTTGTAAGGATTAGGATGTTTCTCCGTTTTCAACTTCAACTTTCTCACAGCTTCGGTAGAAATGATATTGTCACAACTCCCTGCGTCAATTACAAACTTACAAACTTTTCCCAGTATAGTGCATGTCGACTGAAAGATGTTACTCCTCAACCAACTAGCCTCATCCTCTTGCTTCGGCGTTAAACAAGACCTCCTCATCATTAGATTACATCCTTCATCTCCTGACGCGATATCCTGTTCATCTTCCTCCACTGGACTAGAATCACCTTCACCAACATCCTCACCTTCAACTTCAGTAATCATCGTTCTCTTCTTTGATTTTGGACATTCGTTACTTTTATGACCCACTTTCTGGCAATTATAACATTTGAAACTGTTGTTGACCTTTGCCTTCGCAGCCTCATTCACAACTGGTTTACTGACAACTTTAGAAACATTGGAACTCCCACTGGCACCCGTCACTTGATTGTTGAAATTTGTAAACACACCACCTCCTCGTCTTCCCTTCTTCTCCCAAGCTAACGCTTTCTGGTGCGCTTCAGCCACAGATCTCGGGTCAAACATATTAACCATATCCTGGATCTGCATTCGCAAACCTCCAACAAACCTAGCAGTCAACTGTTCCTCTATCTCCATAATGTCATTTCGAGCAATCAGTTGATAAAACTCATCAGCATAATCATTAACAGTCTTTGTCCCCTGCCTTAGATTTTGTAAGCGTTGATACATAAGAGATTGATAATTGTAAGGTAAGAAAGTAGCTTTCATTAACTTCTTCATCTTCCCCCATGAAACAATCTTTGTCTTCCCCATCCGTTCTCGTGTAAGTTTTGTCTGTTGCCACCACGCCATGGCTCTCCCTCTTAAACGAGTAGCAATCAACTTCACTCTACAATCTTTCGGAACCTCCTTGAAATCAAAGATCTCTTCAACATTAGATAACCAGTCTATAAATTCTTCAGCCTGCATACCACCCTTAAACTCTGGAATTTCAATTTTCATTCCGGACTCCCATTTGTGATCATATTCTGAATGATTTCTTCCTTGGCTTCGATTTCGACTACGAACACTACCACCATCAAACTCCTCATCAAAATCTGATGCATATCGTTGTCGATCATGACCAACAACATCTCTACCACCATTTCTACCACCAACATTTTTTCGATCTACATTCCTCCGATCACGATAATCCACATCTCTCCGATTTCGTTCATCAACATTTCTATCACGATCGTCAACATTTCTACGATCATGATCTTCTCTTCTCTCCCGATCTGAATGTGGTGAAACTCTATTTCCCCCATGACTCGATTCAGGTGAAACCCTTCTTCTACTTTGATTCATTTCAAGCATCATTCTCTATAATAGACCAATTCCTTAATTCAACTTCTCAGTGAAACTCTCATTGATTCGTTGCTCCATTTCATCGGCCTCTTCTCTTCCATACAAAGCATTAATGCTGCGATGACGTTGAGCTCATCTCGGAGGCATGATTGAACTTCAAACAAACTCAAAAATAAATTTCAAATATTTTTCGAACTTTGATCCAAAGTGAGATGGGTCGAAACTCCCAACTTGTTGCAACTTCACGATGAACACGATGAACACCAAACTTCTCAACAATTGCAAATCTGGACTCCAAACTACAAATTCTCGAAACCCAATTCTCCAAATGATACAAACTTCTTGCGATCTAGCTCTGATACCAAACTGACGCAGCGTGGGAAGCGAATTCGATGATGTAAATCGAATCCGTCCAGGATCTCACACGATTTGCGGAAATAATCGGTGAATCGATGATAAATCGATGAATTTAAGAATACCGAAAGGCCCAAATCCGTTGATCACGAAGATACCGGACTTTAGCAATCTTCGACACGTTGATCGCACACGGTATCGTGAGAGAAGATCTTCAATTCTTTGAACGTTGATCAAGCACACTTGATTCCGTGAATTGGCTTCAACAATCGTTGATTCGAGCGCACTCGAATGCCGAAAGTGGAGATAGGAGATAACACTCAACTACCAATTTAAATGGAGGCACAAAGCACAAACCAAATTTTATTCAAAATTCAACAACCAATTACAAATGACCCAACCCCGCTATTTATAGCCTTTACAACACAACACAGACTCCCAAAACACGAGCTAACACATAGCGACACATGCTAGATCATCAGCGACCTAAACTCGATGACCTACGACCTAAGCACAAAACACCACAAACGACCTAAAGTTTTGCGACCTAAGATTCTTTATCAACAAAGTAATTCACGACCTTCTGGACTTCGTACGCGACCTAAGACTTCGCGATGTAGCAGCCGCGAGCTAGGCTGGAAAGGTCATTCGCGACCTAAATGCTCTGAACCTCGCGATTCAAAGGTAGGTCGGAGTTTGCGATCTGGAGGGGTGGAGTGGAGCGACCTAGGCTGGAAGAAGAACGTGACTTTGGTAGTTGGAATTCGCGATGAAGCGCAGGTCGTTCGCGACCTAAGGGGAATGGGCTTCGTTCGCGATCTATCGCTCCGCAACCTAGCATAAGTTGCGCGCGACCGAATCTCCATTAGAGGAAAACGACCTAGGTTAATTCACGGTGTTGAGAGGAGGTGGAAGTTAGGTCGTAGGTCGCGGCGATCGTGGAGGCTAGGTTGGGTCGTGGCTCGCGATTTTGGATAGGTCGTGGATGACCTAAAGACGGCCGGTTCTTCTAATGGGGTAAGTGCTTCATCACATGCTTAAAATACAAGTCACTTCACATAATAAGACTTAAATAAAGAACAACGATCTAAAGGTTAAACTATAAAGAGTCAAAGCTTATAAAAGCAAGAACCATGACAGTAATAAGTATAATTTAATCACAATCAAAAAACCAATAGTATTTAATCAATATCATACGCTTAGTACAACCGTTTTGTGTAAGTGAAATTTGAAATTGGTATAATTTTACAAATTAAAAAAGAGCATGCAACCCTTCTTAGTCAGATCTATGTGTAAAAGTGCATGTAACACTTGTTGTACAACATGCACTTATTTTTCAAAATAAATTATTACGTCAAATCTTACTCTTTTCATGACGCCTTGACTACTCATAGAAAATTATTTCCTCCATTACTTAAAGAATTCATAGGTTATCATGCGTATTCCTATAGAGTAATTATGTTTTTAATATAATCTATATGCATAATTTATGATTTAATTAAGATGGTACCACAACCTAATGCTTTCATTAGTTTATTTGTGTAGTGTGGTGATGAATTATTTTACAAGTGAATTGATATTTAACTATACTTTGAATTTTACATTTTGTAGTTGATCATAAACAAGAACATAAAAACGATGAACTAAAACACTATAGAACAATACCGAAGTTACTAAAATCATTGGATCATAAATCTAATATCTAACAGCTTTTTGAAAATTCACTTATTAAGTATTGCAAAAGCTACCGTTGACTCTATCTATTCATTGATCCATTGGCTGTATTTTGCCAGGGTTAAATTTAGCGCATAATACACCAGTACTGTTAAAATGCATCAGATTTCTTCAGGCCAGTAGATGTATATTATTTAACAGATTCAAAGCTATTTTGTACCAAACTAAGTTATTCTGATATCTTACCACTATACATATACTTATTTTCAAAACTCACAAGGATCAACAAATATAAAACCAACTTCTTCGTTCACCAAATATCCTCATCTCATGAAAATTTCTTCCAATGCAGCACACTATTCTAAACTTCGCCATCCTCTCTACGTACTCCAACTTTAGAAACCACGGCAGCAATATCCTCCTCTTTCATGGCCATATTAATTTTCGAGTGAAGAGGTTAAGAGATGGTATATTTGATCCATCCATAGGTTCCATGTATGTGTATTTTGCTTGCTCCCTTTTGAATGCATCATGACTCAACTCTTTGTATGGTTTTATTCCGATTCCTAGTTGTCTGCGTATTAGTAAAGTTTAGATATCACAAAACCACTCACTGGAAAGATTGACTTGACATGCATGATTTTATAGTGCTTATGAAATTTGATAATATCAATATTTACACAAGAACGCAAACTCAACAGAAAATTAATACACCCAAAATCTTAATTTCATCTTAACCATAGTTTTGCTTCGTAACCCACTACCCCCACTTGTGCTTCACTAGCATCTCCTCCGTCAGAAATGCCAACTCCACCCACGACCCAGAAGAGCTATTCAAAATCTCCATATCTGAAATAACTTTTGCATCAGTCACCGTCATTGTAACTTCCAACGACACCAGGCTCAAATCCGCAAACCACCTGTGCAGAAACCTATTCCAAAGCGCAATTGAGTCTCTGCAACCACCTCCTTAACAGAATCTAAGATCACTAACATAAGAACATGGCTAAGCGTCGCGGATGCAGACCAGGAAACCTGCCTGGATGTGTTCAAGGACACGACTGATAATACAGGGACATGTTTGATTCGTTGACGATTAATTCATTGCAGTGCACGAGCAATAGCCTAGCGGTCGCAACGGGGCTGTGAATGTGTTACAGGTGTGAATATGTAGCTACATAGGAAGATTTATAGGTCAGTCCTTCCCAGAGGCACACGCTGTTGGAGAAGGGGGTATCAGAGCCAAATATAACAATAGCGAAGGACAGAAAAGGGCAGATGAGGATGATCAATGATGGGATAGGGGTGGTGGAGGAAAAGGTTGTACATGTATGTTATACATGTAAAGAAAGAGATATCTGAACGAGGAGAATCAGGCGATTAGTACGAATAAGTGGAATGTGATAATATATGGAGATGAGATGCATGATAGACTGTTCATTAGAAGCTTGAATTTTGTTGATGAAACATCTACTTTTTCTCCTGCTATTTTCTTTATGTTTTACAGTTTATATATCTAATGACAAATACAATAGAAGTAAGGTTTGAAATAATCCCACATATAAAATGAATGTCATAATCATGTAAGTTTATAAAAAAACATACATTTTATTGCTATTAATGTATGGTGAATTCAAAGATAAAGTAAACCGAACTAAATTCATGCCTTATCTTAAATTCGTCCATGCCTTTTTATCATCCAGTCAAATTTCTTGTCATTTGTTTATCTTCCTGTCAAGTTATAACGAATAAGAAATATATTATTTGTCGATGCACAAATTTTTGTAACCTCATCATTTAATGCAGACCTTCGAACTATATAAATGTCAGACTATTCTGGCACAATTGGAACCGATTTTAAGTCTTAAAATTTGGTTAAAGCTTTATTTATAAAGGTATGGGTGATCTATGATAAATTAGTTAGAAAACTGTAGGAATGATCATGAGCATGGTGGCCAAAGTCAAACTAGCACAATTGCCATGAAGTGTGTATTTGGTAGATAGGTTTAACCTAGTATAACCGCTAAAGTCAAAATTGAAACAGGTATAGCAAAACTAAAACACAGTTATCGTCATTTAAGTGATGCTAACCTCGAACAAATATAGTCTAATAATAATCAAAAATCTCCATCACAGCTCGATAAAAGCCATTTGCTATCAAGATAGAAAATTGAAACAAGTACAGCAAAACATAATGCATGTACACAGGGAACTAGATGGAAGTGCTGTTGAAATTTTATAAACCGTTTAAAATGAAATGATATATAAAATGTAATTACTTTATTTTGTTTGTAACTTGTCCAATACATGGACAAATCCGACAAATATTACATGAGATGAATATAAATGTCCGTTTTGTTAAAAAAACAATTATTAATATAACGATAATATACAACACTTGTCAAACGGGCCAAAAACTCTCTAAGGGATAAAAAAATAAAACACATTTTACAATTACTATTTTAACAACTACAAAAACTATTTTATAATTCATTCAACTATTTAAATATTTATTAGTTAAATATGAAATTTTAAAATGTGTTTTATAATTCATTCAACTATTTTTATATTCATTTCTTAATTTTTTTTACAAAATCGATTTTAGCAGAATATTTGTTGTTGTTATATTCATTTCCAAATTTCTTTATAAAATCGATTTTTGTACAAATTTTGTTCGTGTTATATTAATTTCTAAATATTTTATAAAATTAATTTTAGAAGAATATTTGTTCTTGTATAAAATCAATTTCACTAGAATATTTGTTGATGTTATGCTCCTTTCAAAATTTAATAATTCATTCAACTATTTAAACATTTTGTTTAATAAATTTGAAAACATAAAAATTATTTCAAAATTCAGTTAACAATATAAAATGTTAACTTAACTATTTTGTAAACTAAAATTTTAACTTACTATTTTATACTAACCACTAAAACTTATAATTAACACACACTTACCAAACATTGTACACTTATGAATAAGCAAATTATTCAACAATTGGCTAGGGCGCGTGAGTAAGTTCTTTCTATTCCCGTTTGGGCCTATTTTTCGCAAATTCCTTCTGCTCTTCAACATTTTCTTGGTTTGAACTGGCTAGCTTGTAACGTTGGAAAATTGAAATGTTTTGATTCAAATACTGTTGCATGCGAAAAATTGGTGTATGCTAAGGCCCTAATTAAGATTACCCCTAATAAGCCGCTACCTTCTTCTATTCATGTTCAGCTAGCTGTAGGGCATGTTGTGGAGGTCCGTGTTCGCTATGGTTGGGTTCCATATATCTGTTCCTTCTGTCACTCTTTTGGCCGCCTGGCAATTGCCTGCAAACATTCTGTTGTCTCTGCTGCTGCTCCTAAGATCCCACTGCCTCGCCTCCCGCTCAGGAAATGGGTTCCTAAGGTTTCTTCATCTGTCTCTCCTATTGACCCTCCTCTGGAAGTTCCTTTGTCTGTCTCGGGTCCGCCTCCTACGTCAGATGTTACACCTTCCTCCGTTTCTGCTTTGTTGGTCGCTGGTGATGTTTCTGCAATTCCTGTTGCTGCCCCTATGCCTAGTCTGCCTTGTCCCTCTATTGTTTGGGATGATGCTGAGAGGTGTTGGGTTGATCACATTTATGACATGAGATTTAACCCCATGGATGATTCTTTCTTTAGATTTGTTTCTGATGATCATCTAGACCTTAGATGCCTTTATTATCATCTATCTGGTGACGCATTAGCTCTTGTTCTGGACGGTTATTTTGCGAGACCGAATTCTATCTTGCTTGCTGATTCATCCTGAGATCGTTCCTTTGTGTACTCTTCAGATTCTGTGGCTTATGATCCTTGTCTTGCTTCCCATTTCCGCACTATACTGGTCTGTAGGGGAATGTCCCTTTGGTGTCTTCCCAGGACTTTGTGGATGATGCTGATGCTACCTCTTCAGAGGAGTAGTTGTTTTCAATATTCATATAGTAGATGTGATATGTCTATCATACTCCTGTGCTGTTTTTTTCTTTTTCTTAGTAGTAAAGGTGCTTTTACTTTTCTCCTGTACTTCAATTTTTATTACGTTCGTAATAAAAAGTGGACAGTCCACTATATAATCGGCTGGCCTTGCCAAAAAAAATATATTCAACAATTGCACACTAATTTTTGAGTTTTAAATCAACCCACATTTTTATTTACAAATTAAATAATTAAACCACTTATGAACTTCCCTAAATCAACTAACATACCATTATCATCAACTAATATGTAACGGTCTGCCTTTTGGACGTTTTAAGCAGACACACACGTCGAGCTCAAATCATTCAAAAGGGCAGAATGTTATGGGGTAAATAAGAAAAAGAAAAAGGAAATAAAATAAATACAGAATCTCGCAGCGGAATGACAAAATATAATAATCAAATAACAGTTCATGAAGCCGTTTTATCAATAAAATTGATTATTCCTTAAAACAAAAACATCAGAGTTACATAAACAGGAATAAATAAACAAATACAATGGAACAACATGACGCAGCGGAATAAATATAATAATAATAATAATAATAATAATAATAATACCAATCTTTGTCTTCGTCCTCCAGTAATTAGGTCTTCAACCCTAAAATGCTCAGGCTGACCCGACCAAATTGAAAGACAAAACACTCGAGTCAGAACTAAAAGATATTATGTAAGTTAATTCAACGGTAAATATGAGTGGAACGGCGTCAGAGATGTTTATAGGGTTTGACATTTCCTATCCAGTGTCTAACGTGAGTGCAATAACTTAAGATATATTCGGGATTTACATCTCCTACGGATCTGTTAAACTATCTATTTTGTTGTACAAGATGCTGTTATAATATGTCTACAATAAAGCAAAAGTATTAAAAGAGTGTTAAGGCGTTACCCATATCCTCCTTAACACATTTTATATATTTCCATAGTCTATACAGTACCGTAACTTCTCTGTAAACTAGAGGCTATCAGAGGGAACTTCATAGGTATGGTACAAAAAAAACTCGTTGAAGGCGCTCTAGGGCATGTGAACACGACACTCGAGGCAATGCCAGGCTAGATATACCAATTGCGTATCCGGATTGGCGGTAACACATAGCAGCTACTACCGTCCATCTTGGAACACACTCTTAAGTCAAGATCAAGGGGTGGCCATCAAATCAATCACAAAGTAGTAGAATGATATCGAAAAAATGTGTCTGATAGGAGGAATGATCTCACTTAGGCCGGCATGACTTCTGTTTTAGTCAAATCTAAGTTTACTCACGGGAGTCAGGGTCACGTCATACCTTATACAGAAATCGTTCGTCAAACCATCCTACTTCATTTCTGGAATCTCCATCACGTACACAGTTGTTAAAGTGGTTTTCAATATTGCCAGAGAGTATGACAATATCTGATCCCAGTCTCTTTAATAACCAAACGCTTATTACACACTGGATGGTTCTTTTACATTTCAAAAGTCAATTTACAATTTATATCAAAATATCATATTCAATTTAAAATCATATCATTTTAAATCATATTCACTTCCAAAAATCACATTCACTTTCAAAATCATATTTACTCAAATATGTCATTTTCCAGAAAGGTATGAATTCCAAATTATAACTTAGGTTGTATCATCCTCAAGGATTTAAAGATAAAATACTCCAACTTTACACAGTCTGAAATTCTAGGAATTGGTTTAGGTAATTTTAAATAGTTTAAATAGTGAAATAATTAAAAATAGATTCAAATTTGATCTAATTAAAATTTTAAAATGATCTATATAGATTTAAAATTGACTAAATAGATTTTGTTAGGATTAAAAATGTTTTAAATAGATTAATTATAGGTTAAATTGATTTAAAGTATACTAAGTAAATTTTTAAATAGATTAAATAAATTTAAAATTGATTAAATATATTCAATTTATATTAAATAGATTAAATAAATTTAATTTGTTTTAAATTGGTAAAATAGATTTAATTGGATTAAATAGGTTATAATAGATTAAAATAAGTTAAAATAGTTTAAATTGAATAAAATAGTTAAATTGATTAAATAGATTTCAAAGTTATATCCCAAAGTTCAACAATTCAATTCCATGAAATTCATTTGTCTTTGACACTTCAGATTTGAAATTCCAATTTTAAATCCTTTGAACAATTTATTAAACCAATTCCAATTTCCACATTTACACTTGAATTTTCGAAAATAATTCAGTTTATATAAATCAATTTCTATTTCAAAATACCAGGTAACCGAATTCAAAATTTAAAGATTTACAAATCATTTAATTTAACCAAACCCGTGTTCGTATATAATTTTCTACCTAAGGGTCAAGTGATATGGATATTTATCATTTCAATCCTCAATTTAAAATTTTAAGGTTATATATCATTTCAAACCGCAATCTCGAATTTAAATAAAGTCTATAAATCACTCGAGTTTATCATTTCAACCCATAATGAGTTTTCCCTAATCTATAGATCATTCGGGTATGTATCATTTCAACCCATATGGAACTTGCGATATTATAACAATATAAAATACAACATCCAGTCATCTAATATCAACGATCAAATATACATCACAATCATCATCCAAATCAATCAATAAACATCAATAGATAATTGATAATTAATACAGGTATTAAATTAACAATTTAAAATTAAATATTTAATTAAATGATGATCAAGTGCAATAAAAGTCAAATATAACCAGAATGACAATTTAAACATATCAACAGTAATCAATAAATTTCTAACTACATTCTAAATTTAATTTAATTAACATAAGATAATTTAGTAATTGTGAGTGGATTAAAACACTCACATTTGAATTTAAATCGATTTAAAATTCAATTTAGGGCCCAAATTCAAACAGTCTTAGAATTTGTCCAAACTAGTGTCAAAAGTCCAAAATTTCGATACGATCCCAGCGGAACAAGTTGCGTCCAAATCCGAATTCGTATGAAAAAGTTATTCGAGTTAGAAGATTTGAAAACAAAATTTAAGTTAATAAAATAACATTATAATATTACCACCTCATACCTTATACAGATCAACGTAAACCTAATAACGCGACTCGTTTCTTTAGCCGCCACCCTTCCTAGCCGTTGACCTCCAAACCCTGCCGCCACGGTCCTCAAGTCGCCGATCAGCCACTACCAACGTTCCTCCTGGACTAGTCGCTCCCTCCTATCCTGTGCAGTTAATGCCCCGCTATTACCCCGATATAACCCTGCTATATTTCATGGCGAAGTTCTATCGCTACAATTTTTCCATATAACATTTCGGCTTTAAGCCCCACTATTTCCGCTATATCTCATTGTTCCCGCTATATTCCGCTATTTCCTCTATATCTTCTAAAAGAAATGAATTTAAAAATAAAATTTATACATTATAAATATTATGAAATTAATTTATTTAATTGAATTTCTAATATATTTTCAGAAATGAAAATACTCTGATATTCTACTAAATTCAGTTATGTTATATAATAGTTTTACATTTATTTACAGTATATTCGCACATGTTTTTATTTAAAATTATTTATGTATTAATTATAATTCAATTGAATATTAATTTTTCATTTAGTTACCATTTATATATTTGCAAAAACATTAAGTACGAGTTTTATATGTTATTTCAGAGTCATCCGCTATATCCTGCTATATCCTCGCTGTATCTCCGCCATGACTTTTTGCACCTCTGCCTCATTGAATCTGCCGAGCGCTTTAACTGCACAGCTTCCATCACCATGCGACTGCACCGCTCGACGTGAACGAATACCATCGACGTTTCTCACTCGATCTCTTCTATGTA
Source organism: Allium cepa (assembly GCA_030765085.1). Classification (NCBI taxonomy): domain Eukaryota; kingdom Viridiplantae; phylum Streptophyta; class Magnoliopsida; order Asparagales; family Amaryllidaceae; genus Allium; species Allium cepa. The sequence goes on from CM060928.1 coordinate 918,480,190, forward strand.
AAGACGCTACCCGATCGTCCCATCGCCGCAGATCCACCGTTGAATCTCAACGATTATACATGAACGACCGGGACTAAATTTTGGGTTTCTGGAAAAATTATCATTCAATTACAAAAACGAATGACACTATTGGATTACGCTCATCGAGAGCTTCAAAACGGTATATAAATCGATATAGTTTGGAGGAGTTTGATTTTGATTTGCAAATAGGGTTTGGGGATTTGAGTATGTTCTGCCATTGAAAAGAAGAAGTGGACAGATGAAATGTACTTACTGAAATAAGGAATAAGAAATAACTAGGGTTTATAACAGGCTATTTATAGGCAGATCAGAAATAGAAATGAACGGACAAGATTGATTTACCACATTGAACGATAAACGATCCTAAAAGCCCGTTTTGTTCCCAAAATGGAAATGGGTCATATCATATATCAAAAAAAATGTTTTCAATATTTTTAAACTCAGTGGAATAGATTTCAAGTACTAATTCCATCGTATGAAGAAGTTATGTTAAAATCATCTTATTTCAAATTGATTTCAATTAAATTGATTTCTAGGCGTTTCGAGCTCGTACGATCAAACGACAAGTCTGATCATTACAAAACTTGAAATCCTGTAATAATTCGCCGTTACAGTTCCGATGAAACTGGTTTCGTCGAAATCCGAGTCAGTGGCCAAAATGGTGATTTTTACGTTAATTAAATAAATTAATATTAAATTAATTATATCACTTTTTTCAGTTAAAATTTAATAATTTACAATTTCTATCATTTCATATTACTTAGCACTTTATAATATTTTAAAATGAATTTCTATATCAATTCAATATTGCTCAAATTACATTATTAAATTTCAATTAGAAATAATTCAGTAATTATAAATTTAAATTTCAATTAAATCCATTTATTTGATTGTCAAATCTTGTTATTCAACCAATTATCATCTTATGGGTATAATTAATATCAGTTTATATCTTAGTACATTAATATTCCTCAATTTCATCTTAATTTCAATCAACGTAATATTTAATTTAATTTAAATGCAATTGGTTTCCAATTAAATTTAATGGACCAAATAAATAGATAATATATAATAATTGTTACCATTAACCTTTAATCACACTTATATGTTCATTATTTACAAACAAATGTTACAATTTCTTACATAACACTGATTTTATACAATTACCATCTGTTATGTACTAGTTCATTAATTTGTACAACATTTACATTTATTTACTTATGTTCAAATTATAACCAAGTATAACATTTAAATTATTTCAATTGATTGGACTATCGTTAAAATATTTAATAAGTAACTTAAATTTATATTATTACATTTCACTCTAGTTATTATCTTAACTCACATTAATGTAACATTTATTTACCCTTTATTTGTAATTGATTTATTAAATTGGTAACAAATAACAATTGTCACCATTACAACATTCAATAACATTTATAAGTTTATTATTTACAAATAATTGTTATAACTACTACTACTCCACTACTATTATTAACTACAATTAATTAAACCTTATTTCATTAATTAATCAACATTTAAATTATCAGTTGTTCTTTATATCTAATTATACATTAATACATGCATTACTATAATTTATTTACAACCTATATCAATTATAACCCTTTAATTCTTTTAATTAATTAAAATTTACATTTAAAGCAGTTGTCAGTTACCTTAATTTAATAATATTACATTTTTCTTCAATTTTATTCTTATTATTAAATCACAAATTTTTATTTCTTTCAGCATTAAATCACAAAACCTATTTAAATTAACTATTTTAATTATCGAAAATTACCGGTCACTACATAATACATAATAATCATCAATTTCAAATCCATAATCAACTAATTTTCTAAACAAGGGTTTTAATTTTATCCCAAAATCAACTAATAAACTATTACCATCATATAATATCAATAATTCTAACATATTCAAACCTATAATCAAATTATTTTCAAAAATTAAAAGTTAGAGATTATACCTAGAAATTAAGAAATTGAAGAAGATGGAGGAAACGAAGCAGCACCGGAGGGCGACGATGGCTTCGAAGGCGGTTGGCATCGGCAGGAGGTGGTTGGAGGGGGGAGTGGAAATTTCGACAGCAGGTTGGGGGAAAAGTGAGGGAAAGTGAATTTTTTTGCTCTCGGCCTACCGGTATATCCCATGTTTAGTAACGACCGGCGATGGCTAGCGACGACCGTCCTAGCCGTCGTTAGCTTCTATCACTAAACCAAGCCTGTTTTGCACTGGTTTATTTCTTCCTCTTCTACATAGATTTTGAAGAAATTATTGGATGTGTGTGTCTATATATATATAAAAAACCAGCATAAAGTAGAAATTTTAACACTTTTTTTTTGAAAACCCAGGAGAACCCGACGGGCCGGTAAACTCCTGAGGAGGGTATAGTAAAGCCGTCCGCTGATCCAAACCCCCATAACCCCGGGTAAATTTGTATAGGATATGGAAGCGCATGGTATGAATCGAATCTAAGTCTTTTTATCAGAACGCAAGCCTTCTTTCCACTGCGCCCGCGGACTAGAAATTTTAACACTTAAATATGTGTTCACTGATGAGTGGCCATGTTTTAAAGCGGTACCATGAAAGATTCATGATGGATAACAGTATATATCTATCTCAAATTAAAAAGTGCAATGATATTCAAGAAGTATGTTTTATACTGCTATCATTGATTTGAATATTGCATCTCTATTTCTACAGCTTATGTTCAACCACTCATGTATCCTTTGAAGACCTATTAAATTATAATGGTTACACTCAGGGCGGAGGCATTATTTGTGTAGGTAAGGCACACCCTACCTCATTTTCTGCATTTCCTCAATGAAAAATGAAATTTTAACTAAATATTATATTTTTTTTTACAAAAAATGACCACTTTGCCTCATCTAAAAAGTACCAAACAGCTATGTGTAAAACTTTGCCCTATTTGAATTCCGCAGCTAGCTTCGCCACTGGTTACATTGTACTCTCAAGTACTTCTTTTTTGTCAAATACGTATGAACTAAAACGTACCTCACTAAGTCACTACATTGTTATGTACTGAAAATATATCTTGTAAGATCTATCACGGCTTGACAGGGTGACATTTGGCCAAAAATATACCATATTTCACTCAAAAAAATGGCTCGCTTTCTTCTGAATATTGCTACACTTGAAAAAAATTTGAATGTACAAAGATAACTCAGCTGGTAGGACGGAAGACTTAATGGAATCAATATGTATATTATTTGTACTGATTAAGCTTACTGCAAAAATTGCTATGTTTACAGTAAGTTAATGCAAATCAGAATCTTGAGAAGTCACAGATCAGTTAAAGGATCTGGCTCTGGAATTTCATCTAATATATCATTAAGCAATAGATCTGGAAGATCCACAAGAAAGATTCTGATAAAGCTCAATTGACTCCTCAAGATTCACATTAAAGTCCCAACAACATCATAATCTATGCAAAAACATTTGAACTAGTTTGAGCCGACGATGACGGATTTGGTGCAGTACACGAGCAAAAGCCTGGCGGTCGTAGCGGGGATCATAAGCATGTTATGGGATGTAGACATGCGTCTTTATAGGAAGATTTTTTGGGTCAGTCCTTTATAGAGGCCGATGCTGTTGAAAGTGAGGGTATCAGAGCAGAATATAACATCGGCGAAGGGACAAACACCATTTTCCCAGTGGTTAAGTGATTTTGCTTTGGTGCGAGAGGTGACAAGTTCGAAACTTGCATAGCGTGATTCGAACATTTATTGAAGTGTGATATGTTGTCGCAGTGATTTTTTGTATATAAAGTACCATTTCAAATAAAAAAACAGCGACGAAGGATTGACCAGGACAGGTGAGGACGATCAATGATGTGATAGGGTTGGTAGGGGAAAAAATATGTACAGGTATGTTACACATGCGAAGAAAGCAGTGTACTGGAGAATGTGGTGATTGATAAGAATAAGCGGAATATGATTATTTATGGAGATGGGATGTATGATAGGGCTGTCTTGAAAGCTTGAATTTTGTTGATGACATACCTATTTTTCTCCTGCTATTTTCTATATGTTTTTCAACTTTTTTACCCAATGAAAATTGTAAGTATAGTTAGGTATTAAAATAGTCCCACATCAAAGGAATATTCTAACGATATAAGTATATAAAAAAACTACATTTTGTTACGGTTAGGCTAGGATGAATTTAATGATAAAGTAAACTGAGTTGAATTTGATTTATCAACAAATTCATCAGTGCTGTTTTGAGGTTATATGTATACTATGAAAACCATGCACTTCACCTTAGCATCCATTACAAAAGTATCATAAAAAAATTATGACGATTTGGAGCTAGAGATTGAATAGAAACATCTAATCTTGGTATGAAAATAAGTGATTGCCCATATGCTGGTTGATTTTAGTATTACGCACTTGGAGATACACGTAGGGTAGGAATTAAAGCTTGACTCTCTTGCTATGAATTCTTCCTACTGCATGCCACTAAAACTATTACGTTTTTTTTGAGTTATCATCAGTGCCGGTGCACAACTTTTTGTTGCCCTTGGCAAATTCCAATTTAATCCCTTACAAGCATGTCAAAGGCCATCAATAGTATATATGTTTTGAATAAATAACTGATAGTAATATTATAAAATGCAAGATCTAGAGTCTAGACATTGCAGTACATTTTAAATATTCATATCTATCTATGCTAGATTAAAAATTCTTTCAAAATAATCTAAAAAATAGTTTTTTATCATGCTATATCACTTTGCTGTTGCCCCTATTAAATATATGTTGCCCTAGGCATTAGTCTTGCTTGCCTTGCCTAGGGGCCGGCTCTGGTTATCATGGTACTAATAACTTCGGTTCCCAAATAAATTCACAATGTAAATCCGAACCGCCTAAATTTTAAGTACTTTTATGCTTATATTAACTTGTAAAATTTTAGTATCACTACAAACAAAACAACATGTTTTCTCCTTCCTCTATAGTGGAAACTTATTATATCTATATTACATTGAGATAAATACCCTTTTACGCTTGAAGTCTTTTTTAATGAATAAGATGTATATTATCTGCCTATTTTAGTGTTCCCTATTTATGTGCTCTCTGACTTTGGTTTAGTTTCCTACGTCATTAGTGGATTGTTATTGCTAGTACATCTATTTTAAAGAAGAGCGATGTTGTTCGCACTTCACAATTTCACTCCATCTAAAACCTAAGTGTTGCTGCTTTTGGTATGTTTTTTCCTATCTTATGAACATTTTGTCATTTAGTAATAAGAAGTTAGCAAACTTAATTGACTTATCAACCACTAGCTAGCTTTTGTACTTACCTTCTCCGATACCTATTATAAAAGGTCAACCGACCCTAGCTAATTATCATTTTCTTTGTCCAACTCTACAAATGGTTTAAAATGCGAACATAGTAGAAGTAACGTTAGAAATAGTCCTAAAATGTTGTGGAGAAACTCACGCATGTACATAACTATTTTTTACCGTCATCATTTGTCATAGGTGAAGGATGGTCATAAAATTTGCTCTGGTTATAAAATTTGCTTTTTAATGATTATGAACTGAAACATGTAAAAATACCAGTAGAAATTTTGCAACTTGTATGTGAAGTAATCATTAATACCTTTAGTATTTGAATGCAACTTATTAACCAAATCTGCAGCTGATACAAATGGCAGAGTATACGAAACATGACAATGCTCTAAGAGTATTTGAAACAAAAATTATGCATGGTACATTATTTACAACAGCATACAAGAGAAGCAGCAACCGTTTCCGAAGCAGCAACCATAATTATGCATAATTATGTATAGTACAATAATTGAATAAATGACACAGCTTTTCGTTATGTGCCTGTCATTTTGACATATAAAGCTAAAATTGCTAACTTACCATACGCTAAACGAACAACATGTGCCAGTCTGCTTTTTCACAAACTCATCTCCAGCCAACTCAACATTTTATAAACCCATTCTTTCATAAATAATCCCAAACAGTCAATTCTAACTAACCCATCACCACAACGGACACAACAAAGTAAGTCAAAGGCTAAGGCAAAACTCACAGAGGAAAAATACTGCAACTTCGAATGCAAAACCCAAATCGCATCATCCACATCTCCACCCTCCTCCTCTCCACCGTCATCATCGCCATTACAGTCACTCTAATCTCCAACAAACGGTCCAATAATAAGAAAAAAAATCTCCAACAGTCGAATCCATAAAAGCCGCATGCTCCATATATAACCCGGTATCCGGACTCCTCCTTCTCCAGCATCCCCTCTGCAAAAAGGCAACTCCGCACATGATCAATAAGTGCTATTCAAAATCTCTTTAACTATCGATTCTGCGGCCCTCCTAGACCTGGTCAACTCCGTAACAACCTACTTAGTTTACAGAATCCATGATCACAGACATAAGGAGTGACTGAGCGCCACGGTCGCAGAACAGGAAATCGGCCTGGATGTCCTCGAGGGCAAGACCGAGCGGTACAAAGACTAGTTTGAGTCGACTATGACGAAGTCGATGCAATACACGAACGGCCTGGCGATCGTAATAGGGGTCATGGGCATGTTACGAGATGTGGGCATGCCTCTTCATAGGAAGCTTCAAGCTTTTATGGGTCAGTGCGAAGGTGCATGTTACTGCAAGTTGGAGGGGTGGAAGTGTAAAATAAATATAATAGGGGCGAAGGATGGATCGGGGCAGATGAGGACATTGATGAAGCAATAGGAATAGCAGGGAAGAGGAATCCGTACATGCATATGTTTTATATATGTGAGAAAATGGTGTATGAGCAGAATATAATTATTTATAAGAATAAGTGGAACGTCATGATGCATGGAGATGGGATGCATACGATATTATTGTAGTTCGAAGCTTAAATTTTGTTATGGCAAAAACTATTTTTCTACTGCATATTTTGGCATGTTTTTCAACTTATTTAGCTAACTAATGAAAAAGGCAATAAAAGTAAGATTTAAAATATTCCCACATTAAAAAAAATGTTGCAACAACATAAGTATATAAAAAACTATATTTTTGTTGTTGCTATCTTGGTGTGAATTGAAGATAAAGGAAAGAGAGTTAGTTCTAGTTCTTTATTTTTTATCTCACATCTGTTTTTTAGGTTTACCAATATCATAACCATACCAAACTTTTATGTACGCTCTAACCTGGCTAACAGTCTCTGATTTTGAAACATTACAAATGAGCTACATAGGAAATTAATGCATATTGTTAATCCAGACCAATCAAATTCTATGTTCTTTTGTACACATATTATACTAAATTGTAGTAACAGTACAAACAAACAACATGTTTACACCTTTATCTGTACAATGGAAACTTATTGTATGTGTATAACACAACCGAGATAACTCATTTTCTCTTGAAGTCCTTTTATTAATGAATAAGAAATATATTATTTGTTAACGCATAAATGTTTGAATCCTCATCATTTAGTGCATGAGCCATATTAACGTCAAACGGTTCTAGCGCAACTTGAATCGATTTTAAGTCGTAAAAATTTAGTTTAAGCTTATTTTTAAATGTATGGATCATCTATTATAAATCGGTAAAAAAAACTATAGGGATGGTTATGAGGATGGTGACCAATGCCAAACTAGCACAATTGACATGAGTTGTATTGTCGTTAAAGTCAACTCCGTAACCACCTCCTTTATATAATCTATGATCACCGACATAAGCATGTCACTGAACGCCGGGGTCGTAGACCAGTAAACCTGCCTGGGTGGCCTTGATGGGATGATCGAGCTGTATAGGGACGGGTTCAAGTCGAAATGGCAATATCAATGCACAGCATGGCGATCCCAACTGGATTGTGGACACATTACGGTATGTGGGCATGCAACTTCAGATGAAGCTTTATGGGTCAGTCCATCGCAGAGGCGCATATATCCAAATATAACGGTGGCAAAAAATGAAACTGGGCAGGCGGTATGTTATATACGTTAACAATGGGCAGCTACATTTTTTGAGGTGGAAAACATTTTCAATCTAAGTGTTGATGTAATAATTACATCCAACTTATTTAAAACAGACAGACAGACATAGCTGAATCAAAAGTGTTTGTAATTTCCTGTGTCTGAATGACCCTTAGTAGTACATGCATTTTAAATAAAAGCAATAATGTTCACATTATCAAAAACACATTGGTATGTTTTTTCCCATCTTGTGCACATTTATCATTTGGTAGAAAGAAATCACCAAACTCAGTTTACTTAATAGTGTAGTTTATTAACCACTAACATAATGAGCTTTCGTTAGCACCTGTCCCGTATTGATTATAAAAGGCTGACATACCACAACTAGTAATCATATTTTTAAGTCAGCTGTACTGATACACATACAAATAGGTTAATGTGCAAAAGTTATAAAACATTTTCGAAATAGTCCCACACCCATGCAATGAATGAGAATATACATTATCCAACTAATGTACATTTTAATATAGGAAAATAATCATTAAAAAAAAAATTCACTGTTGAATTCATTGACAATATAGGAATTGGTGTGTAGCTAAATACACATGACTGAAAGTCGTTGGTTTGAAAATAAACATACTTGTTATATAAGGCTAAATTCATATATCATGAAGCTACGGTGATGATTCTGACTATTCATATTCATTTTTCAGTCTTTTATTACCTATTCTAATTTTATTTTAATTATTTTCAACTTTTGAGTAAGATATAATTTCAAATTTAAGGGAACTTTGCTGTTATATTTAAGCAAGTTTGCTCTTTTCTTTTTTTTTTTTCTTTTGCAAATTTCCTATTTTGTTTAACACATAGGTGGTGCTTCTAAATTGACATTATTGTGGCTGCTTTATAACCATTGAATATTACATGACTGTTGAACCAGCCCTACTGATATAAATTTAAGAATGGTTAAATGTGCATAATAGAAATGAAACTTCAGTAGTACAAAACCGAACTTTATTATGTGTACAAGGCTTACAAGGGTATTCATGTAATTTTCCACTTAATACAATTGTCTGTGCACATTTGCACTTCTATGTATCACTATATATACAGCTCATGTATCAAACTAAAGAGTATCACTTGAATAAAAGAAATTTAGACACTTTCAATATTTCTAATTTGGTATTGGAGCTATCACAGCTTAACAGCGAAGTGCCATGGATGGAACACCATCAGAAATCGACTCATCTTTTGATATTAGGCTGCACCCTGGTTCCCATCAGATTCTAATCATCCTCATTTGAGAAACCACAGATTACCCCATCAAGAATCATACAACCATCAAGAAACTTGCCTGAACCTCTTTGCACCTCACCAAGAAACCAGTCAGTAATCAGTTCATCATCGAGGTGCTCTCTAGCTGCACTTTCTGATCATCTTAAAAGCTTCAAGAAGTCTTTTCTTCATTTGATCTAATCACTTTCCTGTTAATCCTTTGCTTTCCCTTGTTTGATTATCACCACAAATGGATGAAGGAAATTATGATGGTTCATCAACTTTAACATCAATCCCAAGAAACCCCAATTTGCCAACTGAAACCACTGCTATCATGGTCATAAGTCCTAGAAGTCAACTTATAACCATCCAGCTTGATGAGAGAAACTTTCGTCTATGAAAGTTCCAAATTGAAACTGCCACAAGAGGTTGAAGATCCATCAAAGGAACATTAGTAATTCCATCAAGAATGATTGAAAACAATGAAAAAAGACTGATTAGTAAAAAGGAGTTTATAAATTACCAAAGACAAGATAGTCTACTACCATCATGGCTACTATCGTCCATCAGGACAAATCTTTTGCCATTACTAGTTGGGTGCGAAATTTCCTATGATATTTGGACAACAATGGAACAAATTTTTAGTTCTCAATCAGCAGCAAAGATCACATATCACAAAAGATAGGCGAATAATTTAAAGAAAGAAAGCATGTCTATGGGGAATACCATGGTTCGAAATTCTGACGGAATTTCGGTTATTCCATTGATTCCGTTTCGGTTCCGGTCTCAACCGAAACGAAATCTGGTTAAAATTCCGGTTCCGGTCAATATTCCGGATTTTTCTTCAAATGTTGAAAAAAATAGTAAAAAATTGCAGAAAATTAAAAAACACAATAAACATATAATTAAAAAAGAAAACGAATTTAATAAGATTACAAATACATTGACAAAAAAAGAATTGATATACTTTTATCAATTTACACAAGAATCATAATACAAAATTAAAATTTTCGAAATTGAGCGAAATTTCGAAAATCTCAAGTGGACAAATAGAATTTCAAAACATGATTTTGTCTTTAAAACATATATTTCGTATGTAATGTAAAGAATGTAATATAAATTTATGATAGTATTGAATATTTGTTAGCATATTTAGCAGTTCTAACAAAAAAAATGTGTCGTAATTAGAAAACCAAAATTAAAACGGAACTTCTGAAATATTTGGAACGGAACCGGAAATTTTAAAATTACCAATGACCGGAACGGAAAACAGAATTTCAAACCTTGGGGAATATTTAACCAAGATTAAGTCACTTTGTGATCTTCATGATGCAGCAGGGAATAAAGTCTTAGGAACCATACAAATTCTTACCATAATGAATGGACTATGGGAAGGGTACGAAGCAATAATTAAGTTATATCCTCAAAAGAAACTATACCAAATATGCAATATGTTCATGCAACCCTACTTGCATATGAAGGTAGAATAAAGAAGAAAAAAATCAACCAATTCTGATTTTTCAGTTAACTACACAATTAACTGCAAGTTCAAGAATCAAGAAAGGGGAAACAACAACAGAAATGATCAAACAACAGACAAGAATGTTTCAATCAAAGGGAAGGTTCATCAAATAAATTATGGGAAGATACAACAATAGTAATAGATTTAGATGGCAGATTTACGATAGATTTGGTCATACAGCAAGCAAATGTTATTTCAAGTTTGACACAAATTTCACCCCAACTCAGCAAAGTGCAAATCATCAGAAATATTATAGTTCAAATGTAAATATGGTTCAACTCAACAAATTAAGCAGAAATTTCAAGAACCAGTCACCTGACATTTGATAAACCGGTCAAACTTGAAGATATTCAGAATGAAACATGGTACCCAGATTTAGGACACATAAATCATCTCATCAACAATATTCAAAATCTAAACAGTGAAAACAAAGAATATAGATGTACTCGGTTAATCGATATAAATAATGGAGAGTCATTGAATATTACCAAAATTAGAGATGTATCTATTAAAGGGAAAAGGGAAATTTATCTTGATAATCTTCTAAGAGTTCCTCAAATAAGGAAAAACCTCTTGATTTTATCCCAATTTGCTAGTAACAATTAAGTATATTTTGAATTTGACCTTAGTTTTTATTTAATTAAAGATTTACTAAGTAAAGAAGTTCTTCTTCAAGGTGAAGTACATAGAGGATTATACAGATTCAAAGTTGTCAAGCCCAAAAATGCAAAACATGAAGACGGTTGGTGCAACTTGTCCAAATCAGGTTTGATTGGGGAAAATAAAAATGTTTTTGGTGTATGGCATAGCAAATTGGGGCATCCTACAGTAGATATTGTAAAGAAAGTCTTAACTAACATTAATATTTCCTCTAAAGATGTGTCTTTACCATACATATTTACTTTCTATATTAAATGGGCAAGAATCACAAATTAAGTTTCTCTAATGCATCCACTAACTATACTAAACCACTGGAACTTATTGCTAGTGATCTTTAGAGATCATACCAATAAACTCAGATTATGGGTGTAAGTATTATATCTCATTTGTTGATGCTTGCATAAGATACACTTGGTATAAAGATACGGTTGTGCACCACTGGGATACAACCTAGCAAAAACATGTTCAAAAGCGCAATCGAGTCCATCCCTACTCGATCGACTCTATAACCACCTTTAGAATCCAAGATCACCAACATAAGGACGTGGCTGAGCATCACGGTTGCAGACACAGAAACCTGCCTAGACGGCTTCGAGGGCACGATCGAGGGGTAGAAAAATTATTTCGAGATGGCCATGCGAAGTTGATGCAGTACATGAGCAACAACCTGGCAATCGCAATTGGGACTGTGGGCATATTACGGGAAGAAGAAATGCAGCTTCACAGGAAGCTTTTATAGGTCAGTCCTTTGTAGAGTCACGTTTTGCTGCATGTGGGGATGTCGAAGCCAAATATAATGGTGGCGAGGGACTGAACAGGACATATGAGGATGATCAATGAGGCGATAGTGATGGTGGAGGAAAAGTCTATGTAATACATGTGAAAAAAATGACGTACGAATTAAGATTTGAGAAAATGAATCTTTATCTTTATTGCTGTTTTTGATTGAAAGAATTCTTTTTTTACAAATCTCTGCATTACTTGTATTTATACATGCTATGTGCAGAAATAAAAGAAAGAAAAGAAAACACGGGCTGTAGGCCCGGTCCAAATACAGTTGAAGAAGTCTCTTAATACCTTGCCTCAAACAAAGCTAGAGTTTCACAGCAGTCTTCGCGTCTTCCTTCTCGTTACTCCTATTGCCGCCATTAACAATGCATAAAAAATCTCTAAATCGGGCGAAATTCTTGCTAGATAAAGCCTTGGTCAATACACTAGCCTTTTGAAATAGAGATGGCACGTGGTGTACCTGAAGCTTTCCAGCTTCGGTTCTCTCACGAACAAAGTGGAGATCCACTTCCATATGTTTAGTCCTTGAATGTTGTACTGGGTTCATCGAAAGAGATATCGTGCTCATATTATCGCACCAGACAGTGGGAGTTTTAGATGACCGTTGCCCTAATTCTGAAATGTGACTTTCTGTCTACATAATCTCTGCTGTCACACTGGTTAGGGCCATGTACTCTGCCTCCGTACTCGATCTGGAAATTGTGGGTTGCTTTTTGGTACACCAAGATATCGGGTTGGATCCAAGATAAACACAGTGCCCTGTGATGGACTTGCGATCATCTAAATCGCTTGCCCAATCTGCATCGCTGTAAACTTGTATTGAAATCTCTTTACTTGATTTTAATAGTAGTCCATAATTAATAGTTCCTCGTAAATATCTCAATATACGTTTAACAGCTCTCCAGTGAGTATCCAAAGGTCTTTGCATATGTTGACAAACTTTATTTACACTATACCATATTTCTGGTCGCGTGATTGTAACATATTGTAATGCATCGACAATGCTTCTGTACTGCTTAACATTATCTATAGGTTCACCTGTGTATTTGGATAAGTGTAAATTGCTTGTCGTAGGAGTAGCAAGTGGTTTTTCCTCTTTGCCCTGATAAGGATTTCTGATATGTACTGCTTTTGAGATAGAAACAAACTTGAATTTGACTTTCTATGAACATGTATCCCTAGGAATTGATTGATTTCTCCTAGGTCTTTAATTGCAAAATGTTTATCTAGAAGAATAACAACTTGATTTATCTCTGTCATGTCATCACCAGTGATCAGTATATCATCTACATAAACTAGTATGTAAATGATATTTTGACCTCTACTTCTGATGTATAGTGAGTTATCTGGCTTAGTTGCATTGAAACCCATGTTGCCCAAAGTAACTTTCAGTTTCTCATACCATGCTCTTGAGGCCTGCTTTAGACCGTATATAGCTTTGTGTAACTTGCATACATGTGTGCTGTGTGCTTCAAAGTAGTATCCTATTGGTTGCTGCATGTACACATCCTCCTGAAGTTCACCATTTAAAATGGCATTATGTACATCTAACTGCTTAATTCTCCAATGCTTGTGCAATGCAATAGTCATAATTATTCGTATAGTAGCTGGTTTGATGACTGGTGAGAATGTTTCCTTGAAATCAAAGCCAAATTGTTGTGTGTACCCTTTGACAACTAATCTAGCCTTGTATTTAGCTACACTGCCATCTGTGTTCCTCTTGATTTTGTATGTCCATTTGCCTCCCATAATGTTTTTATGCTTTGGTGGTGTGACTAAACTCCATGTTTTGTTTTTAGTTAAAGCCTCATACTCTTCAACCATAGCCTTTCTCCACTTTTCATCTTTTGTTGCTTGGTCATAGTTAGTTGGTTCAATTTCATTGAGAATGGCAGCATACATTTTAGGTTTAAAGATCCCACTTTTGGACCTTGTGGTCATAGGATGTCCACCCCTTGGTTGTGATTGATTCACACCTTCACTGTGACTGTCAGTATTTTCTGTTGTTGAATGTCCACTATGATCACCAGTATTTTCAGTTGTTGAATGTCCACTATAGTCACCTGTTGTTGAGTAGTCATTTTCATTGTGTTCATGCCCTGTTTGCTGTTCCTGGTTGATATGTGAGCTGTGATGAACATTGCTTGAGTTCAATTTGTCTGAACTGTAACCAGTCTTTGTGCTAGTGATGGATGTTTCTTCATATTGATGATTACTGCCATTGTCTTGAAATTCACCTGTCAATTCAGTTAATTCTGGAATCATTGGTACTTTGATTGCTTTAATACTTGTTTGTTGTTTTTCCTTTGATCTATCTGCAAAAGGAAAAACATTTTCATCAAAAACCACATGTCTTGAAATGTATGTTCTCCCATTTTTATCTAAGCACTTGTATCCTTTCTGATTATATGCATAACCTATAAAAGTACAAGCACTAGATCTTAGGCTCAGTTTATGCTTATTATATGGCCTGAGGTAGGGGAAGCGTAGACAACCAAACATTTTCATATGATTATATTTAGGTTTAACATTATTCAATTTCTCATATGGAGATTATTTATTCAGCAATCTTGTGGGCATCCTATTTATGAGATACACCGCAGTAGCAAAAGCTTCTTTCCAATATCTCATAGGTAGTGACCCCTGAGATAAAAGTGTTATTCCTGTTCAACTATATGTCTGTGTTTCCTCTCAACCAGGCCATTTTGTTCTGATGTATGTGGGCAGGTGGTCCTATGTACTATCCCTTTACTATCAAGAAATGTTTTCAAAACCTTAAAATCACCACCACCATCTGTTTGTATGACTTTAACTTTACTGTCATGTTGATTTTCAGCATAAGTGATGAAGTATTTGATAGCATTACATGTATCTGACTTATTCTTAAGAAAATATATCCATGTGAATCTAGTACAAGCATCTACGAGGGAGAGATAGTACCTGTCCCCTTGTGTTGATGATATAGGGGCTGGACCCCAAAGATCTGCTGCCACTAATCTTAGTTGCTCATTATATACAGTTTCTGATTTAGCAAAAGCCAGTTTGTGACTTTTCCCTTTTTGACAATGTGAGCATATAAAAGGAACAGAAATTTTTTTAAAACTGATTTTATTTTCATTCAGAACCTATTTTACAATATCAATCTTGGGGTGACCAAGTTTACAATGCCACAAACTAAGAGTGTAATTTCCTTTTTCAACATTGAAGTTAACAGGATTAGAATAAGTTGCCCTATTAGTGGGTTTTCTTGTGCCCATGTTGCTGAACTTGTAAAGACCTTTGTCCAATTCACCCTGTAGCAGTATATTTTTATTTAGTAAGTCTCTAACAAGACAAAATTTTGGGTGAAACTCAAAGTACACATTATTGTCCTTGGCAAATTGAGAGACACTTATTAAATTCTTTTTGATCCTGGGGGACTCTCAATAAGTTATTTAAAAAGAGAGTCCTACCACCTTTAACACTGCCAGTTCCAACATGTGATATTTTTATGGCTTCACCATCACCTATAAGAATAGAATGCATACCTGTGTATTTCTTGTTCCCTAAGTTAAGATTCTGAAAGTTGTTAGTGATATGGTTTGTTGCACCTGAATCTAGGAACCAATCATTTATGCTTACATCATCATTCTTGACTGCATCTTCACTTGTATCATCTGTGTTGCTTCTGCTTTGCTGGTTTACTTGAACCATGTTTGCATTATGTGAGTTTTGGCTTGATTGTCCTTGCTGTCCTGCATTGTATTCAGAGTTAAATCTGAAATAGCACTTGTTTGCCATGTGCCCTGTTTTCTCAAAAATTTGACACTTTATTCTGCTGTAATTATTGAACCTTCCTCTGCCCCTGCCTCTTTGAGATTGACCTCCACGTTGAAGTTGAGAACCAGGGTTGTTGGAATTGTTGGATGTCTTTGATTGGTTCTTGTTCCTTGTATTTACAGCAAAGTTGATGTTAACATCTCCTTGTATAGCCTTTCTTTGCTCAATTCTTCCCTCATGAGCAAGAAGGGCAGCATGTACATACCGCAGATTTGGTAGCACAGGTTGTGTAGCTACGAATGTAACAAGTGACTCATATTCTTCATCCAAACCACTAGTGAGGGTGAGTATCCGATCACTTTCGGCAACCTTATGTCCCACTTCACCAAGTCTGTCACATAAGTTCTTGATCTTGGTGATGTATTCTCTCATGGGCATGTCCCCTTTTCTAGCATTTTGTAGTTCTCTTTTGTAGTGCATAATTCTAGCAGATGATTGAAAACTAAAAATCTGGCTTGTAGTGGACCAGATCTCGTATGATGTATTGCACCCAACAATTTGAGATAAAAGATTGGGACTTACAGATGATATTAACCATGATGCAAGTAAGTTATCTTGTTTCTGATGATAAGTATAATCTGGGTTACTGACTGGATTTCTGTCTTTATCTAAAATGATTGCAGGAGGCACTTCTTTGGCCCCTTGCACAAATTCTTGAAGGCCATAGCCTTTTAATGCCATCTCAACTTGATATTTCCATAAGATGTAGTTGTCTTCATCAAGAGGAATGGTGATGACATGGCTCTTTGGTTTAATCAGTGCAAGGATGCTTGCGGCACCATTGTCTTCCCTTCTTGAGGTCTATGACTTAGATTCTTCAATATTATCTCCCATCTTTGCAAGAAACTGAGTTTCTTGGAGTGGCAGACACCAGTTTGCTGCCAAGAAAACGGTTGGAACCAAGAAAATGGTGGGTGTTATTATATCAATAAAATTGATATAATACGCAGGCACTGCAGGTTGAAATTTTTTTCTGTAGAACAGAGAAAATATGAAAATGCTCTTGTTGTCACCGGTTGGAGATGAAGAGATGTCTCTGATCCAAACCCAGGAAGCACAAGAGCAATGATGAGAGCAGATGCTCTTGATCAAGAATGGTATATGAACTCCAATGATGATGCTTTTCTGAGGAGTCACACGAAATACCCCCTTTAATCTTCAAGATGTGATGAAGGGGTAGAAAAGATGAATTAAATGCCTTTCGGCAAGATAGCTCTGATACCAAATTAAGATTTGAGAAAATGAATCTTTATCTTTATTGCTGTTTTTGATTGAAAGAATTCATTTTTTTTACAAATCTCTGCATTACTTGTATTTATACATGCTATGTGCAAAAATAAAAGAAAGAAAAGAAAACACGGGCTGAAGGCCCGGTCCAAATACAGTTGAAGAAGTCTCTTAATAGTACGAGGAGAACATGGTGATTTATAAGATATTAAGTGGAATGGGATTATGTATGGAGACGGTATGTACTGTAGTTGGAAGCTTGAATTTTGTTGATCGCATGCCTACTTTCTATCGCTATTTTCAGTATTTCTATATGAGCTTTCATCCTACCTTCTTCAATGTAGGAATGGTTTGATGTGCAAAAGTAATAGAAATAAGGTTTCAAATAGTCCCACTTTAGAAGAATGTTGGAGCGATGTGTGTAGCTACATTTTGTTGTTATGATATTAAAAGGAATTTAACGGTTCATAACTTGCTATTACATTCGTTGATAATTTTATTGTTAAGAACATCCTACTATCTCATTTTAGTGTGCACTATTAAGAGGACATTTTGAAAGTTAGAACATACCTAAAATTCGTTGTCGAAAATTCATTTCATTTTTATCGTGAATTTGTTTTTTAAAAATTAATGTTTATGAATATGCTAGTAATATTAAAATTAAATACAAATTTAATCCTATAAGGACATTTCCACTTATTTTGTATAATTTCTAATTTTAAAGCTCTAAAAATAATAAAATTTAATTGGTGAGTACAGTTAGGGGTGTAACTGGACATTAATGGAAGTCTCTGGTTTGGAACATAATATACAATTTACGAGGGAGCTTATACACATACACACTCATATACACACATATACATATACATTAAGTTATTGGGACGATTTGATTTTTTAATTTTCAGTCACAATTTTTATCATATACACTAATTTTAATTTAATGATTCCTAACTTTTAAGCAAGATATAATTTAATTTTTTTTAAGGGGTATGCTGTTAAAAACAATATCGTTTTTTTGTAGAATTTAGATCTTATTTAACACATAGGTTGTGCTTGTAAAGTGACGTTATTGTGCCTGCTTTATATTGTTTACTAGTGACTGGCCCGTGCTACGCACACGGATAGTGGTATACCCCATTGTTGTAAGTTACCCTAAGAATAGTACAAGCACACGATTTATATTTTGTGTCGAACTACAATGTTAATATGTATTTCCAATTACAGCTTGACTGGTTAATTCATTACCAAAATTTAATACCTTAGGAACACGTATTAACTTTTGGGTATCAATAATACATTCCACTTCAACTAAGTTTTTTTTGTTTAAGAAGAACTGGGTTCTCAACAATGTCATCCTCTATGACAACATTAAAAATTTATTGATCACTAAATATTCAGTGAGTAAGAGAATCAGTTGGAACATGACATTCAATTCTAAATATTTTGAGTATGAAATGAAAACCTATATTACTCTTCGAATACTAAACATTGTCCCTAACTACTTATCATGTTATGGTACAACAATACCACTAAAGGAATTGTTAAACTCATAAAGAAGGGATTCATGTGGTCCAAAAGCAGAACCTGTAGAAAAATTTATATTAGATACTGCATATTATGTTGTACAATGCTCAAGAGTGCATGCAGTCTGCACACATCACATTATGAATCGAGTGCTTAATCAGATATTTTTTTTTACTGTGCACTTGTATGGTGGTGGAGAAAAATATATGAGACGGTGTAACAAAATGGAAAGGAAGATTTATAAGGTGTTATGCATGGAGAAGATCTTGTGTGCAATGTGTACATGCATACAACAGGCAGAGTATTACACATTATTATTTAAAACGCCTATTAAAAGTTTAGCTGTTGTGTTAAAAATAGTTAAAAAATGCAGTTACTAAACAGTGGCTAATTACGTAACCGCACATAACTCCCTTTATCATTGCATGAAGGAGAGTAATTTGCATTTCAATAAATTGCTTTAATCCAGTAAATTGAAGGTGCAAGTATTGTCACACAGTCAAATAAATAACATAAATTTTGAGCTAAAAAAGAATGATTGTAACCCTTCACGAAAACAATAAATCACAAGTCTACACTTTAGATACTAACATATGATTGTTGATCAAACTACAATACCAATAGATAAGAGAGGTTTGCTAACTTATACTTGCATGGTTCACTAACTTATACTTGCATGGTTCACATATTGTATTGTAACGCAGATCACCTGCAGCATAGGCATAACGTGAAAAGAAACTGTATCCAATTGATAAAGTATATCACCTGGATTTTTCAAATCTTATATGTTGATTCTCATATATAGACAACACCCAATCCCACATCATACTCTATGATCCTTGCAGTAGATTGAAAAACCATGCCGCATCAGTAATGGCAAACAAAGAACACACTGCAGCACATCCCTCACATCTCCAACTCTATAGGCATGCGTTCAACTTGTTTCCTCGGTCTCACCTACCAAAACATTCAAACTCTTGATGTTATCCTTGTAGTCAAATTATAAAAAATAGTAGAATATAATATAAATATGCAGGCTTACATTAAATTTTATATTTATTTATTCTTTACACAACATAAACTTAAATACTCACTACTGATATGTAGTTTAGTTGATGTTTATAAAATATGGTCCAGATTGACACTTCCTTTTCAATTGCTATTATATAAATGTGCACACACCTGTACTACTCGTAAACATCAGTTGTTGGACCTATATTGCGGTGAGTTGAACTTTTTTTGAATTAGTATGATATAACTATTTTTCATCAAAAATATTTACTAAGATGTCAGTAAACGACAAAATAAAATTCAAATTTCCAAAAAGCGAAATCTAATAGTGCAAAAATTATAATAAAAAATTAGACGTCGGAAAAATAGATTAAAAATGGAAGCACAATGACATGAACCTTAAAATTAGTTATGTAAGAAAAATATAGAGTTGGACAAAATTTCCACTAAAAAATATTTTAGGACATTCCCAAATATGCACTTTCAGGGGATGATATTTTTTGGATTAAAAAGGGGCCAAAAAAGGACATGTTATGTGTCTAAGAGTAAAATTTTAATGAAAATAAATAATTTTAGCTGCCAAAAATACATTAAAGAACACGAATGAGGTGCCAATAATAAGATAATTGTTATATGATATAGCTCGATATAGTTTCAATGACCTAGGTATACCTATCGTCTTCCATTATGCAACACTGCTTTCTCTACCCAAGAAAAAAGAACATGAGGTTTAAGGATAATTATAGCATAATAATGACTATCTCCATGTACTTTTTAGCAGGTACTTTACGCTGCCATGATTCTGGAAAAGAGTTTGATTCGTTATTTCGCAAAACAATTTTGTTTACCACTCGCATGAACCATTTTTCAAGGAAATCTACAAATATATCATCCTGGTTGTGAGAATATCCCTCTGATATATGCACGTAGGCCCTGCAAAGTAAATATGAAATGAAAAGAATTAATACATGGGCTGAAAAATGCATAACCAACCCTGTTTGAAAACTTGAACATGTATCGTAGGTTAAGAGCCTAATAAATCTGCAATCTCATCTAATAGTTCGCTGGTTCCGCAAACTTAAATGAAGAGCGGATGTTAGTTAAGAAAATCATGCTAGTAAACAATTTTCTCAAGACAGACCAGTATTAATGAAAAGTCAGACAATAATAACAATAATAACCTATGATACTTCTAAATAGGTCTACAGATAACGTATGATACTCGGTTTGAGAGGAAGCAAGGTTGGATTAGTGAAATAGGAATGAAATCAGAAAAATAGGAATGAAATAGTGAATGAAGTTGGGTAAAAATACATTTTTTTTGAACTGGTACTTTATATACAACAAATCAATGGGACAACATATCACATGTCAAATAAACGTTTGAAAGCAAGTTTCGAACTTGTGACATCCTGCACCAAGCCGAATCAATTAACCACTTGAACAATGGTGCTTGTCAAAAAAAAAATACATTTATTACGTGTTGAGATTAAGAACAATCTTCAAATGGGAGCAGAAGAAATAAAATAAATCTAAATTTACTGGTTACCGATGAATAATTAAATCATGAAAATAGTAAAGATTAGACTTACCATATTTTCGCAATGACATGTTAACACAACTGGTGTTTGCAGTTTACATGAAAATCATTGGATTTCCAGATTTGTTCCTCCAATTCGATACTATGCAATCAAAATCCACATGTCGAAATAAGGTTTGTCTGCCAAAAGAAAGAAAACAGAAACAGACTTTATACAAAAAAATAAGAAGACACCTTCAAATTACGGGTCATAATTTGAAATTCATACCGCAAATCAATCCATTACCAATAGTTCAAATCCATCTTGAAACCCCAGATCTACTCTCTTCGCCATTAAAGATAAGGGCCTTTTAAAATAGAATCGGCGAAGATGAAGAGTTCAAGAAAGAACCGTAGTAGTTGTTTGATTAAATTGGAAGTATAAAAAGTCGACTGGGGAAGAGAATGAACAATTGGGGAAACTAACATAAAAAATAGAATAGGTGGTGTAGCAGTTGGAGATAAGGTAGGAAATGCGGAAGCGAATAGCGAAGTGGTATTTTGAAATGAGAAAAGTAGAGGAGTCCACATTAGTTTGGGGAAGTTCCTGCTTTAATATAATGTATAGGTATTTAAGTAATACACAAAATTAGTACCACATACATTTTTTACTTTATAGGATGTGATATTTGATACATTTAATCACATTTTGAATAGGAAGTACCTACTGTATGTAAAATAACACAGATAGAATAAGGAACTCGTAAAAACTAATATAGGAAAGTGACTTGGAGATCTTAAAATCGAATAAGTAAACATAACTATACATATTCCATAATAATTTTAAGCCTTTTCCAAGGCTAAAGAGTATAGGATCGTTGATCTATGAACTCAAAATCCAAAAGAAATTCAAACATTCGTATGGAGCAGCAATGTTCTATGTCCAAATATAGGGAAATGATTTGGAGATCCAGTAGTACAAAATCGACAATTGTCAAAAAAGAAGTGGATTTGTAACAATGATCAAGTACATAAAGATGGAAACCGAAAAATGCATATTATCAAAAAAAGGATATTAACTATTCATGGATTTGAATCGGCAGTAACCAAACAATACAAACATATTAAATGGGATTGTAGAAATCAATTTTATGCAACTTTTATATACCTCCACCAAAGTAGTTGAAAAAGTGCCTCTCAAACCAGTGCATGCTAACAACTTGTTCAGACAAAAAATTTAAAACAAATGAGAAAGTCATTAGTATAACAATACTTGTTAAAACAAAAATCTTTTACTACGTTATAATAATAAACAACATTTGTATGCAACCCTTTGAAATCAGAATTTTTGGGCTGATCAAAATCATTTGCAATGCATGCTGCAGGTAACAGACATCACATATTTTTTAGCGACCCTATTAATAAGTTAAAGGCACTAAATGTGAACAAAATATCAGAATAAATTCGTAAATTAACTAAAGATATTTTTAAATCTCTAGCAAAGCTAATACCATTATGTAGGTTATAACATTGGTTGTTCTGTGAAAAAAAATAGTATAGTATACCATATTAGAAGAACAAACACATGATGAATGCGTATTATTTGTAATTTATCTTGAATGAATGCATTATAGTATGAACAATGCCGGTACAAAGAGCAGATCCAAAAATAGGGTTCTTTGACGGCCCAACAATTATATCAATATTTTCATACAGTATGGTCTATAGTAATCATACTATATATACACATTAATTTTGATTTTACACATCAATTTATGTACTTATTTAGTTGACAACGAAGCAGTGGACAAAAGGCCTTTCCACACCAGTGTAAGTGAAAAGAAAAAAAAACTGCATAGATAAAAGGTTGTACACAGAAATCAGACCATCTTTAGAACGAAAATAATCACCAAACATACAAATTTGTTAATGGTTGATATTACAATAAAAAACATTTGAATGCAATTATCTGGAAAGAATCTTTTAGGAACAATAAAAAACGCATAAGACATGGTTGCGTACGTACCTTTTGAGCTAATTGTTGCAACGATTCGATAGTAGATCATAAATTGTTTGATCGTCCGCTGTCAGTAGTCGACCATCAAAATTAATCACCTTGTGTAGTAAAGTTCTTCAAATTTTGATTCAAAAGTAAATTTTGTTGTTGAAAATGGAATTCAGGTAAAATTTGGGGAAGCAATTGGGAATTAGGGTTCATTGTAGGAAGTTAAGCGGTGTGGTGCAGTTGTTTTTACGCTAAAGAAAAGAAACTAAAGGGAATGTTGTTTGTGCAGTTTGAAATGAGTAGAAGACACATCCAAATTACGGGACATAATTTGAAATTCATACCTCGAATCCATCCGTTACCAATAGTTCAAATCCATCTTGAAACCCCAGATCTACTCTCTTCGCCGTTAAAGATTAGGGCCTTTTAAAAGAGAATCAGTGAAGATGAAGAGTTTAAGAAAGAACCGTAGTGGTTGTTTGAGTAAATTGGAAGTGAAAAGTAAAAGGTCGACAAGGTAAGAGAATGAATAGTTGGAGAAACTAACAGAGGAAAAAAATAGAATACGTGGTGTAGCAGTTGGAGATAAGATAGGAAAAAAACGCGGAAGCGGCTAGCAAAGGGGTATTTTGAAATGAGAAAAGAAGAAAAGTCCACATCAGCTTGGGGAAGTTCCTGCTTTAATATAAAGTAATAGACTAGTGTGTAACCCATGCGTTGCACACGGTAATGTTGTTAAAAAATAGTATTTGAATTGTAGTTGGTGCAAAAAAATTAAGCAATATATGAAAAATTTATTGAAATAAATGAATTTATAATTTAAAATAACATGTGATGCTCAGATGTAAGATAGAGGTTTAATCCTTGCTAATTACATATTCTTGTCGAAATTATTATTCTAACCCCACACACACACATATATGGATGAAAAAAAATAACTTTATCATATTTATTAGTATGATGTTGTATATATATTTTCAAGAATTTGTACATGAATAATGAATTTTACGTATGAGTATATTTAAATATTTTAAATTAATAATCAACTTAACTAATCAAATATACGGAGCAGAATGCTTGAAAATAGCTAGAGGAACATGGGAAGAGCATTGTGTGTGATTGTTGTTTAGAAGAGCATCTTATGATCATCTTATATACACATGAACTTTTTTATCTTTAATCTGAGATTTCAATTGTTAAACCTTTTTAATTTTGCGGTTAATCATAAATTTCATGTTTTCATAGGAGGGTCATGTTTAAATATTACTTGTTCAACCAACTCTACAGATATAAACGTAAGAATGGTCAGACGTGCAGAAAGTAACATTGGAAATAGTCCCACCAAAGAATGTTGTAAACATAAACTTATACAAGTATAGAATTATTTTTTATCATAGTGTAAAGTGTATGAAGTTTTGAACACTAAATTCTATAAGTGTAAAGTATAATTTTATTTCTCAGTTCATCACTAACTTTATTACTAATGGACATATTTTAGATAAAACAATGTAATATTCATGCATTTTGAACTTATACATCATTTTAAACAATGCCACAACATTAATGCAACATGCTTTTGTCACTATATCAACTGTCGTAGGCAAAGGAATCATGGCCAATGACATGGGCTTCAAAAACTCGGCCAGCCCATAAAAGCACTAAGCAAAATAACCCTCCATTTCGGATCCAAGTGCTCCATCTTCTACAGCTGCACCTACAACGCGTAGCATTCTATGCTTACTCCATGCGTCAGTTCTACCATGAGTGTGATATCATTGGCACAATGGAGCTGATCTTCGATGACGTAGTAGTGCAAGACCCAGCCTAGGAAACCCCTCACCCAACCAGAAGAACATCATCATTGGATAGGGCAAGAAGGATCCGAACGAGAACATAAGGATAGTCGTACAAATACTACACAATAACCCCTTTCGATAAGGCCACAATTTACATGCAGAATGATATAAGATATATCGTTGATGGGCCGGGTTAGTTGTCTTGGGTTTACGAAGTTGATCCACGTAAATTATGCAGAGTTTTAAAATATGGGCCCTGAATCGAACCTTGAGAAAAGGGTTAAATGGGTCGGGTACAAATCTGTAATTGAGGCGGAGGAGGAGACGAGGTATACAGTGCATGCATTTTTGAATGGGAGTGAGTGGGAGGCTGGTGTAACTTACGGTCCAACTTTTTGAACACTCTCACATTGGGTGTTTCGAAAGAGTGTGATTCTTGTGCAGTGATTGTATATATGGTGTATATTATTTTGATTGATTTTGGGTTATTGCATCTAGGTGTGATGATATTGTGTATTAACCGAGGATTCAATTTAGCCTATAAATATTACATGATTTAGAGATTATTGTTGCCTACTAGTATAGAATCCATATGATTTGGTAGGCCTGCATGGTGAAATTCTTTTTTTAAGCATATAATTTTAAATTGGCTTTTAACGTTTGTGTTGAATATATATGTCACGTGTACATTCATCATTTAGTTACTATAGAATAAGTTCTTATTTATTAATGTAGACGAAACTATGAATATGAAACATGACTACGAAATCGTGGTTGTAGTTTTTATGGTGGATTATCTAGAAATAGCATTTGGGCATTACAATCAAAATGATATAAACAAAAAATTTGATATTTTCTTCTGTAATTATTAGAATATTTTCTTTTATCATTAATAATATTTAATATTGAATTTAGGCATTAACGCTAAGAGGTTCAAACCCAATAGAGGCATAAATTGCAACATTTCTAAAATTCGTACTTACACTTCCAATAATATTAAATACATATCATTCAAAAAGCCCATACATTTAAAAGCTTTTTTACCTTTTCTAACCTTGTAGCTCATTATACAAGAGTGAGCATATAATAAACATGATAAAGGTTTTTTTTAAATAATTATAATTAATATTTGTTAATTAGTAATTCTTATTTAATTTAGTTAATATTTATTTAATATTTAGCAAATCATACTTAATTACTCCTAGTTTCTAATAATTTTTTTTAATTTATTTGTTTAAAGTATTGAGTTCCTTAGATATTTATGGATTTTGACGAACTATTGAACTTTATTGAAAACTTTCAAATCTTTACGAAATTTTGGTAGTTTTTCCTTTTCTGAAAGAAATATGAAACTAATTTTGGAAAAAATATTCTTGAACAAATTTAACTTTCCTCTGAAAAAGAAACTTCAAAAATATTAGACCTAATTAAGAAATAAATAGTTAAATATCTTTGCTTGTTTAAATAAAATTAAGAAAATTTATTATATATTGCATGATTTTGGATGAATGCTAGAAGAATGTCACTCTAAGTTACACGGCATGTGAAAAATGAACTTTCATACTACATAATGCGTTGGAAGTTTTCTTCCGTAACAAATAGATTTGATTTTAGAAGAAGATAAATAAGAGGTTAGGGAAGAAAAAAATGATTTTAAAAGGAGAAAAACTTTATTACTAATGTTCATATTTTTCTCTTACTACATTTCACTTCTCTTAATTTTTTCTAACATCTAAGATGAGTGAATCCACTTCTATTTATAGAAGTACACATTTCAAATAAATGGTGAAGATTCACTTAATTTAATCGTTCTCCATAAATATCACCTAAATATTCTCTCATATAATTTTAAATATATAATCCCATAAATATCTCCTAATATTTTCTTATACAATTTCAAATATATTCCATAAATATCTAAAATATACTCTAGATATTTCCTATATAGAAAAACATAGATTAGTAAAATCAGGTTTATTTCAAACACCCTCCTATAAACTTGTTTTCGTAGTACCAAGAAATGCTTGAAATCTTTGTATTTCACATGCTTGGGTAGGAATAGATATATTATCCGAACTTTTTCATTGCATTGACCTTCTTACTAAAAGTCGAGATCTTTAATGCAAGTTCACAGATTCTTGTACTCCTTCCATTTCGTCCTCCATTGTTACAATAGAATTTTTCAAAACGTAAGCATTCTATCATCCGTCTTGTTTTAGGTTCATAAATTTTGAATGTGTAGTATATTTTATCTTTACATTCTTTCATAACGTCGCTCTTACAGTTCTAGACCAATCCAATTTCTATGTATGTTTTTCAAAATTTTCTCTTGCATATCTATTACTACCAAAATTCCTTTCGACCTAGTCGAAAACAGTTTGAGCAAAAAATAAAGAAGAAATAGAGGAAGAAACTCCGACAATACCTTTCGAAGAAGTCGAAAGGATGCTACAGCCAAAGTCTAAAAGATTCTTTACCTTTCAAAGGGGTCAAAAGGGTCAAAAGCACCCCTCCGCTTTAGTGTCTACCTTTTGAAGCAGATGATTCCACATGCTTGAAGAGCTTTCGAATGAGTTAGAACAACATCTTTCGAAGACAAGGAATGAAAACTCTTCACATACGTGCCAAACCTTTCGAAAGCAAACATTTCGCTTTCACTCAAACCACTGAGAAGCATACATTGGCTAGAACAACCTTTTCGAAAGAAAAACCAAGCCTTTCAAACTAGTCGAAACAACTGTTAACTAGGGAGGTTCCGCACCAAGTCACATGCAAAAGTTCAGAAGCAACTAACAAAGTCGAAACCATCTGTATTGTAACACCTTTGAAACCACTGGATAAAGCCTATCGATAAAGTCGAAAGCTCCTACAAAGCAACACAGAGAAGAGAGGCACAACCATCCCTTTCGACAAGGGAGGAAGTGTTCTAAAGACAATACGGTAGCCACCTTTCAACCAGGTCGAGAGCATTGGGGTCAAAAGGTACTGACCCGCATCTATAAATAAGGCCTAGGGGGTCTTTTTTTGGGGATCCGAACAGAGTCATTCTAACCCGCATCTATAAATAAGGCCTACGGAGTCTGTTTTTGGGGATCCGAACAGAGTCATTCTATACTTTTATTTTCTTAATTCAAAAAGCTTTAAACCCTATTTTGTAAATTGAATTGGGGAAATTGAGCAATAAAGACTTCTTTGAGCTGAGAAAGGGAAGACCTCTATTTTCTTGATTACTCAATTGCTTCAAAGTTTTATTATCTGAACTAATCGTGTTTTTCGTGGTGTCGACCATGTCGAAAGATCTCTTCCGACTTGATCGAAACCCATGTATATTCAAGTAACTCTAGTTATAAACTCCAGGCCACCTTCTCTTTGACTTTTACTTTTGACAAGGTCAGAACCCTACTACAATTCACTTTAACCTTCGATTCCCGATCCAAACAAAAGATACACAAGACTCAAGCTTTTGATAAGGTCAAAACCTCAATCCAAGCCGAATTTTCCTTAAATCTCAGATCCAAAACCTAAGTCATCAAATAACCTAGCTTTCGGCAGGGTCGAAATCCACAAAGACAAACCTTAACCTCATAATCTTAGAGCTATCCTTTCATGTTCGACAACCATTTCGAAAGGAATGCTTTCGAAGGGATAAACATACTATCTCAGTAAGCTCGAAAGGCTAATAAGTGGAGGAAATTAATCGCTTTGACTAGGTCGAAAGGCTGATCTGAGAAAATTTCCACTATAGCAACCCGTTTGAAAGGGTAACCAAAGAGAACACACACATTATATTCTCCTCAAATTATCTAAAGGAAACCAAAAGGGATTGACCTTGTCCTTTAACCCTACTTGGGGGTTTTGACAAAATTTCTTGTTAGTATTTTGGCTTTAGAAGGAGGGCTCGATCATCCGACTTGGTTGAACACTCAACACCACTTGTCTCTAAACCAACTCGATTCAATTTCAAGCTTATCAACTTTAGTCTAACATCATCATGGCTAGCAGAATCAAAATATCCAAGCAAGGATCTTCCAAACCACATTTGATAGGATTCTTCCCAAGAATCATCAAGGATTCCAACTAATATGAAGAGCAAAGTCTAAGATTAGAAGCTTTAAGAATTATGAACAAGAAAAAAGTGGAATCATATGATCCATGGAAATGGAGTTTGAATCCCTTTTATATTTTCCCCACTCCCATTTTTGCCTTAGGAAAAAGAAAAAATTAAAGTGGCAATCTATTCAGCCAAGTGAGAGAAACTATTCAACATTATTCCAAAGGCACAATCTTTGAAGAAGAGATAATAACTGACTATAATGAATTTGGACATAAATTGCAGTGAACTGCAACAAAAACACTTCCAATTTGAGAACTCCAAAGGGTGTTGAAAAGAAAAACAATTGAAGAATGTGAAACTAAAATGCTAAGAAATAAGAAATCAAAAGGTAATCCTCAAGAAACAAGTTTCATGTCTAGACTTCCTAAAGAATGCAACTTAATGACATCCATAGAAAATGTCTACCTGTTAACCAAGGATGAGCTCAATTATTGGCCATCATAGAAAAAGAAGCCAAAGTATGAAAGCAATCTAGGATGGCCCTACTACCATTATCACAAGATAAAAGGACATGAAACTAACCATTGTAGAATCCTAGAAGGGATGATAATAAATTTATTCCATCAAGAAAGGATTAGAAAATTCGTAAAAAGATCATGAGTGAAATCAATAAAGAATTACTTTTCTACGAAAGATCTACATGGTTGGGAGTGAAATACTCCTTACGTTTGGACATTACCTTTGATGGTCAAAAGTCCCTGTCCATCCCAAGTTAACTAGGGCAGAGCACATCCTAGAGGAAGGGGTGTAAGCCTTTAACCGCGCCACGCTATGGTCAGGTTAAAGCATCGACAAGCCCTTGGTCGTGCCTCTGGTCAGGCTAAGGCGCCTTTTGGAGGGAGGATGGAGTAAGCCTTTATCCACACCACGCTATGGCCAGGATAAAGCACCAAACAAGCCCCAGTCCACACTACGCTATGGCCAGGGCAGGGCGTCTCCTAGAGGGAGATCAGAGTAAGCCTTTATCCGTGCAATGCTATGGCCAGGGCAGGGCGTCTCTTGGAGGGAGATCGAAGTAAGCCTTTATCCGTGCAATGCTATGGCCAGGTTAAAGAACCGAACAAGCCCATGGTCATGCCTCTGGTCAGGTCAAGGCGCCTTTTAGAGGAAGGTTGGGTAAGTCATTGGTTCCAGCCTCTAAGAATGAGCTAACTAAGAGCACTAGACAACGAAGGACTAAGATATCCAAGCCTAAGAAGAGGCTCATCAAACAATGGACAAAGATGTCCAAGCCTCGGAAACGGCATATCTCCAAATGACTAAGATGTCCAAGCCTGAGAAACAGCATATCTCTAAGAGGCAAAGATTTCTAAGCCTGAGAAACGGCATAGCTCCAAAAGACTAAGATGTCCATGTCTGAGAAATGGAATATCTCCAAAAGACTAGGATGTCGAAGCCAAAAAAGCCACATATCTCCAGAAGATTTAGATGTTCAGGCCCAAGAAGCGGCATATTAGATTATAGACTATGAAGTTCAACCCCAAGAGGCAATCGATCAAATTACAACTACATATAAGACCTAAATGGTTCATTCATGTCAAAGAAGACAGAATCAAAGGAGTAGAATAGAACTCCACTTATTAATAACCAATTCTGGGTTTTAGGACTTTCATTTCTGAACTTCATTTTCTAATATCCGAATCTAGGTTTTGGGTCATTATCAATCACTTACTGTCTTTATCATACCTAAATATGGGTTTGGAGACTATTACTTATTAATGCCCTAATTTGGGCTTGAGATTTCTACTATTGTTTTCTTATTATCCACCACTAATACCTAAATCTAGGTCAAAGACTTTTCTTGAGAAGGTCATTTGGTTTCCTTTAATACCCGAATCTAGATTTCAGACTTCTAAGCTTTCAAATTTCATTTATTCCTGAGTATATGTCATTGGATTTCTACTACAAATATTCAGATAACGATTTCTGGGCTTTTTCGTATTTAGCTCTTTATTACCTAACTCTAGAGAATAATTCTCTAATATTTATACCGCTGCTTCAAGACAGGATTTTCCACCAACAAACTTCAGATATTCCAGCAAAATGGTTAAAGTTAATTCTTAATTGTTTCTCATCCTGACCAAAGATGAGATTTAGACATTCGATCAAATATAAACTACTTTGAAGATGATTAACATGATGCTTTGTTAATCTTTGCGAATGATATGCATGGACTTATATGTCAATTTCAAGCTAATAATTGGAAATATGTTTGCTTCATACTTTTCAGGAAAATCAAAATAACAAAGAAAAATAAAAGATTCAGCGAACACATGAATTATAGTATGAGCTATCAAACAAGTGTTTCAGAAATAACATTATTGAAAAAAATCACAAATTAGGTTATCGAAGTTGATTGAAGGATTCGACTTAACTTGACACTACAAAGCGAAAATCATTTCTTTTTTGCTACTAACATATACTTTTAAACTGGAAATTTGATCTTTAAAATTTCTGACAATAGTTTTCTAAAGTAAGAATCTTTTCTTCCATCTTAAAGCTTCGGCGTTGCCATGAAAGCGAGCAAGTAGGGTATATTCAAGAAGTTTACTCTTTTCAAGTTCCGTTAATAGCTTATCTTTGAGAGTAATAAAGTAAGACGCTAAATCAATTGAAAGAGCTACTGTTGATAATTATAACTTCTATTTAAAAATGAAGCAGAGTGGAGTTAAAACCAGAATGATAAATCTCTTTATTATTACGATAAAAGATTGCAACTCAAATGGCAATGAAACTAAAAGATACAATAAACATTGGTTTTATTTCTAAAGATGGGAAACAACATCTCTAAATTTATTTAATGATTGGCAGAAAGAATAATTGTAGAGTCTAAAGGAATGTTTAGTCCCTCTAGAGTAATCACCGGGAGATATTTGCTATAGTCCCACTCCCCAGCTGGAGGACTATCACGACCACAAATTAGTTTCGCATAGTACGACCTGATCCTCTTGAGAAGCTTTTCTTTATCATCATCGAGGAAATCAAAGCGAAGACGAGGACGTTCCATGCAATTTTTTTATAAATCTCTAAGAAAATAGTAACTTGCTAATTTTGGAGATTTTAAAATTGATGTCTTTTAGAGATAAAACCTTCTCAATTTAACATATTGGTTTAAGTGGTTGTTGACGTCAAAATATTTTGACGTCAACACCCAATTGTGTCAAAGAACTAATATTCAATCCAAATATGGAAATATGGAGAGAAATAACTGAAGAATAAAATTAAAATAATTAGCTAGTAAAAGAAGACTATATTTATAGTGGTTCGGCTAACTCTTGTCTACATCCACTCTCAAATAATCTTTTTTATTATATTGAAGTTTGTTATAGTTGCAATCAAAAATCCAAGAATAAAATTGACAAAGTGAAACCTAGGTTAAAGATAAAAAGAAGCAAAAAGATGCCTCCTAAAAGATCCTTTTTCTAAAGCCATGCCTGCTGTATATATAGGGGATGACGTGCACGGATAGGGCAGAAACTTTGACAGAAGGTTCGAGAGACCAAGACGAGGCTACCTAGAAATTTCCAAGCCCATTGGAGCCCATAGTAGGGATTGGTACCGATCCATATTTCTATGTTCAAATGGGGTGCGATCCCTCTGGGTGGTTCACCTTAGTGTTAGCTACTTGCTCTCTAAATTTCGTGCAATTTCGACTTACGGTTTGTAAGATATCGCATTTTCCGTGAAGTGGTATTGATTGAATTCTGATTTCTGCCGATTCCTTTTTGAGCCCACAATAGGGATCGGTACCAATCCCTATTTTGGTGTTCAAATGGGGTGCGATCCCTCTGGGTGTTCCCTAAGGTGTTGGTTACTTTCTCCCTAAATTTCGTGCAATTCCGACGTACGGTTTGGGGGATATCGCATTTTCTGTGATGTGGTATTGATTGAATTCTCATTTCTGCTGATCCCTTTAGAGCGATAGGTATCGATTCCTCCAATTTTCTCCAGATACCATGCGATCCCTAGGGGAGCTTCATCATATTTTATTATGCTTAGTCTCCAAATTTCATGTCAATCGGATGTTTAATTGTTGAGATATTTATCGATCTTTGCTAGAAAATTGTGTGTAGCCAATCTTTATGAGGGAAGAAAGCTGACCCCTTTAGATGGATAGATACCGATCCCTCTATCTACTTCAAATGCCATGTGATCCCTAGGATGGACTCATTAGGGACCCCTCTTCTTGTTTCCAAAGTTCCACTTCAATCCGTTTTGTGGTTGTTGAGTTATGGCGTGATCAATGTTGAGTTGTGCTGCTGAGCTTAATATGAGTCGATCCCCCTTCTATTGCCCATAACTCTAAATACAAACTTCGATCGACCTAAAATTTGAAACGTAGCATTATGAGGCCTTCCTTATCACTTCATACCACTAACACCTTGATTGGGAAAAAATTAGGGGTCTGATCTGAATCTACTTGACCATCGTCCATAGTTTCGTTTATAACCAATCTCTGAGCACCGCTTCTCCGAGCTTCCTGCCTTGATGATCATGAAGTCTGTTGGGTTGAATCCACCTGTGCATTGCCTTTCCAAAAGATGGGTTAACAATGGTCTATATAAAAAATACTACCTGAGGAGCAGTCACTTTTTGATAACATAATACAATGAGGCTAAGCATAAAAAGCAAGACTAAAACAAATATTTACAAATCAATATATTATTACATGTTTATAATTGTTCATCTGGTTCATACAAGATTGACTTAGTAAATAATTAAGAAACAAATTTATCCTTCAATACTTGAGTTTTTCAGGAGGTAGATATTTGGAATGAATTTGACTTGTGGTAAATTACAACAAACTCCAAGATGCGGGTTAGATCTGAATTCGTCCAAGTATCTTTTGTGTAAGCATCTAAGTATACCTCCACTAAATTCATCTAAATATGGAAATTTAAGGATGAGGTGTCTATAATAGGACTTATATAAGAAATTAACTAAAATGCCCCTCTCTTCAATCAACATCCATAATAAGGTAATTAACTCCTAGTTCTCTTTCAAGAAAGCATCATAGCGAAGTCACGCTCTCCTTAGCCGAGGGGCAGCTTCTTGATGCTTAAAAGATGCTAACACCACTGCAATTCTATTAAGCCTCTGATATTTAGTAGAAACTACATTATGCTCAATCAACTGCTTGTCTAACTTCCTATATAAACTATTTATCTCTGCTTGTTTCCTTTCAAGCTTGGTTTTATAAGGATGGACAATTTTCTTCCTTATCTAGAATAGATGGTTTACACTATTATTATCTTCCAGTGGAAGGCGTTTATACACAGAATCCTATACATGTGATACTAGGATTGATGTTTGAGAAACCTGCTCCTTTTCTTTTGGTTCTTCAACGTTAATAAAAGCAGGTACTTCTTGAGGAGAAGAGGGTGAGGCAGATTCAGACAGAACTACTTTGTAAGGATATGGATCTTTTTCAGAAGCTCTTGTATTATCGTTCCCATCTTTATCAGAAGCCTCAGCATGGCCCCCACTGTCGCCTCCTGAACCTTGACCACCATTGATGTTATCATCATCATCATTCTCATCGTCATTATCATCATTACTATTGTCACCCTCTTCTTCAGCTGCATCATCTTTGTTGCCTCCATCTTCGGAGTCAGATTCGACTTGAAGGAAGGTACTTCAAATGAAAGAATCTTGGAGGCGTCAATCTTCACCTTTTTAGCAGCTTCAATTCCTTGCTTCATCTGATTAATCTTGCCTATAAATCTATCAACAAGGGCAGAGTTAAGCGAAGGAAAGCTTAGCTTAGGGGATTTGTCGATGTTGTCAGCATAAGCGAGCATCAAACCATCTTCGAAAGAGTATATACTGATCTCTTCAAGTGTAGTATCGAGAAATTATGACACTCGCCATTTTGCATCTGAGATAGTATCAACTGCCAGTTTCAAAGAAGCCTTGTTCTTCTCTATCACCTCCTTCAAAGAGGCATTCTTTGCCGCTATTCGGACCTTCTCCTCATTGGATTCTTTTATGGTCATTTGCATTCTATGTTTTCATCGACAAGGAGTTGGCAGGCTTTCCATTCTTCTAAGATAGTGGAGTTCGCCTGGGCGAGAGAAGTTCTCAATCGCTCTAGTTCAGACATAGCTTCGCCTTTTTCTATAAACAAGTGATAATTTTGATTCTTTAAGGTAGAAATTTCCTCCTGAAGCTTCGAGGATTCAGTGGATGATTTGGATGCATGCTCTTGCAAAGACAACCAACTCTTGGAAATCTGAAAGAAAAAGTATAGCTTAAGTCAGAAACTTAAAGAAGAGAAATAATGATGAAGTCAAGTGAAGATAAACTTACCAAGGGTTGTTGTTTTATTAGAGAACGATGGTGACCTGCCAAGTTGGAGATAGAGGTAGGCGGGTGGATAGAGGCAAAGGATGCAGAGCATAAGATAGATCGGACTATCTCTTCAAAGTTAATGGAGGATGTAGGAGAAGATGACCTTGGAGGAATGTGATTTTGAGAAGGGGTCATCTCCAAAGCCTTTCGCATCTACTCAAGTGCACCTGGAGAAATTGAAACAACGACGCAAGAGAGATTATCGACTGGAACATGAGTCTTCTTGGATTGGTTGTGAGGAGCTTCAACAATCGGACTCTCTAAAGCTTTATCAAGAGTTAAAGATTCGTCCTCCTCTGAATCGGGAACTTTAACTATTTTGCTACCTTGAGAGGGGGTTCCTCCATAGCTGATTCCTCCAACTTTCTCTTGACAACCATCTTTATTTTGGCGAGAGGTTGAGAAAAGAATTGTGCATGAGAAATCGAAGGAGGAGGAGGAGCTAGTCCACTAGCAGGTTTTCAATCCAAGGAGCAGTTATAGAAAATTCAAATAAGTTATAAGTTAGCCGAATAATTTGGAAAGCAACACAGCAGTAGATAACAAGAGCAGCGTTTATAGCTTACCGGAGTGGTCAGAGAAAATGGGAGACATGGAGGAGAAATTTGTAGGATCTCCTAGGGAAAGGAAGCATTTTCTTCGAGATGTGCATTGAATCAAAGGATGTTTCCCCCAAAATCCTTTGACTAGAGGGGAGGAGAGAGTACTTTTTCAAATTTGTAGGATTCAACAGCCTCAATCGATCTCCGATCCTACTTGAAGCTGCAACTAGAGACTACATTGTTCTCTTGTCTACCTCATTCAGTTCTTTAGCAGGAGCACCGACAAAAAGGATAGATCATCAAAGAAAAGTAACTAGATAGAAAGAAAAATAATGAAAATATGAGCTTACGAGAAATAGAGAAAGTCCCGCTGATGTTTAGGAAGCATATGTCGAAGAAGAACTGATTCTTCCAGTCTCTACATTTGTTCACCACCTCTGATATCAGTTTTATGGGAGGATTCGCCCTGAAGATTTAGTTGTTGAGATTACTAAGTTTAACCAATCAGAAGAGGTGATTCAATACTTCAGCATTCAAAGAATGGATGTCAGACTCTAATGCCATCAACTCTAAAGATAGAAGATATGTGTATACATTCGAAGATAGCTGAATTGGAGCGATTCCCAGATAAGGTAGAAACCTAGATAAGAAGTTCGAGAATGGAAGAAACCCTCTGTTCCATATGTGTATAGCAGTATAAGCGAAGAACTCTTTAGGAGGGCTGCTGATGGTGTCATTTTATATAGGAGGAATGGCTTCCACTCTAACGATTCCAAAGTTGTTGAGAATAATATCCACTTCATCTTGAGTGGATATCAAAGAACACTTTGAAGTGGCTTCAACTTTCTTTGGAGAACTCAAGATTCTGCCAGGTGAAAACATTTCAGTTAGAAATTACAGTATGTTATGAAGTTAACATTCTTTCAAGGAATAGTAGAACTCTACTACAACAATTTAAACATCAAATAAAAAATGAAACTTCAAATTCTTGAAAGAATGTTAAAGTTAAAAATGAGATATATTGAGCTTTCGATGGATTCGAAAGGAAAGAAAAGGTTAACGCTTAACAAATACCTCTCAACAGTATCGAAATCCCAAATATAAATATTCACTGAGATTTCAACAAGGTCAAAAGGGAGGGCTAAAGTATATGTCTAATCGGCACCCTTCAACAATGCCGAAAGATCAATAGGAACTATGTTATTAGAAGGGAATAGTTAAAACCAGCTTAAAAATTTGAACAAAGTAGACACTACCAATATTTAATAAACAAAAGACCCTGCAACACTATCGAAACCTACAATCTTAGTTTTACCGAGGGAATATGAGTGCTATCGAAATCTTATATACCAATCAATACCATAAAATTTCAATCAATACAACAGGTTTCGACTAGGTCGAAAAGTTTGGCCTGATTCATGAATTTTACAAAGTATGTTTTGTTCGACCCTATTTATAAAGTATACAACTTAAAAAATTTAAAACAAGTTTATATGAATAGCTTCGAAACCCATGAGACAAAATCTAAGCTTTCGAAAATGTGGGTTATGATGCAATAACCAACATCTTCAAAAGGTATTAGAGATGAAAGCATAAGGTTGCCTTCGAAGAGGTTAGTTTTGTATGAACTAAATAAACTCCCGTCAAGGTCAATAAAATAAGGCGCTAGATTACCTATCGACCACATCGAAAGGGGTTAAAAAAAATTAAAACAGAAAATTGCCGCCTCAGTCCCTTTCGAAGGAGTAAAAGGGTAAAATTCTACTGCCAAATTTTTGGTTCGTACATCTTAAAACTTCTAGGTGAAATTTTCTTCTTTCCCAAACCCAATTTCAACCCAGAAACTTTTAAAGCCATTAAATAAGCGGATTTAAATAAGAACTAACTGTTTAGATTCGAAAACTTCAAGATAAAAATTCAAACTTTCTAAGAAAGCAGCAATAACCATAAAATCTGAAATTGGGTTCAGAACGAGAATTAAAAAGAAATAAATTTGATCGAACCATGAAATTGAATCATGGAATGTTCTCAAGTGGATTAAATTTTAAAGCTTAAGCGGTTCTAGGAAAATCAAAACAAAAACCAAATTCCTGACTTTAAGGTTTGAAAATGACATCCACCATGAAATAAAAAGAGAGAGAAGTTTGGAAAGCGAACTAGATTTAACTTACTTAGATCTGGACTTCTGATGGAGGAAGATAAAATGGCCTGGAAGTATGAAGACTTTGATTTTGCTTGAAGATTTTCTCGGTTGTAGGTAGATGAGAGAAGAACTGGGGAAGACGTAATTTATAGGAAAAATTAGCAAAGACGGCACGCCGTTCAATCAGATTTAAATGAACGGTCCAGATTCACCATGGAATACCAAAAGGCGAGAAGCATTCAAGGTTTTGAAATGGTTGACTTGGAAAGTCAAGAGCATCCCTTTGCAAGGGGGGTGCAAATGTTACTACCTAAATTCCTAACGAGCTACTCGAAACCAGTTTGAGCAGAAGACAAAGAAGAAAAAGAGGAAGAAGCTCCAACAAGACCTTTCGAAGAAGTCGAAGGGATACTACAGCAAAAGTCTAGAATATTCTCAACCTTTTGAAGTGGTCAAAAAGGTCTAAAGCACCCCTTTGCTTCAATGTCAACCTTTCAAAGCAGATGATTCCACATGCTTGAAGTCCTTTCGCATGACTTAAAACAACATCTTTCGAAGGCAAAGAATGGTTACTCTTCACATACGCGCCAAACCTTTTGAAACCAAAGGTTTCGCCTTCCCTCAAACCACTAAGAACCATGCATTGGCCGAAACAACCCTTTAAAAAGCCAAACCAAGCCTTTCAAACCGGTCAAGCCATTGTTATCCAAGGAGGCTCCGCATCAACTCACGGGCAAAAGTTCAGAAGCAACTAACAGAGTCGAAACCATTTGTATTGCAACACTTTCAAAAACCACTGGATAAAGCCTATCGATAAAGTCGAAAGCTCCTACAAAGAAACACAGAGAAGTGAGGCACAACCTTCCCTTTCGACAATGGCAAAAGTATTCTAAAGACAATACACAAGCCAAATTTCAACCAAGTCGAAAGCATTTGGGTCGAAAGGTGCTGACCCGCATCTATAAATAAGACCTAAGGGGTCTGGTTTTGGGGATCCGAAGGAGTCATTCTATACTTGTATTTCTTAATTCTAAAAGCCGTAAAACCTAATTTGGAAATAAAATTGCGGAATTGAGCAATAAAGCTTCTATGAGCTGAGAAAGGGAAGACCTCTGTATTCTTGATTACTTAGTTATTTCAAAGTTTTATTATCATAATTAATCGTGTTTTTCCAGGTGTCGACCACATCGAAAGGTCTCTTCCGACTTGATCGAAACTCCTATATATTCAAGTAACTCCAGTTATAGACTCTAGGCCACCTTCAACTTACTCCAATTAACTTTAACCTTCGATTTCCAATCCAAACCAAAGACACATGATACTCCAGCTATTGTTAAGGTTGAAACCTCAATCCCAGCTGAATTTTCCCGAGATCTCGAAGCCAAAACCCAAGTTATCAAATAACCTAGCTTTCGACAGGGTCGAAACCCACAAAGACAAACCTTAACCTCATACTCTTAGAGATATCTGTTTGTGTTCTACAACCATTTCGAAAGCAAGGATTTTGAAGGAATAACCTTATCATCTCAGTAAGCTTGAAAGGCTAATAAGAGGAGGAACTTAATCGTTTCGGCTAGGTCGAAAGGTTAATCTGAGAAAATTTCCACTAAAGCAACCTGTTTGAAAGGGTAACCAAAGAGAACACACACATTCTATTCTCCTCAACTTAACTAAAGGAAATCAAAAGGGATTGAGCTTACCCTTTAACTCTACTTCGGGGTGTTGAAAAGATTTCTTGTTAACAATGTCATTTCATAAAACGTCACTTAAAAAATAGGTTTGTTCAAAATCATATAAGCTTTTCTGATCCCTTTGTTTTCATGATTATGAAATTCATCGCTTATCCCTTTGGCTTCCTCTTTGACCATTTCTATTTCTATTTCTTTAACATTCTCCACTTCCATTTCTTCAAATTTTTGCTTATATTTCAAATCTCTTCCAAGCTCTTCAATTTCATCTTCTTGATTTATGTCTTCTTCATTTTGATTTTATTTACTTTGGTATTCTTCATCATTGACGTCGTCTTCGTTGACTTTATTTCCTTCATCTTCCTTTTTCTCTCTATTCGTTTTTTCCTCTTTCTCATCAATCATATTTTCCTCTTTAATTATTTTTGCATCATTCTTTCCATATACTTCTTTCAACAAATTTCATGACTCTTTTACAAAACATTTTCTAAGAATATGATCATATGCTATTTCATTGACGTTCTCACTTAATCAGAATGATGATCATTCCATCGTAATTTCGCAAACGCTTTCCTATCAGTCTACAACTTTCTTTGCAAATCATTAGGTCATTCATAACCATTTTAACAATCTCCCATAATCCTTTAGATATTAACTCCTCTTTTTTTTCTTTGTAAGCCAGTAGTAAAGTATCAATTTCATTCTTCAATGTAGTTGGCCTTCTCTTTAAATTTATTATTGCTAGGAGCTACAATCAGATGCATAATGTCCAATTTTTTCACAATTTTAGCATTTGACACGCGACTTGCCATGCCTTGATTTTGAATTTTCTTTCCCACGACCTCTTTTTTATCTTTCTTCTCTTTGGTTGTTATTGTCCTTGTTATTGTCGTTATTTGGTCTTTCATCTCGTGCATGTCCATATCCATGACCTTGTCCTCATTCTGGACCACAACCGCATCGTCGTTGGCTTCGATTGCTTTCTTCCTTTTTTAAATCAATCCATGCCTTAAGTACTTAATCCATGGTCTCTTTTTTCATTTTCTTTTCCTCATATGCTTCTCTTCGATGATGGCGATGGTACGTTCGAACTTTGGATCTAATGATCTAAGAATCTTCTCTATAATTCTTAATTGATTTAACTTATCACTATTTCTTTTTAGGTTATTAGGAACCATTAAAACTCTTGAGAAGTAATCAGAGACAAGTTCATCTTCTTTTATATGCAAGGTTTCAAATTCTCTTCTTAAATTTTGAAGACGTATCTTTTTGACTTGATCGGCTCCTTTGTAAGATGTTCGAAGATATTTCCATGCTTCTTTGGATGACTTTGATTCCAAAACCTTCTCAAATGTATCATCATCCAATGCTTTATAAATTAGACAGTGAGCCTTTTATCTCTCACCCTTCAGTCTCTCAAATTATTCCTTTGAGTTTGAGATAGACTATCTTCATTCTCTTGTTCCGTGTAGCCTTTCTTGACTATTTATCATACGTTATGTACTCCAAGGAGAGCCATCATACTTAAACTCCAATTGTCATGATTGATCTTAGGGAGAATTGGGTCGGGAACGCCGCTATTTGCCATTTTTTAGGAGGATCTTGAAGCTCTGATACCACTTTGTTGGAAGTTTCCTTCAATAGCTTATAGATTCGATTGTAGAAAAAGATATATAAGAGGTTGGAGAAGGAAAAATGATTTTTTTCTTATAAGCGGAAAAACTTAATTACTAATGTTTGTTACTAAATTTCATATTTTTCTCTTACTACATTTCTTTTCCCTTGATATTTTTCTTTTTTTTTACATCTAAAATGAGTGAATCTACCTCTATTTGTAGGAGTTCACGTTTCAAAGAAATGGTGGAGATTCACTTAATCTAATGGTTATCCTGTATATCTCCTAAATATTCTCTCCTATAATTTCAGGTATATTATTCCATAAATATCTCCTAAATATTTTCTTATAAAATTTCAAATATATACGATAAATATCTAACATATACTCTAGATATTCCCTATATGAAAAAAATCTAGATTAAAATCAAGTTTATTTCCAACAAGTGCAACTTAAAAAAAAATAGTGTCGGATGATACAAATAAAATTTGATGTCCTTGACTCATTACTAAACTATCTGGTTTGCATCTTATATTTTTTATATCAATGGATCAGACCATAATATATCCATTATACATAAGAATAATTCACAATTATACTTTCAAAGCCGAGTTGTAGATATTTTAACACACACACACACACACACACACACACACACACGTGTATATATAAAGAAAATTCTAATAGATTTATCTTAAAGGTTACATGTGAAAATCATAGCGCGTATCATTTTATAAGAGATACGCATTAAAAAAGTGGCTGATACGCATTAAAAAAGTGGCAATGTAAATTACATATACAATGCAGTGAATTATATCCACTACTAATCTTGAAACCACAGTTTTAATATGTCATTCATGTTAAAACCACCTAGGGTTGCCGATCTGGAAAGTTACTTCATGGGTTCGAGGACACGAATGAGAGGTATAGAGATAGGCTCAAGTCGGTCATGACAAAGTCCGGGTAGTATACGAGCCATACCCAAGAGAT
This sequence comes from Allium cepa, assembly GCA_030765085.1. Lineage (NCBI taxonomy): Eukaryota > Viridiplantae > Streptophyta > Magnoliopsida > Asparagales > Amaryllidaceae > Allium > Allium cepa. Next base: position 918,522,762 of record CM060928.1, read on the forward strand.
TATAACGAGGAATGCCGATATGTTACGGTGTGCGGACATGCAGCTTCATGGGAACCTTTTATGGGTCAATCCTTCCTGGAGGCATATGTTACTACAAGTGGAAGAGGTATTGGTTCCGAAAATAATAGTGGTGAATGAAGGAATATTGTAGGTAAAGAAGTTTAATAAATCCATAGAGATGGGAAGGAATAAGAGTAAATGAGGGTATGTTATATATGTAGAAAAATGATTGTATGAACAGAATGTGGTAATTGATAATAATATGTGGAATGTAATGATGTATAGAGACTGGATGTGTATGATACGGTTATCGTTGGAAGCTTGAATTTTTTTAAAGGCACCCTTACCTTTTTTACTGCTACTTCTGTATGTTTTTCAACTTCATTGGCTAATAAAAAAAATCATGGTTTGAAATAGTACCACATCAAAAGAATGTCACAATGATATAAGTATATAAAAGAGCTACATTTACTATCGTTAAATATTATGAATTTGAACATAAAGTAAACCGATTTAATTCATGCTTTATCATTTGATTCATACATAGTCTTTTCGAGTTAAAAGTTTAGATGAATTTTATATATAATCTCGAATGCCTAAAAGTCCATAATTTGAAACATAATATACAACTTATAGGGGATATATTTAGTGTATAATGAAGTTTATGATAGTATCTAGTTTTCAAACAATGATGTTTATGATATTATAGTATGTGCTATGCACTTACCTACTTGTTATGCAAGAAAAAATATAATGCTATGAGAATCATACACACTTTATCTTAGCATCTGTTATAAAAGATTCAAGAAAAAATTAATATTTGAACCTAGAGTTCGAATAGGAGACATGAACCCAAGATTAGAACATGAGAATGAGTGATTGTCCATATACTTGCGATTTTAGCAACTTGCACTGGGACATACATGTAGGATTGGAATTAAAAGCTCAACTTTTTCACTTGGTATGATTTCTTCCTTTAGCTTATCACTAAAACTACACCTTTCTATTAAGTTTCATATCCTTTGTTTATTTGAATTATGATGCTACGAATAATTTTAGTCTCCAAATCAATTCACAGTGTCAATCCAAATCACCTAAATTCTACATGTTTTTGTTACAAATAAATTAAACACCATATATGATAGATATGAACTATCAAAGCATCTTCATAACTAGTATGTAATTAAACTAGCAGATTTACATCACCACATCTTTGTACTGTTGAATATGCGCTTATATGTTTTTGTTTGATGATAATAAACATATATATTCATTTAAATGTATTTGGTAATGTACTATTTTGTTTTTTCATAGATTAAATAAATATTTGTTGAATAAAATAAATTACACAGAATTTGAATTTGAATTCAAACAGAACAAGTTACACAGATTTTGAATTCAAACAGAAATTTTATTCAAACAAATATTTATTACAATCTTGAATAGTACAAATTCATGCTCTCACTATACATATACATTTTTGATTACATCACGATTACATCACAAATATTTTTACATTGATAACCTCACTACATATCACTCACACTCGTGTTTTGTCTTCAACTGCATTCCAGTTGAATCCAGCATCTGAGAAATCTGCAAAAATATAAACTAACGCAATAAAATTGAAAAAGAAATATTTTTGCAAATTCAAAAATAAATAATTTTTGAAAATATGATTTGCCTCAGTTATTTGGGTTGTTCGTCATAATTTACACTTGAATTCATCACAAAGTCGTGCATATAGATATTACAGGGACAGGTAACCATAAGTGGCTGCAATACACACGTGTACATTCATACACGTGTGCACTGCCTCGCCAACTCGTGTGCACAAATCAAACAAAAGCACTGCTAACAATTCAGCACAAGGTCAAACCCAAATAACACACGGGATTCAACTCACGGCAGACCACAAGTACAAGGCATAGTGTAGAGGTCTCAACAGGAAAATCAAGCAACAGTCAAGTACACAAATGTCCAACATGCAACATGACCGAGCATTGATCAAAACCGGAGACAAGATCAACTACATGAAGCAGTCAACAAGAGCAAGTGTGCTAGTACAAAGAAGACAGTGGCAACATCAAAATAAAAAAAATCAGCTGCAACATGAAGAGAGCCATATGTGCAAAGGTCAGACCAAACATGAAGGCTACATGAAGTATGCAAGTTCAACCTCTTCATTAAACAACTCAAGACCAAGCTGTAAACATTCAAAAGTGCCAACAAAGAATGCAAGCTCGACCAACATAATGAATACTGCAACTACACAGACCAAACTTCAACAAACAGTTCAAGTGCAAACCAAGTTCATATGCAAAGTGCACCACCAACACAAGCATACACACACATACATATGCATGTGCATACATGAGGAAGATTACAGATTCAAGTCCAAATGCACAGTTCAAACTACAGCGGACAGTGAAATTCAAGTTACAGGTTGAAATGCAGCAACAAAGACAAATGCACATGTCACCAGTACATTGAAGACCAAAATCAGGCAGCAATGATGAAAGTGTGCAAGTGCATATGATAGCTACTCAATGTAACTCAGTGATACAAGGCAAACTGACAACAACAAATGTGAATACAACTCGAATGAACGCAAGTTCATATGTACAGCAACCCAACAACAAAGACAACAGCCAGTTCAATGAACAAAGATGAAGACAACTCAAGTTCAGTGCCAAAGCAATCATGTAACGTTTTTTTTTAGAAACAAATTCAAGACGCAAGAAGGATGCAAGTTCGAGAAAAATTCAAGCCAAAGTCAGAAACTCACAAGATCAAAAAAAAGGGCCGAAGTCAATATTGAACGAGTCAATAATCAAAATCGTGTCAACCAAGCCGTGGGAAGCAAGTAACAAAATTATACGCATATGAAAAAGTCAATCAAAATCCCAAGCATCAAAGCAAAATCGAGCGGCCAAAGCACAGTGAAGACAAATTCAAACAAAATTTATACGAACGCAAAAATAGGGTTTTGAATCCTATATAAAATGTCCCAATCATCATCGGCATAATAACAAGAGTTCGAATACAAGTATCAGAGAAAAAAATTGTTACCGAAGCAATAATCGAACTCACCGAAGCAACCGAAGAAAGCAACACGAAGTCGATCAAGCCAGGTTAAATCACGCACAATCAACAAAGATCGAAGTAGTATCGGAGTTCGCAAAAGCCCTAATCTGGAACAGAGAGCGCAAGGACGAGAGCCCCAATTTTAAAGAGACGAGAAGAACAAACGGCCGCCATTATCAAGAGAGAAAGAAAAAGGAACGGGCCGAAGTGTTTATAAAAAAGGAATTAAAAATACTATTTTTTTTCCTTTTTGGGTTGGTCACTAATTTAAAGGGGGTTAGGTTTATTAATTAATTAGGGTTTTTTGAATTGTTTTTACTTTAAATTATTGTCTTTTATATTTTCATTTGAAAATTGTGAATTAAATCTTGGTAAATCACCACCTAGGTTTTAGGTTGTGTCTGATTGTCTATTTAGAGTTAGTTCAGTAAGCAGGGGTTGCGAGTTTGCAAAACTCTATAGGCGGTAGCAGAGTTTGCAAGTCTGTTAGAGTGTTTGTAAGCGTGATACTGTTTAATTCTAATAGAAATCTGGGAATGCAGCAGTAGCCAGGGGTTGCCGAAGCTGGGTAAATTTTGTGTGTGATTTACTTTTCAGTATATTTATTTCTACAGTTTATTTTTTTGTTTGAATCGAGAAAATTTGCTATAACCCTATTCACCCCCCTCTAGGGTTAATCTAGATCCTACATGTACTCATATTATACTAAATTTAGTTTTAGTATAAACAAAACAACATATCTCCTTCTTTCTCTTTAATGGAAACTTATTATGTCTGTATTACAAAATTGAGACAACCCTTTTCTCTTGAAGCCTTTTTAATGAATATAAAGTATGTTATTTACATGTTCCTCGAATTTGGTTTAGTTTTCTACATGACAACGTCATTAATGGGATTACTAAGAGCAATATTGTTAGCACTTCACATCATTAAAAGCACTAAACTTGCGCATCGCTACCCTTGGTATGTTTTTTCCTATCTTATGAACATTTTATCATTGAGAAGAAAGAAGTTGGCAAACTCAGTTGAATAAATAGTGTAGTATATCAACCTCTAAATATAATGAGTTTTGGTTCTTGCCTTTAATGTATATTATAAAGGTACCGACCTTATCTAACTATCATTTTCTTCAACTAGCTCTACAAATGGTTTGACGGGCAAATGTAATAGAAGTAATTATGTTTAAAATAATTATACACCAAAAGAATGTTGTAACGAAACTTGTACACGTATAGGACTATTTTTTATCACTGTAAAGTTGTGATGTTTGAAATACTAAATTAAATAAGAGTAAAGTTAATTTTTATTATTTGAATAAACGTTTTCTTTATTATTAAAGGAAATAGTTTATAGGAAACAACAGAGAATACATCATTTTTAAGAATGCTATAAATTTAACGCTACATACTTTTCACTATACTAGATTTCATGGGCAAAGGATATATTGCCAAATACATGGGCTTTAAGTAGCAGGCCGACCCACAAAAGCACTAAGTAGTAGCCCTACGCTCCTCTAAGTTTTGCTGATACAATATTTCCAATTGCAGAAGATTTGGAAGATATTATCGATTTCAGTAATACAATATTTCCAAATGCATAAGATTTGAAAGATATTTGAGATAATTACTTAAATATATATTACCTCTTTTATAGCATTAAAGAGAGTAATAAATTACCTACGTGAGAAGAAGAATATTTTGGGAGAATGAGATATTCTAGTTAGCTGATTAAAAAGGAATCTTATCAGGTGCATGTATGGGGGAAACTTGAAAATCAAATAGATAAACGTTCCCTATATAAATTGAACAATTAACAAGGCAATTATTTATGACCATAAATTAATTACTTCAACCCCAAGTGATAACTTTTATCTAAAAGCAGATTATAGCATGAGTAGAATTATCTCTCTCAGTTTTATTTCTTATTCTTCTTTTCCATTATCAATCTTGTAAAATATTCTCCTCTTAGAAAGTTATAAAATCTCCTCTCCCGGGTGGATGTACACTACCCCGCAGTAGGGGAACCATTATAAATCCTATGTGTTATTTTCTTTTAGTGCTTGATCTATGATTGCTTTTAGCTGGTGAATATCTGTTGTTTGTTTTGCCTCATCATCAATCCGGTCCTAATTTCTGCAAGATTGGGTTTTATCCTGTGGTGTTTGCTCCTAAGGAGTTGACAGCTGAAATTTCAGCCGCAAAAAGGAAGGAGATGGAAAAATATGTGTTCACTACTTTGCAATCAGCTCTTGAGAAAATGTTATTTTTGAGATTAGCGGTGAAACTAGTGCTAAGGGCATTTGGACCAAGCTGGAAAATCTCTATCTGAAGAAATCTTTGACTATTCTTCTGATTTTTTAAAGACATTTTTTACCACAAGGATGAGAGAAGGTACTTCTATCATTGAGCATCTTGGTTTCTTCGACGATCTAGTGATGAAGATGAAGACTGTGGATTTGAAGGTAGATGAAGAGCATCTGGTCGTGATGTTTTGTGTTCCCTTCTTCAGTGTTACATTGGTTTTGCTAAAAGTCTTATTTTTGCGAGAGATACTTTGATCGTTGAAGATGTGAAGGCGGACCTCCTATATAAGGACTTGAGGGATCAAATGAAGGAGATGGATGAAGGTAGAGGAGGAAGTAGTAGTCAATGCTTATTTGGTGAGAGAGGGATGAGGAAAAGAAGAATAGAAATTCTAGGGGCAATCCTAATCTAGAAAGCTCGGTAATAATTACAAAGGAAAGTCTAAGGATGGAAAGTGTCAGCATTGTAAGAAATTAAGCTATTGGAAAAAAGACCGTCTTAATTGGAAGAAGAAGAAGGAAGAAGATAGTTCTTCATCATTTGCGGTGGCGAAAAATTATCTAACGACTTGTTATCTCTAGTAGTATAAGATGCATCAAACCATTTAGTGCTTGATTCGGGGACGACTTTTCATATGACGCCTAATAGGGATTACTTCAATTCTTTAGTCGACAAAGAGTGAAGTGCAATCCTTATAGGTAAAGATCTAGCTGTAAAGCTATGGGAGAAGGTATAGTGCGGATTAGGATGCTTGATGGAGTAATACGCAATTATAAAGGTGTTCGATATGTTCCGGGTCTTCGGAAGTCCTTGCTTTCTTTTGGGTAGTTGGCACCAATAGGGTGCAAGGTCACTATAGAGAAGGATGGTTTGAAAGTTTTGAGGGGTGCTCTAGTTCTTATGAAGGGAGATGCATTACGAAATCTTTATTTGCTTAAGGGGACCACAGTTCTCGCAGAGTCGTGTATTAGAGTTGATAGTTCTCATGCTTTGGATGCTACTGGACTTTGGCATCTCAGGTTGGGTCATATTTCTAAGAAGGTCTTAGAGTTTCTTCATAGACAGAAGATGATCAAAGGTGATCTCTATAAGTTGGATTTCTGCCAGGAGTGTGTGTTAGGTAAGCAGATTAAGGTACCTTTTAGAGTTGGACTCCATATATCACAAAGGTTACTTGATTATGGGCATACAGATGTTTGGGGACCAATTGCTACTGCTTCCATTGGGGGAACGAATAATTTTTCTCTTTTATTGATGATTTTTCTTGGAAAGTTTGGGTGTATGTGATAAATGAAAGAGACAGCAGATAAGGATCTTAAGGCTAATTTAACATAGAGGGTGGAGGGGGGGGGTAAATAGTGTTTAATGGATTCTAAAACTTATATGGACTAAATTGAAATTATGACCCTAACAAATGCAGAACTTAATCACAGAACAATCATAGAATCAAACACAGATGTAGAAAGTAAATAAAAAGCAGTAAAGGAAAGAACACACCGGATTTTATACCAGTTCGGAGTTGCCCTACGTCTAGTCCTGTACCAAGGCAAACACCTCATACAGATTTTTATTATACCAACATCGAGATTACATTCCTCAATTTCTAAAGGACTTGAGGGACCCTCCAGTCTCACGAGTCAGAGAAAAACTCTCTTGATTTACGGGACTCAAGATCACTGAATTGATTTCCAGTCACAACCATACCTTATAGAGAGATTCGATAAACTTTTATTACAAATTGATCATATAACTCTGAATAGCACTTTGATCTTCGAGAGAGGGCAGAGAATCAAACAAGAATGAGATTCTAATTTGATTCACTTGAGAATTAGGCAGAATTTCGGTACGATCTTAAAAATATGAAAATTTTAGAATATGGATTTGTGGAGAAGAAGAAGTGAAGAAAATAATAAATTAGTTAGTTAAAAAATTCGTCTGTGAAGGCTATTTATAAAGCACCAACGGTCATAACCATTCGTGAAGAGATTTAAACGAATAGATACTTCTTTTGAACATTGAAACTTTTGAATTCAACGACCACCAATTCGGCATGGGGTGTCACATGATGTCGACATCCTTAGTTAAAAACCAATGTAAAATTTGTTTTGAAAATGAAGTTTAAAACAAGAGTTTATATTAAAACAAAAACAAATAATATTTTAAGGCTAAAACGTCTTTTTGAAAATCATTTAAAAAGATAATTTTAAGGCTAAAATATTTTGAAAAGCAGTTTTGAAAATCATTTTGAAAAACCATTTTGAAGTAGTTTTGCAAGCTTCTTCCTGCAGAATATCTCATCACGTTAGGACTCGAGAACTTGTACGAAACCAGGATGTTCATGGATTTGTAAGCCACTTGTCATAGGTTTGTAAGCTACTTGTCGTGAGTTTGTAAGCCACTAAGAATGTAGAAATGGATTCCATCCCAAATGAAATTCAAAATGAAGATTTCCATGCTATTATGAAGTTTTAACAAAAACTAGACACATATCTTAAAATCTTGATCTTGATACTCATGAGTCTTCAAACTTGATTTCTTCATTCTTGATCTTTATACTGTATGGTCTTCAACAATCAATACCTGCCTTATATATATCCTGCATAATAACATTCATATATACATATATATATATATAGATATTAGTGTTAGTATATAAGTTATAATAAAATAAGTCTCAAAGGTTGTTGTCATCGAAACCACTATCTCCATTTCCTAAGAATAAAGGCCAAATCAGTGATCTTTAAGAAGTTTAAAGCTTGGAAGATGCTTGTTGGGAACCAATCTAGTTCTAAGTTGAAAATGCTGAGATCCGATAACAAGCAGCGAGTTTGTCTCTGGGGAGTTCCTCAACTTTTGTAGACAACGTGGTATTGAGAGACATTTCAGTACAGTTGGTGATCCGCAATCCAATGGAGTTACCGAGAGGATGAATATGACTTTACTTGAGAAGGCTCGTTTCTTGAGATTAATAGCGGGCTTATTTAGAAGCTTTTGGGCAGAGGAATTATCGACTGCGGTGTATATTATTAATCAGATTCCCTGCTCAGTCGATTCTATAAGAGAAGCGGAGAGGTAAAGTCATGTACCTTGATTATTTTCATATTTTTGGTTATCCTTTGTATGTTCACCGTACAAGTGATGATAAGTTGGAGGCTGGAGCATAGAAGGGAATCCTCTTAGGATACACAAATGGTATCAAAGGATATCGTATTTTGCATCATGTTGATAGGAATATTGTTCATTCCAGACATGTTACTTTTGTTGAGTCAGCAACGTTCAATACTAAGAAAGACTTACCTATAACATCGGATGTTTCTGATAGGCTTAAGGAATGGAAGAGATTTGTATTTTACAACCTAGTAGTAGAGTTGTTGATGCTGTTGAGAGTGAGATAGATGTAGCTGATGTGACATGATAGAGTGTCCACAGGTGCCTTCTAGCAGTGTTGGTGATGTGCATGAGACTAGAGGAATTTCAATTCAAGGTGAAATTGAAATGAGTTTAGGCGAAGTTGTACCTACTCAGGCCAGTCATAGGACTATTAGGCCGCTTGAGAGGTATGGTGATTGGTAGTATACAAACCTTAGCCTTAGTGATCAGTTTGATTATGCCCTACATGTGGTTCACAAGGAGCCGCTTGACCTTGATGAAGCTTTGAAGTCATGTGATAGTTGAAAGTAGATGTGCACCATGGAAGATGAGGTAGAGTCATTGTAGAAGAACAAAACTTGGATTTAGTACCTCCTCTTCAAGGAAGCCGAGCCAAAGGTTGTAAGTGGGTATTCAAGGTGAAGGATGATGGAAGATACAAGGCTAGACTTGTTGCTAAAGGGTTTCCACAGAGGAAGGGATTGGAGTATGATGAGATTTTTTCTCTTATAGTGAGACACAGCTAAATCCATATTTTGCTTGCTATAGTTGTCCCTCATGACTTGGAGTTGGAGCAACTTGATGCGAAGATCGCTTTCTTGGACAGAGACTTGGATAAGACCATTTACATGAAGAAGTCGGTTGGATATGTGGTAGATTGGAAAGAGAATTGAGTTTGCAAGATAAAGAAGTCATTGTATGGACTTATGAAGTCACCTAGACAGTGGTATAAGAGGTTTGGATCTTTTATGCTTTCACTTGGTTTTAATCATAGCATCAAAGAAGCTTGTGTGTACTTCAAGCATTTGAAGAATGGTTATTGGGTATATTTACTTTTGTATGCGGATGATATGTTGATTCCTTTCAACGATAAAGCTAAAATTGATAGTTTGAAATTGAAGCTTAAGGCGGAATTCGAGATGAAAGACCTTGGAGAAGCAAGGAAGATTTTGGACGTGGAAATCCAAAGGGAAACGAAACTTGGACTTTTGAGGCTCACTCAAAAGAAATATATTCTGAAAGTTCTTGCTTAGTTTAGCATGGAAGGAGCAAAGGACAATTAGCAAACCCATGCCTTTGCACATACAACTTTCTAGTAAAGGCTCTCTGGATCTCAGAGAAGGACAAGACTTATATGGAGAAAGTTTCCTATGCGAGTGCAGTTGGTATTCTTATGTATGCCATGGTTTGCGCCAGGCCTGACATTGCATAGATAGTTGGATTGGCTAGTAGATTCATGTCAAATCCAAGAAAGCCGCATTGAGAGGCAGGGAAATATATTTTCAGATATCTCAGAGGGACTCCAGACCATGGACTTGACTCATTACAAGAAATTTTATTTTTGGTGGCACACAAAAGACACTACCAAGTCTTATGGTAGAGTTTTGGTAAATGCTGTGATAAAGCCCGCAACTAAAAATCCATGATTTTTGGTTGCATTTATTTCAATGCCACTATAAATCCTTTTTGTTGCAGCATTTCTCAAAGGCCACCATAAATCTTTTTGTAGCATTTTATAAACGCAACCAAAAGGTTTTTTGCGCTACAAATAGAGTTTCCACCTTTATCCCTGCTTTGCAGTTGCGTTTACTCAACGACACTATATGTATGCGTTTTCGAAATGCTACTAAAAGTTGTTGATCATTTTGCACTATTTTTTCATGCTATTATTTCATGTTGATGGTCTATTTTTTTCTACTATATTAATCAACAATCACTCATATAATCATAATATTCAAACAATTAAAAGAACATACTAATCATATAATCAAATAATATATCCATAACAATTCTAGTACAATAGTTTTTTGATAAAATAACCAAACACACACACAATAACCATTCGTATACAAATTTACACACCTAGTACTAATAAAATGTCATACCAAACTGGTGCTAACAAAATGGTTGATTACCCATAATTCTTTGTTGCATGCACAAGCGAAAGCTAGCACCATAAAAGTCCAACCTTGCTCTCTTCAGAAATCCAATGCCTGACTAAGTGAAAACACAACATATAGTCAAACAATTATGTTAATTCGTAGGATTTCAAATCTAATATAAAACATTTACAACATTATACGGGTATATCATATTATTAATAATGTCATATAAATAATCAAAGTTATAAACGTAATGAAATAAATAAAGTCCAATCTTATAGTTATATAAAATGTTGTTAAATTAGTTATATTATTATTTATAAAATTTAGTTAACTTAAACTTGGTTAATTTTATAAAACTTGTTTAATTTTAACAAAGCCTATTTAATTTTAATAACTTGGTTTACTTAATTTATTATTATTATTATTATTATTATTCAAACTCGGTTAACTTAGTTATATTATTATTATCATTATTATTGTAAACTTAGTTAAATTTTATAAACTAAGTTAATTTATCATCATCATCATTATTTATAAATATTTGTTAAATTAGTCTTATTATTATTATTTATAAAATTTAGTTAACTTAAACTTAGTTAATTTTAACACAAATTAGTTAATTTTTATTAACTTGGTTAACTTAGTTAATTTATTATTATTATTACTAAAACTCGATTAATTTAATTATATTCTATTATTATAAACTTAGTTAATTTTTATAAACATAGTTAGCTCATCATCATCATAATCATTGTTATTATTTATAAAACTTTATTAAACTAGTCATATTATTATTTATAAAATTTAGTTGGCTTAAACTTAACTTATTTTATAAAACTTGTTTAATTTTAACAAAACTATGTTAATTTTTATTAACTTGGTTAACTTAGTCAATTTATTATTATTATTATTATTATTATTATTATTATAAACAAGGTTAATTTAATTTTATTATTATTAGTATTATTATAAATATTAATATAAACTTGATTAATTTTATAAACTTAGTTAACTCATCATTATTGTCATCATTATTATTCATAAAACTTTGTAAAATTAGTTATAACATTATTATTTATAAAATTTAGTTAACATACACTTAGTTATATTATTATTACTATTATTATAAACTTATTTAATTCATCGTCATTATCATCATTTCTAAAACTATGTTAAATTAGTTATATTATTTTTATTATAAACTCACTTAGTAAATTTTCATAAAACTTATTTAATTTGGTTAATTTTTATAAACTTGGTTTTTGTTATTATTGTTTTTGTTATTGTTATTATTATAAACTTAGTTGAGTTATATCAAACTATAGACTGTTATTGTTATTGTAATGTTATCATTTTTATTATATTATTATAAACCTAATTAATTTTTTTTATCAAATTTAGTTTACTGCTGTTGTTGTTGTTGTTTGACTTATATCAAACTACAGACTATAATTATTATTGTTGTTGTTGTTATTATATTATAAACTTAGTTAATTTTTTATCAAACTAAGTATATTATTATTATTATTATTATTATAAACTTAGTTACACACTTCTCACGACAAATGCTTTCTTTCCCTGGGAGACCAATCAACCTTTTCTCCCATGTCTTCTATTTGTGCTGACCACTCTAATATGTTATAGATCAAGTATTTGCTTTCTATCTTTGTTGCCTCCTAAATTATTATGCTAATCTCAATCTGTTCTAACATTTTCCAACTATATCTCAAGTTATAGTGCATGTCAATGGTGTTGCTCCTCCTCCTCTAACTTTTGAAGTGATATCGATTATTGAATCCTTTGCTAAATCCTAGAAAGCTTTCAAAAGGAAGTTAATGGGATCTTTTTAAGATGAGTCTTCTAAGAAGTTGCTAAAGTCGTAAATGTGGAGGAGGAAGAGCACTCATCTTCTGAAAAATCTCTAAAGAGCCCAATTGTGGACACTCCCTAAGATTAGTCTGTGCAAACACCAGCTGTAATTGATCCCATCACTCGTATTTTTGTTTCAAATTCGCTAATTTCTCTTGCTCAAATGCAACTGGCCTTGAATATGCCTCCTACCCCAAGGCACACTCCTTTTCTGCCAGAATCTTCTTCTCCCTCCACCATCAATTTTAAAGAGATAGTTGAGTCTATCCTCCATTTAGAATTCTTTATTTGTATTCATCCGGCTGCTTCTACACCAGATTTGGAGGGGCATTGTTGCTCTTTAATGGAGCATCAACTCTTGGTAAGTTTCTCTTTAATTGACCTTAACATTATTGGTTTTCTATTACATTACTAACTTGTGTTACATTTTTCTCTCAAATTTCTAAGAGTTGGTTAGCTTTGAATGAACATGTTTCAAAGTCCTCTGTTGAATCCTCCAAACATCAGGAGGAAAATTTTGAGCTCAAAAATCAAGTGTCTTCTCTGTTTGCTGCTAAAAATGATGCTTCCATAGAGTTGGAACGAGTAAAAGCTTCTGTTGACCGGGCTGAGCCTGATCTAGAGGCAAAAAGGTGGGCTCGTCAACTCCTTGCTGACGAGAAACTTGCCGTTGAGCGTACTTTTAAAGATTCTAAAGATGAGAAGGCTCGCTTGGTCGCAAAGAACATCTATCTGAACGAGAAATTCAAGAAGACCCGAGCTTCATTAAAACTTGTTGTCCATACCTTTAACATGTCCAGCAGCATGTGTCTCAATTTGTCGGTACCACTCTAGGGCACATGATGCTGAAGACTTATGAAGATGCCCTTATGTTTGTATATGCCGGCAACTACAAGAAGTGCATAGACTTTGGGTTTCCTTCGCTTGATTCTGCCTTAGTAGATATAGTGATGGGAAAATTACCCTAATGAAGCAGGGGATTGAGCCTACGAATGAGGAGGAAATTAATGCTTCAGAAGTCCTTTTTTTTGATGTCACCTCCTTTGAAATCGAGTTAGACTTTGAGGATGAGGGTGACAAAGAAGATGCAACCGAGGTGGAAGGAAATGACGAGTACGATGATATTAATGAAGATAATGATGGTGATGGTGATGGTGATGACGACCTGGTCGGCGACCGAGGTTTTAATGGAGATAAAGGGGGTTCCTTTTGGAACCTCTATGAAGGATGGTGGTGACAACACTGAATTTCTTGAAAAAGAGCCATCTCCTCAGGAGGATATTCCACCTGCATCCCCTGGGCCTTATGCTCCTCTTGTGGATGAGCCTTCCCATGTTCATACTGAAGATCCTAAAAGGAAAGAGTAGGCCTCCAAGGCTTCTGTCCCTGTTTCTCAGGGAAGGGATTCTTTGTGTAAATATCTTACACGTTAAAGACAATAATTAGTACAAAATCATTTGTTTTAGATAAGAAAGAAGTCCACCTTTCCTTAGACAAAATTTAAAAGAAAACAAACATAAATTAACAAGTTATATAGGGAATCGGAAAAATTAATAAAGGAGCACAATTTTCTTTTCGAAAAATATCATAATCTCGATAAGTATGCCTCTCTACTAGCGTCTTTTAAACATCAAAGGTTTGCTCCCTTATTAAAGAGAGCATGCCATCGATAAGACGCTCTCTTAAAGGAGAATCGAGAATTACTTACTTTATTCTAGATGATGATTGAAGAAAGAGACATTTTAGTTAACTTTTACACATTTGATTATAGAATTTTTGTACTTAGGTGAATTCAACGGGGGTTTAGTTAGACGATTCCACAGAAGTCTTAGATAAATTTGGATCTGACTCGCATCCTTGAGCATGTTGGAATTTGCTACAGGTCAAGTCGATTCCTCAAAATCTCCAAGCTTAAATACTTATGTACTACAAAGACAAGTTTGTCTTTGAGTTTTTCTCTAAGTCTATTTTGTACAAACCAGATGAGTGATTGTAAGTATGTAACAGTTTATTGATGTATGAATATATTTTCTATACTTAGCTTCTCTTTATTGCAGAATGACTATTCTCTAGGTCGACTCATTCCTAAGGATCGTTTAAGCCAATATGTTAAACCGAGAAGGCTTTATTTTGAAAATGCATCAACTTTATGGACTTCAAAATTGGCAAGATATTGCTTTCTTTGATATTTACAAAAAATTTACTTGGAATACCATCGCCTCCACTTTGACTTCGTTGGAGATGAAAAAGAAACATTTCTTAAGGAGTTCAGAACATTCCAAACTATGTTAATTTGCAGTCGTGATAGTCCTCCAGTTGGGAAGTGGGACTATAGCAAATGCCCACCAATCATAACCCCTTAAGAAGTTATTATGCCTTTTGGGTCAACTGTTACACTTTCAGCTAACTCATTAGATAAAATTAGAAAAGTAGTCTATTACGACCTAATTGTTCGTCTTTCGGAAGTCGACATCGATACACTGTATCAAATGCCGCACAATCGAATGCCGGAAAACCGAACCGTTAGGGTTAAAGAAGAAGAAGATAGAAGAAAACAGAAACAATAACAGAATCTCACATTTCACAGCGGAACAAATATAATAGATAAATGAATATCTTTAAATCAAAAAACTATATCAGTTATCATAATACATCATCAGAGTATATACAACACAACACAATATAAAACCAATATAACTTGACTACATGGAAACTGAACTTGATGCAATCCATACGCAGCGGATATTATATAATATGAGTAATACGCCTCACCATCCAGCTTGCTCCAGATCTCTATAGCATACTTTCCCGACTTCGCTCTAGAACAATGATAACCCAACTCTAGGCTACCCGTGTGGAAAATTGTGGGCATCCAGAGTTTAGGAAGGGAACAATAAACTCCAGGTCAGTCACGGGACTGGTGTGAGATCTTAAAAACAGTTATTTTCACAAAGAAAGGAAAAGAAATCCGTTATGCTTTTGGGAAATTAAACTACCATAAGGCCTCCCGCCACACACACAATGCAAATGCAGAATTGGAGAAGATTTCTCCTTATGATATTCAAACATTCTTGATACGCAAAATCCTTTTTAATATTATCATTAGTGCATAGTGTGGAAAACATTTTAAAAGTATAATATTAATCTTTGCCAGCATAGACATATCATACTATGCCTACTATAGCTACCAATTAAACGACGGGTCACTACCATAGGTTAAAGGTAGGTTATACAACTGAAACCGTACATGGCTCGTATTGTTTTGTTTGGATTTCCAACAATGGTCAGGCAAAGCAACTTCCTACACCGAATGGGACGCCTCTGGAGGGACGCCCCCAAGAACTTAACCGAATCTCTGCCAACACAAGGTCGGGTTACCTTATGCTGTAATACAGCTGGAACAAGGTAACTACTACAAGTATGCCATCCTAGGTCGTTACCGACCTTTATCCGAGGATCCTCAACCACAAAGCATGTATTTGCAGTAACCACATAGGTTAAATATCTGGGCTCCATACCATGATACCACCCTTTTCCAGAAGGAAATGGACATACCCTGAGGGTGCTACCCTAAAATTTTCTTACTGCATCCTTCCTGTTTCGTCCATTTTCGGGTTGTGAGGTCCGACGAGGTCCCGTCCACAAAGCTACGCTTTACACAAAAGCCATGCTTCGATCAACACATGATCAGCAGCACTTCGTATGCCACATTACCAAATTGGGAATGTATCACTAGTAACCATCAACAACATAACCTCTGAGCTCGTACGTCTCAGAGAAGGGTGTTAAGCTAAGAGAATAAATTCTACGCCACCAGTAGAAATGTATTTGATAGAAACCAGATTTACATCTCAAAGTGTAACGTTAGACACACATCCATACAAGTCCGTTCCGGGTTCGAACAGAACCGAGGGCACTTCAAAGAAGCCCTTACAATCTGAATATTCACTAATACGTCCGGAATCCCTATCACAAAGGGTGATATAATCTCTATACCGGAGTAACTCGGTGCAAAGACATTCGACAGGTAATCCTTTCGCTTTCGAAAATACCCGGTCTTCAACACCATCTTCAAATGGAATCCCATTTCGTCGTATCATTATTTAGAATGGGTTTTATGACACAAAGTCCTCTCCCTGCTAATCTGAATAACGAGCGCTTATTTTAAAAATAAGTGTTATATTCCGATTCAAATAATTCACAACAAATTTCCACTTTGATCTTTAAATAAAGAATCCATCACAAATATTCGATGTGGTTTTCAAATATCCATTTGGAATCCGACCACCGGTCGCATCGAAATTCAAATGCCGTTTAAAGGCCAATATTGATAGTTGGTTATTTAACTATCAAACAATATTCACAACAATCACCAAGATTAAATAATTTTCCTCTAATTATTTATTTTCAAAATATCTCCGCAAGATATATTTTTAACACTTCATCACTTTGAAAACAAATTTCAAATCACTTTCCTCACGCGGAATAAATTTCTAAATATTTATTTCCACTGAAAATATGCCAAGTTCAAATACTTTAAAATAATTTAAATCACTTATCCAAACATATATACTTGGAAATATTAAAATAAAAACTATTCTAAACACTTATTTAAATCTTATCTATGAAAACATTATACCAATATCTCATTTAAAATTTCAAGTCCAAAACTAATATTAAAATAAAATTAGTAGATAGGGTATAACCATTTAAATAACCATTTTCTAAATCAAATATCAATTAAATCTTTAAAATAATCACTTCTATAATTAATTAAATAAATCTTTACTTTAAAGATTTTCAAAATAACTTAAGAAAATAATTTCTCTAAAACATTCTTTTAAAACCAACTCTAGAACTTTAAATTTATACTTTAAAAGCTACTTTGAAAACATACTCGGCTTTCCCGGGAAAATACACTTTCCTTCTCAAAATAGTCCATTTAAATCGATTAATAAATCCTTCTTGATTTATTTTAAATTTACATTCCAAATCTATAAAAAAATTCCACACTTTTAAAAATAACTCAACGTTTATTTTTAAAACAAATTTCCCTTTCCTTTATAAATTCTCATTAGGAATTTAAATTTCCAAATATCCATTGATATATGATTTTCAAATCGATTTCCAAATATTCACTTTCAAACACCAAATCAAATTCCAAATTAATTTTCGAACTTACTTTCAAACACCAAATCAATTTCCATTCAAACACCAAATCAATTTTCATATCGATTTCCTAAAGATTTATTTTCAAACACCAAATCAATTTCAAATCGATTTCCCAAAGATTTACTTTCAACACCAAATCAGTTTCAAATCAATTTTCCAAAGATCTATTTTCAACACCAAATTAATTTCAAATCGATTTCCCAAAGATTTATTTTCAAACAACAAATCGATTTCCAAATTTGTTACATTTTAAAATAAATTCCTTTATTTCTCCCAAACTATTTAAAATCCGAATTTTAAATAAATTCTTCATATATTAAACAATATCACTCGAAATCCATTTATAAAAACCTTTTTTTTTCCATATTTTGGAATTTTATTCAATAAGATTATAAAAATCAACTTCTATACTTTTAAATTCCTTCTTTTGAATTTATTCAATTCTCTAATATTTATTGATTTGTAATTTTCTACTTTAACTTCCAAAAATCCAATTTTTTATTTCTAGTATCCTACGGTACCAAAAATATATTCGGCTAAACTATAGCCATCAACGATTTCAATCACAAATATAATCATACACAGATTATAAATAAATCAACACATAACATTGAAACAAATTCAAATATTTGAGCAATCCAGCTGGACCCCTCCAACCTGTTTCCCTGCATCCACAGATGTTAGCACAACAATTAAATACCAATTCCACTTCGAGGTGAAATATCACGGTATATGGAATTATATAATATCATCCGCTATTGTGCGGCGCATAAGGTCTCATCCACTATATAATGTGGGTAATCAATCACTCCAAATATACATACATACATACATACATACATACATACATACATACATACATACATATATATATAAACACTACTACTACCACTATATATACTACCAAATCCAAACAGTCAACCAATAACTGAAATTTTAATTTTAATTTGAGTGAGAAAATATCACCTTTTACTACTCATGCAACCTATTTCCATTCCGGCTTGTTTTCTTTGAAATTTTGACCTTGTATAAACAATTACATAATTTTATTAATATTCGAAATAAATCGAACAATCAATTTCTTTTCAATAGATTAAATTAATTAACAATTTGAATTTAAACTAATCTAATAATTAATTTCCTATTAGATAAATTAAATGAGCCAAATTATCCTATTAAACAAATTTCCTCTTACCAATTTATTTAATTAAACCGAGTTCCCTTTTAAAAATCCTTTAGTATCAAAGATAATTTAAATTAGCAATTAAATGAGTATATTTATTTTTTCCGTTAACTGAAAAAAACTGCATGTGTATATACTTCACTGTATATATCTATAGACATTACAGCTATATTATTATTATTATTCATAAAATGTATATATATAATTAACTAAATTTAACAAATGAATTATATAAAAATATACCTCACTGGATTTTGACAGCCCACGCAAACAAGCTCATGACCTCCGCTCCTAGCCTTTGCCCACGTCGCGACACCCAAAATTTTGCACCATGAACTGCTGCCTTCACGAGCGTCGTTCGATCCCTGCTCAACTGCTCGAATCATTGCGCCAAACATTGACATCGAATTCGCAACCCTCATTCTACATGTGACTTCATCCATCGACTTGCCTTACTCGCTGAACGCCGCCGCTTCACTATGGGATCGCGACTTCGATCGCAATATCACTCCCAAACATCGGACTTTCGTCGTTGAAATTTTCGTGCCACCGAGTCGGTCGAGCTTCACCGATCCTTTACCACCAGCGCCACACAAATACACGACCCTCGTCGTCACATGCCGTAACCTTCTCACTCGATATTCAATATCGTTCCGCGATCCCCCCTTTTCTTTTTTATTTCTTATATAAACTAGGCAAACGATTTTGATTTTTTTAGGGTGAGGAGGGAACGAAAAATAATCATCGGACATATATTTGATTTCGAGATCTAGAAAGAATGCAGCCATTATATTTGAATATAGACGAAGCATCTTTCTTCGTTTGTTTTTTATTTTATTTACAGTCATGATATTATATCCTTTTTTCTTCTAAAAAACGAAACACGTGTACAAAGCTTCAGAGGAAACAGAACAAGTGTTGTTCAAAAGGATACGTGTCTGATGCTATAATATTTATATATTATTTGTATCCAAAATTCAAATTCAAATTTAAATCGTCTCGGTTTCCGCAATTAAAAATATCGATCTCCAATTGAGGCATGCCACCAGGCGTTTATAATGTTATATGCCTATTCCGAAACAATGGAAAAGGTTCCGAGTCCAAATTCGATCGTATGCAGAAGATGGCTTTTTGAACCAGTTATTAAATTAAATTTCGATATAAATTTCAACGCGTTTATTTATCATCGATCACACGACAACTCCAAATACTACGAAAATTGAAATTCGATAATTATACACTATTATGGATCCAACGGAACTAGTTTCGTCGAATTCCAAGACTGTGCCTCGGAAAGCTATTTTTAAATATCGATTTAAATGATATAAATTCAAAACTGAACAAAACATTTTCAAATTCAATTCTGAAGCTTTCATTATCTTCAGTATCATCAATATAAATTTTCCAAGCTTTAAAAATATTTTTAACAAGCATAAAACTGAAGATTTAATATTTTACCCAACCTTTAATAATTAAATTCAATAATTTTAATTGCCAAATTCATTCTGATATTTGAAATTTAAGTTAAACTAACACTCAAATATTTAAAATCAATTAAATATTTCAATTTCAAATGTCAAAAATTCTAAGTCGTCGCATTCTTTCCCCCTTAAAAGAATTTCATCCCGAAATTACTAGTTAAGAAGAATGATCCTTAACCCGTTTACTATTTACCCAAAACTAAACTGTTTTATCAACGTGCCAAAACAAATCTTTTTATTAAAAACTCATTCACTTCAAACAACTTTCCAAAGTATTCCATAGTTTCCAAACAACTTTATTTTCCCAAAAATTCAAATTGAAATTTAAATTCAAATTTTAAATTATCCAAATCTTTTCAAAAAATTTCCAACTCCCTAAAGTTTTGAAAAATTTCACCAGCATCTCCTTTGCGCGGCTAGCTCGGTACGACTACAAAATGCCACAATGGGCCCCTAAATTTCGAAAGAAAACAAAAGGCAAGTGGCTGGACAAGAAAATCATCAAATTTCATACTGAAATTTAAATACATACCTTTTTCGAGCAATTTAAATTTATCTTCGAAGTCAAAATCCAATTTATCTTTTGCATTTAACCCACCTGTATATCTTGCTTATCATTTTGCACATTCTTTACAAAAGTTTCAATATCTATTTTTATTCGAATTCGTACGATGTACTTATATCATCTGTACGCAATATCAAATTCGATCGCTCACTCGATCACACAATTTCACTTCCGAACTAGTATCGTCTACTCGACCTTTTAGCGCGGACTCAGATCTGGTTTCTTGATCAGAAACCGTCATTCTCCTTGCATAGCGTAAAATACGATAAAGAATTTCCAAAATCAACCAGAAATCCATATCCAGGTTCGCCATCAAAAATCGAGTGAAAAACCCCAACTCGGATCGATATAACTATCTCGAAAATCTATGCTCGAATTCTGGATCAAATCGTTATGCGAATAAAATAATATATGTACATCCTACGTATTTATTCCAATTGATTATTAGATATATCAATTTTCTTTTTCTTTTATTCACATTTGATTTTCATTTCTATACACTTATTCACAATCTTCATTTCACAACTCCCAGTTTATCCTACATTCACTTATCAATTTAGAATATTTTCTCAACTCCAAATTTTACTTAAGAATTTCATTATTTATTTCTTAAGTTATATATAAATCTTCTATATACTTCTTAAATTTATTTTCATATCTACTTATATTAAACTGGATTTCAAATTCCATATGAATTCAATTCATTTCAAACCATATTTAATTTGTCATTCCTTCAATTAGTTTCACTTACTAATTTTTATTTCAATACATTGCTTCATTTGATCCAACTTGACAAATTTCTCCATTTCACCTAATTTATCACAAATCAAATTCAACTTCCAATATTCAGCTAGAATTCCATTTACTTACAAATTCAAAACGAATTTTAACATTCAATTTCACTTTCATTTACTTGCAATTGTAAATTCATTTATTCCTTCACAATTTTATTTTCCGCCTTAATATATTTTATTCCATAACTATTTTTATCAGATTCCAGAGTCTTTCCAACATTTCAAAATCATTTTTGAAATCAATTCAAATTATCCTTTGAATTTTCAAAACCAAACACAGTTTGCAAACAACTTCCATTTAAAACAATTTGGCAGCAATTCCTCTCTTGGAAACTCGAAAATGAACACTGATGATGTCACGATCATCATCAGAATTATTTTCCAGCGACCGAAAAGAGTTTAGTGCTTTTATCCCTTTTAAATTTTTTTTCCAAAACCTTTGAAAATCATTTTAAAACCAAAAAAGGATTTAATTTCCAAATTTCAAATTTTTTTCCAAAACATTTCCAAATATTTCTCTAGAATTTTATTTCAAATTATAAATCACATTTACAATTTACATTTACAAATCTCATTTGTATATGGATTTTATTTTCTTAGCGCTTTGATTATCATTTCAATTTCATATTCAATAATAATGATAATAATTTAATATTATCGCTTCCTAACAATCAAACAACCAGGTACTATAATAATTTACAAAGATTATTTCCTTTTATATACGAAAATAATTTGTGTAAAATTATTTCATTTACCCGATTTTAAAACAATACCGTGTCGAATTGTTCTATACATGTGTTTAGAGATCCCTATCAATAACATTAATTACTCAGTTGACCAGAATCCATATACCACTCAACAAACCAATCATCACAATTTAAAATAATTTTATATTCACTAACAAATACGCGCTCATATCTATTATTATACTAAAACTCTTTCTAGAGTACTACCGACTCCATCTCTAATGAGTAATCCCCACCAAAGTCAAGGTTGTCGCTAAACGAAATGCTCTGATACCACTCTGCAACGACCCATTTTTTCGACTTACGAAAGTTGACATCGATACGTCCACTGTATCAAACATCGCATAATCGAATTCCAGAAAATCGAACCGTTAGGGTTAAAAAGGAAGAAGATAGAAAAAGAAAACAGAAACAATAACAGAATCTCACATTTCGCAGTGGCACAAATATAATAGATAAATGAATATCTTTAAATCAGAGAGCTATATCAGTTATTACAATACATCATCAGAGTATATAAAATACAACACAATATAAAATCAATATAACTTGACTACATGGAAACTGAACTTGCTGCAATCCATACGCAGCAGATACTTTATAATATGAGTAATACGACTCGCCATCCTGCTTGCTCCTGATCTCCACAGCGTACTTTCACGACTTCGCTCCAGAATAATGAAAACCTGACTCTAGGCTTCCCTGTGGAAAATTATGGGCACCTAGAGTTTAGGAAGGGAATAATAAACTCCAGGTTAGTTATGAGACTGGTGTGAGATCTTAAAAACAGTTATTTTCACAAAGAAAGGAAAAGAAATCCGCTATGCTTTTGGAAAATGAAACTACCATAAGGCCTCCTGCCACACACACAATGCAAACGCAAAATTGAAGGAGATTTCTCCTTATGATAGTCAAACATACTTGATACGCAAAATCCTTTTTAACATTATCATTAGTGCATAGTGTGGAAAACATTTTGAAAGTATAATATTAATCTTAGCTAGCATAGACATTTCGTACTATGCCTACTATAGCTACCAACTAAATGGCAGGTCACCACCAAAAGCAAAAGGCAGGTTATATAACTAAAACCATATAGGGCTCGTATTGTTTTTTTAGATTTCTAACAATGGTCAGGCAAAGAACTTCCTACCCCGAATGGGACTCCTTTGGAGGGATGCCCCTAAGAACTTAACCAACTCACTTCCAACATAAGGCCAAGTTACCTCATGCTGTAATACAGCTGGAATAAGGTAACTACCACAAGTATGCCATCCTCGGTCCTTACCGACCTTTATCCGAGGATCCTCAACCACAAAGCAACAACCGCAAAGCAACAATCACATAGCACATATTTGCAGTAACCACATAGGTTAAATATCCAGGCTCAATACCATGATACCACCCTTTTCCAGAAGGAAATGGGCATACCCTGAGGGCGCTACCCCTAAATTATCTTGCTGCATCCTTCCTATTTCGACCATTTCTGGGTTGTGAGGTCCGATGAGGTCTCATCCACAAAGTTACGCTTTACACAAAAGCTATGCTTCTATCAACACATGATCAGCAGCACTTCATATGTCACATTATCAAATTGGGAATGTATCACTAGTAACCATCAACTACATAACCTTTGAGCTCGTACGTCTCAGAGAAGGGCGTTAAGCTAAGAGAATAAATTCTCCGCCACCAGCAGAAATGTATTTGATAGAAACCAGCTTTACATCTCAAAGTGTAACGTCAAACACACATCCATACAAGTCTATTTCGGGTTCGAAAGGAACCGAAGGCACGTCAAAGAAGCCCTTGCAATTCGGGTATTCACTAATCATGTCCGGAATCCCCGTCATAAAGGGTGATATAATCTCTATACCAGAGGAACTCGATGCAGAGACATTCGACAGGTAATCCTTTCACTTTCAAAAACATCCGGTCTTCAACACCATCTTCAAATGCAATCCCATTTAGTCATATCATTATTCGCAATGGGTTTTATGACACAAAGTCCTCTCTCGGCCAATCCAAATAACGAGCGCTTATTTTAAAAATAAGTGTTACATTCAGATTCAAATAATTCATAACAAATTTCCACTTTGACCATTAAATAAAAGTTTCATCACAAAGATTCGATGTGGTTTTCGAATATCCATTTGGAATCCGACCCTGGTCGCATCGAAATTCAAATGCCATTTAAAGGCCAATATTGGTAGTCGGTTATTTAACTATCAAATAATATTCACAACAATCACCAAGATTTAAATAATTTTCCCCCAATTATTTATTTTCAAAATATCTTTGCAAGATATATTTTTAACACTTCATCACTTTGAAAACAAATTTCCAAATATTTATTTGCACTAAAAAATTTCCGAGTTCAAAGACTTTAAAATAATTTAAATCACTTATCCAAACATATATACATGGAAATATTAAAATAAAAACTATTTCTAAACACTTATTTAAATCTTATCTATGAAAACATTATACCAATATCTCATATAAAATTTCAATTCCAAAACTAATTTTAAAATAAAATTAGTAGATAGGGTATAACCATTTAAATAACTATTTTCTAAATCAAATATCAATTAAATCTTTAAAATAATCACTTCTATAATAAATTAAATAAATCTTTACTTTAAAGATCTTCAAAATAACTTAAGAAAATGATTTCTCCAAAACATTCTTTTAAAACCAACTCTAAAACTTTTAATTTATACTTTAAAAGCTACTTTGGAAACATACTCGGCTTTCCAAGGAAAATACATTTTCCTTTTTAAAATAGTCCATTTAAATCAATTAATAAATCCTTCTTGATTTATTTTAAATTTACATTCCAAATCTTTAAAAAAAATTCCACACTTTTAAAAATAATTCAATGTTTATTTTTAAAACAAATTTCCATTTCCTTTATAAATTCTCATTAGGAATTTAAATTTCCAAATATCCACTGAAATATGATTTTCAAATCGATTTCCAAATATTCACTTTCAAACACCAAGTCAAATTCCAAATTGATTTCCCAACTTATTTTCAAACACCAAATCAATTTTCATTCAAACACCAAATCATATATCATATCGGTTTCCCAAAGATTTATTTTCAAATACCAAATCAATTTCAAATCGATTTCCTAAAGATTTATTTTCAACACCAAATCAATTTCAAATCGATTTCCTAAAGATTTATTTTCAGCACCAAATCAATTTCAAATTGATTTCCCAAAGATTTAATTTTAAAACCAAATCGGTTTCTAATCGATTTCCAATTTATCTCATTTTAAAATAAATTCCTTTATTTCTCCCAAACTATTTAAAATCCGAATTTTAAGTAAATTCTTCATATATTAAACAATATCACTTGAAATCCATTTATTAAAACATTTTTTCCATATTTTGGAATTTTATTCAATAAGATTATAAAAATCAACTTTTAACTTTTAAATTCCTTCTTTTGAATTTATTCAATTCTCTAATATTTATTTACTTGAAATTTTCCTACATCCATAGATGTTAGCACAACAATTAAATACCAATTCCACTTCGAGGTGGAATATCGCAGTATATGGGATTATATAATACCATCTGCTATTATGCGGCGCATAAGGTCTCATCCGCTATATAATGCGGGAAATCAATCACTCTATATACATATAGATACACACACTACCACATCCAAACAGTCAATCAATAACTGAAATTTTAATTTTAATTTGAGTGGGAAGATCTCACCTTTTACTACACATGCAATCCATTTCCATTCCGATTTTTTTTTTAAATTTTGACCTTGTATAAACAATTACATAATTTTATTAACATTCGAAATAAATCGAAGAATCAATTTCTTTTCAATAGATTAAATTAATTAACAATTTTAATTTGAACTAATCTAATAATTAATTTCCTATTAGATAAATTAAATAAGCCAAATTATTCTATTAAACAAATTTCCTATTACCAATTTATTTAATTAAACCGAATTCCCTTTTAAAAATCCTTTAGTATCAAAAATAATTTAAATTAGCAATTAAATGAGTATATTTATTTTTCTGTTAATTGAAAAAAAAACTGCATGTATATATACTTCACCGTGTATATGTATAGACATCACTGCTATATTATTATTATTATTTTTCGTAAAATGTATATATATAATTAATTAAATTTAATAAATGAATTATATAAATATATACCTCACTGGACTTTGACAGCTCACACAAAAAAGTTCACGACCTCCGCTCCCAGCCCTTGCCCACGTCGCGACACCCACAATTTTGTACCCAGCACCACGAATTGCTGCCTTCGTGAACGCCCTTCGATCCCCGCTCAACTGCTCAAATAATTGCGCCGACCATTGGCATCGATTTCGCAATCCTCATTCTACATGTGACTTCGCCCATCGACTTGCCTTGCTCGCTGAACGCTGCCGCTTCGCTACGGGATCGCGACTTCGATCGCGATAACACTCCCAAACATTGAACTTTTGCCATTAAAATTTTCCTGCCATCGAGTCAATCGAGCTTCGTCGATCCTTTGCCGCCAGAGCCACACAAATACACGGCCCTCGTCGCTGAATGCCCTAACCTTCTCGCTTGATCTTCAATATCGTGCCGCGATTCCCTTTTTTTTCTTATATAAACTGGGCGAATGATTTTGATTTTTTTAGGGTGAGGTGGGAACGAAAAATAATCATCGGCCATATATTTGATTTTGAGATCTAGAAAAAATGCGGCCATTATATTAGAATATAGACGAAGCATCTTTCTTCATTTGTTTTTTATTTACAGTCACGATATTATATCCTTTTAAAAAAAACAAAAGCGTGTACAAATCTTCAAAGGAAATGGTACAAGTGTTGTTCAAGAGGATATGTGTCTGATGCATAATATTTATATATTATTTATATCCAAAATTTAAATTCAAATTCAAATTTAAATCGCCTCGGTTTCCGCAATTAAAAATCTCGATCTACAATTGAGGCATGCCGCCAGGCTAAATGCCTATTCCGAGCACTATTGAAAAGGTTTCGAGTCCAAATTCGATCGTATGGAGAATATGGCTTTTCGAACCAGTTATTAAATTAAATTTCGATATAAATTTCAGCGCGTTTATTTATCGTACGATCACACGACAACCCCAAATACTACGAAAATTGAAATCCAATAATAATACACTATTACGGATCCAATGGAACTTGTTTCGTCGAATTCCGAGGCAGTGCATTGGAAAACTATTTTTAAATATCTGTTTAAAAGATGTAAATTCAAAACTGAACAAAACATTTCCAAATTAAACTATGAAGCTTTCATTATCTTCAGTATCACCAATATAAATTTTTTAAGCTTTGGAAATATTTTTAACAAGCATAAAAATGGAGATTTAATATTTTATCCAACCTTTAATAATTAAATTCAATAATTTTAATTGCCAAATTCATTCTGATATTTGAAATTCAAGTTAAAATAACATTCAAACATTTAAAATCAATTAAATATTTCAATTTCAAATGTCAAAAATTCTGGGTCATCACATTATCTCCCAGCTTTAAATGTAATCAAATTATTTGTTGTATCTTTTAACTTTGTTGATGTCTGAGTCGTAACCCGTTATTATAATAATAAAGAGATTTTTCATCTTGAACTTGACTTTATTTTATTTCTCTTGCTTAAATAGGAGCAACAACTATCTGCAACTTCCCTTCCTTATAACTTAATGTCACACGTCGATGCTCTTAGAGAGAAATTATTGAAAGCAAGTGGCGGGATTGTGCTTAGTGACGATGTCTTATTAGAATGCTTCTATGTTAATGCTAAAGTTGTGAAATGGAATAAGAGATATTTTCTTCAGAAAACCATCGCCAGCGATCAAAAAGATTAGATCGCCTATCTTGAGGCTGAAATTAAAAGTAAAGATGAGATGATTACTGCTCTTAAGCGACAAGTAAAGACTAATCCCTTAATTGACTTTGATCAGAAAATGTCAGAACTTATTCAACGGATAAGTGACTTGGAGTTGAAATTAAAAGATAGTTAGGCATAGTGTGCCCTCTGAAATTCATCATGGAAGACAAGACTTCAAACATTGATTTATCGATCCCTCACGCTGCATCTTCGGCTACTAAACCCGCAAGTTCAAAACTTCTCGCAGCTTAAAATTTCCCTGTCAACCCTCCTTCCGTCCTGGATGAAAATGTTATGGGAAATTGGTGTCGAATGGTTAGATTTGAAATAGCTAAGTATTTCGGTGAGCAACAGAATGACAAGTATTCTCAAACTATTAATGATTATGCTGGCAAAAATCAGGAGCTTTACCGTAGTAAATGTTTTCTTCAAAAGCATCTTGCGGAATGAGAGAGAGATAACAAAACCCACAGGGCTGCAAATAGAGCTTATAATCATGCCCTAAAGACCAATATTGATGTGACTGACGACAAGAGCAGAATAAGGAGAAAGGAAAAGAAACTAAAGGAAGTTATCTTGGTCTTCATTCGCCATGTAGTAAATCCTTCAGCCATCGAAACTCTTGACAAGGCCACTCAAGAATTGTAATTTATTTATATGTTTGAAATGAATAAACTTGTCTTGTACATATGTGTATAACTTCATAGTTGTTTTGTAAATAAATTCATGACTTGTGTAATTCATATAAACTTTTTAAATATCACATGATTTGTAATCCTTTTTGTAACTCCACTTTTCAAATACCTTTTTAACTCCTCAGTTGATTTTTGGAATTGTTGAATCTTTTTTTATTCCTTACTATTTTGATTTTCCTAAAAAGCATGAAGCAAAAAAATTTCCTAATTGTTAGCTTTAGATTGACGTATTAGTCTATGTATGTCATTTACATAAAGTAACAAATCGTCATGCTAACTGTGTGTATATTAAATGTTTAAATCTCATCCGTATCCATGATGAGAAATAATTATGAATTTACCTTCAACCGTTTGGCTAGAATACTCAACACTTATTGATAGAAAATCCAGCCTCATCAGCAGGGCATAAATGCTAGAATTTAATCTCCAAAGGACATTTAATATCCGAATTTCTGTAGGAGAAACCCTATAACGCCCCACCCCAAGGCCCACACTAACAAAGGGTATTATGGAGTAATACTGTCTGCTAGAGCAGAGAATTGGGCTGGTTAGGAGCGACCACCCGTAAGCTTTGTCTTAAACAAGTATTGGATACGTCGATAATTTTTTTTTCTCTTTACATTTTTCTTGTGGACCGACTTACCCAATAAATGTTTAGCACAAAACTATGGTGGCTAATGGATCTATTCAGAACAAAATACAACAACAACAATTATACAACATATCACAGAATAGCAGACGCAAATATATACATATACATCGTCAATACGCTACATAGTGATACATAACTGAGTGGTAACACGGATCACACAAATATATATATACACACACATACACATCATGTCCCAAAAGAATATACATAGATCAGAGTACACAAAAATAGCTAAACGACGACACAAAAGGTGGACTAGCATCCAAAAGATAGTAAAGTGGGCCATAGCGGAAGCAGCTAAATGGGAATCTACATCAAGTTGCTAACCTGAAATGACTCGGTCTGACCCGAGTATATAAAATACACAGGTCAGTCTAGCTTAAATAAACTGATTAGAGAATGATAGGTGAAGTATAAGGATAATAAATAATAATTCTTCTCAATAGAGAAGAAACAATAACATATGTCATCTCATAATTCATGGGATGATAACAACTAGAATATTATACCAAATTCTCATGAAAAGGGGTAACAACAACAACATCGATTAAATCATGTATAAATGTCTCATATTATCGGCTTTAATATCGACATAATAAAAGGCTTCCATCAACAACAGGAAACTAGGCTCCATGGCTAAGACACATAAAATCTCTATCAATAACAAAACAACGAGATGGAAACCGCATCATAGCACCAAATAGGACACATAAGGTCCCCAATAACCACATAATAAATTCACCATATGAAAATCTTCGAATAGCACATAGGCTATATTTATATACATATATAAATCCAAGAACAACATTATGGTGAACATATGGAAAACAACAAAATTTAAAAAAATCAATAAGAATGAAATCTAGAAAAAGCAACAACAACAGTATGGATCCATAACAACAACAACTGCACGTGCATATAATAAGTGTCCCCCGGCCTTGCCAAGTACTATAATAGTGCGCTTATCAAAATTGGCACACACGGCCTGATGTATATATGTGGCCCTACCGACCTAGCGCTAATCCCCCCACCTAGTACTGGCAACAACAACGGAATGTGCTACCAACTTCCAAATGTGTGTAGCTTTAAAGGAACAAGTCCGGAATTAACCAGTATAACAAACCTGTGTGTCCCATACCATGTGGTTTATTATACCGTTTAAGTCACTTCCTCGTTCTCTCGAAGAGTGCAAAAATATGTGTTTTTTTATAGAAAATACTAACTTCGAGAAAACGGGTTTTTAAACGTTTTTGGAAATTATTTGGAAATTGTTGCTTTGAAATTCTCTTTATTATAGAGAATACATACATATGTACATATAGCTTTAAAATTAATTATAAAATTTTATAAAACATTTACTTTGAAAGCTTTTCTATTTTAAAAATCACTCCGAAAACGGTTTAGAAAACATGTCCACAGAAACAGCAAAAATCGATGAAAATTCAAAAATTACCATACGACAAAACCCAAATGAAACCATCAATTCGTAGTGAAAATCGACGTTAATGTCGTCCTCTATATTATTAGAAGTTAGCCTTTTATAACCATCTCAAATGAATGCTCGAAATCATCAAATTCAAAAACAATTCAATGGAAAATGCTCAAACTTTGCAAAAAAACTCAGGCATGCAGCTTGTTTCACCAGTCTGCTCCTTTTAAACTCAGAATTTGAGAAAACATGAAACATAAAAGTTGAAGATGATTTCCATAGCTTAAAGCCAGAAAATAATCACCTAATTCGGATATTCGAGTCAAAAGTTACGGTAATTTCAATTCCCTGGTCTAAAATTACAAAACCGTGAATAGTTAAAATAACGACAGGGCTGCGGCTTAAAGAGCCATTTGGACCATGTAGAACCTAGAATTTGATAAATCAAAAAATATGACAGTTGAAGAGCATTACCATAGCTAGAAGTCAGAAAAAGAGTCACCTAATTTAGATATGCGAGTCAAAAGTTATACCCAAAACAATTATCAGGTCTGGATTCATTGTTGCTGTCATTTTACTCTCGGGATAGCAACAAAGATGTATAGTTTTGACCAATTTAAATTCAAAAAATTATAAAACTCAAAACATGAACTTTTAGCTAAAAGCCTAAGCTTTCTAGAACATCTAAAATCATCAAATTTGGATAAAAAACATGTGAGATATGATCAAATTAGTTTCAGCTTCAATTTCTGAATTTTTTTTCCAGCAAACAACGAAGAGGACAACATAGAATTGGCATGCAAGCTTATTTAAGTTAGAAATGTGAGTTAATACTCACCTTAGAACTTATTTGCAGAAAATTGAGGCTTAGGCAAGCAAAGATTGATGCTTTAGACCTTGGATTGAAGCTAGAAACATGCTAGAGAAAGAAGAATAGACATGCAAAGCAAAAACATCAATTACAGTAAACAACCCTTACTCAAATCAAAAGATGGATGAAATAGGTTAGGGTTTAGAGTGATTACCTATAGAATATTTTAATTCCTTAAATTTTCTTGTAATTTAATTTAGTTTGGAAGCTTAGAAATTTGATTTAGAGCATTGAAGAAGAAGCCATTTTTGGGGTTTGGTTTATCTCAGAGAAAGAAAGGAATGAAAGGAAGGAGGAGATGGATTGTACGTACATGCACAAGTTTCCTCTCCTGACCATTCTAGGAAATGGGTCTGGGCTTGGGGTTAATTTTCTTACCCAATAAGCAACAATGTTATAATACTTAAACAAATTTTAGTTATGTTATACTATTAACATGTTTTCACCATTTTCGTCACTTAATTCACCAAATAATTTATAAAAAACATGTTTCTATCTTTATAAAATGCAACTAACATATTTTAAAATTAATTTATCCACTAAAAATAATTTTCCATCATTAAAATTTCATTTTTGATTAACTACTTAAATTTACACTATTATTTACACAAAACAACATTTTAATCAACGAAAATTACACAAAAAACATTTTCTTGTCAATTCATCATAAAAATACTATATTATAATTATTCTTGCACCCAAATGTTGTTTTTAAATAAAATTCCATAATCCACATTTAATTTCCAACCAGACCATCTTATTTCCATTTTATTTCACCAAGTACACATTGTTTATTATAAAACAAACAATTTTTAACAAAATTTTACATATCAAAATTTATTTTGTTTCTCCATTTTAAATTATAACCATCATTATAATTTATTTTCATATGTAATCAAAAAACCAGGGTTGTTACATACCCCTTAACCCATTCCTTGGCATTAATGGGATTTGAAAAATTAGGAATATGAAACTCAAATTTGGATACTTGTAGTAGCAACCTTTACAACAATAATCTTTAACCCAGGTTTAGGCATTTGTGATGGATAGATAGAAATCCATTATCAAAACTTGTACCCAGATTAGGGCTCAAATAAGTAATAGTCTTGATACCCAGATTCGGGCATAATAATGATGGTGATTGATATTGACCCGAAACCCATATTAGGGTATTAGCAAATATAGTCATGGAATGTATGTCCTGAAACCCAAGTTAGAGCATTAATTGATGAAGGTCAGATAATGAGAGACACAAAACCCAAATTCGGGTATTTATAGGTGATGTATAGAAACAAAAGTCCCTAAACCCAAATTCAGGTAATAATAAGCGGAGCTCTGTTCCACTTCTTTGTTTCTATCTTCTTCGACATGTATAAACCCTTCAGATTTTGTATATAAATAATATAATTAGCTGCCTCTTGAGCTTGGACTTCTTAGTGCATGATTGGATATGCTGTTTCATAGGCTTGGACATCTCAATCTTTCACTTTATTAACCTCCATTGGGCCTTGGACATCATAGCCCATTATTTGATGTGCCTCTTTTGGACTCGGGCATCTCAATTCGTTGTTGAATGACCCTCTCTCTGGGCTTGGACATCTTACTCCATTATTGAATGAGCCTCTTTCTGGCTTAGACATCTTAGTCCACTGTTGTTTGGTGCTCTTGGTTAGCTTATCTTAGAGGCTGGAACCAAGGACTTACCCGACCTCCCTCCAGGAGGCCCCCTGCCCTGGCCTTTTTTGCAGCATAGATAGGGGCTTGTTCGGTGCTTTACCCTGGCCATCTTATGGCATGGATAAAGGCTTACTCCATCCTCCCTCTAGGAGGTGCCTTACCTAGGCCATAGCATGGCGACGATAAGGGCTTGTTTGGTGCACTAACCTAACCATCTTATGGCATGGATAAAGGCTTACTCCGTCCTTCCTCCAAGAGGTGCCTTTGCCTGACCAAAGGTGCAACAAGGGCTGGTGCTTTAACCTGGCCATTCAAGCTGGGCATGGGCGTGATGGGTGGTGCATTGCACCACCTGATAAGATCGATATGCTTTCATGTCTCTCTTTGTCTCATAGTAACTATAATAGTGTCCACACCTTAATATATAAACATACAATGTATATTTTATTCTAGGACGTAAGACTATTCATTTCCCAAGGAATTCAATATCTCACGTTTCCTAATGTAGGTATTTAATGCCTTACACTTTCCAATAAATTACTCATTCATTTCTAATAGTCCACCACATGAATGTGTAGTTGCTCAATTGTGAATAATTTTATGAAACCTTTTATCGTATCGGTAAAGTTGCAAATAGGCTTTGAACTTTTCCTAGTGTTTTATCATTTTGACTTGCTAGCGAATCAATGGACTTAGATTTTCTTTGAATTGTTAGCATTTTCGTGTAAGTCTATAACGATAATACATGGTAAATGTTTCTTATCTTCCTTGGTTCTCTGTTTGTGTTAGTTTTTTTCCACGAATACGAGCTTGGTCTTATAAGTACCTGTAGAATTTGGCTTTTTAATTCTCCTTGAAGTGGCACCTTCGCACTCACGTAGGTGATTCTTACCACTCGGTTTTTTACCTTACCAAGTATAGACATCATTTGAAGTTTCAAAACTTATCATATTCTCCAACGAGTAGTGCACTAACTTATCATAAGAATGGTTTGAATATTTATAGTGATATCAAGTTTATCTAAACTTAGTTTCCCTTTGACCCTAGATCATGGGATCTCCATACAACAAGGTGGGGTTTCCATTTAAAGAAACCTTTTAGTTTATGGGCCTTAATCCCATTCACATTGATACGAAATTAACCTTCTCTCTAGGTAAACCTTTTGTTAGTGGATTTGCTGATTGGCCGACGCAATGTATGTTTATTGGAGGTAAAAGTTTTTTCCAATTCAAAATAACTTCTAAAAAACCTTAAAGCCAATTGCTTCTTCTACGGCTTTGTCTATAGCAACAGATTCTGATTCCATGGTTGATCTTGCTATGCAAGTTTGTTTAGAGGATCTCTAAGATATTTCCCCACTAGCTAAGGTAAACACATATCCACTGGTGGATTTTGTATCTGATGAACTGATTATCTAGTTTGCATCATAATACCTTTCTATTACAGATGGGTACCTTTTATAATTTAATCCATGACTTGATGTATACCTTAGTTATCCTAGTATTAAAATTACAGCTTTCAAGTGATTCTTTCCTAGGTTGCTAGTATATCTGCTTAGTTTAATTACATCATATGCTATATGAGGTCAAGTGCAGTTCATTACATACATAATGCTTCCTAGTATACAAGAGTACTTAAGTTGGTAAATACTATCACCGCTATTTTGACCCAGATTTGGTTCAAATCTAAGGGTGATTTTTCTGATATTATATCGTATTGTTTAAACATTTCAAATATTTTCCCAATAGAGTGTGATTGGGAAAACATATATTCTTGGTTGATCTTATGTATTTTAACACTGTGTATCACATCAGCGACTTTCAAATCTTTCAGGTCAAATCTGGCGGAGAGCATATCTTTTGTAGATTTTATTATCTCCCTGTTGCTTCCAAATATTAGTAAATCATTTGCATATAGATATAAAATGACATATCTCATATTTGTATGTTTAGAATAGACACATTTGTCACATTCATTTATATAAAATCCATTTAGTATTATATTTTCATCAAATTTTTCATGTCATTATTTAGGCGCTTGTTTAAGCCCATATAGTGATTTTTTAATCTACTAACATAACTTTCATTTCCAATTTTTAGGAAACCTTTAGGCTGTTTCATGTGCATTTCTTCTTCTAGTTCACCATTTAAAAATGTTGTCTTTACATCCATTTGATGCATTTCTAAATCAAGTGTGGATGCAATTGTTATTAGCATTCTTATTGATGTTATCTAGCTACTGGAAAGTATATGCCAAAATAGGCCAGGTCTTCTTTTTGTCTAAACCCTTGAACCACAAGTCGAGCTTTACACTTGTCTATTAAACCATCATGTTTCAAATTTGATGCAGCGCAATCTACCAACTCCATGGATTTAAGTCGTTCAAGGACCTTAGGTCGCTCAAGACCTAGTGAAGGTCGCTCGCGAAAGCAATCTATAATGAATTTGGGAGGGCAGCGACCTAGTGTGTTGGTAGGTCATCCAAACGACCTAACGAGTCGAGACAACCGACCTAGCGAGCTAAGGAAACTAGGGAGCCGTTCTTTAGGTCTCTCCGACCTTTCGAGTTTCAACTATGACGAGTTACAACCTATGTTAGGTCGCGGCAACGAGTTACGACCTATGTTAGGTCGCGGAAGTTCTTATGTCTTTGGTCGCTAAACACTTAGGTCGTATCAACCTATGCCGTTTTGAAGATCTTATGTCGCAAGTGCCTGAAGCCGTGCTATGTACTTAAGTCGCAAGGTCGTAGGTCATGAGTCGCTTTGATGTGCTGTATGCATTCTTAAGTCTTAGGTCGTGTATGTTGTAAATATTGTTGAGTCGCATAATGTAGGTCGTTTGCGATTTTGTTCTGTGTTGTAGATGTTATGTCTCTTATGTTTTGTAAAGTAACTCGTAGGTCGCATGTGTGAGTCTGTTAGGTCGTCTCTGTGATAGGTCGCGTAACGACCTATGTTAGGTTGGCCGAGTTCTGTGTGAGTTGTAAACTGTCTATAAATATGGGGGTTGTGTCATTTGTAAGGGTGGTTGATTTTGAATAAACTTTTGTTTGAGTGCTTTGTGCCTCTTGAAATTGGAAGTTGAGTGTGAGCTCCTTTCTCCATTTACGGTATTCGAGTGCGCTCGAATCAACGGATTTGAAGCCGATTCACTGAATCTCGTGCGCGAGATCAACGTAGAAGAATCATAGATCTTTTAACACGGTATCGTGCGCGATTAACGTGTTGGAGATAGCTAGAATTCGGTATCTTTTGGAGATCAACGAATTTGGGCATTCGGTATTCTTTCAATCCATCGATTTATATCGCTTCATCTAATCGTTCTTCGATTAGTTTGACACAAAATCTTCATTTCGTCGTCATCGTTATAATCCGCTGCGTCACTTTTGGTATCAGAGCTTGAATTAGCCAATCATAGCTAAGCCGAGTCCTTGGAGCCAAAGAGAAGAATTTGAAGTGTTGGAGTTTGGGTTGTGCATCACTTTGTAAGTGCAGGCCGAGAGCAAGTTAGTTTAGATTTGTTCAAGGTCGAGAGTTACAAGTTTGAACCGAGCTAAGTTGAAGCCGAGCTTGTTCAAGTTTGTGGGAGATTTGTTCAAGCCGAGAGCAAGTAGAGAAGATAGATCCGAACTATAGGTGGAGGCATGTATCACTTGTGTTGATCAAGGCTGAAAGTCAGTTGGTATCAGTTCAGTTGAAGAAATTAAAGCCGAATTTGTTGAAGATTGTTGTTAGAGATCATGCCGCCAAGAAGAGCTAATTGTCATCAAAATGTTGAAATGTTGTATAGAAGAGAAGAAGCTGAGCAAATGGAACAACGTATCAATGAAAAATTTGATGAAGGTATTGGAAAGTTAGAGAAACTGATGATTGACATGAATCAAGGTCAAAGGAGAAGGTCACCAATCTCGAACCATGGAGGAAACAGGTTTCGCCATCGGTTACGGAAACGAGGAGGGTGTCGCCGCAATCTTACCGAGATAGAAGGGAATCTTCAGTTTCATTGAGACGAGAACACCATGAGTACGGAAGTGAAGAGAGAAGAACTCCACAGGAGTATGAGCATGAGCCATATCGTGATGAAGAAAGACATAGTAGAAGAGATATGCGTGATCATAGGGATGTTGATGGTCGAGATCGATATCGAAGTACATTTGATTATGATGAAGATGGTGATAGAGGTAGTGTTCATTATCGAGATTGAGATCAAGTACGAAATCCATATCGAGAGGTGGAAGATGATCGTAAATGGGAGTCAGGGATGAAGATGGAAATTCCAGAATTCAAGGGTGGAATGGTAGCTGAAGAATTTCTGGATTGGTTATCTAATTTTGAAGAAAATTTTTGACTTTAAGGAAGTTCCTGAGCATCGTAGAGTTAAGTTAGTTGCTACTCGTTTGAGAGGAAGAGCTATGGCATGGTGGCAGCATACTAAGCTTACACGGGAGAGAATGAGGAAGTCAAAGATTGAATCATGGGAGAAGATGAAGAAGTTGATGAAGGCTACTTTCTTACCGTATAATTATCAATCTCTTATGTATCAACGGCTGTAGAATTTGAGACAGGGAACAAAGTCGGTGAATGATTATGCCGATGAGTTTTATCAATTGATTGCGAGGAATGATATCATGGAGACAGAGGAACAATTGACAGCTAGATTTGTTGGAGGATTAAGAATGCAGATTCAAGATATGGTGAATATGTTTGATCCGAGATCTGTAGCTGAAGCACACCAAAAAGAGTTAGCTTGGGAGAAGCAAGGCAGAAGAGGTGGTAGTGTGTTTACACATTCCAACAATCAAGTGAAAGGGGCTAGTAGCAATGCGAATATTTCCAAGGCTGTTGCGAAACCAGTTGTCAATGAAGTTGCTAAGACCAAGGTCAATAGTGGTATCGAATGCTTTAATTGTCAGGAGTTTGGTCACAAGAGCAATGAATGCCCGAAGCCAAAGAAGCGAGCGATGGTTGCTGAGGTTGAGGATGAGGATACAGAAGTAGAATGTTCCATTTCGCCACAGGCTGAGGAGGAAGAATTATTGTCGGGAGACGAGGGACGTAATTTGATGATGAGGAGATCTTTTTTGAAACCAAAGAATGAGGATGATTCAACTTGGTTGAGGAGTAACATCTTTCAGTCAACGTGTACTATCTTGGGAAGGGTGTGCAAGTTTGTTATTGATGCGGGAAGTTGTGACAATATCATCTCTACAGAAGCTGTAAAGAAGTTGGAATTAAAGACTGAGAATCATCCTAAACCTTACAAGTTAGCTTGGTTGAGGAAAGGTGGAGAAGTGAAGGTTAGTAGAAGAGCTTGTGTAAATTTTTCAATTGGGAAGAAATACAAAGATGAAACTTGGTGTGATGTGGTTGATATGGATGTATGTCATCTGTTGTTGGAAAGACCGTGGCAGTATGATAGAGCTGTGCAACATGATGGTCGTACCAATAGCTATAGTTTCATGTTCGAGGGCACTAAAATCACTTTGGTTCCTAAGAAACGACAACAAGAAGAAAACAAGTTGGAGGAGATTGAAGAACTGAAGACTTTGTTATCTTTGAAGGAGTTTGTTAAAGAAGTCGAAGATGAGCCTGAAGTGTTTTTTTTGATCGGACATGAAAGTAGCGAGGAGGTTGAAATTTCAGAGGAAGTCAAACCAGTATTGGAAGAACTTGAAGATGTATTTCCTGAAGAATTTCCAAAGGAGTTACCACCGTTGAGGGACATACAACATCAAATTGATCTTGTACCGGGAGCAGTGTTGCCACATAGACCACATTACAGAATGAGTCCAAAGGAACACGAGGAGTTGAGAAGGCAAGTGGAAGAGTTGCTTGAACAAGGGCGTGTACAGGAAAGTTTAAGTCCTTGTGCAGTACCAGCCTTATTAGTGCCGAAGAAGAATGGAACTTGGAGAATGTGTACTGATAGTCGAGCACTGAATAAGATTACTGTAAGGTATAGATTTCCAATGCCTAGATTGGATGATTTGTTAGACCAGTTGATTGGAGCTGCTATATTTTCAAGATTGATCTGAAGAGCGGATATCATCAAATTCGAATTCGACCAGGGGATGAATGGAAGACAACATTCAAGACTAGAGAAGGGTTGTACGAATGGCTGGTTATGCCGTTTGGTCTTTCGAATGCACCTAGTACGTTTATGCGGGTGATGAATCAGATCTTTAGACCATTTATTGGGAAGTTCGTGGTGGTGTATTTTGATGATATACTGATATAAAGTGGAAGCCCAGAAGAACACTTGCATCATCTGAGAGAAGTTTTGATGATACTGCGACAAGAACAATTTTATGCTGCAACGAAGAAATGCGTGTTCATGACGCATAGTGTTTTATTTTTGGGATATGTTGTATCAGAAGGAGGTATACAGGTGGATCAGAGTAAAGTTGAAGCAATCATAAATTGGCCACAGCCCAGGACCATAACTAAAGTGAGAATTTTTCATGGGTTAGCATCATTTTATCAGAGGTTTATTCCATATTTCAGTAGCGTGATGACACCTGTTACAGATTGTATGAAGGGGAAGCAATTTTCATGGTCAGAGGAAGCAGGATTTGCTTTTGAGCAAATCAAGGAACTTTTGACGACAGCACCTATTCTAGTTTTGCTTTGGATTTCCAGTTGTTGTTTGAGTTACATAATGATGCATCGAAGGTTGGAAATGGAGGGGTGTTGAGTCAGAAGGGACGACCAATTGCATACTTCAGTGAGAAATTTTCAGGAGCAAAGATGAGATATAATACTTATGATGTAGAATTTTACGCTATTGTGCAAGCCGTGAAACATTAGAGACATTATTTGTTCCATAAAGAATTTGTTTTATATACTGATCATGAAGCGTTGAAGCATTTGCAAGGGCAGGACAAGATTGCATCTAGGCATGCATTGTGGATTGCATACTTGCAGCAATTTACATTTGTTGTGAAACACAAATCGGGAGTTACAAACCGTGTGGCAGATGCATTGAGTAGAAGGAATCATTTGTTGACTACAATGAGGGTTGAAGTGACGGGGTTTGATATTTTGCCAGAATTGTTTGTTGAAGATCCCTACTTTGCGAAGTTTGTAGATGAAGTCAATAAAGGAAAGACGGATGAGTTTGTGTTAGTGGATGGTTTTCTTTTCAAAGGAAATCGCTTATGCATTCCAGATGGTAGTTTACGAATGAAGATTGTGAAGGAGTTACATGAAGAAGGTCATGTAGGTAGAGATCATACATTGCAGTTGATTTCTCAATCCTATTTTTGGCCTTCCATGAGAAAAGAAGTTGAAAGATTTGTGGAGAGATGTAACATATGTCAAGTTTCCAAGGGAACAGCTAAGAATGCGGGATTATATATGCCATTACCTGTGTCTACTAAACCGTGGGTTGATATTAGCATGGATTTTGTTTTGGGTTTTCCTAGAACTCAAAGGGGGAATGATTCTATATTTGTTGTGGTGGATAGATTTTCAAAAATGGCACATTTCTAGCTTGTAAGAAGACAGCTGATGCCGTCCATGTTGCTCAATTATTCTTTAAAGAGATTTATCGATTACATAGGTTACCCGAGGCCATTGTTTCTGACAGGGATACTCGATTTCTAAGCCATTTTTGGTTGAGTCTATGGAATATGGTTGGGACGAAGCTGAATTTTAGTAGCGCCTATCATCCGCAAACAGATGGGCAAACAGAGGTAGTGAATAGATCATTGGGAAACTTGCTGAGATGTCTTGTAAAAGATAATTTGAAGAGCTGAGATATGAAGTTATGTCAAGCGGAATTTGCACATAATCACGTTGTTAATCGAAGTACTGGATTCAGTCCATTTCAAGTAGTATATTCAGCAATTCCGAAGGGACCGTTGGATTTGTCGATAGTTCCATCTCAGAAAGGATTTGTTAAACGAGTTTGTGATTTTGTGAATGGGATGTAGGAGTGTCACAGAACTGTTCATGAACGATTGCTTGCATCAAATGAGAAGTATAAACAAATGGCGGATAAGAAGCGAAGGAGTTTAGACTTCAAAGAAGGTGATTTGGTTTATGCAGTGTTGACGAAAGATCGATTTCCAGTGGGAACTTACAACAAGTTGAAAGTTCGAAAATTTGGTCCAGTGGAAATCTTGAAGAAGATCAATGATAATGCATACCAGTTGAGGATGCCGGATCATGTCCATACTTCTGATGTTTTCAATGTTAAACATTTGATTCCACATCATGGGGATAAGCTTGTCGAGGAAGAAGAAGGTGCAAATTCGAGGTCGAATTCTTGTCAACCGGGGGAGGATGATGCAGCGCAATCTACCAACTCCATGGATTTAAGTCGTTCAAGGACCTTAGGTCACTCACGACCTAGTGAAGATCGCTCGCGAAAGCAATCTACAATGAATTTGGGAGGGCAGCGACCTAGTGTGTTGGTAGGTCGTCCAAACGACCTAACGAGTCGAGACAACCGACCTAGCAGCTAAGGAAACCAGGGAGCCGTTCTTTAGGTCGCTCCGACCTTTCGAGTTTCAACTGTGACAAGTTACGACCTATGTTAGGTCGCGACAACGAGTTACGACCTATGTTAGGTCGCGGAAGTTCTTATGTCTTTGGTCGTTGAACACTTAGGTCGTATCAACCTATGTCATTTTGAAGATCTTATGTCGCAAGTGCCTGAAGCCGAGCTATGTACTTAAGTCGCAAGGTCGTAGGTCGTGAGTCGCTTTGATGTGTTGTATGCGTTCTTAAGTCTTAGGTCGTGTATGTTGTAAATATTGTTGAGTCACATAATGTAGGTCGTTTGCGATGTTGTTCTGTGTTGTATATGTTATGACGCCTATGATTTGTAAAGTAACTTGTAGGTCGCGTGTGTGAGTCTGTTAGGTCGTCTCTGTGATAGGTCGCGTAACGACCTATGTTAGGTCGGCTGAGTTCTGTGTGAGTTGTAAACTGTCTATATATATGGGGGTTGTGTCATTTGTAAGGGTGGTTGATTTTGAATAAACTTTTGTTTG